>OY812998.1:78775918-79425918 GCA_963681545.1 Germaria angustata | reverse complement strand
AAAAAAAAAAATCAAGCGAATACGTTGAGTTTAGGTCAGTTAAGATGATTCTTAATTTTTCCATTTGCCTATTTATATATAGAGTAGAATAAAAAATACATTCTGAACTCCTCCTACTGACAATCTATCAAACAAAAAATCAAGCGAATACGTTGAGTTTAGGTCAGTTAAAATGGTTCTTAATTTTTCCATTTGCCTATTTATGTATAGAGTAGAATAAAAAATACATTCTGAACTCCCCCTATTGACAATCTATCCAACAAAAAAAAAAAAAAAAAACAAAAAAAATAACAAAACTCGAGCGAATACGTTGAGTTTAGGTCAGTTAAAATGGTTCTTAATTTTTTCATTTGCCTATTTATATATAGAGTAGAATAAAAAATACATTCTGAACTGCTCCTACTGACAATCTATCAAGCAAAAAATCAAGCGAATACGTTGAGTTTAGGTCAGTTAAAATGGTTGTTAATTTTTCTATTTGCCTATTTATATATAGAGTAGAATAAAAAATACATTCTGAACTTCTCCTATTGACAATCTATCAAACAAACGAAAAATCAAGCGAATACGTTGAGTTTAGGTCAGTTAAAATGGTTCTTAATTTTTCCATTTGCTATTTATATATAGAGTAGAATAAAAAATACATTCTGAACTCCTCGTACTGACAATCTATCAAACAAAAAATCAAGCGAATACGTTGAGTTTAGGTCAGTTAAAATGGTTCTTAATTTTTCCATTTGCCTATTTATATATAGAGTAGAATAAAAAATACAATTTGATCTCCTCCTATGGACAATCTATCAAAAAAAAAAAAAAAAAAAAAAAAATCAAGCGAATACGTTGAGTTTAAGTCAGTTATAATGGTTCTTAATTTTTCCACTTGCCTGTTTATATATAGAGTAGAATAAAAAATACATTCTGCACTGCTTCTATTGACAATCTATCAAACAAACAAAAAATCAAGCGAATACGTTGAGTTTAGGTCAGTTAAAATGGTTCTCAATTTTTCCATTTGCCTATTTATATATAGAGTAGAATAAAAAATACATTCTGAACTCCTCCTACTGACAATCTATCAAACAAAAAATCAAGCGAATACGTTGAGTTTAGGTCAGTTAAAATGGTTCTTAATTTTTCCATTTGTCTATTTATATATAGAGTAGAATAAAAAATACATTCTGAACTCCTCCTACTGACAATCTATCAAACAAAAAATCAAGCGAATACGCTGAGTTTAGGTCAGTTAAAATGGTTCTTAATTTTTCCATTTGCCTATTTATATATAGAGTAGAATAAAAAATACATTCTGAACTCCTTCTATTGACAATCTATCAAAAAAAAAAACAAAAAACAAAAATCAAGCGAATACGTTGAGTTTATGTCAGTTAAAATGGTTCTTAATTTTTCCATTTGCCTATTTATATATAGAATAGAATAAAAAATACATTCTGAACTCTTCATATTGACAGTCTATCAAACAAACAAAAAATCAAGCGAATACGTTGAGTTTAGGTCAGTTAAAATGGTTCTTAATTTTTCCATTTGCCTATTTATATATAGAGTAGAATAAAAAATACATTCTGAACTCCCCCTACTGACAATCTATCAAACAAAAAATCAAGCGAATACGTTGAGTTTAGGTCAGTTAAAATGGTTCTTAATTTTTCCATTTGACTATTTATATATAGAGTACAATAAAAAATACATTCTGAACTCCTCCTATTGACAATCTATCAAACAAACCAAAAATCAAGCGAATACGTTGAGTTTAGGTCAGTTAGAATGGTTCTTAATTTTTCCATTTGCTTATTTATATATAAAGTAGAATAAAAAATACATTCTGAACTATTCCTATTGACAATCTATAAAAAAAACAAAAATCAAGCGAATACGTTGAGTTTAGGTCAGTTAAAATGGTTCTTAATTTTTCCATTTGCCTATTTATATATAGAGTAGAATAAAAAATACATTCTGAACTCCTCCTATTGACAATCTATCAGACAAACCAAAAATCAAGCGAATACGTTGAGTTTAGGTCAGTTAAAATGGTTCTTAATTTTTCCATTTGCCTATTTATATATAGAGTAGAATAAAAAATACATTCTGAACTCCTCCTACTGACAATCTATCAAACAAAAAAACAGCGAATACGTTGAGTTTAGGTCAGTTAAAATGGTTCTTAATTTTTCCATTTGCCTATTTATATATAGAGTAGAATGAAATATACATTCTGAACTCCTCCTATTGACAATCTATCAAACAAACCAAAAATCAGGCGAATACGTTGAGTTTAGGTCAGTTAAAATGGTTCTTAATTTTTCCATTTGCCTATTTATATATAGAGTAGAATAAAAAATACATTCTGAACTGCTCCTACTGACAATCTATCCAACAAAAAAAAAAAAAAAAAAAAACAAAAACAAAAATCGAGCGAATACGTTGAGTTTAGGTCAGTTAAAATGGTTCTTAATTTTTTCATTTGCCTATTTATATATAGAATAGAATAAAAAATACATTCTGAACTCTTCATATTGACAGTCTATCAAACAAACAAAAAATCAAGCGAATACGTTGAGTTTAGGTCAGTTAAAATGGTTCTTAATTTTTCCATTTGCCTATTTATATATAGAGTAGAATAAAAAATACATTCTGAACTCCCCCTACTGACAATCTATCAAACAAAAAATCAAGCGAATACGTTGAGTTTAGGTCAGTTAAAATGGTTCTTAATTTTTCCATTTGCCTATTTATATATAGAGTAGAATAAAAAATACATTCTGAACTACTCCTATTGACAATCTATCAAACAAACCAAAAATCAAGCGAATACGTTGAATTTAGGTCAGTTAAAATGGTTCTTAATTTTTCCATTTGCCTATTTATATATAGAGTAGAATAAAAAATACATTCTTAACTCCTCCTTCTGACAATCTATCAAACAAAAAATCAAGCGAATACGTTGAGTTTAGGTCAGTTAAAATGGTTCTTAATTTTTCCATTTGCCTATTTATACACAGAGTAGAATAACAAATACATTCTGAACTGACAATATATCAAACAAACCAAAAATCAAGCGAATACGTTGAGTTTAGGTCAGTTAAAATGGTTCTTAATTTTTTTATTTGCCTATTTATATATAGAGTACAATAAAAAATACATTCTAAACTCCTCCTACTGATAATCTATCAAACAAAAAATCAAGCGAATACGTTGAGTTTAGGTGAGTTAAAATGGTTCTTAATTTTTCCATTTGCCTATTTATATATAGAGTAAAATAAAAAATATATTCTGAACTCCTCCTATTGACAATCTATCAAAAAAAAAAAAAAAATCAAGCGAATACGTTGAGTTTAGGTCAGTTAAAATGGTTCTTAATTTTTCCATTTGCCTATTTATATATAAAGTAGAATAAAAAATACATTCTGAACTATTCCTATTGACAATCTATAAAAAAAACAAAAATCAAGCGAATACGTTGAGTTTAGGTCAGTTAAAATGGTTCTTAATTTTTCTGAACTCCTCCTATTGACAATCTATCAAACAAACCAAAAATCAAGCGAATACGTTGAGTTTATGTCAGTTAAAATGGTTCTTAATTTTTCCATTTGCCTATTTATATATAGAATAGAATAAAAAATACATTCTGAACTCTTCATATTGACAGTCTATCAAACAAACAAAAAATCAAGCGAATACGTTGAGTTTAGGTCAGTTAAAATGGTTCTTAATTTTTCCATTTGCCTATTTATATATAGAGTAGAATAAAAAATACATTCTGAACTCCCCCTACTGACAATCTATCAAACAAAAAATCAAGCGAATACGTTGAGTTTAGGTCAGTTAAAATGGTTCTTAATTTTTCCATTTGACTATTTATATATAGAGTACAATAAAAAATACATTCTGAACTCCTCCTACTGACAATCTATCAAACAAAAAAAATCAAGCGAATACGTTGAGTTTAGGTCAGTTAAAATGGTTCTTAATTTTTCCATTTGCCTATTTATATATAAAGTAGAATAAAAAATACATTCTGAACTATTCCTATTGACAATCTATAAAAAAAAACAAAAATCAAGCGAATACGTTGAGTTTAGGTCAGTTAAAATGGTTCTTAATTTTTCCATTTGCCTATTTATATATAGAGTAGAATAAAAAATACATTCTGAACTCGTCCTATTGACAATCTATCAAACAAACCAAAAATCAAGCGAATACGTTGAGTTTAGGTCAGTTAAAATGGTTCTTAATTTTTCCATTTGCCTATTTATATATAGAGTAGAATGAAAAATACATTCTGAACTCCTCCTATTGACAATCTATCAAACAAACCAAAAATCAGGCGAATACGTTGAGTTTAGGTCAGTTAAAATGGTTCTTAATTTTTCCATTTGCCTATTTATATATAGAGTAGAATAAAAAATACATTCTGAACTGCTCCTACTGACAATCTATCCAACAAAAAAAAAAAACAACAAAAAAAAAACAAAAAAAAAACAAAAATCGAGCGAATACGTTTAGTTTAGGTCAGTTAAAATGGTTCTTAATTTTTTCATTTGCCTATTTATATATAGAGTAGAATAAAAAATACATTATAAACTGCTCCTACTGACAATCTATCAAACAAAAAATCAAGCGAATACGTTGAGTTTAGGTCAGTTAAAATGGTTGTTAATTTTTCTATTTGCCTATTTATATATAGAGTAGAATAAAAAATACATTCTGAACTTCTCCTATTGACAATCTATCAAACAAACGAAAAATCAAGCGAATACGTTGAGTTTAGGTCAGTTAAAATGGTTCTTAATTTTTCCATTTGCTATTTATATATAGAGTAGAATAAAAAATACATTCTGAACTCCTCCTACTGACAATCTATCAAACAAAAAATCAAGCGAATACGTTGAGTTTAGGTCAGTTAAAATGGTTCTTAATTTTTCCATTTGCCTATTTATATATAGAGTAGAATAAAAAATACATTCTGAACTCTTCCTATTGACAATCTATCGAAAAAAAAATCAAGCGAATACGTTGAGTTTATGTCAGTTAAAATGGGTCTTAATTTTTCCATTTGCCTATTTATATATAGAGTAGAATAAAAAATACATTCTGAACTCCTCCTATTGACAATCTATCAAACAAACCAAAAATCAAGCGAATACGTTGAATTTAGGTCAGTTAAAATGGTTCTTAATTTTTCCATTTGCCTATTTATATATAGAGTAGAATAAAAAATACATTCTTAACTCCTCCTACTGACAATCTATCAAACAAAAAATCAAGCGAATACGTTGAGTTTAGGTCAGTTAAAATGGTTCTTAATTTTTCCATTTGCCTATTTATACATAGAGTAGAATAACAAATACATTCTGAACTGACAATATATCAAACAAACCAAAAATCAAGCGAATACGTTGAGTTTAGGTCAGTTAAAATGGTTCTTAATTTTTTTATTTGCCTATTTATATATAGAGTACAATAAAAAATACATTCTAAACTCCTCCTACTGATAATCTATCAAACAAAAAATCAAGCGAATACGTTGAGTTTAGGTGAGTTAAAATGGTTCTTAATTTTTCCATTTGCCTATTTATATATAGAGTAAAATAAAAAATATATTCTGAACTCCTCCTATTGACAATCTATCAAAAAAAAAAAAAAAAATCAAGCGAATACGTTGAGTTTAGGTCAGTTAAAATGGTTCTTAATTTTTCCATTTGCCTATTTATATATAAAGTAGAATAAAAAATACATTCTGAACTATTCCTATTGACAATCTATAAAAAAAACAAAAATCAAGCGAATACGTTGAGTTTAGGTCAGTTAAAATGGTTCTTAATTTTTCCATTTGCCTATTTATATATAGAGTAGAATAAAAAATACATTCTGAACTCCTCCTATTGACAATCTATCAAACAAACCAAAAATCAAGCGAATACGTTGAGTTTAGGTCAGTTAAAATGGTTCTTAATTTTTCCATTTGCCTATTTATATATAGAGTAGAATAAAAAATACATTCTGAACTCCTCCTACTGACAATCTATCAAACAAAAAAACAGCGAATACGTTGAGTTTAGGTCAGTTAAAATGGTTCTTAATTTTTCCATTTGCCTATTTATATATAGAGTAGAATGAAAAATACATTCTGAACTCCTCCTATTGACAATCTATCAAACAAAAAATCAAGCGAATACGTTGAGTTTAGGTCAGTTAAAATGGTTCTTAATTTTTCCATTTGCCTATTTATATAAAGAGTAGAATAAAAAATACAATTTGATCTCCTCCTATGGACAATCTATCAAAAAAAAATCAAGCGAATACGTTGAGTTTAAGTCAGTTATAATGGTTCTTAATTTTTCCACTTGCCTATTTATATATAGAGTAGAATAAAAAATACATTCTGCACTGCTTCTATTGACAATCTATCAAACAAACAAAAAATCAAGCGAATACGTTGAGTTTAGGTCAGTTAAAATGGTTCTCAATTTTTCCATTTGCCTATTTATATATAGAGTAGAATAAAAAATACATTTTGAACTCCTCCTACTGACAATCTATCAAACAAAAAATCAAGCGAATACGTTGAGTTTAGGTCAGTTAAAATGGTTCTTAATTTTTCCATTTGCCTATTTATATATAGAGTAGAATAAAAAATACATTCTGAACTCATCCTACTGACAATCTATCAAACAAAAAATCAAGTGAATACGCTGAGTTTAGGTCAGTTAAAATGGTTCTTAATTTTTCCATTCGCCTATTTATATATAGAGTAGAATAAAAAATACATTCTGAACTCCTTCTATTGACAATCTATCAAACAAAAAAAAAAAAAAAACAAAAAACAAAAATCAAGCGAATACGTTGAGTTTATGTCAGTTAAAATGGTTCTTATTTCTTCCATTTGCCTATTTATATATAGAATAGAATAAAAAATACATTCTGAACTCTTCATATTGACAGTCTATCAAACAAACAAAAAATCAAGCGAATACGTTGAGTTTAGGTCAGTTAAAATGGTTCTTAATTTTCCCATTTGCCTATTTATATATAGAGTAGAATAAAAAATACATTCTGAACTCCCCCTACTGACAATCTATCAAACAAAAAATCAAGCGAATACGTTGAGTTTAGGTCAGTTAAAATGGTTCTTAATTTTTCCATTTGACTATTTATATATAGAGTACAATAAAAAATACATTCTGAACTCCTCCTACTGACAATCTATCAAACAAAAAAAATCAAGCGAATACGTTGAGTTTAGGTCACTTAAAATGGTTCTTAATTTTTCCATTTGTCTATTTATATATAAAGTAGAATAAAAAATACATTCTGAACTATTCCTATTGACAATCTATAAAAAAACAAAAATCAAGCGAATACGTTGAGTTTAGGTCAGTTAAAATGGTTCTTAATTTTACCATTTGCCTATTTATATATAGAGTAGAATAAAAAATACATTCTGAACTCCTCCTATTGACAATCTATCAAACAAACCAAAAATCAAGCGAATACGTTGAGTTTAGGTCAGTTAAAATGGTTCTTAATTTTTCCATTTGCCTATTTATATATAGAGTAGAATAAAAAATACATTCTGAACTCCTCCTACTGACAATCTATCAAAAAAAAAAACAGCGAATACGTTGAGTTTAGGTCAGTTAAAATTGTTCTTAATTCTCCCATTTGCCTATTTATATATAGAGTAGAATGAAAAATACATTCTGAACTCCTCCTACTGACAATGTATCAAACAAAAAATCAAGCGAATACGTTGAGTTTAGGTCAGTTAAAATGGTTCTTAATTTTGCTATTTGCCTATTTGTATATAGAGTAGAATAAAAAATACATTCTGAACTCCTCCTACTGACAATCTATTAAACAAAAAATCAAGCGAATACGTTGAGTTTAGGTCAGTTAAAATGGTTCTTAATTGTTCCACTTGCCTATTTATATGTAGAGTAGAATAAAAAATACATTCTGAACTTCTCCTACTGACAATCTATCACACAAAAAATCAAGCGAATACGTTGAGTTTAGGTCAGTTAAAATGGTTCTTAATTTTTCCATTTGCCTATTTATATATAGAGTAGAATAAAAAGTACATTCTTAATTCCTCCTACTGACAAGCTGTGAAACAAAAAATCAAGCGAATACGTTGAGTTTAGGTCAGTTAAAATGGTTCTTAATTTTTCCATTTGACTATTTATATATAGAGTACAATAAAAAATACATTCTGAACTCCTCCTACTGACAATCTATCAAACAAAAAATCAAGCGAATACGTTGAGTTTAGGTCAGTTAAAATGGTTCTTAATTTTTCCATTTGCCTATTTATATATAAAGTAAAATAAAAAATACATTCTGAACTATTCCTATTGACAATCTATAAAAAAAACAAAAATCAAGCGAATACGTTGAGTTTAGGTCAGTTAAAATGGTTCTTAATTTTTCCATTTGCCTATTTATATATAGAGTAGAATAAAAAGAACATTCTGAACTCCTCCTATTGACAATCTATCAAACAAACCAAAAATCAAGCGAATACGTTGAGTTTAGGTCAGTTAAAATGGTTCTTAATTTTTCCATTTGCTTATTTATATATAGAGTAGAATAAAAAATACATTCTGAACTCCTCCCACTGACAATCTATCAAACAAAAAAACAGCGAATACGTCGAGTTTAGGTCAGTTAAAATGGTTCTTAATTCTCCCATTTCCCTATTTATATATAAAGTAGAATGAAAAATACATTCTGAACTACTCCTATTGACAATCTATCAAACAAACCAAAAATCAGGCGAATACGTTGAGTTTAGGTCAGTTAAAATGGTTCTTAATTTTTCCATTTGCCTATTTATATATAGAGTAGAATAAAAAATACATTCTGAACTCCTCCTACTGACAATGTATCAAACAAAAAATCAAGCCAATACGTTGAGTTTAGGTCAGTTAAAATGGTTCTTAATTTTTCTATTTGCCTATTTGTATATAGAGTAGAATAAAAAATACATTCTGAACTCCTCTTACTTACAATCTATTAAACAAAAAATCAAGCGAATACGTTGAGCTTAGGTCAGTTAAAATGGTTCTTAATTGTTCCACTTGCCTATTTATATGTAGAGTAGAATAAAAAATACATTCTGAACTTCTCCTACTGACAATCTATCAAACAAAAAATCAAGCGAATACGTTGAGCTTAGGTCAGTTAAAATGGTTCTTAATTTTTCCATTTGCCTATTTATATATAGAGTAGAATAAAAAGTACATTCTGAACTCCTCCTACTGACCAGCTGTGAAACAAAAAATCAAGCGAATACGTTGAGTTTAGGTCAGCTAAAATGGTTCTTAATTTTTCCACTTGCCTATTTATATATCGAGAAGAATAAAAAATACTTTCTGCACTGCTTCTATTGACAATCTATCAAACAAACAAAAAATCAAGCGAATACGTTAGGTCAGTTAAAATGGTTCTTAATTTTTCCATTTGCATATTTATATATAGAGTAGAATAAAAAATACATTCTGAACTCCTCCTATTGACAATCTATCAAAAAAAAAAAAAAAAAAAAAACAAAAAACAAAAAACAAAATACAAGCGAATACGTTGAGTTTAAGGTCAGTTAAAATGGTTCTTAATTTTTCAATTTGCCTATTCATATATATATATAGTAGAATAAAAAATACATTCTGAACTCCTCCGACTGACAATCTATCAAACAAAAAATCAAGCGAATACGTTGAGTTTAGGTCAGTTAAAATGGTTCTTAATTTTTTCATTTGCCTATTTATATATAGAGTACAATAAAAAATACATTCTGAACTCCTCCTACTGACAATCTATCAAACAAAAAAATCAAGCGAATACGTTGAGTTTAGGTCAGTTAAAATGGTTCTTAATTTTTCCATTTGCCAATTTATATATAGAGTAGAATAAAAAATACATTCTGAACTCCTCCTATTGACAATCTATCAAACAAACCAAAAATCAAGCCAATACGTTGAGTTTAGGTCAGTTAAAATGGTTCTTAATTTTTCTATTTGCCTATTTGTATATAGAGTAGAATAAAAAATACATTCTGAACTCCTCTTACTGACAATCTATTAAACAAAAAATCAAGCGAATACGTTGAGCTTAGGTCAGTTAAAATGGTTCTTAATTGTTCCACTTGCCTATTTATATGTAGAGTAGAATAAAAAATACATTCTGAAATTCTCCTACTGACAATCTATCAAACAAAAAATCAAGCGAATACGTTGAGCTTAGGTCAGTTAAAATGGTTCTTAATTTTTCCATTTGCCTATTTATATATAGAGTAGAATAAAAAGTACATTCTGAACTCCTCCTACTGACAAGCTGTGAAACAAAAAATCAAGCGAATACGTTGAGTTTAGGTCAGCTAAAATGGTTCTTAATTTTTCCACTTGCCTATTTATATATCGAGAAGAATAAAAAATACTTTCTGCACTGCTTCTATTGACAATCTATCAAACAAACAAAAAATCAAGCGAATACGTTGAGTTTAGGTCAGTTAAAATGGTTCTTAATTTTTCCATTTGCCTATTTATATATAGAGTAGAATAA
The DNA here is from genome assembly GCA_963681545.1 of Germaria angustata. NCBI lineage: Eukaryota > Metazoa > Arthropoda > Insecta > Diptera > Tachinidae > Germaria > Germaria angustata. Next base: position 79,415,340 of record OY812998.1, on the reverse strand, counting down.
AAAATACATTCTGAACTCCTCCTATTGACAATCTATCAAAAAAAAAAAAAAAACAAAATACAAGCGAATACGTTGAGTTTAAGGTCAGTTAAAATGGTTCTTAATTTTTCAATTTGCCTATTCATATATATATAGTAGAATAAAAAATACATTCTGAACTCCTCCTACTGACAATCTATCAAACAAAAAATCAAGCGAATACGTTCAGTTTAGGTCAGTTAAAATGGTTCTTAATTTTTTCATTTGCCTATTTATATATAGAGTACAATAAAAAATACATTCTGAAATCCTCCTACTGACAATCTATCAAACAAAAAAATCAAGCGAATACGTTGAGTTTAGGTCAGTTAAAATGGTTCTTAATTTTTCCATTTGCCAATTTATATATAGAGTAGAATAAAAAATACATTCTGAACTCCTCCTATTGACAATCTATCAAACAAACCAAAAATCAAGCGAATACGTTGAGTTTAGGTCACTTAAAATGGTTCTTAATTTTTCCACTTGCCTATTTATATATAGAGTAGAATAAAAAATACATTCTGCACTGCTTCTATTGACAATCTATCAAACAAACAAAAAATCAAGCGAATACGTTGAGTTTAAGTCAGTTAAAATTGTTCTTAATTTTTCCACTTGCCTATTTATATATAGAGTAGAATAAAAAATACATTCTGCACTGCTTCTATTGACAATCTATCAAACAAACAAAAAATCAAGCGAATACGTTGAGTTTAAGTCAGTTAAAATTGTTCTTAATTTTTCCATTTGCCAATTTATATATAGAGTAGAATAAAAAATACATTCTGAACTCCTCCTATTGACAATCTATCAAACAAACAAAAAATCAAGCGAATACGTTGAGTTTAAGTCAGTTAAAATTGTTCTTAATTTTTTCCACTTGCCTATTTATATATAGATAAAATAGGATGTGTGTATGTATGTATGTATGCATGTAACATAGTGGCTCCAAAACGGCTGGGCCGATTTTGACGAAATTTTCAGGGAACCTTCAGAATACACGGGCGGGTGACACTGTGAAGTCTGATTTTTTATTTTCTGTCTGTGGGCGGAGAGGCGTGGCAAAATTCAATTTTCATATTGCACAACCAACGACATACATATATTTATTTTTTGTGCTTTTTTAATTTTATTTTACTTTTTTTTAAAGCCGTTGTCATGTTCTATCCTATCAAACTCTTAAATCGGTTATGTAGTTCCGAAGATATTTACAAAAAATCTATGTTAATAATGATTCAATATCAAAATTTTAAAACTTTCGAAATGTTGCATTAGAAAATCCGAGTTTTCGGTTTATTTACAAAATATTTACATCATTCGATAACACAAGATATTCCGCGCTTACTAAGGTGCAACATTGTACAATAAGTTAAAGATCTATACATATAAAACAAGATATATATATATATATATATATATATATATATATATATATATATATATATATATATATATATATATATATATATATATATGTAACGTATGGACTCCAAAACTTTATGATAGGTATTCAATGGATTTTTATTTAAAGACCGTAAATTTCGTTAAAAGCTCAACTTAAATCGTGTGGTAATATAACACTAATGTTTGATTAGTGCCAGCAACGCGGACGGGGTCAGCTAGTATATATATATATATATATACATAGAGAAAAATAAAGAAAACTTCAAAAGATGCATTGATTTCTAATAAAAATCTACATTTTTTTTTATTTTTTTCGAAAAGTATTTTATAAACATATGTTTTGCTAATACAATATATAAAAAACTTTTATAACAATCAAAAGTTCTAATGTTAAATATTAAAAAATAAAAATAGTTAATTTCTCTACTGTAAAAAACATGTTTGCACTCTGGTTAAAACTTTAAATCTGATGTATATTTTTGAAATTTTTTTCTAATATTTAGTGTGTCCACCTCGAGCATCAATTACCGCTTGCAGACGTCTTCGTATAGATTGAATTATATATATATATATATATATATATATATATATATATATATATATATATATATATATATATATATATATATATATATATATATATATATATATATATATATATATATATATATATATATATATATATATATATAGTATATATATATATATATATATATATATATATATATATATATATATATATATATATATATATATATATATAACTTCCTTTCACTCCCGGAGTTAGCATAGGGCCATTATGTAAAATCACCCATCATAATAACAATATCTCCTTTACGCACTGTTGCGAGGACGCTATCGAGAAGTTTATAAAAGGATTCCTTTGCGGAGTTTTCAGAGGTTTCAGTGGGGGCGTAACATTGAACAAACGTAATATTCCGAGCTTTGCCGCGCACTCTGGCAGTAATGATTCTATCGGAGTGAGGTTTCCAATCTATTAAGGCACGTTTCATCTGTTTTGATAGAACAAAACCGACGCCACTTGATCGAGGCAACTCGTTCGCTGGTTTTCCGGAGAAAAGAACCGTAAGGCCTTCTGCTGTTGTGAATTCTCCTGATTCGCACCATCGAATTTCGCATAGCACAAGTAATGAGAGTTTATAGGCAGTGAATTCCTTGCATAATTGTATAAGCCTTGAGGTTTCCAAAAGAGTACGTACATTCCATGTTCCGATTCTTGTCCTTGATTTCATGACAAATTCCGTCAAACGTTTTATCGGATTTATTAGATTTCATTCTTATTCTGGTTTCATTAATAGGTTTATATTTAAGACGTACGGCTTATTAGACCATAGCGTCCGATCCTGGTGTTGGGGCTGGCAACATCGCCACCAGGCGTGCAATATTATTTATGTATTTAGCCATACAAAACATTAGGGTTATGTCGCCCAAAGTCGGTCGTCAGAGCCTCGTTAGCGTGACAGGGGTCACCAAGTCTTTTAGACAGTGGGTGAGGTTGACATTAAGAAAGGAGTGGCTATATGGACAAATTTATAAATTTGCTTGCGCTTCACTTTCCCATTAGGCCCTCCACTAACTTCGGAATATTATATTTTAACGGTATTTTTTCCCACTTTACTTTAGTAAACCGTATCAATTCGTTTTTGTTAGTTGGCGATTTTTTTCCTAATTTTTTCTTTAGATGAACCCACAAATTTTCGGTAGGGTTTATATCCGCACTTTGGGTAGGAGTATCAATAACTTTAGTACAGTTGTACATGACCTACATAAATAAGATTTATGCTTGTGATCATTATCTTAATAGTATTTGTATTTTAATTTATTCGGATTAGCCGGGTTTATAAAACCAAACTTTTTAACGCTGGACGTCAGTTTGTTTTTTTAGAATATCAAGATATACTTCCTCGTCATTGTTTCATCTAAAATTCTAACTCCTTTTCTGGATATGCAGCCATATACCATTACGGAAAATTTTCCGAACTTTACTGTAGGAATAAGATTTTTATTTTCTAGTGATGTTAGGGGCTTACGCCAAACTCTTTGCGTATGCCCTGATAATGGTTTACAAACGTTGTTACTTTAATGTTGTATTTTTAAAAATGCAAATATGGTTTACAACTGTTGTCAGTATGTGTTGTTCGCACTGTCAAGAATCTACAACAGCCTATTAAGTGTTGTTTTTATTAACATTACAAGTTGAAAATCGAAAATAGATTAAAAAATTTAAGTATGCATATAAAATTTATTTTGCAAAACATAGAGAAATGTAAAAAATAAAATAAATAAATATAAAAGAATAAAATAAAATAAATATTTCTTAGCAAAATTACAAATAAAAAACAAATGGCAAAGAAGGTTGAGCTTTTGAAAATTAATCCAGATATTGGCCGAGGCAAGCTGCCATTTGGATTTAACAAAATACAGCTCAGTATATTAAAGAATGGCAAAGAGTTAGTTTTTAGAAAAGTGCTTAGCTTTCGCATCAAAAACAAGAAACCATCCTTGTTTATGCGGAAAATTTTTATAAAACTGTAAATTATATTGTTTTAATTAACATATTTTAATAACTTTTAGTTTTATAAAAATTATACATACTTTTTCTATAAGGTAGTTCCAATAGATTTGAACTGTCTCGCATTCTTTTCCGGATATGTACGTACAATTTTTGTGTTTTTTTTTTATTGTTCTTTTATTTATTTCTAACAAATTGTACGCTTCTTTAATCTTTTTTAACAGTTTTTGACATGCAGGTATATATTTTTACGGAAATATGTACTACAAATAAAATGCAACACTGTGACATAAACAACACCTAGGTGTTGTAAACCACAATCAAAAAATATATTACTGTTGTGTTGTAGCTGAAACCACACAACATTTATGTAAGTGTTGTAAGTGTTGTAAACCATAATCGGGGCAATAATTTTTGTTTCATTTGTGAAGATAACATCGTCCTATTATGCTGAAGGAAGTGAAACGTATTCGGTGGCAAATCTTAACCTCTTTTCAATATTTTGAGCTTAGAGCAGTAGTTTTTGCCTCGCCACTCTTCGCGAATATTCGTGCTGTTGAAAAACATTTCTGATTGTTGCATGAAAAACACGTAACCCAAAGTCTTTTTCCACTTGAAGAGCTAATCTTCTTATACTGAATTGGGGGTTATCATAAACAGTTCTAATTAATTTTCTTTCAACACGCTGTGTCACCTTTTTCGGCCTGCCTGTGGACCCAGTTGTCCTTCTATTTCAACACGGGATATGATATTATATACAGTTCTGCTTTCAAAAAAAAAATTTCTGCGATTTCCTTGGCAGATTTTCCTTCGTAGTGATTGAAATGGAAATATGTATGTATAATATTTTTTGAAACTCGTTTTTCTGGCATTTTTTATATTCAAATATGAGGTCACTTATTTTATTAAGAACGATCACTTTTTAACTAAATCTTTGTTTACCTCTTTCAGATTCCATTACGTTTATGAGAAAATCCAAATGCGCAAAATTTTTCCAAAATAACGGCATTTTTGTCTTCACTCAATATGCCAAGATTTAAAGCTCTTAAGGCCCGGTTAGCCGAACGTTGATGTTAGAAAAACGTAACGTTCTTTAACGTACGGACGTTTGTGCGGTTAATGAATCTTTTAAAACGTGTCGAATGTCAATAAAATAAAAACAAAACGTTGTACAATCCTACTTTGTGTATTTTTTCTTTTTCTAAAAAAATTATATTAATATTCCTGTGTTTATTATAACAAATCAAATAAAGAAAATTTTCAATGCATTTCGAAGACTTATTTGTTGATGTTTTAAACCAGCACGCAAACAAAATTTCAATTTTAAATTTTCAGTAAATATACAGTCAGCTGTTCATAATAGAGATGGTATTTGAAAACTTTCGCGTAATTCATGCTTATACATAAAACGTACCAAAATTATACTAAGTACTTTTTGAAAGAAAAAAGTTAACATTTTGAAAAGTTCATGTGAAAATTAAAATTTTAAGAATAAACATACATACGTACGTCCATATATTTATTATGTGTATATAAACTTGTACTTACTTCACAATGTATACGTACCAAAACTGTTGACTTGCAAACTTGCAATATTTTTCAAGATATGTAGGTATGTAAGTGGCAAAATAACAAATATGTATGTTTATGCGCGTATATTAACTTTTATATTCAAAATAATTAACTGTTGTATATAATTGGATTTATAATTCAATCTAAGATTTTATTTGCATTCAATGGTATTTACTTGTTTTTTAAGTCTCTTGATGCACATTATTATCTCAACATTACATTTTTAGACTTTGAAAATTCGAAAATTTTATTAAAGTTGTATTAGATCCTAAATAATTTACAGATATCAATAAAAGTACTGGAAGAGAATTTGGGCCACAATACAACTCAACAACATAATAGTCCCATCACTGGTATACAAATGTCACGTAAAAACGTTATGAAATTCTATTTTATACAGGTTCAGCCGTTCCGTCAACGTGACATTTAATTTGGATAAGCATTTGCATTGATTTCATATGCCAAAAACAAACGTTCCTTACATTAGCTAACGTGAACGTTCGGCTAACCGGGCCTTTAATCACATAGACTACAGCCAAAGACTATAAATATGTAAAGATGTTTCACTTAATACATTTGAAATTTGCAAATAATTTACTCTTCTTAGATGAAGGGGGGAAGCATGTAACAGTGAATGCATAAATTTCGTACTCACGCTAAAGGCCGTGTCAGATAAAACTTTTGCTTCGCGTTGCGTTACATATTCGCTTTGGTATGTAAGATGAAATGTATATACATAATTAGTTATATGAAACATGCCACATAAAACACTTTGAACGCAGCGTGAAGCAAAAAGTTCTGCAACTCTCATCTGTTTGCGTCTTTGACAATCAAAGTTATGTTAGAATATGATATGAAAATGTGATGTTATATGAAAAATACTTATTTTTTATTTTTAAAATTTATTTCCTGTTGAAGAATATGAGCTTGTTTTTTTAAACTAATTTATAAAATAGTACCTATTTGCATGTTATACGTAAGTATATAGCATAAGATTATTTTATTGTAAAAAACAATGGCAGCCTATTATTATTAAGATTTTACCTTTTTATATGAATATGTATTTGAAAATCCAAAAAACAAATGAATTGATGAGAATAAAAAGCTTTATATGGTATAGTGGTGTATTTTCAATAAACTACAATAGGTGATAACAAAATAAACACACAAAAGCAAATAATATTTTGAATTTCATTTTTATAATAAAAAATAATTAACAAAATTCAGAACCACCTTTTTGGTAAACCACAATGCGCGCGTTCTATCAAAGTTTTTATTGTGTCATACAACTTTTGCGTTACACTCTTCTGTCAAAGTTAAAAACGTCACGCAACGCTACAAAGTTTTATTTGACACGGCCTTAATGGAGAGAATAACTCTACACATATAGAAAGTGCGTGTTAAAAAATTGTTTCCGAGTATTTCTTTTCGTTCACAACACATTCCAGAAAAATAAAATCAAAAAACTAAAAGAAGTATCTATGTACATATATTTTCATACAATTTATGTGTAAATAAGCTACGTATATGGCAATGTTACCGATTTTTTAATTATCGGGTAAGAGTACGGCTTTTATTGTTGTACAACTGCTACTACGTCGGTTCACACCGGATTATAATGACATTATTTTGGAAAATTCAATTGTATGCTTACAATATGTGTATGTAAACGCTTATATTTGATAACTATTAACTATTTATTAATTTTATTTACACACATATTCGCTGAGCTATGTAACCAACCAAATAACGACTTCATGTTAATTCTATTGGCACCTTGTTGGAGTGCCTTCGTAGACTAGTAGCTAGTGTACTAGACTGGTAGTCCGAAGGTCGCAGGTTCGACTACTGCCGCAGACTCCGGGTGTCTCTGCAGATAAGCCAAGTAGCTTCGCAGTTTGTGTTTGTTAATTAATTAATTAAATTAATTAATTTTTGTCGTATATATCTTCGACATCTATGTCAGGGGTGTGAGTGGTTTCTATACCCTCTAAACATGTCTTTTGAGTATCTTGTAAAAATATGTATGTATGTATATACTTGCATATGTACGTACTTATATATGAAAAGTTGTTGCTCGAAGTAACCACTGTGCAATTGCTGCTGTTGTTTATAGGCTTATTTTTTATTATTGTAAATGCATGCATACTTAAGTATATAAGTTTGTCACATTGTATATTGTGCATGTACATTTTATTATACACTTGCTTTAGAAGTTAAATGAAACAATTAACAACAACAACTATGTTCAAAATTAAAGAATTTTTATTGCTTAGCGGTTTAGCTGAAGAATTTGTAAACTTGATAATGAAGTTTTTTGTCTTTTGCTTTCGGTTTTTATATGCCTAAATATTGAATAACATTTTCAATTTTATCATTCGATTTGTAGTGATGAAACAATAAAGTTTGAATTTTTTAACTTGTAAGAAATTTGGAAATTTATGTATTTCATTTTTGTTCGCAACAACAGCCTGTAAAAAAGCTTACAGGCTCAAACATTGGTGACCCCGACGTGATTGTCGTATACATAACTTTCAGTTCACATTAATATCAATTCGGATATTAATATAGTTAATAATTTCGTATATTTACTGTCGACGCAATCATCATGCCAGGTAAAAGTACTTTGTCGTCGACCAAACACACCGATGAAGGTCTTGAAGAGTCGCAGCTATCAGCAAAGGTAAAATTGATTGGCAAGCAAATAGAGGATATAAACACAAGCTTAATTATTGAGGAACTGAACAGCATGGATGATGCTGACCTTTTAGTGCGTCTTGACTACGTCGGCAGCTTGTATTCTCACTTTGAGCAAACATTTATATTGTTGGAGGAAAAATATTTCAGCGGTATCGACAGCAGTTCTCGGTCAAATTTCTTAACAACATATTTCAATGTAAAGGCCAAAATCAAAAGAAAGATTAACTTAAATCACAATAATGGATCAATGCAGCATTCATCTACTGTTCGTCAATTTTCGATGGAGGATTCTAACAATGTGCGCAAAACTAGATTACCTGAGCTAAAAATACCCTAATTTTCTGGTTCGAATACAGAATGGCCTGATTTTCTGGCGATGTGTGCAACAGTTATAGCAAACAACAGCGATTTGAGCAAATTAGAAAAATTTCAGCACCTACGGGCATGTTTAACAGGAGCAGCATTGGGTACAATATCATCGTTAGAACCGAATGACGAAAATTATGATAAAGCTTTAACATTATTGAAGAATCGTTTTGATAATAAACTACGTAATTTTCAGGCTCATATAAAAGGAATTTTCGGGCTTAGGAGTGTTGACAAAGGTTCGGCTGCAGGCTTGAGGCATTTAAGCGATAAACTCAATTCACACACAAGAGCCTTGGAGACGATGTCTACAAAGGAACAAATTGCCGATGGACTCCTAACACATATAATTGTTTCCAAACTTGATATGCAGACGCAAGCTAAATGGGAAGAAGGATTACAAAGTGACCAGTTTCCAACTTTGTCATTCTTGACAAATTTTTTGAAAAAAAGATGTCGTATGCTGGAGAATCTTCAAAGTTAAACGGTACCGAAATTTTGCAACAAGCAGGTGAGTAAAGGATCTAACGCGCATGTTCGTAGTGTTTTAGTAGCTTCAGGTACAAGCACTCAAAACTGTCATTTTTGTGAGGCAAGCGACCATTACATAACGAATTAAGCACGTTTCAGTAATTTGTCCCCCGTTGCACGTTATAAAGAAGTTAAAAGGCTAAATTTGTGCCTTAATTGTTTACGAAAGGGACATAGATTGTCTACTTGTAAATCAGGCCCCTGTCGCCATTGTTCAATGAGGCATCACTCATTACTGCATATAGATTATACGACCGCAAATTCCACTGAACCTATTATTCCTACAACTGCTAGTTTATCTAAGCCTGAACCAGTTTACGCAGCTAACAAACATCAAAGGGCATCTGTACAATCTACGCTCGTATCGTCATTATCAGCACCTGAAATTGTAGAATCCTCGAGTGAAGCTAACGTTTTTCCAGCAACAGCTATGGTTTTGATTAAAAATAAATCTGGTGTATTCATGCCATGTCGTGCAATTTTAGATTCTGCTTCGCAGCTAAATTTTATTTCAAGTCGTCTATTAGCCCAATTGCAGTTAAAGAGTAAAAGATCTTTCCTTTCTATTTCTGGTATTGGAGGTGGTAATTTCGTGGCTGACAAATCAGTAAATGTTTTAATTAAATCATCAAGTAATGATTATTTCGTTTCTTTCGATGCTATCGTAATTCCAAATATAACGGGCTAACAACCTAACACAAAAGATAAACAATTTGAAATTCCTACTAATATATTATTGGCAGATCTCTTTTTTAATAAAAATGGTCGTATAGACATTTTAATCGGTGCCAATTTATTTTTCCAGTTGATGGATGTAGGCCAAATTAAGTTGGGCATTAACTTGCCAATATTGCAGAAAACCAGGTTAGGTTGGGTAGTTTCTGGCGGAGGCTTATCTTCAAAAAATTTCTTTTCCCTGGCCACAGTCTCTCAAAAAATCCAACACACTACAGCCGATTCATTAGAAAATATTATGAATGGCTTTTGGGAAATTGCAAATAACTTTAACAGTTATTCGAAACAATCCTTTCAAGATGGATTTTGTGAAAATCATTTTCGGCAAGATGTAATTCGACTGGAAACTGGAGAGTACTCTGTTAGCCTTCCAAAGAAGCCAAACATCACTGAACTCGGCGATTCGTATGATATTGCTTGTAGACGTTTTTTTATCACTGGAAAAGAAATTAATCAAAAATTCTAACGTAAAAGAAAGGTATATTGCTTTTATGAACGAGTATCTCGAAATGAATCATATGTCGTTGGTTACCTTTACGCCTCCAGAGATCAAAATTAATTTTCTTCCCCATCATTGCGTTCATAAGGAGGAAAGTACAACCACAAAGCTTAGAGTTGTTTTCGATGGGTCCGCAAAAACCAAAACAGGTATATCGCTCAATGACACTCTTTACGCCGGACCAACTATACAACCTAAGTTATTTAAAACTCTGTTACGTTTTCGTTTTTTCAAAATTGCATTGAGTGGAGACATTTGTAAAATGTATCGTTGTGTTCGTATGTCATACCCTGACGATTTTCTCCAATGCATATTATGGCGTGATAGCCTAGCGAAAATATTAAAATTTATAAATTAAATACCGTAACCTAGGTACAAAACCCGCCGCCTTTCTTGCAATTCGTGCAATGCAGCAACTCGCTTCGGACGAAGAAAACTCTTTTCCTATTGGCGCCAGCATTGTAAAAAACAATTTTTATGTGGATGATTTGGAAATTCAATTGAAGAAGTTAATGAAATCAGACAACAAGTTATAAGGTTGCTCGCACTGGGAAATTTTCAAATAAGGAAATGGTGTTCAAAAGATGACTCTGTGTTAAAGGAAATTCCGATATCGGATCGAGAAGAGTATTTAAAATTTCATGATGGCACCGACATCACAAAAACATTAGGTCTATTGTGGGACCCGAATGCTGATTCTTTTATATTCACATTTTTTCATATTGATGTTGCTAACCCAGTCTCAACGCGATCCATTTTGTCAACAATTGCGCGGTTTTATGATCCTTTGGGACTAATAGGGCCAGTTATCACCAAGGCAACGATTTTTATGCAAGCTCTATGGAAATTCAAACTAGACTGGGACGAAAGCCTACCCCAGCATTTGCACTCGGCTTCGATGCAATTCATATCAACCTTTTCAAACTTGCACAAATTCATATTTCCACGATTTGCGTCGCTCTCAGATTCTGATATTCAAATACATGCCTTCTGTGATGCCAGCCTCTCCGCCTATAGTGCCTGCATATACGTTAGGTCGAAATTTGTTATGCTCTAAATCAAGGGTAGCACGTCTCAAAGTTCTTACGGTGCCAAAGCTTGAATTGTCGGCTGCGTTACTACTAGCCGAACTTTTATACGATTTCACACAAACATTTGGCTGCGAATATGAATATCACTGTTGGTCAGATTCGATGGTGGTTTTGTCCTGGTTGCGGCACGATTCGGCAAGTTTTAATGTATTTGTGGCAAATAGAGTAAGCCGAATACAAAATCTAACGAAAATATGTTGTGGCATCATGTTCCAAGTGCTTTGAATCCTGCGGATATTCTATCAAGAGGGCCTACTTCTGAAAAACTGTTCCATTCAAATATTTTTAAAGAAGGTCCAGAATTTTTACTTAGAAACCAAGAGAATTGGCCAGAAACAGCAAACTTTATTAGCGAGCTTCCTGAACGTCGACGTGTTGCACTAATTGCTTCATCTGTATGTGATTTTTCGTTAAATTGCAAATATCACAATTCATTTAAAAAACTACAACGATTATTTGCCTATGTAAGTAGATTTCTAAGATATAAAAAAGGCACAAAATTTGCAGAGGACTTATCGCCAGATGAAATAAAAATGGGAACTAATGTTTTAATTCGGAATATTCAGTTTGTAAATTTTGCTTCAGAATACAAAGCTTTAAAGAGTAATGAATATGTATCGTCAACAAGCAAATTAATAATAAAATAATAATATAATTCTTCCGAATGGTCACCCTGTTACGGCAGCATTAATATTGTCTTTCCATCAGCACTTGTTACATGCCGGACCACAATGTTTATTAGCGAATATTCGATTACAATACTGGCCTATTGGAAAAGAAAAGCTGTAAGTGCTGTTATTGGCAAGTGTATCAAATGTTTTCGTTTAAAGCCAAAAATTGCTCAACATCTTTTGGGAAGCTTACCGGCAGATCGTGTACAACAACGCAGCATATTTCATACAACAGGCATTGATTTTTGTGGGCCCTTTTATTATAAATCGGAAATAAAAACCCGACCACCATTAAAATCTTACATTTGTATTTCTATTTGCTTTCTGACAAAGGCTATACATTTAGAATTGGTGCAAGATTTGTCTACAGCGTCTTTTTTATCGTCGCTTAAACGCTTCATCTCAGTTCGCGGAAAGCCAAACACCATATGGTCAGACAATGCGACAAATTTTGTTGGAGCAAAAAATGAGTTGGCAGAACTACGCCAACTGTTCTTTGATCAAGCCAACATAAAACAGATATACCAACAGTGCACCGAAGATGGCATAAATTGGAAATTTGTACCCCCAAGGTCTTTACATTTTGGAGGCCTCTGGGAAGCAGCGGTAAAATCCGCAAAATATCATTTTTATAGAACGGTGGGACAATCGATATTAAAATTCGATGAACTGCGAACATTGGTCTGTCAAATAGCAGCCATTCTAAATTCAAGACCACTATGCCCGCTTACGAAAAATCCTGACGACCTCGAAGTACTAACTCCAACACATTTTTTTGGTCGGTACATCGTTGACAGCAATCCCGGAACCCGATTTAACTGAACTAAATCCGAGTGTTTTGAGCCAATGGCAAAGGGTTACTTTCATGCATCAAATTTTTTGGAAGAAGTGGTCTCAGTCCTATTTAACACTTTTACAAGAGCGGTCAAAATGACGAACCACAACAACGGACGTCAAAAGAGGTACTTTGGTGCTCGTAAAAGATGAAAACGCTCTACCTATGAAGTGGCAACTAGGACGAGTTTTGGAAATTATTCTTGGTAACGATGGAGTTGCTCGAGTCGCAATAGTTAAAACATCCACCAGCACATTTCGACGAGCGATTTCGAAATTAGTAGTTTTACCGATAGATGATTCTGTTGAAAGTCACTGCCTTCCAACGGGGGGAGGATGTTCGAAGTAACCACTGTGCAATTGCTGCTGTTGTTTATAGGCTTATTTTTTATTATTGTAAATGCATGCATACTTAAGTATATAAGTTTGTCACATTGTATATTGTGCATGTACATTTTATTATGCACCTGCTTTAGAAGTTAAATGAAACAATTAAGTTTGAATTTTTTAACTTGTAAGAAATTTGGAAATTTGTTTCCTTTTTGTTCGCAACAACAGCCTGTAAAAAAGCTTACAGGCTCAAACAGTTGTAATAAAACAAAAGCTTATGTTTTATAACTATTAACTATTAAATGATTTTATTTATATACATTATTTAATGGTTCAAAATTTAAAGTGTGTCACTGCTTGATGATTTACATATATCTGTATGTTTCTCATGAAGAATGCTTTCATAAATTTAGCATATCCGGCCTGTGTATGAGCATACTTAACTTTCCTCAAACCAAAAGGAATAAATTGAATCTTTAGTGCATTTTAGCATTGTTCAACAATAGTTTTTTATATTTTTCATTTCTTTATTATTTAAAAATATTTTTTCGAAGAATTTATTCCAATTTTGCAAACTTCAAAAAAATAAGTTGGACGGAGCGCACAAACTTTCAAAGTCTGAATCGGTTTCGTAATTTTTTGCATGAACAAACATTTCTGAAGGATATGAAAATATCTGCGCTGGTTTAATTCGCTGAGCTATGTAAAAAACAAAATAACGTCTTCATGTTAATTCTATTGGCACGTTGTTGGAGGTTTTTTTTTGCACGCTTATATTTATTTATTGTATCTTCACATCTGAACTAACAATAAGTATTCAAATCTTAAATATATAAATAATTATTAGGCCCAACCAGTGTCAGACATAAACTTAGTGATAATAATTAATAATACATTAGAATCGTATTTAGCATAAATATATTTTTAAAAAGTTTCATCTGGAGTATTGCGTACTAAAGACGTAGTATCCCTCTTTTTTAAGCGGATGTGTCCAGGAAAGTTCAAGATGTTACGAGCAAGGGGATTAGGATGGGACTCTAGTTTCGTTAAATATTTGCCTGCATATTTTGCAATTTCAGCGGTCACAAGTGGCATATTTAAATCACGATGTAAAATTGAATTTTTCATGTACCAAGGAGCCGATGTTATTAACCTTAAAATTTTGTTTTGCATACGTTGTATTCGCTCTACATTGGAAGCTGAAGCAGTGCCCCATAGTTGAATTCCGTAACAACATATGGGTTTCAAAAGCGACTTGTATATTAAAAGTTTACAATCTAGACTGAGGGTAGAATTTCTACCAATCAGCCAGTGTATCTGGGTTAATTTAAGCTTCATTTGTGTTAGCTTAGAGTCAATGTGGTGTTTCCATGTAAGCCGTCGGTCAAGATGTATACCAAGGTATTTCACCTGTGAATGTTGAGGAACAACTTGATTGTTGATTCGAATGGGGAAGCAAGTGTCTCTTCGTAGGGTAAATGTGACATGAACACACTTTTGTTCATTTACTTTTATTCTCCATAAGTTCAACCACAGCTCTAACAGGTTAATATGTTCCTGAAGATATCGGGATGCCTCGTGAGGGTTTTCATGCATACTAAGGCAGGCTGTATCATCGGCAAAAGTAGAAGTGAGGATATTACTGCTCAAAGGCATATCACAGGTATAAATCAAATACAAAACTGGCCCCAGTATACTCCCCTGAGGCACCCCAGATGAAATGGTTTCGGGCACACTCATGAAGTCTCCTTCCACGACAGTGAACTTCCGGGCAAGAATGTAACTTTCCAAAAATTTACAATGTTTATTGGTAGATATGTCTTCAATTTTAGAATTAGGCCTTCATGCCACACTTTATCAAATGCCTGAGAGACATCAATAAAAAGGGAAGAACAATACTTTCTTCCTTCAAATGTTCTTCTTATGAAATGAACCATTCTATGACATTGTTCAATGGTGCTGTGCTGACTTCTAAAACCAAATTGATGGTCCGGTATGCATCCATTATCAGCTAGAATTGGGGACAATTTTGACATGAGAAGTTTTTCAAAGAGCTTTGAAATTGTTGACAGCAAACTTATTGGCCTGTATGACTCAGCCTTAGTAAGATCTTTACCCGCCTTTGGAATCATTTTGACCATGGCAAGTTTCCAGCTGTGTGGGTAATACTCCAGTCGTAAAATGCCATTAAAAATGAATAACAGGATTCTAATAGCAATACGAGGCAACTGCATCAGCATCTTGTTACTAATTCCATCAATACCCGGGGCCTTCTTTGGATTGGTTTCAGCAATTAGTTTTTGTACATCAAGCATCTTAAACTTTATGGGTCGAGGGGGTAGAGCAACTACGCTCGGCAAATCAACAGCACCAGTACATGTGTTTGGGGTATATACGTTTTTTAAATAACCAGCTAATATGTTACCTTTTTCAGTATTAGTTCTTGTCCAACCTCCGGTAGAAGTACGCAGGGGCGCGCCACAAGGAGTAATTAGATGCTGCTGTGACATCGAGACCTTCCAGATAGTTCTTAAGAGAAGCAGATTTTTCAGATGCAAGCAACTCTTGGAGTCGTTTAGTGCATTCTCTAAGTCTGATTTTATGTTGGGGCGATCTGTGTTGTTGCCATTACCTTCTAGCTCTTCTTTTTTCACATACGAGACGTATGTATCCGCAGAATAAATTCTATTAAACCCAGTCTGCGGATGAGAGGTTGTGGCATGTTTAGCAGCCTGTTTAATATTCTCGGTAAGATTGGCAATATTAAGTTCAATATCATCGGGAGTTCTTAGCTTGATGTTTTCCGTACAATGACTACTGAGATATTTTTTGAACCCCAGCCAGTTAACACGATTTATCATCTTCACATATGGGTGAGGTAAGTCACTTCTTAGGGGGCTACAAATTGTAACGATCGTGGGAGAGTGATCGGAGGAGAGATCATGTGAAGCTTCAACATGAATTAAATCCCTAGGGATATTTTTCATGACCCCAAAATCTATAACATCCGGAATTTTTTGTAAGTCAGTAGGCCAGTAAGTGGGCTCCTCGCTAGAAATGACATCCAAACCCATTTTTGAAATTGTGTTGAACAATGTTCGACCTCTAGGTGTAATAAGACGCGATCCCCAGAACGTATGTTTTGCATTGTAGTCTCCAGCTGCTACGAAACAAGGGCCAAGAGTTTTGTAAAAATCCTCGTATTGATCCTCATTGATTGAAAATCTGGGAGGGGAGTAAACTGATGATATCACTAGATTTGAACAAAAATTTTCGATGCAAATATTTGTTGCTTGTAGATGGTCTTCACAAGTGTTCTCAAGAATATAGTGCTTGAGTCTTGACTTTATTAGAATTGCTGATCCTCCGCATGCTCTTCCTCTCGGGTCCTTTGTATCATATAAGGTGTAGCCACTCATTTTAAAAAGGCTTCTCGAAGTCAAATGAGTCTCAGATACCAACATTATATCAATACTCTTCACCGTGAGGAAGTGTTCTAGTTCGTTTCTATGGCGAATGCCGTTTGCGTTCCAGAAACATAACTTTAACGTGTTCATGGCTTGTTAACTAATGCTAGAAGCAGAGTGTTCTGCATTCGCAGCATTTCTTGCATCATGCTAGTCATATTTGTTGTAAAGTTGTTTATAGTTTGCACCAGATTATCAATAGTAGCTTCAAGGCGATTGAAATTAAAGCTTGCATTTGCATTTGTTGTGTTGTTTGGTGGTGACATTTTTGAACGGGAATAGAGTTGATCTTCACGGCGTCAGCATACGATACTTGTGGAGTGATTGGTTGTGCCATTAGAGGATAAGTGGCGGAATACGTATTTCCTGTTTGCGCTGGGGTTACTTTAGGCTTTTGACTCATAGCCTGTTTAACGAAGGAGTATACAGGACGTCCTCTGTAGTTAGCAGTGTGATTACCTCCACAATTACTGCACTTATTTTTCCTTTTGATCCTTTGACTTATTGCAAATAGCAGTGTTGTGCAATTCACCGCACACAACGCAAACAGTAGGTAATTTACAATATGTTTTCGTATGGCCATATTCTTGTTTATTATATTAGAGACATTTTTTACCTTAAATCCTTGGAGTGTGAGAGCATCTTTTATTTCCTCAGGAACAACATAAGAATCTATGCCCTTCAATACGATCTGTAGGCCTTTAGCACTCTTAAGCTGGAAAGTGTAGAAACTTGTTTTATTTTTCTCAAATTCAGTAACCATTTTGCGGAAGTTTTTTCATCATATATTTGAACTTTTGTTTCATCAATGTTACCACGTTTTATTGGAGCAATGTGAAATGCCTTTTCACCAATTACCGAGATTAGTTTTTTGATAAGTGTGTTTGAGTTCTTTTGCCTCAGATAGATTGGTGGTGGTTTTGAAGTTTTTTTTGAAGATTCTTCGGGTTTATCGCTGTCATCTTGCAATATTTTAAACCGGTTTTGACGATTAGCTGAGGCGATGGCATTGTCCCTGGATATTTTCGGAACAGATGAGATCTTGGATGAATATGGGCTTCGCCCACGCTTTACCACCGTTACATATCTGTCCATTCCGACAGGCACTTTAGGTTTTTGAATATTATCGTCCATTGTGATAACTGGGTTAAGTGATGAACACGATCCCGGAGCGGATAATGACGCTGACTTAACTAAAGAAAAACTAGGCAACGGTAATGTTAAAGAATCACTACTTGGCATTGGAGTAAGCGAGGTTGATCGCTCGCGTAAAATTGGCTTTGCCGTTAGAAAAAGACTGTCATCCGATTTTTTGTTTTTATTGTTTGCATTAAGAGCTTCAGAACTCACAGTAAAATATGCATTTCTGCCGTTAGAACTCACTTCACAATTTTTTGTTTTTGAGGTAATCATGCAGAGTCTTCCTCAGTCACTTTGTTTGTTTTTTTGTTTTTTTTTTGTTTTTGTTGTTTCAGATTATATGAAAAATATTATTAGTGCAAATAAAGCAAATTTCACAAAACCAATACTTATTACGAATCAGTACTTATTACGAATATTTTTTTTCTTTATTTTTGTTTGTTTAGTATGAAAAAAATACTCCGCTAATATGTACGTCTGTTCACTACGAAAATTCAACAGCTGTTGAAGTAAATCAATTGCCATCTTCATTGAAATATTCTTTATTGTCGTCGTATATATCTGCGAATATCTTCTAAAATTTTTTAAAATCATTAGTTTACCTATTGATCGTCGTTTGCACAATTTGATAAGGTGTTAAACTGGGTTATTTTGCTAGATAATCGTTTAGCCATCGCGATATTAAAATCGTGAACCGGGGGGTTTTTGCAGTGTCCATCTGCCAAAAATAAAAGTGTGTTTAATTCGGACTTATCAATTGCAATTTTTATTTGAAAATAGCTCATTAGTTTAGGCATACTAGATATTGGAATATAGTTCCAATAAAGTTCTCAAATGTTAGCCTTTTCTACAGACATTAAATAAATATAATATGATTAGTAAGAAAATTCCCAAAAGCAGGATATTTATACTCTATTAAAAAATATCAAGTTATTATTTCCCGTAAAAAGCGATTTAGTGAGGCCTGCAGGTCTAGTTGAGCAGATCGTTTGGCAATTTCAAAAATTCCAATATACTCTCAAAATCAGTAGTCATCCATAAAAATATTCGTGGAAACATTTTCCAAAGAAAATATTAGTATTTTTAGTTTTTCCATTTTCTTTTTTCAAAATGTTCGTATTTTATTTTCTATATTCTTACAATAATCTCTAAATTGTTAAAACTTTACTATTTTAATGTTTGTTGTTGGCTTAGCTAGGTATATGCCTGCATTTCATTGGCCCTAACCAAATCATCAGTACCCTTTTAGCCAAATCATGATTGAAAAGCAACAACAAACAATAAAATATTAAATGGTTATTTTGGAGAATATCTCGAATAACAAATTTGATAAATATTGTTAAAATTTTACTTTGAAATTTTGTTAAAAAATATTGCAACTCTTGATTAATTGCTAAAAAGGCCATTACATATATTTTACTAATAAGGCCGTTAGTATTTTTAGAAAAATTATTTATTTATTTATTTTATTAAAAATATTTATTTATTTAGTAAGGCAATTTGGGTTCGGTATGAATCGATATAACTACAATTGTACAATTACAATTGTATGTAAGAATGAATTGCTGAGATAATTCAGCAATTGTTCTCAAAAACAAGAAATTTTCTGAAAATAAGCTCTTTTTGTAATTTTATAATCACAAAGGGATTTTCCGAAAATCCCATAAAAAATTTAGCATCGGCAGAACAATGTATGGCAGTGCAATATCTTTATAATCTATAGTCTTTGCTACAGCAGACTTCACGGCTTCAAATGCTGCCAACCACAAATGCTACTCTGAAGTCAGTTTCATAATTATTTTGAATACAGCAACAGCATAATAATCAGCTAAAAATGAACAGCTGTGTATTTTAGCAATACAAAGATATATATATATATATATATATATATATATATATATATATATATATATATATATATATAAGTATATATATATATATATATATATATATATATATATATATATTATAAATAATAAAATTAAAGTTATTGATTAAAAATGTAATAAGATCACGAAAAACTATAAAAACGCATAAATTTATTATAAATTTATTTCTTTATTGTATTTTTGTTTATGATCAATTTAAAAAAAAATTTTGTTCTTATTTTTCCAAGTTATATATATATATATATATATATATATATATATATATATATATATATATATATATATATATATATATATATATATATATATATATATATATATATATATATATATATATATATATATATATATATATATATATATATATATATTAGTATATTTGTTTATTGCTGCCCGTCAAAATAGAAAATAGCCTAAGTTGGCAGCAGCAGCAAATGATGTTGTGTTGGATTTTATTTTTGACATATTGCTGCTTGCTGTCTGCTGTCGTCTATGTGTTTCAAGCCTAATTGAAGTTCTTACTAATATTAAGTTGTAAAAAATAGGATGCTACAAAAAAAGATATTTAGCGAGAGTCGAGATCGCGTATCATGAGTAGAATGATTTGTTTTCTCGAAATGGGTAACGATTATCTAAAAGAAGTTAACGAAACAAAAATGTACTGACAGGGTGCCACAGTACTCCCCGGCTAGAGGAAAGCTACCGGAACCCTATGGGAGATTAATACGTCGACCACACTTGGTAGATTTCATCGATAGTTCTGCAGCGTCTTGTTGAGCGGGTAGCCACTCATTTGGTTCATCAGAGGTAACATCTTTTGTATATACAGGTTTTTGACAATCAATCTCATCGCCGTTGGAATCTGGTTGGAACACTAGTGATTCCCCTAGATGTTGCTTTTGTTTTTTTTTTCACGCTAATATATGTTTATTGTATCTTCAAATAACTGAACTAACAATAAGTGTTCAAATCTTAAATATATAAATAATTATTAGGCCCAACCAGTGTCGGACATAAACTTAGTGATAATAATTAATAATACATAAAATTCATGTTACGCACAAAAAATATTTTCAAAGAATTTCATCTGGAGAGTTGCGTATTAATGGCGTAGTGTCCCTCTTTTTTAAGCGGATGTGTCCAGGAAAGTTCAAAATGTTACGAGCAAGGGGATTAGGATGGAACTCGAGTTTTGTTAAATATTTTCCAGCATATTTTGCAATTTCAGCGGTCACAAGTGGCATATGTAAATCACGATGTAAAATAGAATTTTTCAAGTACCATGGAGCCGTAGTTATTAACCTTAATATTTTGTTTTGCATTCGTTGGATTCTCTCTACATTGGAAGCTGAAGCAGTGCCCCATAGCTGAATTCCGTAACACCATATCGGCTTCAAAAGCGACTTGTATATTAAAAGTTTACAATCTAGACTGAGGGTAGAATTTCTACCAACAACTTGATTGGAACAACTTGATTGTTGATTCGAATGGGGGAACAAGTGTCTCTTCGTAGAGTAAATGTGACATGAACACACTTTTGTTCATTTACTTTTATTCTCCATAAGTTCAACCATAGTTCCAACAGGCTAATATGATTCTGAAGATATCGGGATGCCTCGTGAGGGTTTTCATGCATACTAAGGCAGGCTGTATCATCGGCAAATGTAGAAGTGAAGATATTACTGCTCAGAGGCATATCACAGGTATAAATCAAATATAAAACTGGTCCCAGTATACTACCCTGTGGCACACCGGATGAGATAGTTTCGGGCACACTCATGAAGTCTCCTTCCACAACAGTGAACTTCCGGGCAAGAATGTAACTTTCCAATAGATTCACAATGTTCATTGGTAGATATGTCCTCAATTTCAAAATCAGGCCCTCATGCCACACTTTATCAAATGCCTGAGAAACATCAATAAAGAGGGAAGAACAGTACTTCTTTTCTTCAAATGCTCTTCTTATAAAATGTACCAATCTATGACATTGTGCAAATAAAGCAAATTTCACAAAACCAATACTTATTACGAATCAGTACTTATTACGAATATTTTTTTTCTTTATTTTTGTTTGTTTAGTATGAAAAAAATACTCCGCTAATATGTACGTCTGTTCACTACGAAAATTCAACAGCTGTTGAAGTAAATCAATTGCCATCTTCATTGAAATATTCTTTATTGTCGTCGTATATATCTGCGAATATCTTCTAAAATTTTTTAAAATCATTAGTTTACCTATTGATCGTCGTTTGCACAATTTGATAAGGTGTTAAACTGGGTTATTTTGCTAGATAATCGTTTAGCCATCGCGATATTAAAATCGTGAACCGGGGGTTTTTGCAGTGTCCATCTGCCAAAAATAAAAGTGTGTTTAATTCGGACTTATCAATTGCAATTTTTATTTGAAAATAGCTCATTAGTTTAGGCATACTAGATATTGGAATATAGTTCCAATAAAGTTCTCAAATGTTAGCCTTTTCTACAGACATTAAATAAATATAATATGATTAGTAAGAAAATTCCCAAAAGCAGGATATTTATACTCTATTAAAAAATATCAAGTTATTATTTCCCGTAAAAAGCGATTTAGTGAGGCCTGCAGGTCTAGTTGAGCAGATCGTTTGGCAATTTCAAAAATTCCAATATACTCTCAAAATCAGTAGTCATCCATAAAAATATTCGTGGAAACATTTTCCAAAGAAAATATTAGTATTTTTAGTTTTTCCATTTTCTTTTTTCAAAATGTTCGTATTTTATTTTCTATATTCTTACAATAATCTCTAAATTGTTAAAACTTTACTATTTTAATGTTTGTTGTTGGCTTAGCTAGGTATATGCCTGCATTTCATTGGCCCTAACCAAATCATCAGTACCCTTTTAGCCAAATCATGATTGAAAAGCAACAACAAACAATAAAATATTAAATGGTTATTTTGGAGAATATCTCGAATAACAAATTTGATAAATATTGTTAAAATTTTACTTTGAAATTTTGTTAAAAAATATTGCAACTCTTGATTAATTGCTAAAAAGGCCATTACATATATTTTACTAATAAGGCCGTTAGTATTTTTAGAAAAATTATTTATTTATTTATTTTATTAAAAATATTTATTTATTTAGTAAGGCAATTTGGGTTCGGTATGAATCGATATAACTACAATTGTACAATTACAATTGTATGTAAGAATGAATTGCTGAGATAATTCAGCAATTGTTCTCAAAAACAAGAAATTTTCTGAAAATAAGCTCTTTTTGTAATTTTATAATCACAAAGGGATTTTCCGAAAATCCCATAAAAAATTTAGCATCGGCAGAACAATGTATGGCAGTGCAATATCTTTATAATCTATAGTCTTTGCTACAGCAGACTTCACGGCTTCAAATGCTGCCAACCACAAATGCTACTCTGAAGTCAGTTTCATAATTATTTTGAATACAGCAACAGCATAATAATCAGCTAAAAATGAACAGCTGTGTATTTTAGCAATACAAAGATATATATATATATATATATATATATATATATATATATATATATATATATATATAAGTATATATATATATATATATATATATATATATATATATATATATATATATATATATATTATAAATAATAAAATTAAAGTTATTGATTAAAAATGTAATAAGATCACGAAAAACTATAAAAACGCATAAATTTATTACAAATTTATTTCTTTATTGTATTTTTGTTTATGATCAATTTAAAAAAAAATTTTGTTCTTATTTTTCCAAGTTATATATATATATATATATATATATATATATATATATATATATATATATATATATATATATATATATATATATATATATATTAGCATATTTGTTTATTGCTGCCCGTCAAAATAGAAAATAGCCTAAGTTGGCAGCAGCAGCAAATGATGTTGTGTTGGATTTTATTTTTGACATATTGCTGCTTGCTGTCTGCTGTCGTCTATGTGTTTCAAGCCTAATTGAAGTTCTTACTAATATTAAGTTGTAAAAAATAGGATGCTATAAAAAAGATATTTAGCGAGAGTCGAGATCGCGTATCATGAGTAGAATGATTTGTTTTCTCGAAATGGGTAACGATTATCTAAAAGAAGTTAACGAAACAAAAATGTACTGACAGGGTGCCACAGTACTCCCCGGCTAGAGGAAAGCTACCGGAACCCTATGGGAGATTAATACGTCGACCACACTTGGTAGATTTCATCGATAGTTCTGCAGCGTCTTGTTGAGCGGGTAGCCACTCATTTGGTTCATCAGAGGTAACATCTTTTGTATATACAGGTTATTGACAATCAATCTCATCGCCGTTGGAATCTGGTTGGAACACTAGTGATTCCCCTAGATGTTGCTTTTGTTTTTTTTCACGCTAATATATGTTTATTGTATCTTCAAATAACTGAACTAACAATAAGTGTTCAAATCTTAAATATATAAATAATTATTAGGCCCAACCAGTGTCGGACATAAACTTAGTGATAATAATTAATAATACATAAAATTCATGTTACGCACAAAAAATATTTTCAAAGAATTTCATCTGGAGAGTTGCGTATTAATGGCGTAGTGTCCCTCTTTTTTAAGCGGATGTGTCCAGGAAAGTTCAAAATGTTACGAGCAAGGGGATTAGGATGGAACTCGAGTTTTGTTAAATATTTTCCAGCATATTTTGCAATTTCAGCGGTCACAAGTGGCATATGTAAATCACGATGTAAAATAGAATTTTTCAAGTACCATGGAGCCGTAGTTATTAACCTTAATATTTTGTTTTGCATTCGTTGGATTCTCTCTACATTGGAAGCTGAAGCAGTGCCCCATAGCTGAATTCCGTAACACCATATCGGCTTCAAAAGCGACTTGTATATTAAAAGTTTACAATCTAGACTGAGGGTAGAATTTCTACCAACAACTTGATTGGAACAACTTGATTGTTGATTCGAATGGGGGAACAAGTGTCTCTTCGTAGAGTAAATGTGACATGAACACACTTTTGTTCATTTACTTTTATTCTCCATAAGTTCAACCATAGTTCCAACAGGCTAATATGATTCTGAAGATATCGGGATGCCTCGTGAGGGTTTTCATGCATACTAAGGCAGGCTGTATCATCGGCAAATGTAGAAGTGAAGATATTACTGCTCAGAGGCATATCACAGGTATAAATCAAATATAAAACTGGTCCCAGTATACTACCCTGTGGCACACCGGATGAGATAGTTTCGGGCACACCCATGAAGTCTCCTTCCACGACAGTGAACTTCCGGGCAAGAATGTAACTTTCCAATAGATTCACAATGTTCATTGGTAGATATGTCCTCAATTTCAAAATCAGGCCCTCATGCCACACTTTATCAAATGCCTGAGAAACATCAATAAAGAGGGAAGAACAGTACTTCTTTTCTTCAAATGCTCTTCTTATAAAATGTACCAATCTATGACATTGTTCAATGGTGCTATGCTGACTTCTAAACCCAAATTGATGGTCCGGTATGCACCCATTCTCAGCTAGAATTGGGGATAATTTTGTCATGAGCAGTTTTTCGAAGAGCTTTGAAATTGTTGACAGCAAACTTATTGGCCTATATGATTCAGGCTTAGTAAGATCTTTACCCGCCTTTGGAATCATTTTGACCATGGCAAGTTTCCAGCTGTGTGGATAATACTCCACTCGTAAAATGCCATTAAAAATGAACAAGAGGATTCTAATAGCAATACTAGGCAACTTCATCAGCATCTTGTTACTAATTCCATCAATACCCGGGGCCTTCTTCGGGTTGGTTTCAGCAATTAGTTTTTGTACATCACGCATCTTAAACTTTATGGGTCGAGGGGGTAGAGCAACTACACTCGGCAAATCAACAGCACCAGTACATATGTTTGGGGTAAATACGTGTTTTAAATGCTCAGCAAATATGTTACCTTTTTCAGTATTAGTTCTTGCCCAACCTCCGGTAGAAGTGCGCAGGGGTGGTTTAGACTCAACAGGTGTTTTAAGTTTTTTAGCAGCGCGCCACAAGGAGTAATTAGATGCTGCTGTAACATCGAGACCTTCCAGATAGTTCTTAAGAGAAGCAGATTTTTCAGATGCAAGCAACTCTTGGAGTCGTTTTGTGCATTCTCTAAGTCTAATTTTATGTTGGGGTGATCTGTGCTGTTGCCATTCCCTTCTAGCTCTTCTTTTTTCACATACGAGACGTTCAATATCCGCAGAATAAATTCTATTAAACCCAGTCTGCGGATAGGAAGTAGTGGCATGTTTAGCAGCCTGTTTAATATTCTCGGTAAGATTGGCAATGTTAAGTTCAATATCATCGCGAGTTCTAAGCCTGATGTTTCCCGTACAATGACTACTGAGATATTTTTTGAACCCCAGCCAATTAACATGATTTATCATCTTCACATATGGGTGAGGTAAGTCACTTCTTAGTGGGCTACAAATTGTAACGATCGTTGGCGAGTGATCGGAGGAGAGATCATGAGAAGCTTCAACATGAATTAAATCCCTAGAGATATTTTTCATGACGCCAAAATCTATAACATCTGGAATTTTTTGTGGGTCAGTAGGCCAG
Source organism: Germaria angustata (assembly GCA_963681545.1). Lineage (NCBI taxonomy): Eukaryota > Metazoa > Arthropoda > Insecta > Diptera > Tachinidae > Germaria > Germaria angustata. The sequence continues at coordinate 79,388,973 of OY812998.1, read as the reverse complement.
TAAGTGGGCTCCCCGCTAGAAATGACATCCAAACCCATTTTTGAAATTGTATTGAATAATGCTCGACCTCTAGGTGTAATAAGACGCGATCCCCAGAACGTATGTTTTGCATTGTAGTCCCCAGCTGCCACGAAACAAGGTCCAAGAGTTCTGTAAAAATCCTCATATTGATCCTCAGAGATTGAAAATCTGGGAGGGGAGTAAATTGATGATATCACAAAATTTGTACAAAAATTTTGGATACAAATATTTGTTGCCTGCAGATGGTCCTCACTAATATTCTCAAGAATGTAGTGTTTGAGTCTTGACTTTATTAGAACTGCTGATCCTCCGCATGCTCTTCCTCTCGGGTCCTTTGTATCATATAAGGTATATCCACTAATTTTAAAAAGGCTTCTTGAAGTCAAATGAGTCTCAGATACCAACATTATATCAATATTTTTTGCCGTGAGGAAGTGCTCTAGTTCATTTTTATGTTGGCGAATGCCGTTTGCGTTCCAGAAACATACTTTTAACGTGTTCATGGCTTGTTAACTAATGCTAGAAGCAGTGTGTTCTGCATTCGCAGCATTTCTTGCATCATACTAGTCATATTTGTTGTAAAGTTGTTTATAGTTTGCACCAAATTATCAATAGTATTTTCAAGGCGACTGAAATTAAAGCTTGCATTTGCATTTGTTGTATTAGTTGGTGGTGACACTTTTTGCATGGGAACGGAGTTGATCTTCACAGCGTCAGCATACGATACTTGTGTAGAGATTGGTTGGGCCATTACAGGATAAGTGGCGGAGTACGTATTTCCTGTTTGCGCTGGGACTACTTTAGGCTTTTGACTCATAGCCTGTTTAACGAAAGAGTATACAGGACATCCCCTGTAGTTAGCAGTGTGATTACCTCCACAATTACTGCACTTCTTTTCCTTCTGGTCCTTCGACTTATTGCAAATAGCAGTGTTGTGTAATTCACCGCACACAACACAAACAGTAGGTAATTTACAATAAGTTTTAGTGTGGCCGTATTCTTGACAATTATGGCACTGTACAGGTCCAGAACGCTTGTGTGGTTCTTCAACTGTGATTTTTCGGTATAAGAGATATTTTAAATTATAAATGGGATGGGTCTCATTTTTCTTCAATATTATATCGTTAGGCTCCAGTTCAACACGAAAAAGAGGTTGGGGGATCTTATCCCTGTTTATTATGTTGGATACATTTTTTACCTTGAATCCTTGGAGGGTGAGAGCATCTTTTATTGCAGCAGGGACAACATAAGAATCTATGCCCTCCAGTACGATCTGTAGGCCTTTAGCGCTTTTAAGCTGGAATGTGTAAAAACTTGTTTTATTCTTTTCGAATTCATTAACCATTTTCCGGAAATCTTTTTCTTCATATATTTGAATTTTAGTTTCGTCAATGTTACCACGTTTTATTGGGACAATGTGAAATGCCTTTTCGCCAATGACCGAGATTAGTTTTTTGATGAGGGAGTTTGAATTTTTTTCTCTCAAATAAATGGGTGGTGGTTTGGAGGTTTTTTTTGGGGATGCTTCGGGTTTGTTAATGTCGCCCTGCAATATTTTAAAGCGGTTTTGACGGTTAACTGTGGCGGTGTCGATATCCCTGGATATCTTGGGAACAGATGAGATCTTTGAAGAATTTGGGCTTCGCCCGCGCTTTACCACTGTAATATATCGGTCCATTCCGACAGGCACCTTTGGTTTCTGAATAATATTGTCTATTGTAATAACTTGGTTAAGTGAGGAACTCGAGCCCGGAGCGGATAATGGCGCTGACTTAAATACAGAATTACTAGGCAACGGTAATGTTAACGAATCACTACTTGGCATTGGAGTAAGCGAATTTGATCGCTCGCGTAAAATTGGCTTTGCCGTTAGAAAAAGACTGTCATCGGATTTTTTATTTTTATTTTGTGCATTAAGAATATCAGAACTCACAGTAAAATAGGCATTTCTGCCGTTAGAACTCACTTCACAATTTTTTGTTTTTGAGGTACTCATACAGAGTATTCCTCAGTCACTTTGTTTGTGTTTTTTTGTTTGTTTTTTTGTTTCAGTTTATACGAAAAATATTATTAATGCAAGTAAAGCAAATTTAGCAAAAACTGTACTTATTACGAATCAGTACTTATTACGAAAATTTTTGTTTGTTTGTATTTTTGTTTGTTTAGTATGTAAAAAAGAAACTCCGCTAACACGTCTGTTCACTACGAAGGTTCAACAAGATTGTTCGCTATTGTTTTTCAAAAATTGTTGTGTCTTCGAATTCAATAAAAGCACGCTTGTGTCTGTCAATATTGATGTTGGTAAAACGACCTCCTATATCGATGGTAAAATATTTCGTTGCCTTACGAACAATGCGATATGGGCCATCGTATGGATGAGACAATGACGGACGTATTGAATCATTTCATACAAAGACATGAGAAGTCGAATTCAGTATAGGGCTTTCAAAATTTTTTTGTGTTGTATGATGCGATGTGTCGGTTGGATGAAGCTTTCGCATTGCCGCACGGAATTGTTCAACGACCTCACTGGTTGCTACAGTTGGGTTGGTGCTGATGAAGAATTCGCCTGGAACTCTTAAACTTGCCCCATATACAACTTCGAGTCTTGTTGAACCTTCGTAGTGAACGGACGTATTAGCGGAGTTTTTTCTTACATACTAAACAAACAAAAATTACAAAAAAAAATATTCGTAATAAGTACTGATTTGTAATAAGTACTCATTTTGTGAAATTTGCTTTATTTGCACTAATAATATTTTTCATATCATCTGAAAAAACAAAAAAAAAAAAAAAAAAAAAAAAAAAACAAAAAAAAACACAAACAAAGTGACTGAGGAATACTCTGCATGAGTACCTCAAAAACAAAAAATTGTGAAGTGAGTTCTAACGGCAGAAATGCCTATTTTACTGTGAGTTCTGAAGCTCTTAATGCGAACAATAAAAATAAAAAAATTGATGATAGTCTTTTTCTAACGGCAAAGCCAATCTTACGTGAGCGATCAAATTCGCTTACTCCGATGCCAAGTAGTGATTCTATAACATTACCGCTGCCTAGTACATCTTTATTTAAATCAGCGCCATTATCCGCTCCGGGCTCGTGTTCATCACTTAACCCAGTTATCACTATAGACGATAATATTCAGAAACCTAAAGTGCCTGTCGGAATGGACAGATATATAACAGTAGTTAAGCGCGGGCGAAGCCCAAATTCATCTAAAATCTCATCTGTTCCGAAGATATCCAGGGACAACGACGCCGCCTTAGCTAACCGACAAAACCGTTTTAAAATTTTGCAAGAAGACAACGACAAACCCGAAGTGTCCTCGAAAAAAACCTCCAAACCACCACCAATCTATTTGAGGGAAAAGAATTCGAACAGACTTATTACAAAATTAATCTCGGCCATCGGTGAAAAGGCATTTCACATTGTTCCAATAAAACGTGGTAACATTGATGAGACAAAAGTTCAAATATATGATGAAAAAGACTTCCGCAAAGTGGTCACTGAATTTGAGAAAAATAATACAAGTTTTTACACGTTCCAGCTTAAGAGCGCTAAAGGCCTACAGGTCGTACTGAAGGGCATAGATTCTTACGTTGTCCTTGCTGAAATAAAAGATGCTCTCACCCTCCAAGGATTCAAGGTAAAAAATATATCCAACATAATAAACAGGGAAAAGATCCCCCAACCTTTATTTCGCGTTGAACTGGAGCCTAATGATATTAAATTGAAGAAAAATGAGACACATCCTATTTATAACTTAAAATATCTCTTATACCGGAAAATCACAGTAGAAGAACCACACAAGCGTTCAGGACCCGTACAGTGCCATAACTGTCAAGAATATGGCCATACGAAAAGTTACTGCAAATTGCCTACTGTTTGTGTTGTGCGCGGTGAATTGCATGATACTGCTATTTGTAATAAGTCGAAAGATCAAAAAGAAAAAAAGTGTAGCAATTGTGGAGGTAATCACACTGCTAACTACAGGGGATGTCCTGTATACTCTTTCGTTAAAAAGGCTATGAGTCAAAAGCCTAAAGTTGTCCCAGCGCAAACAGGAAATACGTTCTCCACCACTTATCCTGTAATGGCCCAACCAATCACTACTCAAGTATCGTATGCTGACGCTGTGAAGATCAACTCTGTTCCCATGCAAAAAGTGTCACCACCAAATAATTCAATGAATGCAAACGCAAGCTTTAATTTTAGTCGCCTCGAAAGTACTATTGATAATTTGGTGCAAACCATCAACAACTTTACAACAAATATGACTAGCATGATGCAAGAAATGCTGCGAATACAGAACACTCTGCTTCTAGCATTAGTTAACAAGCCATGAACACGTTAAAGTTATGTTTCTGGAACGCAAACGGCATTCGCCAACATAAAAATGAACTAGAGCACTTCCTCACGGTGAAGAATATTGATATAATGTTGGTATCTGAGACTCATTTGACTTCGAGAAGCCTTTTTAAAATGAGTGGCTACACCTTATATGATACAAAGGACCCGAGAGGAAGAGCATGCGGAGGATCAGCAATTCTAATAAAGTCAAGACTCAAGCACTATATTCTTGAGAACACTTGTGAAGACCATCTACAAGCAACAAATATTTGCATCGAAAATTTTTGTTCAAATCTTGTGATATCATCAGTTTACTCCCCTCCCAGATTTTCAATCAGTGAGGATCAATACGAGGATTTTTACAAAACTCTTGGCCCTTGTTTCGTAGCAGCTGGAGACTACAATGCAAAACATACGTTCTGGGGATCGCGTCTTATTACACCTAGAGGTCGAGCATTGTTCAACACAATTTCAAAAATGGGTTTGGATGTCATTTCTAGCGGGGAGCCCACTTACTGGCCTACTGACTTACAAAAAATTCCGGATGTTATAGATTTTGGTGTCATGAAAAATATCCCTAGGGATTTAATTCATGTTGAAGCTTCACATGATCTCCCCTCCGATCACTCTCCCACGATCGTTACAATTTGTAGCCCACTAAGAAGTGACTTACCTCACCCATATGTGAAGATGATAAATCGTGTTAACTGGCTGGGGTTCAAAAAATATCTCAGTAGTCATTGTACGGAAAACCTCAGGCTTAGAACTCCCGATGATATTGAACTTAACATTGCCAATCTTACCGAGAATATTAAACAGGCTGCTAAACATGCCACTAAACATGCCACTACCTGCACTAAACGACTCCAAGAGTTGCTTGCATCTGAAAAATCTGCTTCTCTTAAGAACTATCTGGAAGGTCTCGATGTCACAGCAGCATCTAATTACTCCTTGTGGCGCGCTGCTAAAAAACTTAAAACACCCGTTGAGTCTAAACCACCCCTGCGCACTTCCACCGGAGGTTGGGCAAGAACTAATACTGAAAAAGGTAACATATTAGCTGGTCATTTAAAAAACGTATTTACCCCAAACACATGTACTGGTGCTGTTGATTTGCCGAGCGTAGTTGCTCTACCCCCTCGACCCATAAAGTTTAAGATGCTTGATGTACAAAAACTAATTGCTGAAACCAATCCAAAGAAGACCCCGGGTATTGATGGAATTAGTAACAAGATGCTGATGCAGTTGCCTCGTATTGCTATTAGAATCCTGTTATTCATTTTTAATGGCATTTTACGACTGGAGTATTACCCTCACAGCTGGAAACTTGCCATGGTCAAAATGATTCCAAAGGCGGGTAAAGATCTTACTAAGGCTGAGTCATATAGGCCAATTAGTTTGCTGTCAACAATTTCAAAGCTCTTTGAAAAACTTCTCATGACAAAATTGTCCCCAATTCTAGCTGATAATGGATGCATACCGGACCATCAATTTGGTTTTAGAAGTCAGCATAGCACCATTGAACAAACTCATAGATTGGTTCATTTCATAAGAAGAACATTTGAAGAAAGAAAGTATTGTTCTTCCCTCTTTATTGATGTCTCTCAGGCATTTGATAAAGTGTGGCATGAAGGCCTAATTCTAAAATTGAAGACATATCTACCAATAAACATTGTAAATCTTTTGGAAAGTTACATTCTTGCCCGGAAGTTCGCTGTCGTGGAAGGAGGCTTCATGAGTGTGCTCGAAACCATTTCATCTGGGGTGCCTCAGGGGAGTATACTGGGGCCAGTTTTGTATTTGATTTATACCTGTGATATGCCTTTGAGCAGTAATATCCTCACTTCTACTTTTGCCGATGATACAGCCTGCCTTAGTATGCATGAAAACCCTCACGAGGCATCCCGATATCTTCAGGAACATATTAACCTGTTAGAGCTGTGGTTGAACTTATGGAGAATAAAAGTAAATGAAAAAAAGTGTGTTCATGTCACATTTACCCTACGAAGAGACACTTGTTCCCCCATTCGAATCAACAATCAAGTTGTTCCTCAACATTCACAGGTGAAATACCTTGGTATACATCTTGACCGACGGCTTACATGGAAACACCACATTGACTCTAAGCTAACACAAATGAAGCTTAAATTAACCCAGATACACTGGCTGATTGGTAGAAATTCTACCCTCAGTCTAGATTGTAAACTTTTAATATACAAGTCGCTTTTGAAACCCATATGGTGTTACGGAATTCAACTATGGGGCACTGCTTCAGCTTCCAATGTAGAGCGAATACAACGTATGCAAAACAAAATTTTAAGGTTAATAACATCGGCTCCTTGGTACATGAAAAATTCAATTTTACATCGTGATTTAAATATGCCACTTGTGACCGCTGAAATTGCAAAATATGCAGGCAAATATTTAACGAAACTAGAGTCCCATCCTAATCCCCTTGCTCGTAACATCTTGAACTTTCCTGGACACATCCGCTTAAAAAAGAGGGATACTACGTCTTTAGTACGCAATACTCCAGATGAAACTTTTTAAAAATATATTTATGCTAAATACGATTCTAATGTATTATTAATTATTATCACTAAGTTTATGTCTGACACTGGTTGGGCCTAATAATTATTTATATATTTAAGATTTGAATACTTATTGTTAGTTCAGATGTGAAGATACAATAAATAAATATAAGCGTGCAAAAAAAAAAATATACAACTTCTGCAGGCGATGCATTAATATCGGGCTTAAATACTACACGTAGGCCAAGCAAAATAGAAGGTATTTGGTCTGGTCGTTGCAGAGGATTGCAGTTTTGAAAACACGGTGCCACCTTTCCATTATACCGTTCGATTCAGGATGGTATGGAGTTCTACGAAGATGGGTACTACCAATTTGAGTTGTCAACTCGGTGAAGATTGGAGATTCGAACTGCCTTCCTCTCTCAGACGTTATTTTGGCTGAAACACCAAATCTTGCAATCCAATTGTGAACAATTGCTTTCGCAGCGATGTCAGGTATAGGCACTGCCTCGGGCCTCGGTCGATCATTGTCAAACAATAACGCCGACCTTCACAAGGTGAAAAGGGTCCCACGATGTCGATATTGATGTGTGAAAAGCGTTCGCTCGGAGGTGTGTATCTGATTTGTTGGGACTTCGTGTGGCGTTGAATTTTCGAGCGCTGACATGCGATGTAATTGCGAAAAATTTTGCAGCATCCTTTCGCATCGATGGCCATACGAAACGGGCGGTTAACATTTTTGTTGTTGCTCGAATGCCAGGATGAACTAGACCATGAGCAGTTGCTATAATTTGCATAGGAAATTCGTTCGGGATGAAAGGGCGAATGTTGTTTGTGATCATATCACAAACCAAACTCAGATCCTGGAAGCACAAAAAATATTAGTTTAAGCGAATTAGGGGTTATACCTGACTGCAAACTTTTCAGCTCTTCGTCTTCTCTTTGTGAAACGGAAAATTTTTTGTAATCGATTATTTGATTAATTGAGTGGATACGTGAAGGAAAATCTGCTGCAGCATTGCTTTTTCAGAGTTCTGGTGGAAAGCGTATACTAAAGGACGATGATCTGTTAAAATGTAACATTTTGTACCCTCTAGCATGCATCGAAAAAAAAATTTTTCCATAAATATTTATTTATTTTATCTTCAAAGCTGAACTAACAATAAGTATTCAAATCTTAGAGATATAATAATTAGGCCCAACCAGTGTCAAACATAAACTTAGTGATAGTAATTAATAATACATAAATATCGTGTTAAGCACAAAAATATTTTCAAAAAATTTCATCTGGAGTCTTGCGTATTAAAGCTGTAGTATCCCTCTTTTTTAAGCGGGTGTGTCTAGTAAAGTTCAAGATATTACGAGCAAGGGGATTAGGATGGGACTCGGGTTTTGTTAAATATTTGCCTGCATATTTTGCAATTTCAGCGGTCACAAGTGGCATATTTAAATCACGATGTAAAATTGAATTTTTCATGTACCATGGAGCCGATGTTATTAACCTTAAAATTTTGTTTTGTATCCTTTGTATTCTCTCTACATTGGAAGCTGAAGCAGTGCCCCATAGCTGAATTCCGTAACACCATGTGGGTTTCAAAAGCGACTTGTATAGTAAAAGTTTACAATCTAGACTGAGGGTTGAATTTCTAGCAATCAGCCAATGTATCTGAGTTAATTTGGGTTTTATTTGTGTCAGCTTATAGTCAATGTGGTGTTTCCATATAAGCCGTCGGTCAAGGTGTATACCAAGGTATTTCACCTGTGAATGTTGAGGAACAACTTGTTTGTTGATTCGAATGGGGGAACAAGTGTCTCTTCGTAGGGTAAATGTGATATGAACACACTTTTGTTCATTTGCTTTTATTCTCCATAAGTTCAACCACAGTTCCAACAGGTAAATATGTTCCTGAAGATAACGGGATACCTCGTGAGGGTTTTCATGCATACTAAGGCAGGCTGTATCATCGGCAAATGTAGAAGTGAAGATATTACTACTTAAGGGCATATCACAGGTATAAATCAAATACAAAACTGGCCCCAGTATACTCCCCTGTGGCACACTCATGAAGTCACCTTCCACAACAGTGAACTTCCGGGCAAGAAAAGATTTAGAATGTTTATGGGTACATATGTCTTCAATTTTAAAATTAGGCCTTCGTGCCACAATTTCTCAAATGCTTGAGAAACATCAATAAAGAGGGAAGAACAATACTTATTTTCTTCAAATGTTCTTCTTATGAAATGAACCAATCTATGAGTTTGTTCAATGGTGCTATGCTGACTTTTAAAACCAAATTGATGGTCCGGTTTGCACCCATTATCAGCTAGAATTGGGGACAATTTTGTCATGTGAAGCTTTTCGAAGAGCTTTGAAATTGTTGACAGTAAACTTATTGGCCTACATTACTCAGCCTTAGTAAGATATTTACCCGCCTTTGGAATCATTTTGACCACGGCAAGTTTCCAGCTCTGTGGATAATACTCCGGTCGTAAAATGCCATTGAAAATAAAAAACAGGATTCTAATAGCAATACGAGGCAACTTCATCAGCATCTTGTTACTAATTCCATCAATACCCGCGGCCTTCTTTGGATTGGTTTCAGCAATTAGTTTTTGTACATCAAGCATCTTAAGCTTCATGGGTCGAGGGGGTAGAGCAACTACGCTCGGCAAATCAACAGCACCAGTACATGTGTTTGGGGTAAATACGTATTTTAAATGCTCAGCAAATATGTTACCTTTTTCAGTATTGTATCTTGCCCAACCTCCGGTAGAATTGCGCAGAGGTGGTTCAAAACTCAACGGGTTGGATGCTGCTGTGACATCGAGACCTTCCAGATGGTTTTTAAGAGATGCAGATTTTTCAGATGCAAGTAACCCTTGGAGTCGTTTAGTGCATGTTGTAAGTCTGATTTTATGTTGGGGTGATCTGTGCTCTTGCCATTCCCTTCCAGCTCTTCTTCTTTTACATACGAGACGTTCAATATCCGCAGAAAAAAAATCTATTAAACCCAGTCTTCGGATGGGAAGTAATGGCATGTTTAGCAGCCTGTTTAATATTTTCGGTAAGATTGGCAATGTTAAATTCAATATCATCGGAAGTTCTTAGCTTGATGTTCTCCGTACAATGACTACTGAGATATTTTTTGAACCCCAGCACATATGGGTGTGGTAAGTCACTTCGTAGTGGGCTACAAATTGTATCGATCATGGGAGAGTGATCGGAGGAGAGATCATGAGAAGCTTCAACATGAATTAAATCCCTAGAGATATTTTTCATGACGTAAAATCTATAACATCCAGAATTTTTTGTATGTCAGTATTCCAGTAAGTGGGCTCCCGGCTCGAAATGAAGTCCAACTCCATTTTTGAAATTGTGTTGAACAATGCTCGACCTCTAGGTGTAATAAGACGCGATCCCCAGAACGTATGTTTTGCATTGTAGTCCTCAGCTGCTACGAAAAAAAGACCCAAAAGTTTTGTAAAAATCCTCCTATTGATCCTCAGTGATTGAAAATCTGGGAGGGGAGTAAATTGATGATATCACGAGATTTGAACAAAAATTTTCGATGCAAATATTTGTTGCTTGTAGATGATCTTCACAAATGTTCTCAAGGATATAGTGCTTCAGTCTTGACTTTATTAGAATTGCTGATCCTCCGCATGCTCTTCCTCTCGGGTCCTTTGTATTATATAAGGTGTAGCCACTCATTTTAAAAAGGCTTCTCGGCGTCAAATGAGTATTAGATACCAACATTATATCAATATTTTTCACCGTGAGGAAGTGCTCAAGTTCATATTTGTGTTGGCGAATGCCGTTTGCGTTCCAGAAATATATTTTTAACGTGTTCATGGCTTGTTAACTAGTGCTAGAAGCAGTGTGTTCTGCATTCGCAGCATTTCTTGCATCATGCTAGTCATATTTGTTGTAAAGCTGTTTATAGTTTGCAGCAGATTATCAATAGTAGCTTCAAGGCGATTGAAATGCTTGCGTTTGCATTTGTTGTGTTATTTGGTGGTGACTCTTTTTTCATGGGAACTGAGTTGATCTTCACAGCGTCAACATACGATACTTGTGTAGAGATTGGTTGGGCCATAGGAGGATAAGTAACGGAGTACGTATTTCCTATTTGCGCTGGAGTTACTTTAGACTTTTCACTCATAGCCTCTTTAACGAAAGAGTATACCGGACATCCTCTGTAGTTAGCAGTGTGACTACCTCCACAATTACTGCACCTTTTTTCCTTCTGGTCTTTCGACGTATTGCAAATAGCAGTACCATGTAATTCACCGCACAGTACACAAACAGTAGGTAATTTGCAATAAGTTTTTGTGTGGCCATATTCTTGACAATTATGGCACTATACGGGACCTGAACGCTTATGTGGTTCTTCAACTGTAATTTTCCGTTATAATAGATATTTTAAATCATAAATGGGATGGGTCTCAATTTTCTTCAATAATATATCATTTGGCTCCAGTTCAACGCGAAATAGGGGTTGGGGGATCTTCTTCCTGTTTATTATGTTGGATACATTTTTTACCTTGAATCCTTGGAGGGTGAGAGCATCTTTTATTTCCTCAGGAACAACATAAGAATCTATGCCCCTCAATACGATCTGTAGGCCTTTAGCACTCTTAAGCTGGAAAGTGTAGAAACTTGTTTTATTTTTCTCAAATTCTGTAACCATTTTACGGAAATCTTTTTCATCATATATTTGAACTTTTGTTTCATCAATGTTACCACGTTTTATTGGAACAATGTGAAATGCATTTTCACCAATGACCGAGATTAGTTTTTTTATAAGTGTGTTTGAATTTTTTTGTCTCAGGTAGATTGGTGGGGGTTTGGAGGTTTTTTTCGAGGATGCTTCGGGTTTGTCGTTGTCATCCTGCAATATTTTAAAACGGTTTTGACGGTTAACTGTGGCGGCGTCGATATCCCTGGATATCTTGGGAACAGATGATATCTTTGAAGAATTTGGGCTTCGCCCGCGCTTTTCCACTGTGATATATCTGTCCATTCCGACAGGCACCTTAGGTTTTTGACTACTGTTGTCTGTAGTGATAACTTGGTTAAGTGATGAACACGAGCCCGCAGCGGATAATGGCGCTGACTTAAATAAAGATGAACTAGGCAATGGTAATGTTACCGAATCACCACTTGGCATCGGAGTAAGCGAAGTGGATCGCTCGCGTAAAATTGGCTTTTCGGTTGGAAAATGACTATCATCCGATTTTTTGTTTTTATTGTGTGCATTAAAAATATCAGAACTCACAGTAAAATAGGCATTTCTGCCGTTAGAACTTACCTCACAATTGTTTGTTTTTGAGGTACTCATGCAGAGTATTCCTCAGTCACTTTGTTTGCGGTTTTTGTTTTTGTTATTTCAGATTATACGAAAAATATTATTGATGCAAATAAATCAAATTTAACAAAATCAGAACTTATACGAATCAGTACTTATTACGAATATTTTTTTGTATTTTTGTTTGTTTAGTATGTAAAAAAAACTCCGCTAACACGTCTGTTCACTACGAAGGTTCGAAAATTTGCGTATCGAAAATGACAGGTACTTTGATACATTGCCATCAATTCACGCTCATATATGCTATATTTCTGTTGTGAACCTGTCAATTTTTTAGAATAAAATCCTAAAGGCTGAAGTACACCATTTACACGCTATTGAAGAGCAGCACCGACTGCAACGTCAGAAGCATTGACATAAAGTGCTAATTCTGCGTTTTTTGCTGGGTGTGGCAATAGTGTTACGTTGCTTAATTCGTCTTTGCATTTGATGAAGGCGTCCTGTGCTTCTGGTGTTCACGCTAACACTGTGCTATCATTTCTAATAATTGATTTGTGGCTGCATTTAGCAAAAACCTTTTGTAAAAATTAAGTGTAGCAATAAATCTTTTGAGTTCTTTGGCAAGAGCTGATTTTGGGAATCCACGAATTGCTGTAACTCGTTCGAAAAGTGGTTGTATGCAGTTTTTGGTGACATGGTGGCCTAGAAATTTTATTTCAGACTAACCGAATTCACATTTATCGACATTTATGAATAAATTTATTGGCACGCAATCTCTTGAAAACTTCGCAAAGATCTTTTCGGTGTTGTTCAATCGATGTTGGTGTGACGAAAATGTCATCGACATAGGCAAAGGCGAAATCCAAACCATGTAGCACCTCGTTAATGAGCCTTTGGAAGGTCTGCGCAGCGTTGCAGGGTCCAAATATCATAAATTTGAACTCGTAGAGTCCAAAAGGTGTTATTATAGCTGTCTTCGCGACGCCTTCAGGGCGGGCCAAAACCTGATGAAAGGCCTTCTGAAGGTCGATTTTTGAAAAAATGTTCTTACCGTTAAGATTGCTTGTAAAATCAGACAAATTCGGCAGCGGGTATCGATCACTCACAGTTCGTGCATTTAACGCACGATAATCGCCACACGGCCTCCACGACCCATCAGATTTCTGGACCATGTGTAATGGGCAGGACCAGTTACTGCTAAACGGTTGGCATATACCAGCTTTTAGTAAAATGTCGAATTGAACTCGTGCTGCGGCTAACTTTTCAGGCTATAAGCGTCGTGCTCTTGAGAATACTGGTTGGCCAGATGTTTCGATGTGGTGAAAAATAGTTGACTTCGTAGTCGTACCGATGACGCGTTAATTACTACAGCCCTCAGGTGTGCAAATGGTATCAGAGTTTGATAGTTGACAACGATTACGGCGTAAGCCGATCACTAAATCCTAGAATCTTAAAAAATCTGCACCTATTATGGGACTTGTGATATCTGCTATCAAAAATGACCATTAAAAAGTGTGCTTAAGTCCTAAATATAAAACTATCCGCTTCTGCCCAAGGACTTTTATTGGCAAACCATTTGCTGCATACAGTTTGGTGGCGGTAGGTTTAACGTTTGTGTAATTTGAGATTAAAGCGATGACTGACACATCTGCACCTGTATCAACTAAAAAAAATTTGATTGCTTACCCGATCTCTGATCAGTGAAGGAAAACAATATCCTTTTTGTTTTTGAAAATCGGGTGCAAAGCGTGCTTCTAATGCTGGTGAAGTATTTCATGTCGATCTATATGGTAAGATGAGCACACCATCGATTGGTGGAGCGAATTATTTCCTGCTCTTAATGGATAATTACTCTAGATATTGCTATATTTATTTTTTAAAATATATAATAAATGTTCTTCGCAACTCGATGAAATTTTATGCTGATGTAGAAGCTGATGCTCATAAAATCAAGCGGCTGTGATCTGATGGAGGATTAGAGTTCTGCAACGAGTCAATGGAAAGTTTCTTGCTTTCAAAAAGTATTAAGAATGAAGTAAAAACTCTGATCGCCCCTGAACAAAATGGTTTTATCGTACATCAAAGTCAAACAATCGTGAAGAGCGCCAAAGCTATGATTCAAGGGAGAGATTTACCATTGTATTTGTGGGTAGAAGCCACCAACACTGCTGTTTACCTCAACACTAGAGCTTCATCAGAAGTAATCGGATGAGTAACACGCTATCAAAAAATTTTCGGAACAAAACCTTCAGTATCACTTCTTAGAGTTTTTGGAAGCGAACTGTACGTTCACATTCCGAAAGAGCAACGCACAATATGGGAAAAGAATTCAGTCAAGTATGTAATGATTGGTTACAACGAAGCAAGCAAGGCTTATCGGATACGAACAAACAAAATACATGTTTACGAAATCGCTTAAATTTAAACGGTTTCCTTTTCTTTGAAATAAATATCATAACAAACATACAAGTGCATTTAAGTCCCTTTTAATGATCTACAATTATAAGAATTTCCAAAGAATGCTTAAAAATATTTTTCGAATAACTTATAGCACTCTAACTAGAAAAGAAATAAAATCCAAATTATTAAGAATTTAAAATTGGAACGATAGATTTTGAAAATAAGCATTTTTTCTTTATCAATTTTTGTATTTAATGTTAAGAAATATTGTAAACTAAATTAATCTTATTCTTGGACTTAATAAAAAAAAGTTTAATATAAAACTGCTTTTTTCGTGATCGTTCCTAAAACATATGGCTTCAATTTATTCTCCGCCACAGTTGATAATTTTGCCCGTTAAAACGATGAATATTACAAACTCTTGATTCCGTCATCTTGCAAAATTCTGCTCTTGAGCCAACTGAAAGCTCAGAGTTGATGCTGCCAATATTAGAATGTACCACAATCTTTGTGTCGCTCTCCATTCGAATTTATTAATTCACAAAATTTCTTCCCATAGTTGGGTCTGGGCCCATAACATGTTGTAATTTATCAATAGGCAAATAAAGAATTTTGTTTTATAATTCAAAGGTTCATTTAAAAAATAACTTGTTAAATTACTAAAACGAATAATATAAAAGTACTTTTGTAGTTTTTAGCTAACTTCATTAAAAGCAATGATTCTAAAAGAACAGTTAGGTCTACATAAGTAAGAATATATATGTAAGTTTATGTACACATATAAAATACATATAAATAAATGTACATTTATATGTACATACATATGTACATATATGTAAAAAACGAAGTAATTAATCAAAAGCAATTCATTTATATAAGTTAAGGCATATGAAAGCGAAATACTGAATATATTCCTGAGGTAGTTTGGATTATCCTGCTAATTGAAAAGATTTTGTTACCTACTTATGTACATACTTATATACATATAAAACATCTTACATATATGTATGTAAAGTTCTTGCTGTTTAAGGAATCAAAATAATAGTCAACTCTTTTAATGGATGTGGATGCTGCAACCTCCGATGAACTGCTCGTAAAGTTTACCAATAAATATTAAATTTTGCTATTCCATCAGGTGTTTCAAAATGACCTTTGAGAAAAATAGACTTGAAAAAATGGGGCATATCGTAGATTTAATAAATCTTAATATTTTTATTAAATCTTCCTTTTTAAAAAATTATTTTTATTAATAAATAAAAGACAATACAACTCAACCGCAACTATTATTAATAAAATATATATCAAATAAAAATTACTTCATTTATTAAGTGAATATTAAATATAAAACAACGTGGTAACAAGTACATAAATAAAAAAAGAGTAAATTCAGAAGAAACATAAAACAATGAATAAACCTCCAGACAACATATCAAAAAACAAATTGTCTTCCACTCTCAATTGGTATAATGTAGCGATTTTACACGCATTAAATATAATATATCCTAACCCTGTCGTAGTAATAAAAAATATGCATCACTGTATCTACTCCTAAACAATACTACCATTAAGAACATTATTTCGTAAGTTAGACTAAGTAAGAGAATGAAGTGTAATAAAGTGGACATTCTGTTGTTGATCATCAAATAAGCAAGATGTGCATTTTATTTCATTTACATGGCGACCGTGACAGTTACAAAAAAATTTGGTAAAAGAAGACAATTGTTAAAAGTTACAAAAAAAATTGGTAAAAGAAGTCAAATGTTAAAGTAAGAACTAAGTGGAAAAAGAAAGCGAAAAAAAATTAAAAATTAAATGCAAAAAGAATAGTAACCAATAACTAAAAAAAAGAACATAGAAAAAAAGTGGTATACAGTGTGATCAACCATTCTTCGAGGAACAATTACTACATCAGCTTTAATTTAAACATTCCCAGCAAGAAAAAAAATTATTTTATATTAAAATAAAATTATAAACTAAAAACAAAACTATAATCACATACTTATGTATTTTATTCAAAACCATAAAAAGAGACTTCAAAGCCAATCGAGTAAAAGTTTTCAAGTACAGTTGCGTAAATTATGTACATGTGAACCTTGTGAGTCAAAAAAAAAACTCTTAAATATTTATGCAAACTGTACTTCTTCATAAAAAGTAACGGGTTATGTTCCAAAAAATTCCGAAGAGAAGATCAAAGACGAAATAAATAGAAGAAGAAAAAAAAGAGAACAGTTATGAAAAAAAACTTTCCACAGCAACAGCCAAATCTGTACAACAAAAAAGGGGATGAAAAGAGTGAATAAGAAGACATCATGCTGTACGTTGAATAAGAAGACATCATGCTGTACGTTGAATAAGAAGACATCATGCTGTACGTAAGTTATAAGAAAGCCACCAACAAGACAACAAGTTTGATATTGAAACACCGCTGTATTTAAAAACACATACATATGTACATATTTAAACTAACATTACTCACATGCATTTAAAATACATATGTACATACATGTACACACAATTAAACTAACAGTACCCTCATATTCATATAAGTATATATGTATACATACATACATGAATAGCTAAGGCTAAAAATAAAATTGAAAAAAAAAATTTTTTTTTTTGGCAATTACAAATGAACATCAAACAAATACATATGTATTTACAATTATACTTACATATACGTGCAGTTATTAAACATTTATAAATAAGCACAAGTACATTATATACATAGAATGAAACATAATTATTACGTAAATAGATATGTACATGTCAAATTGAAACATAATTTTTCTTTTCCAACAAGCAATAATTAAACATGAACTTATTTAGTTTTGCTACTTAATTTCCAATTTATCTACATACATACATACATAGATATGCTATTATATTATAATTAAAATATATAAAATAAAATATACACAAAAAGTTAGAAAAACATACATATAAAAACAAAAGTAAACCTGGATTAAAATTGCATAGAAAATATTTTTAATTTTAATATCTATATGTACAAAAACAAAATTAGAACAAAATATGTGTGTTAGGCTGACTTCCTAAATGCATGTTGCTTTGTAGTAATACATTGTTGTGTGTTCCTAAATGCAACCCTGAAAATTTATACAATGTATTGTGTTCCGATTTGCAACACTGTTGTAGTTAATACGCAAGGAAAAGCAAGAAAAGCATCCAAAAAAATGTAGATGCAAAATGAATACCACAGAATAACATGAATACAACACGCAGTACAATGGCGACGCAGGAAGATAAGTAAGCGGTTTTTTTTATAATTTAATATGCATATTTTTGTATTCGCATATTTTTATTTTTATTATAGTAAAAAATGGACACATAGCTACAAAAACCTTTTACTTAATGCAAGACTGGAGATGGAAAAAGAATTTCGGCAAAAAAAAGAAGCGCGTTCTACTATGGGAACATGTTTTGCAAAATATTAAGTCCGTAGATGACACGTTCCCATTTTCACGAGACGATATATATCGGAAATTTTTAAATTTTATGGTTACATATAAACGTATTAAAAAACGCAACAAGACGTCGGGTGAAGCAGCAACTACTTGGGACTTCTATGACAGACTGGACGAAGTGTATGGCTGCCGGAGTGATATATTTGTACCGGAATGCAATCTGGAATCAAATTTAGACACATTATATGCAGATTTGACCGGGGATAGTAACGAGCCAAGCACGTCTCAAGCATCTCCGACCCAACACGAAAGTTTACCTCCAGCACGGAGGGGAAATCGAGTCGATGTTATGGAGTTCTTAACAAGAGAAAGCCAATCCGATAGGAAACTCTTAGAAGATCTCTTAAACCTTGAAAAAGAAAAATTAAAAATTGAAAAAGAAAAAATCGAAGAAATTAGGAAACTACGAGAAGCTATATTGGAGGCTCGTAAATGATTTTTACATTTTTAAGACAAATATTTTTTTAAGTATGCAATTGATCTCATTTATGAATTTGTTTTTTTGTGTTTTCATTCATGTTATTTTGTTTTTTGTTATTATTTATGAATTTGTTTTTTATGTTTTAATCATTACACACCTACATACATATGTTGAATTAAAGATTTAAAGTTTTTTAAATCAGAATATGAATTTATTTTTATTGATTAATTTTAGGTAACATTAATATGACCATAAAAATTTTTTTTTTGCTTAATCTAGGCTGATAGTAAATTAGTTAGCATTTCTCTTTTCATTCTTGCTTGTTCTCTTGGGGTTTCCTCATTTGGAATGTTATTTCTGTAATTTACAGAGTCTATTTCATCAACAATTTCCACGTTGTCAGGAGACCCTTCGCTGTTAATAATGAAATTGTGGAGAATAAAGCAAGACATAATTATAGTTCTTGCTAGCTTTACATCACGAATTTCTAAATAATTCAAAATTCGAAATTTTTTTTTTAATATTCCAAATGCTTGCTCTACACACACTCGAGTTGAACTTAAAATCGTGTTAAATCTGATTTGCGCAGCCGACAAGTACCCATTATCACGATAGGGTACCATTAAATAATTTTCTAAGGGATAGGCTGCGTCGCCTAACAAGTGGCAATTAGATGGGAAAGCAATGTGGCCTGATACAATTGCACGCTTTAAAGGACTATCGGCCCACACAGACGCATCGTGGCAACGACCTGGATGTCCAACTAAAACGTCAAGGAATCGGAACTCACTATCAGACACAGCCTATACGTACAAATGAAATTTGTAAGTGGTAAATTGAGTCAATAAAATCTAATATAAAAACAGTTACCTGCACTATTATAGAATATGTTCCTTTTCGATTATAATAACTGACACTATCATTTGATGGCTGGGATATTCTGATGTGTGTACCATCAATACATCCCAAGACGAAGGGAAAAGATTGCGATCTAAATGACTCAAAACCCTCTATTATTTTCCTCTGAGTTGATTCCGAGTTTGGAAATGTTATGAGTTGTTTTTGTTTACCAATTAGCTGAACACAATAAACAAACCCTCTATAGCACGCACCCATTCCAACATTGAAACGATCGCTTATTTCGCGGAAGCTGTTTTGATTAGATAGTTTCCACAGCGTCATAAAAAGGATATTCTTTAATTCCATGCCAGGACGACCTCTTTGTGCATTTTTGTGTGAACCATTTAACAAACACAGAAGTTTCTGGGAATTAAAACAAATTAACTTAGTTAAACTTTTACGTGAAGATATTTATATACATACATCAAAAGTGCTCCTTCCCATTCTAAAGTGGCTGTAAAAAACATCGTCAGGCATTTCATCAATCAGTTGTACGAATCCTTTTGTTTTTGGTATTCTTTTTGACACCCGCGTTTCTTTTTCCAATACAACAAGTCGTTTCTGTCGTCTTTTAATTATATTTACTGCAGTACTGGAACTACTTTCCCCTTGTTCGCACAGATCTAAAAAATTTTTCAGTAAGATATATTCTTCCGCCATCATTGTTTACTTTATTGTTCTTGATACCACAGAATATAGTTTATGCTTGATTCAATGCAAATAAATGTTCCTAAACGATTTCAAGGTTGCAAAGTTTTAGTATGCAACGTATAAAAAAAGTAACTACACAATGTATCAACTTGGTATTAATACTGTATTGATACATTGTAAATATACATTTAGGAAGTCAGCCTTATTCTAACAAATGTCTGAATTTGTCAATAAGCAATTTAAGAAATTGTTAAAAAAAATTTGATGCTATTAAAAAAAGAGTTTTACAGAATCGCCCTATTTCAGTAAAAGAATCTAAAAGAAAAGAGTATGTAACATTATTAATTAGTTCTTATAATGAAATTTTATCATATACAAAATTACACGTAAATGGACTATCGAATGCTACAAAAAAAGATATGTATGTATATATATATTAAATTAGAACACTACAGAGAACTGTTAATAAGATGCTTTCGAAAGTTAGACTACACAATTAAAGTACCATATATTTCTATGTTTGAATTGGTAGATGAAAATGCATTAGAATCAGATCCAGAGTTAGAAGTTAAAGAAATAGGCATAAAAGCAGTGAACAGTAATATTAGAACAATGACTACGTTAGAAGAAAAAAAATCTTTTATTAGCATGAGTGCTAGTATAATAAGAGAAAATTACGATGGAAATCCTCTTGGGTCATTTATAGACAAAATAAACTTAGTACAAGAATTAACAGAAGAAAAACTGATGTCTACTTTTATATCATTCGTAAAATCTAAATTGGAAGGCAAAGCACGAGAAGCTCTACCGGAAGTCGTTAATACAATCGATAAAATCAAGACCGCTTTGAAAAATTATATAAGGCCAGATAATGCAAAAGTAGTATCAGGTAAAATAGCAGCGTTACAAATTAAGAATAACAACTACGAAGATTTTGCAAAACAAGCAGAAGAGTTGTCAGACGCTCTCAAAAGATCTCTTGTACTGGAGGGCATCACAAAAACCAAAGCTCATGAAATAGCAATAGAGCAGACAGTTAATGTATGCCGATTAAATGCAAAATCTAATTTAGTAAAATCAATTTTAGCTTCAACCGCATTCGCTGATCCTAAGGACGTAGTAGCAAAATTAATTGTAGAACAAACAAACGAAGCCAGCGAAAAGCAAATTCTAGCATTCCAGTCCCGTAACAATAGTTTGGAAAATTTTCCCAATAGGAACAATCACATTCGTTTCAATAACAATTTTAATCGTGGTAATAACTATCGACGTGGAAACACTTACATGCGAAACTTTTATACAAATCAAAGATATAATAATAATACTAATAGAAATTATAGCAATACTTACAGGCGGGGAAATAATACTCAATTCAATAGCAATCGCAATCGACGCAGTGCACCTAACAGAAACGCGAGGACCTTAACTTTAAACGGCGAGGTCCCTCAACAAGAGTTGGGGGAAACGCATCACATTTAGGAAAGGAAAACGAAAATATACCTACAAAATCCATTTTCAGTCTTAACCTAAATTATTCAGATTTCATTTTACTAAAATGTTTAGAAACAAACAAACCTTGCAGTTTTTTAGTAGATTCTCAGGCAGATATATCCCTAATAAAAATTTCTAACATAAAGGCAACATTGAACATTAATAAAAAAACACAATAATAAATATCACGGGTGTCACAAATCATTCAAAACCAACGTTAGGTACAATAACGACAAACCTCGTTGTCCAAAACCGTCTTATTCCTCAGACGTTACACTTAGTCGATGATGATTTTAATATTACCTCTGACGGAATACTTGGCAAGGACTTCTTAAAAGCATATAAATGCAACATCAATTATAACAATATGTCAATTTCACTTCTTTTTTACAATAATAAATTAAAAATTCCAATAATGCATGGTACAAATAATGACATCTGTGTAATTCCACCAAGATGCGAAGTTTTTAGAATATTCAAACTCAAGAACGTAGATAAGCCCGCTTTTATAGATGCACAAGAAATATGCAAAGGAGTCTTTATAGGGAAATGTATAGTCGATTCGAATACACCTATTTTAAAGGTAATTAACGTCACAGAAAATTTTAAATGTATTAAGAACGTTAATATCAAATCGCAAAAGCTCACAGACTATAATGTTTATAAAATTGACACAGTAAAACCGGAAACCAACCGTATTGGAAAATTGAAAGTAATACTAAAAAATCAAATGCCTATAGAAGTGGAAGAAAAATTAATGCCCCTGTGCGAAAAATATGCTGATATTTTTGCATTAAAGGATGATAAAATGACAGTGAATAATTTCTAAAAACAAAAACTTAGATTGCAAGACTCTTCCCCGGTTTTTATAAAAAATTACCGTACACCCTATTCACAAAAACAGGAAATAGAAAAACAAGTGAAAAATTTATTACGAAATGATTTAATCGAGCCAAGTCATTCCAATTACAATAGTCCTCTTATTCTAGTACCAAAAAAGAGTATAGATGGTCAGAAGGCGTATAGAATGTGTGTTGATTATAGGGCAATAAATAAAAAGTTGATAGCCGACAAATTTCCCCTTCCTCGTATCGATGATATATTAGATAATCTTGGGCGAGCAAAATACTTTTCAATATTGGATTTGTTTTCGGGTTTTCATCAAATACCTCTTGACTGCGATTCCAGGGACATAACTTCTTTCAGTACAAATCAAGGTTCATTTAGATGGAAAGTGTTACCCTTTGGATTAAATATTACTCCAAATTCATTTTCACGAATGATGTCAATTGCTTTTTCTGGTTTACCTCCTGATCAAGCATTTTTATATGTCGATGACATTATTGTTATAGGATGTAGCATCCAACATCATTTAAATAATCTGCAGAATGTTTTTGAAGTTTTTAGAAAATTTAATCTAAAAATTAATCCTCGCAAGTGTAAATTTTTTAAGCCTGAAGTAACTTTTTTAGGACATAAATGCACATCTAAAGGACTTCTTCCTGATGACGATAAAATTAAAGTAATCCAAAATTATCCAGTGCCGAATGATAAGGACTCAGTAAGGAGGTTTGTGGCTTTTGCAAATTATTACCGTAGATTTATTAAAAATTTTGCAACAATAGCAGCACCATTAAACTATCTCACTAGGAAAAAAGTAGATTTTATCTGGGATGATGCATCCCATACAGCTTTCGAAACTTTAAAGTCAAGTTTAATGTCTCCAGCCTTATTGCAATATCCAGATTTTACAAAAAGATTCATAATAACCGTAGACGCTTCAAAAACAGGATGTGGTGCAGTCTTGAGTCAAAATTTCGACGGAAAAGACTTACTCATTTATTTTGCTTCGAAATCTTTTAATAGAACAGAACAAAAGAAAGCAACAATAGAACAAGAGCAGCTAGCAATTTATTTTGCAATTAAACAATTTAGACCATACGTGTATGGCACAGAATTTACCGTTAGATCGGATCACAGACCTTTACTTTATCTATTTAATATAAAGGACCCCTCATCGAAGCTAACCAGAATAAGATTAGACTTATCTGAATACAACTTTACAATTGAATACATTAAAGGAAAGACAAACGTAGCGGCAGATGCACTGTCTCGTATTTCGATTGACCAATTACCAAATACAAAAAAAGACATTTTTGTCGTGAATACGCGTGGAATGTCAAAGCAAAAAAAGTCGAAACAGAAAAAGAAATTGTTAACGAAGATAAAATACCAATCTATGACAAATTTTCACATAATTTTTCCAAAAAGATACCTCAAATCAGATCCAAATCTTTTATAACAATGATATATTAACAAAAGTCCGCATCAACATATACCAAAAATTTAAAGTTATACTATCTTTGAATATAGTGATTGAAAGCGAAACATTGAATTTAGATGAAATGCTTTCGAGGATCCAAATGGATGCCGTCAGTCGTAATATTCGTATGATAGAATGGCTAAAAGATGATATATTTTTCACAATCTGTAGCATTCAGAAATTAAAAGATCATGGCATAAAAGTTTTGAGAAAAATAGAAATTGTATTAACGGATCCCATAGAGCAAGTACTTGATAAAGAAAAGAAAGAAAGGTTAATGAATATTTATCACAATGACCCACTCTTAGGAGGACATTATGGCCGAACAAAATTATATGCAAAATTAAAAACTAAGTATTTTTGGAAAAATATGTCCAAAGATGTGGCGAATTTTGTAAGAAACTGTGAGAAATGTAAGCTAAATAAAGTAAAACCAGGCAATAGAGAACAGCTAGTTTTGACACCAACCCCAACTAAGGCGTTTGACTTAGTTGTCTTAGACACAATTGGTCCATTAACGGAAACGAAATATGGAAACAAATATGCAATAACCCTTATGTGTGATCTAACCAAATATCTGGTGTCAATACCAATACCAGATAAAAGTGCGAACACTGTAGCACGCGCGATATTCGAGAAATTTATTTTAACTTATGGGTCAATGAAAACCATCAAATCAGATTTAGGAACTGAATTTAAAAATCAATTATTAACTGAATTATGTAAACTTTTAAAAATTAAGCTAAATTTTTCAACTGCTTGTCACCATGAGACGGTAGGCACGATAGATCGAAGCCATAGAGTGTTTAACGAATACCTAATGTCTTATATGAATGAAAATATTTCTGAGTGGGACACCTACTTAAGATATTTTACATTTTTTCACAACACAACTCCTAATACTGTTTTCGACAACCAATTTTCACCTTATGAACTAGTGTTTGGAAAATTACCATCAATGCCTAATGAATTGCTCCAAGGAACTGTAGATCCTCTATACAATGTAGAAAATTACAGTAAAGAGGTGAGGTACAGAATGCAAATCACACATAAGTTAGCAAGACTATTAATTGAAAAACACAAATTGCGAAACAAAAATTTTTATGACAAATACGCAAAGCCTTTACATTTAAAAATACATGACAACGTCTTAATTCAGAAATAACCTTACGAAAAGTTCAAAAGCATTTACGAGGGTCCATTTATAGTTAAAAGTATTGATAATTGCAATGTAACAGTATATGATAAAAGCACAAAAAAAGAAAGACAAATTCATAAAAACCGATTAAGAAAATTGTAATTACATACCTTATAATGTTAACATGTAAATATAAGAAAAGTTTATTAAAATCATAAATGAATATGTATGTAACATTATTCTCTATCATTCTATTTTAAAAGAAAAAAATTGTAAAAAAAAAATTAAAAAGCAAGAATCAAACAAGCTTGGTACCTCTTGTTTAATTCGTCCTTTTTTATGAAAAGGGAGGTGTAGCGATTTTACACGCATTAAATATAATATATCCTAATCCTGTCGTAGTAATAAGAAATATGCATCAATGTATCTACTCCTAAACAATACTACCATTAAGAACATTATTTCGTAAGTTAGACTAAGTAAGAGAATGAAGTGTAATAAAGTGGACATTCTGTTGTTGATCATCAAATAAGCAAGATGTGCGTTTTATTTCATTTACAATAAAACACAATCACAAAATTTCTCTCAACCTGCCCCCATTTACTTATTTATGAAGAGAACCAGCAGTTATAAAACTCTAGCTAATATGTGAACCTCCCTTCTTATTCAAAAAAGCTATTGACTATACTTGTAACGGCGAAGTAGAAGAATAGAAAAAACTAATAAGTGGCGATATTTTAATTAAAACAAAAAACTATGTACAAGCAAATAAATTATCAACGCTTACAGCACTCTTAGATTTAATAACAGTGGAAGAAATAGAATTCAAAACAATCAATCAATCAAAAGGTGTTATTTAGAGCAACGACTTAAGAAAACGAAATTACTAAAGAATTACTTGATCAAAACGTATGTTAAGTAAAAAAAAAATATGAAATTTATAAACAACCAAAACATTGAAGCCGGTCTCCATATTCTCACGTTCTCGTCGTCTACCTTGCCCAGTGATATTAAAGTCGGTTATCAACAAATTAACATTCGGCCATATATTTCTCTCCCAATGAAATGCAATAATTGTCAAGTATTTGGTCATATTGCAAGATTTTGCAAAAACCAAAAACTCTGTTTTCACTGTGCAAAAGAATTCCATATTAATCCAGACGTCGAAGAAGTTTGTAAAAACGTAGCCAACTGTATAAATTATATAACTAACAAAATGGACGATACAAAGCACTCTTCCAAAGATAAAAAATTGGCCAATATTTATTAAACATAAAGAGCTCCAAGCTATTAAAACAATTGAAAAGGTAGACAACAAAACTGCTCATAAAATTTACAACGAATGACATCAACACGACGGCTCTTTATACTCCTCAGTTGCTAACATAAATAAAAACACACCCCTTAACAACCGCAGTACCCCGGTACAAAACAAATAATCTTCATCAACACCAGTATTTTTGCAACCTACGATTCTTTGACCGACTCCGAACTAGATTGTGTCACTCACAAAGTTCTTAATTTCCTCCAGCATATTGCCCGTTATCGGATTATGTCCGGTAATTCGTCACCCCCAAGAAATCGTTACCTTATTTGTGAGAAGGCGGGGCATTGGCACAAATAGTGTTCCAATGTTTCGCTCTCCTCCCCACATGCTCTACATTCATCTCCTCCCGCTATTCCGATGCGTTTAAGATGTGCCAGTAGTTGAGAGTGCCCTGTGACAACTTCCATTATTCTACTTAGTTTGAGCTTGCTAAGTTTTAGCAGCTCCCTCGTTCTTCTCTCGTCTGGATCTCCCCATAGAATTTTTGTATTGATTCCCATGGTTCCGTTATTCCAGAGAGTTGAATGGGCCCTATGTGCCCAAGTCTTTAGCTCGGATTTAAATGCATCGAAACGTTTCGCGCATTCCAAGCTTATATTACCTAACTCTATTGCCCTAACAGCAAGTGAGTTTGCCCACTCATTTCCAGTTATCCCCGCGTGCCCTGGCACCCAAATTATGCGCACTTCACCATGTGTCGAGTAACTGTTAAAAGCGTTTTTGCAATCCCAAACTGTACGTTATTTAGTGCGTTCCGCTGAGATTGCTCTATGGCCATCTGACTATCTGTGAATAAATTCACAAGTCCTGACCTCCCCATTACATTGAGTTCCCTGATACACTCCGTTATCGCCCGAACTTCCGCCTGCAAAACTGTGCAATAGTCCGGCAGGCGGAAAAACCCGTTTTCTCTCTCGACCTTGATCCATCCGTGTAAAAATGAAGCCCCATGGGGATCTGGTTCCAAGGATCGGTCAACCAGGAGTGGATGTCGGAGATCAATGTTTCGCAGTTGGCCTCTAGTCTAGTCTCCGTATGCGGTCATTTTCGACATTTTCCGGTATGAACTCTCCTATGGCCGTAAAGATTCGTTGATGATACGCTTGGTGTTCCTGATCGATCCACTTACCCATCACCTTTAGTCGTTTTGCTGTAAGAGCCGCTTCGTATTTTATACGAATTTCGATTGGCTGGATGGATAATATTGTTTCCATCGCTACTGTTGATGTCCTTCCGAAGGCCCCACTTATACCAAGACAGCACGTTCTCTGAACTTTCTGTATTGTTTTGATGTTGCATTTATATTCCATCGATGTCCAGCACACAATAGAAGCGTAGGTCATAATCGGCCTGATAACGCTACTATAAAGCCAGTGTGTCATCTCTGGATTCAGCCCCCATCTTGTGCCTATGGCAACCAACATATATGAGCCTTTTTGACTCTTTCTTTTATGTGGTCATTCCATTTTAATTTCCGATCGAGAATGACTGCTAGATACTTCACCCTGTCGGAAATATTTATTGTCCTTTCAAGAAAGCGCGGCTCATCATATGAAGCTATCCTCGTCTTTCTTGTAAATAGGCCAATTTCAGTTTTTTCCGGGTTAAGGTTCAACCCTCTTGGTTGAACCTAGTTGTTAATGCCTTCTCGGCCTTCCTGCACAAATGATTTGGATCCCTTCCCTTCAGAAGTATCATGACGTCATCTGCTTAGCAGAATGTCTCGAATCCTTCATCGGTCAAAGTCCTAATAAGGGTATGTATTGTTGTGGTTAACAGAAGGGGTGATAAAATCCCACCTTGTGGAGTTCCACATTGCAACCTTTTTCTTATACTTACATTGTGCGCTTCACAATTAATCCATATGTTCCTTAGCATATTGCCAATCCAGACGCGTATCGCCCGGTTGACATTAAACTGGTCTAGAGAATGGATAAGTGTGTCTGTATGCACGTTGTTGAAAGCCCCCTCAATGTCAATGCAAACCGCGAGTATGTACATCTTTTCATTAAGTGACTTTTCTATAAAGTACACTACATTATGCAATGCAGTGTCCCCTGATATACCTTTGACATATGCGTGTTGCCTGAACCACAGCATATGACCTGCGATCCTGCCTTTAACCATGTCGTCGATTATCCTCTCCATGGTTTTCAGCAAGAAGGAAGTTAGGCTTATTGGCCTATAAGCCTTTGGCGAAGAATAATTTGGCTTGCCAGGTTTGGGGATAAACACTACCATGGGTGTGCTAGGCATGCATTATAAATTCCTTCAAGATGTGTCGAAACTAAATTCATCCCCTTCTGCAGGACTACTGAAAAGATACTATCCGGACCCGCAGCCTTAAATGGAGAAAAGCTTTTTATCGCTTCCATTACCTTCCTATCGCTGATAATAGGCACCTCATGTTCACCACTTCTCCCATCGTCCAGCATAGCAGAAAGTTCGGCTGGGCTGCATGAAAAATGTGTATCCATGAGGAGTTTAATGGTTTCCTCCACATTTTCAATTGTCTTGCCCGTTTAATCCACTAATTATTCAGCCTGGATGTGGGCTTTTGACAAAAAATTTTTAGTTTTAGAGACATCGCTTACACTGTCCACCTATTCACAGAAAAGCCTCACGATAATCCTCCCAATATACTGGTAATCTTTTATGTTTCGCTCTGTTATAGAGTCGGCGGACTTTCCTCCCCATTGCCCGAATCTCCCCTGTCATCCAGGGTTTCTCGTATGGGGATTTCTTTCCCGAAGTGGGCAACTCTCTTGAAACTATTCTACTAAAGCGTCCCTAATGATTTTGACTTTACTGTCTATGTCCTCTCTTGCTAGGCGGTTGAAAGAAACCTGCCCTAAATGAGAATCAAGTGACCTTTCGAATTTTGCCCAATCAGTTTTAGCCCTGTTCCGGAAGGTTATAGGTTCTGGCGGTTGCCTTGCGATTTTAAACATAATATAACGATGATTTAAGAATGAGTGCTCGTTCAGAACCCTCCATTCAGCAATTTCATCGATTACGTTTCCAGAACATATAGTTAAATCTAATACCTCCGCTCTAATTCTATTAATAAAGGTAGGCGTATTCCCAGTATTAACAGTTAATAGATCGTTAGTATTAAGAAATTCTAAAAGAGCATGTCCCCTTTTATTAATGTTAGTACTACCCCATGCAATATGATGCGAATTAGTATCGCATCCGATTAGTACTTGCCTACCTTTTATTCTACAATCTTGTTGTAATTCCGACGTTGGTGGTAGTGTTGGTGCATCATACGGCAAGTATACTGATTGTAACCAAGCCACGCCAGCCGCACGTCCTAATGTCTTCCGCGTGGATTTTGAATAAAACACACAATGGTTCAGTTTACAATGTGTATTTATTTTTTTTTCCCACTAATTTTTATTTTTGTATCTTCAGAACTGAACTAACAAAAAGTGTTCAAATCTTAAATATAGATAGAATAATTAGGCCCAACCAGTGTCGGACATAAACTTAGTGATAATAATTAAAAATACATAAATGTCGTGTTAAGCACAAAATTATTTTCAAAAAGTTTCATCTGCGTTGCGTGTTAAGGCCGTAGTATCCCTCTTTTTTAAGCGGATGTGTCCAGGAAAGTTCAAGATATTTCGGGGCAAGCGGATTCGGATGGGACTCGAGTTTTGTTAAATATTTGCCTGCATATTTTGCAATTTCAGCGGTCACAAGTGGCATATTTAAATCACGATGTAAAATAGAATTTTTCATGTACCAAGGAGCCGATGTTATTAACCATAAAATTTTGTTTTGCATACGTTGTATTCTCTCTACATTGGAAGCTGAAGCAGTGCCCCATAGCTGAATTCCGTAACACCATATGTGTTTCAAAAGCGACTTGTATATTAAAAGTTTACAATCTAGACTGAGGGTAGAATTTCTACCAATCAGCCAATGTATCTGAGTTAATTTAAGCTTCATTTGTGTCAGCTTAGAGTCGATGTGGTGTTTCCATGTAAGCCGTCGGTCAAGGTGTATACCAAGGTATTTCACCTGTGAATGTTGAGGCACAACTTGGTTGTTGATTCGAATGGGGGAACAAGTGTCTCTTCGTAGAGTAAATGTGACATGAACACACTTTTGTTCATTCACCTTTATTCTCCATAAGTTCAACCACAGTTCCAACAGCTTAATATGTTCCTGCAGATAACGGGATGCCTCGTGAGGGTTTTCATGCATACTAAGGTAGGCTGTATCATCAGCAAATGTAGAAGTGAGGATATTACTGCTTAATGGCATATCACAGGTATAGATCAAATACAAAACTGGACCCAGTATACTCCCCTGTGGCACACCGGATGAGATAGTTTCGGGCTCACTCATGAAGTCTTCTTCCACAACAGTGAATTTACGGGCAAGAATATAACTTTCCAATAGATTTACAATGTTTATTGGCAGATATGTCTTCAATTTTACAATTAAGCCTTCATGCCACACTTTATCAAATGCCTGAGAGACATCAATAAAGAGGGAAGAACAATACTTTTTTTCTTCAAATGCTCTTCTTATGAAATGAACCAATCTATGAGTTTGTTCAATGGTGCTATGCTGACTTCTAAAACCAAATTGATGGTCCGGTATACACCCATTATTAGTTCGAATTGGGGACAATTTTGTCATGAGCAGCTTTTCAAAAAGCTTTGAAATTGTTGACAATAAACTTATTGGCCTATATGACTCAGCCTTGGTAAGATCTTTGCCCGCCTTTGGAATCATTTTGATCATGGCAACTTTCCAGCTGTGTGGATAATACTCCAGTCGTAAAATACCATTAAAAATAAACAACAGGAATCTAATAGCAACACGAGGCAACTGCATCAGCATCTTGTTACTAACGCCATCAATACCCGGAGCTTTCTTCTGGTTGGTTTCAGCAATTAGTTTTTGTACATCACGCATCTTAAACTTCATGGGTCGAGGGGGTAGAGCAACTACACTCGGCAAATCAACAGCACCAGTACATGTGTTTGGGGTAAATACGTATTTTAAATGCCCAGCAAATATGTTACCTTTTTCAGTATTAGTTCTTGCCCAACCTTCGGTAGAAGTGCGCTGGGGTGGTTTAGACTCAACGGGAGTTTTAAGTTTTTTAGCAGCGCGCCACAAGGAGTAATTAGATGCTGCTGTGACATCGAGACCTTCCAGATAGTTCTTAAGAGAAGCAGATTTTTCAGATGCAAGCAACTCATGGAGTCGTTTAGTGCATTCTCTAAGTCTGATTTTATGTTGGGGTGATCTGTGCTGTTGCCATTCCCTTCTAGCTCTTCTTTTTTCACATACGAGACGTTCAATATCCGCAGAATAAATTCTATTAAACCCAGTCTGCGGAGAGGAGGTAGTTTCATGTTTAGCAGCCTGTTTAATATTTTCAGTAAGATTGGCAATGTTGAATTCAATATCATCGGAAGTTCTAAGCCTGATGTTTTCCGTACAATGACTACTGAGATATTTTTTGAACCCCAGCCAGTTAACACGATTTATCATCTTCACATATGGGTGAGGTAAGTCACTTCCTAGTGGGCTGCAAATTGTAACGATCGTGGGAGAGTGATCGGAGGAGAGATCATGTGAAGCTTCAACATGAATTAAATCCCTAGGGATATTTTTCATGACGCCAAAATCTATAACATCCGGAATTTTTGTATGTCAGTAGGCCAGTAAGTGGGCTCCCCGCTAGAAATGACATCCAAACCCATTTTTGAAATTGTGTTGAACAATGCTCGACCTCTAGGTGTAATACGACTCGATCCCCAGAACGTATGTTTTGCATTGTAGTCCCCAGCTGCTACGAAACAAGGCCCAAGAGTTTTGTAAAACTCCTCATATTGATCCTCAGTGATTGAAAATCTGGGAGGGGAGTAAATTGATGATATCACGAAATTTGTGCAAAAATTTTCGATGCAAATATTTGTTGCCTGCAGATGGTCCTCACAAATATTCTCAAGAATGTAGTGTTTGAGTCTTGACTTTATTAGAATTGCCGATCCTCCGCATGCTCTTCCTCTCGGGTCCTTTGTATCATATAAGGTGTAGCCACTCATTTTAAAAAGGCTTCTCGAAGTCAAATGAGTCTCAGATACCAACATTATGTCAATATTTTTTGCCGTGAGGAAGTGCTCAAGTTCATTTTTTTTTGTGTTGGCGAATGCCGTTTGAGTTCCAGAAACATACTTTTAACATGTTCATGGCTTGTTAACTAATGCTAGAAGTAGTGTGTTCTGCATTCGCAGCATTTCTTGCATCATGCTAGTCATATTTGTTGTAAAGTTGTTTATTGTTTGCACCAAATTGTCAATAGTAGCTTCAAGGCGATTGAAATTAAAGCTTGCATTTGCATTTGTTGTACTAGTTGGTGGTGACACTTTTTGCACTGGAACTGAATTGATCTTCACAGCGTCAGCATACGATACTTGTGTAGAAATTGGTTGGGCCATGGGAGGATAAGTAGCGGAGTACGTATTTCCTGTTTGCGCTGGAGTTACTTTAGGCTTTTGGCTCATAGCTTGTTTAACAAAAGAGAACACAGGACATCCCCTGTAGTTAGCAGTGTGATTACCTCCACAATTGCTGCACCTTTTTTCCTTCTGGTCCTTCGACTTATTGCAAATAGCAGTATTGTGTAATTCACCGCACACAACACAAACACTAGGTAATTTACAGTAAGTTTTCGTATGGCCATATTCTTGGCAATTATGGCACTGAACGGGTCCTGAACGCTTGTGTGGTTCTTCAACTGTGATTTTCCGGTATAATAGATATTTTAAATTGTAAATGGGATGGGTCTCATTTTTCTTCAGTATTACATCATTTGGCTCTAGTTCAACGCGAAATAGGGGTCGAGGGATCTTCTCCCTGTTTATTATGTTAGAGACATTCTTTACCTTAAATCCCTGGAGGGTGAGAGCATCTTTTATTTCAGCAGGGACAACGTAAGAATCTATACCCTTCAATACGACCTGTAGGCCCTTGGCGCTCTTAAGCTGGAATGTGTAAAAACTTGTTTTATTTTTTTCTAATTCATTAACCATTTTCCGGAAATCTTTTTCATTATATATTTGAACTTTTGTTTCGTCAATGTTACCATGTTTTATTGGAACAATGTGAAATGCCTTTTCACCAATGACCGAGATTAGTTTTTTGATAAGTGTGTTAGAATTTTTTTGCCTCAAATAGATGGATGGTGGTTTGGAGGTTTTTTTCGAGGATGCTTCGGGTTTTTCGTTGTCATTCTGCAATATTTTAAAACGATTTTGACGGTTAACTGGGGCGGCGTCGTTATCCCTGGATATCTTGGGAACCGATGAGATTTTAGACGAATTTGGGCTACGCCGGCGCTTTACTACTGTAATATATCTGTCCATTCCGACAGGCACCTTAGGTTTCTGTATACTCTTGTCTATTGTGATAACTTGGTTAAGTGAAGAACACGAGCCCGGAGCGGATAATGGCGCTGATTTAAATAAAGAAGTACTAGGCAGCGGTAATGTTAGAGAATCACTACTTGGCATCGGAGTAAGCGAATTTGATCGCTCACGTAAAATTGGCTTTGCCGTTAGAAAAAGACTATCATCAATTTTTTTATTTTTATTGTTCGAATTAAGAGCTTCAGAACTCACAGTAAAATAGGCATTTCTGCCGTTAGAACTCACTTCACAATTGTTTGTTTTTGAGGTACTCATGCAGAGTATTCCTCAGTCACTTTGTTTACGGTTGTTTTTTCTTTCCTTTTGTTCTTGTTGTTTCAGATTATATGAAAAATGTTATTAGTGCAAATAAAGCAAATTTCACAAAAACCCGTACTTATTACGAATCAGTACTTATTACGAATATTTTTTTTGTTTGTATTTTTTTTGTTTACTATGTAAAAAAAAACTCCGCTAACTCGTCTGTTCACTACGAAGGTTCAACAAACAATCCAATGTGTATTTATATTAACATTCCTTTAATAAATTCAATAATTAGGAAATATTATATTGATTAGTATTAAATTTGTACATTCTTTTTCGTATGGAAAACACGAGGAGTATTTTTTTATTTTAATATTTAGAGTAGAAACTTAGTTAAGCTCCTAAACACTGCATAGAGACAATTTGTCCTTGTAATACAGAAATACAAAATGAGTGCCAAAAGCTCGAATGTTCTGGAGCTAACTTTAAAAATTACGCGTTTCGTTAAGTTGATTTTTTTCATGTTACAAAAAAAATATTTTTATTAGAAAATCAGCTAATTTTGGCGGTGCCAGATTGAATATAATAAAAGTTAAAACTGATTATGGTGATGTTGCCAACATTCCCCCCGCAGTATGGCAAGAATATTATTCGCCGTCAGACTCTATTGGAGGAGCCACATCCAAAATCGCAAGCTTGACCACAGGTCTTTCTAAAACACCATTTTGAGTTAGCACTTTGGCGCTTCGCACTTGACCGTCGCTTGCCAATCTCGTCCCCAAGACTTTTCCGCGTAGGCAGACGTTACGGGGCAGAGAAGAGTCAACTATGATCACAAGAGCCCCCTGCATTAAAGTTTTTGGACGATCATGCCACTTCGATCTACACGTTAAAGTTGGAAGATTTTTAACTAACCATTTCTTCCAAAAAATGTTTGCGTATTGTTGTGATTTCAACCAGCTTTTCTTAACTACCATGCTACTATCGTTACAAGAAGACATTGGTTTTAACCCGCTGGAACTTCCCACAAGGAAATGGTTCGGAGTTAATGCTTCATTTCCTTCTTCATCAATAGGAACGTAGGCAAGGGCCTTGAGTTTATTACATTCTCTACTTCAACCATCATACTTATTAGCAGTTCATCGCTTGGTATTCTTGATGGCATAATTTTGTATAAAATTGTTTTAATTGAGCGAACGAGTCGCTCCCAGGCACCACCCATGTGGGCCGAAGCTGGGGGAGTAGAGTTCCACTTTGTTGTGCTTGTAGTGAAAGTTTTTACCATCTCATCCTTATCAACATCCGCCATAGCCTCTCGTAATTCTCTCCCAGCGCCGACAAAATTTGTCCCGTTGTCACTATATAATACATTTGGGATTCCCCTTCGAGCCATAAAATTGCGTATAGCTAAAATGCAGGAACTCGTTGTTAGGGAATGTGCGATTTCAATATGGACTGCCCTGACCGTCAAGCATGTGAATAAGCATCCGTACCGTTTCTCTTTATGTCGATTTACGGTGACTAAAATGGGGCCAAAAAAAATCAACACCGGTATATGTAAATGGTGCTGTATAAGATGCAAGACGAGCACGCGGTAGTTTTACCATTTGAGGGTTTCGAGACATTGCCTTTTTAATTTTACACATTTGGCAGCGGCGAACTATTGAATTAAAAGTAGCACGAAGCTTTGAAACATAATACCTTTGCCTAATAGTTTTGTTCTTAAAAAGTTCGTTTTAAATAACACACAATTTATTTTTGGTATTTTTAAACTTTTTAATTAATTATATTGAATTTTATTTAAATTAAAAATAAATTCTTTCGTTTTGAGGTTTTATTTAATTACATAAGTATATAAAATTTTATTTATGTATATTTTATTTTTGATTTAAAATAACTACTTAAATTTTCACTTTAAGTTTTTATTTATCGACCTTTCACTTCAAAGTCAGAATCCAGAAGAGATTTAAAATTGAAAAGTTCTATTATTTATATTATATGGCGATACACTAAATATGTACACAAGTGTATGTATGTACATATATTATTATATATTGGCTTATTATAACCGTAAACGATCATGTACATATACATATGCATGTCCAACAAGTTTGAACATGCCGAAATATGATCACATAGAAACGCAATAAACTTTCGGAGATCGAACAAAAACAAAAGATTAAAAAGAAAACATAATTAAAACGCAATTGTTACCTACTTATAATACTTTGTACTTACATATATGCAAAAGAAAGTCTACGCATGGTAACAATAATAAAAATATTTATGATGGCAATACAGAATTATCACTTTACTAATGTAAAACTTGTTTTTGCAATAGCAAGTAACAAAACTGTACATGTTCAATCATGATCAATCGTGATATTATTTGCTTAGTAACAAGAGTAAAAATAGAAAAGAAATTTTGTTGGTTATTACAATTTATATGTGTACTATACAAAAAGCTGTTGCACAATATTATAATAGGGGTATTCAAATCAAATAAGCATGTACATACATTATATATGTACATAATACATAAGTATTAAATACATGTGTACACACATACATGTAATTCCCCCACCGTTTGATTGAAGCTCCGATTTCAATCGATCTCCATGTCTATTGCTAATTGAATATTTCATAATTTTTTTTATTTTTATAATATTTAAATTTAGTATAAGGAAATAAGTAGTTCAAAAGAAAAAACTATGTTTTTTGTGTATGTATTGATAGGTTTTTCATGATCGTCTATTTATGTATAGTATATGTAAAATAATTTTTTTCTATTCCATCTACGTGGGTAGGTTCATATGTATTTACAAATATATATTTTTTTTGGTAAAAATATGTCATATATTTTCTATATATTTGTTTTATTATTTAAAAACAAATATTTAACATAATTTGGTTTCTGGTTTAATATTAGTTTTTATTTTTAATTTTATCCTGAAAATAATACAATTTCTATTCAAAAACTTTTAATGTTGGAAGCGTTTCTTGTATGCTTTTTTTATGTAATCTTTTAAACACATTTACTTGTACATATTTTGTTTTTTATTTTGTAAATATAATTTATATGGAATATTATATTTTTATTGCAGAATTTTAAATCAAGTATTATTTTTTTTTAACCGCTTATATAACTTGTAAAAATGCGCTAAGGGTTGTTGAGATAACTTCCAGAAATATTATTAGGAAATATTATATTGATTAGTATTAAATTTGTACATTCTTTTTCGTATGGAAAACACGAGGAGTATTTTTTTATTTTAATATTTAGAGTAGAAACTTAGTTAAGCTCCTAAACACTGCATAGAGACAATTTGTCCTTGTAATACAGAAATACAAAATGAGTGCCAAAAGCTCGAATGTTCTGGAGCTAACTTTAAAAATTACGCGTTTCGTTAAGTTGATTTTTTTCATGTTACAAAAAAAATATTTTTATTAGAAAATCAGCTAATTTTGGCGGTGCCAGATTGAATATAATAAAAGTTAAAACTGATTATGGTGATGTTGCCAACATTCCCCCCGCAGTATGGCAAGAATATTATTCGCCGTCAGACTCTATTGGAGGAGCCACATCCAAAATCGCAAGCTTGACCACAGGTCTTTCTAAAACACCATTTTGAGTTAGCACTTTGGCGCTTCGCACTTGACCGTCGCTTGCCAATCTCGTCCCCAAGACTTTTCCGCGTAGCCAGACGTTACGGGGCAGAGAAGAGTCAACTATGATCACAAGAGCCCCCTGCATTAAAGTTTTTGGACGATCATGCCACTTCGATCTACACGTTAAAGTTGGAAGATTTTTAACTAACCATTTCTTCCAAAAAATGTTTGCGTATTGTTGTGATTTCAACCAGCCTTTCTTAACTACCATGCTACTATCGTTACAAGAAGACATTGGTTTTAACCCGCTGGAACTTCCCACAAGGAAATGGTTCGGAGTTAATGCTTCATTTCCTTCTTCATCAATAGGAACGTAGGCAAGGGCCTTGAGTTTATTACATTCTCTACTTCAACCATCATACTTATTAGCAGTTCATCGCTTGGTATTCTTGATGGCATAATTTTGTATAAAATTGTTTTAATTGAGCGAACGAGTCGCTCCCAGGCACCACCCATGTGGGCCGAAGCTGGGGGAGTAGAGTTCCACTTTGTTGTGCTTGTAGTGAAAGTTTTTACCATCTCATCCTTATCAACATCCGCCATAGCCTCTCGTAATTCTCTCCCAGCGCCGACAAAATTTGTCCCGTTGTCACTATATAATACATTTGGGATTCCCCTTCGAGCCATAAAATTGCGTATAGCTAAAATGCAGGAACTCGTTGTTAGGGAATGTGCGATTTCAATATGGACTGCCCTGACCGTCAAGCATGTGAATAAGCATCCGTACCGTTTCTCTTTATGTCGATTTACGGTGACTAAAATGGGGCCAAAAAAAATCAACACCGGTATATGTAAATGGTGCTGTATAAGATGCAAGACGAGCACGCGGTAGTTTTACCATTTGACGGTTTCGAGACATTGCCTTTTTAATTTTACACATTTGGCAGCGGCGAACTATTGAATTAAAAGTAGCACGAAGCTTTGAAACATAATACCTTTGCCTAATAGTTTTGTTCTTAAAAAGTTCGTTTTAAATAACACACAATTTATTTTTGGTATTTTTAAACTTTTTAATTAATTATATTGAATTTTATTTAAATTAAAAATAAATTCTTTCGTTTTGAGGTTTTATTTAATTACATAAGTATATAAAATTTTATTTATGTATATTTTATTTTTGATTTAAAATAACTACTTAAATTTTCACTTTAAGTTTTTATTTATCGACCTTTCACTTCAAAGTCAGAATCCAGAAGAGATTTAAAATTGAAAAGTTCTATTATTTATATTATATGGCGATACACTAAATATGTACACAAGTGTATGTATGTACATATATTATTATATATTGGCTTATTATAACCGTAAACGATCATGTACATATACATATGCATGTCCAACAAGTTTGAACATGCCGAAATATGATCACATAGAAACGCAATAAACTTTCGGAGATCGAACAAAAACAAAAGATTAAAAAGAAAACATAATTAAAACGCAATTGTTACCTACTTATAATACTTTGTACTTACATATATGCAAAAGAAAGTCTACGCATGGTAACAATAATAAAAATATTTATGATGGCAATACAGAATTATCACTTTACTAATGTAAAACTTGTTTTTGCAATAGCAAGTAACAAAACTGTACATGTTCAATCATGATCAATCGTGATATTATTTGCTTAGTAACAAGAGTAAAAATAGAAAAGAAATTTTGTTGGTTATTACAATTTATATGTGTACTATACAAAAAGCTGTTGCACAATATTATAATAGGGGTATTCAAATCAAATAAGCATGTACATACATTATATATGTACATAATACATAAGTATTAAATACATGTGTACACACATACATGTAATTCCCCCACCGTTTGATTGAAGCTCCGATTTCAATCGATCTCCATGTCTATTGCTAATTGAATATTTCATAATTTTTTTTATTTTTATAATATTTAAATTTAGTATAAGGAAATAAGTAGTTCAAAAGAAAAAACTATGTTTTTTGTGTATGTATTGATAGGTTTTTCATGATCGTCTATTTATGTATAGTATATGTAAAATAATTTTTTTCTATTCCATCTACGTGGGTAGGTTCATATGTATTTACAAATATATTTTTTTTTGGTAAAAATATGTCATATATTTTCTATATATTTGTTTTATTATTTAAAAACAAATATTTAACATAATTTGGTTTCTGGTTTAATATTAGTTTTTATTTTTAATTTTATCCTGAAAATAATACAATTTCTATTCAAAAACTTTTAATGTTGGAAGCGTTTCTTGTATGCTTTTTTTATGTAATCTTTTAAACACATTTACTTGTACATATTTTGTTTTTTATTTTGTAAATATAATTTATATGGAATATTATATTTTTATTGCAGAATTTTAAATCAAGTATTATTTTTTTTTAACCGCTTATATAACTTGTAAAAATGCGCTAAGGGTTGTTGAGATAACTTCCAGACGGTTGTCTCTACTGAATTGGAACCACCAATATACCTGATCAAGACACAGGATGGATATCGACCAGAAGAAAAAAAAACTAGATTTTTTTTCTTTTTTTTTATATTATTAGCAAACGTTATAATTGA
The DNA here is from genome assembly GCA_963681545.1 of Germaria angustata. Classification (NCBI taxonomy): domain Eukaryota; kingdom Metazoa; phylum Arthropoda; class Insecta; order Diptera; family Tachinidae; genus Germaria; species Germaria angustata. The sequence continues at coordinate 79,348,709 of OY812998.1, read as the reverse complement.
TTTTTTTTGATTTTTGTTAGCAAACAATTTAAATCAATACATATATCAAGAAATGGTTTACAAAAAAAGATGTCGATGGCGCAAAAATCTATACAGCAATGAATACAGAAAAATTAGAAAAAGATAATTAAGAAATTAAAAACTAATAACTGCAGCGCCCCTTAGTGGTTAAAATTTCCAATCAAAATTTGGCACCACCCATTGTAAGACGGAGATTAGCAACCACTTCTGTTCAGACATAAACATTCCGGCCGCCTTGCAGTACTGCAATCTTCATCCAGACCATCAGTTCAGCTAGTACTTAAAGGGAGAAAAAAGAAAAAAAAGAAAAGAGAAAGAAGATTTAAATCAATGGGATTAACACCTAGGAATTCACAAATTGGGGATCCCATTCGATTAACTGATTTTTATTCAATGCGTTTAATTACAACAGAAAAAGAATTCAAACTTAAAAAATACCAATTTGATGGAGTTCCACACTAGCCATCCATATTCCAAACCATAGGGTAACAATCAAAAGGTAAAAAAAACAATATATGTTTAAGGGGTATAGGATCCTGATATTATATATCCAAATATGGAAAATTGTGCCAATGGCCTTCCTCTCGTACCACCAGATACCCCATTCCTTATAACTTTAGTGTACACTTCACACCCCAATTTAATTTGAACTGGAGCCGATATATGAAATTGCGGATCTGCCAGTTGAAAGCCTGGAAAGTCATTAGCAACACTCCCATCGATTGACCTGGAAGGAGTCACTATCCGAAACTTCCTCTGCACCGTGGCATACGTCTCCACAGTCTCACTATTTCCGTGTTTGTCTCTAAGTACCAGCAAACACTTTTCCGTACGCCCCACGTACACTTTTTTCACACCAAGCCTACGGACTACGTCATCAGATACAACAGAATGTTCTGACCCTGGGTCGATCAGTGCCCTTTCAAAAACGTAACGGTCGTTGCTGACAATTTTTATAATTGCAGTAGGCTTCAACAAAACTTTCTCTGTAATTTGGTACCTAGGCAACGCAATATTAGTTCGATTTCCATTCCGGCAACGTTTCTTGTAATGCGCCAGTCGCTTACTGTTCCCCGACTTAGCAGGAACCAGGGCTTGAGACGAACTAGGTCTCACATCCTCTAGACCATCGGACGAATTAGGTCCCCTGGCTGAGTGTTGGGACGAACGAGGTCCTCTACTCTTAGGGTGGGTAGACGTACTAGGTCCCCGTTGACAGCGCTTAACCTTTTTATCTTTCCTTGAGCTAGACGAACGAGGTCTTTTGCCCGGTTTATGAAGAAGCGTGTGATGCATATCACCGCAGCGCTTGCACCTCCCTGTACTTTCGCAAGTACGCCAGGTATGGTCATGGCTCAAGCAACTCGCACAATATTTGTAAATGGACACAAGCTGCATCCTCTCTTGAAAGTCAACTTCGAGGAACGTGTTACAGAAACGTAAGGCGTGATTTTTCAAGCAAACTCGACAAACCATGTTGTTACCAGAGTCGCGACCTTCGGCATATTTTCTTCGTGAGACCATGATTCTAGAAATGTATACTTATAAGTAGGAAATAAAAAATAAAAAAATAAATAAATAAAAATAAAAATAAAAGGAAGATATAAAGGCTAATACTTCGGAAGAAGTACTAATTTCACAACTGGTCGAGTAATGAAGCCACGTGCTGTTTTCAACTCGACAACTCTGACGTGGCCATCTTTACCTAAATGGATCCTCTCAACACGACCCATGCGCCATTCATTTGTAGGTAAATTCTCCTCACGAATCACGGCCAAATCACCTACTTCTATATCCTTTTTCATAAACTTCCATTTATGACGTTTATGGAGATCTTTCAAGTAGTCGTCTTTCCATCTGGCACATAAACGTTGATTTAGAGCTTTAACTCGCTGCCATCTATTGGTAATAGACAGCGGAGTGCCCACAATTTCTGCCTCAGGTGGAGCTAAAATTGGTCCACCAACAAGAAAATGTCCAGGTGTTAAGACATCTAAACTATCGACATTTTCCGTTAAAGGGCATAGTGGTCTAGAGTTGAGGCATGATTCAATACGTGCCAACAGTGTTGCAAATTCCTCGAATGTATATTTCAGGTCTCCAGCGATTCTTCTGAAATGATGCTTAAAGCTCTTAACCCCTGCTTCCCACAAACCTCCCATATGAGGTGCACCAGGGGGGTTGAAATGCCATTGAAGACCTTGGTGTCCATAACTTTCGTTGATTTTAGAACATGTGGTACGAAGAAATGCACAAAATTCTGACCGATTAATTTTTGAAGCACCTACAAAATTCGTGCCATTGTCAGAATGCATATTGCTGGGATATCCTCGTCGTGAAACAAATCTTTCAAATGCCGCCAAAAACGCTGGAGTCGATAAGCTACTAACTGCTTCCAAATGAATAGCTTTTGTAGCAAAACAGACAAATAAACAAACATATCCTTTCGTAACTAAGCAAGCCCGACCCTTAAAATTCCGAATGTCAAAGGGTCCGGTAAAATCCACGCCAGTAGTGGTGAAGGGACGAGACAACACTGTTCTAGAAGTGGGTAGAGCTGCCATAATTTGACTTTGAGTTGCCTTTTTTTGCAAAGTACAACTCTTGCAGCGCCCAATTATCTTCTTTATTAAGTTTTTAGCTCGCGGGACAAAAAACTTAGTACGCAGAACTCGTAACATAAGTTGGTTGCCGCCATGCAATGTAAGTTTGTGAACAAATTCAACAAACAAATATGCAAATCTACAATTCGGATGCAACACTATGGGAAATTTCTCGGTATATTTCAGATATGTAGCATTTGCCAATCGACCCCCAACACGCATTATACTGTTTTTATCCAGAAAAGGCGACAAATTTAGCAGGTTTCCGTCCACGATTGGTTGATCGTTCGCCAACTTGTAGTATTCGGTCCCATAAAAAGCCTTTTGAGATGCGATTATAAGTTTTTTTCTAATCGACCGAATCTCTTCAGGAGTAATCTCGGGACTTGTAAAGTGTGCGTCTTTTTTCAAAATAAGTTTCCACGCTCTAACTACTAAAGCCAAAACACGCAACGCTCGAGAGTAAGATGAAAACCGTTCCAATAAATCATCAAACGACTGAAAATACGTAAAATACACTTGATGCGCACGCTCTTCTTCTTTTGTTCCAAATTCGGGAGTATTTAAACTCTCCCACTGATCGGATGCCGAAGATAGCCATGATGGACCATGCCACCAAAGTACATTTTCTACTAGATCTTGTGGTCGAGTACCTCTACTAATTAAATCGGCAGGATTTTCCGTCGATGAAACGTGTCTCCAACTATTTTTATCAATTTTTTCTACAATTTTCGAAACCCTATTGGCGACAAAAGTTTTCCAATTACCCGGTGGTTTTTGAAGCCAAGCCAAAACGATCATCGAATCAGTCCATGTATACACCTTTGTCCGACCTTCATCGAACCCGAAGTCATTTTTAACCGTGCTGATCAAATTTGCTAACAGATAGGCGCCACAAAGTTCCAAACGTGGTAGGGAAACTGTTTTTACTGGAGCTACCCTAGACTTCGCCACTAGTAAATGACATTGAATGGCACCCTTTTCGTCTTGCAGGCGCACATAAATACACGCGCCATAGGCCTTTTCAGAGGCATCAGAGGATCCATGAATTTGTACACAACTTGTCGGTGTAAATCCTACCCAACGTGGTATAGTTATATCATTAATAAATTTATATTCAGATACAAACTGATTCCACTTTTCTAAACTTTTTTTTGATAAAACTTCATCCCACCCAGTTTTTTCGATCCAAATGTGTTGCATCAAAATTTTTGCCACTACAACTACCGGACCCAACCAACCTGCGGGATCAAACAACTTAGAGATAAGAGATAAAACCTCCCGCTTCGTAATATTTTCTTTTGCAGGGAGGGGAGATGTTATGAAATAAAATTTATCGACCCGAGCATTCCATCTAATGCCGAGCATTTTCGCCGAACTGTCACTATCGATTTCCAAAAAATTTTGTTTTAAAATAAAATCTGCTGGCAAATCTTTTAAAATGCGGTCATCATTTGCAGTCCATTTTCTCATAGAGAATCCAGCCGACGACAAAGCCAATAACGGCTGATCCCGAGCTGCAATCGCCAGATGAATATCGTGAGCTCCAGCTAGCGCATCATCTACATACATCATTCGACGTAAAATTTTCGAGGCCAAAGGCCACTCCCCCTGAACGTCGCTTGCCAATTGATGTAACGTTCTAATTGCCAAATACGGAGCACAATTTACACCGAACGTGACGGTTTTCAATTCAAAATCTTCTAAATCGTCCGTGGGATTGCGGCGAAACACAATACGCTGAAACCTAGAGTGATTAGGATCCACGAGAATTTGTCGGTACATTTTTTCTATATCGCCGTTAAAAACATATCGATAAAACCGCCATCTAAGAATTAACAAAGTCAAATCGTTTTGCAAAACCGGTCCAGTGTACAAAACATCATTAAGGCTCAGGCCTGAACATGACCGACTCGATGCATTAAACACCACTCTAACCTTCGTAGTGGTACTGTCAGGTTTAAAAACCGCATGGTGGGGCAAGTAGAAAGTTTCCGAACTTTTTAAATTATTTCTTGCAACTAAATCCATATGACCCAAAACCTTATATTCGGATAAAACATCATCATAAGTGGCTTTAAGTACCGGTTTCTTTAACAGCGACATCTCATTTCTAAAAAACTGACGCTGCGCCTTTTCACGAGAGGGTCCAAGCCCACTGTTATTCAAATATTGGGGCTTGAAAGGTAGCGAAACTATATAACGACCTTCACTAGTCCTTCTTGTGGTGCTTATGTAAAGGTCTTCACAATATTTATCCTCAGGTGTAGACTTTGTTATCCTTGGTGGCTCTTCTAATTGCCAAAACTTTTCCAACTCCTTGTCTAAACCTACTTCTGTGTAAAATGAACTAGAATTCATTAAGGCTCGTTGCCCAACATCAGAAAATGATCCAGTTAAAATCCATCCAAAAACCGTTTCTTGAGCCATTAAACTTCCAATAATATTTCGCTTAACACCATCTTTCATAATTTTCGAATAGATGTCAGCACCAATGAGGATGTCAATTTCACTACTTTTTGCAAAATATGGATCTGCCAATTTTAGGCCAGATAATGAAGAGCATTTTGACATATTAATGGATTCAGTGGGTAAGTTCCCAGTTAACCTAGGCAGCACCAGCCCGTCCACATTGATTTTCAACTGGCTATCCACAGGCGAGGCTAAATAAAAGTTGCAGAGTTTCTGAACAGCTCCTGCCATAGCATCATTCAAACCAGAAACTTGAGCTCGTATCTTTTTAACTGGTAAATTTAATTTTTGCTGTAAGCTTTCGGAAATAAATGTTGCCTGAGACCCCGAATCAATTAGAGCTCTTGCACAAAATACCTCATTGCGACATAATATGTTGACTAAAGCTGTGCCTAAAAGAATTTGATGAGAGGTAGATGCGAACCCGTTCTGAATTGTCAGTTCTTCTAATGCCGACTGGCTCGTACAGGGTTCCTCAATTTGCTTCTCTTCCCCCGCCTCTCTATGCAACATCGTGTGATGCTTTGATTTACAAACTGTGCATCGAAAATTGCTGTGGCAAGCGTTCAATTTGTGTCCTTCGCCAAGACAATTGATACACAGATTGTACCGTTTCACAACTATAAATCGTTCTCCTGGACTCAACTCTCCGAATTTAGGGCAAGTTCTCAACAAATGGTCCTTCGAGCAACTATAACATGACCTTTTCACTACTTTAGCCTGATACGCTCTAACTTTCTTATTGGAAAATGAACTTTTTGATTTTTCCGGGCGCTGATCACCTCCCCCCGAAAAATCTTTTAAATAATTTGGTTTTTCAATTAGCTTGATAGGATTGGCTCTAATACCAGAAACGGTTTCTAAGGCCTGAAAACGAGAAGTCAAAAATCTGTCCATCTCCTCCCAACTTGGGATTTCTGTTTTGTCTTTTATTGAATGTTCCCAGGCCGACAAGGTTAAATCAGGCAACTTGATAGAGCAGAGGAAAATGAAAATCGAGTCCCAATTACTAATGTTAACTTCATGCAAATGTAGAGCTGCTATGCAGTTATTAATATCTCGCTGTAAACGCTTTATTTCCGCAGCTGACTCTGACTGGACTTCGACCAAGTTAAACAAAGTCTTTAACTGTATATTAACTAAAATCCTTTTATTCTCATATCGGTCTTTTAAATTTTTCCACGCAGTGTCAAAGCCTTCATTTGTTAGTGGCGATTTCTTGACGATCTCTAAAGCTTCATCCCGAGTGTTTTGCCTAAGATAGAATAACCTCTCGACGGCACTTAATGAGGTACCGTTAATATACACAGCCACAAACATATCTCTAAACGCAGGCCATGACTCATAATCGCTAGAAAAAGATTCAGTGGTACATGGTGGTAACCTAACATGATGGCTTACTGAAGCACTTGCCTCATTCGAAGGTGTAACACAATGGGTGGAAGAGAGCGTCGGTCTATTTAATAACGATTGTGATAACTCACCCATCAACGCGGCGCAGGTTATATATGCCATTTTGCACTCTTTGAAAAGAGTTTTAGCTGCTTCCCAGTCCTCTTCGGATGTCGAATCCCCACTCGCGGTTGCAAAGGTTTCATAAGCTATCCTAACTCTTTCCCATAAGGCCTTAAATTCTTCCTTTTCGAGTTCAATTGTGAACGCTGTTTGGTTGGCGCGATGAGTTGCATTAAAATCATTTTCAAATTCGAGAAAAAGTAAGGCATATTTCTCAAATTTCTGCAAGTTATCCGATTTTACCATATTGATTGCTCAAACTACTATCCCAATATAACCGAAAGTAAGATCCCTGATATTCAAATCAATTACGACTATCAAATGATTTATTTCCAAGTAAATAAATCGGTAAATTCTAGACTACAGTAGAAAATTATCCACATAAACGATCAAAGTTTTCAAGAACTGTAGACTTCGATAACAAAATAATTGGAATGTCAGGTTTCGTTATTGAATGACTTTAATACACACTCCAAAAAAATTATAATCCAAAGATTAGGAATTTTACTTTCTCAGTAAAAGTGTTTCGCAATTTGAAGAGGTATTTTACATTCAAAGGAATCTATATGGTAAAGCTTTGATTTCCCTCAATTAAAAAATTGATAAAAGTGTGAAATTTTAAAAAAAACCGGTTGTTAAGCAACTGCTAACAATAGTATTTTTATTTATAAAGAAATCGGCAAGTCACAAGATCCTCTAATAATATTATAGGAAACGAATATATATTATTTAGGCCTTAATATGCGTTTTAATGTAACACATAAATTCAGTTTTAATTTACCACGATTTAATTCTGAACTGTACCTTACTGTACTTCAAGAGTTGAATTAATGTGTTCTTAAACTATTTGTTTTTCCAATTAAATTCACATTCCTTCTGACTAAGGAATGTTAGTGAATTAAAGTACAGATATATTTCAACCCCTGAAACTTGAATGAATGAATACAAAATATCTTACACTTTATTTCCGATGAATTGTTCGTTGGGAAAGCACAATATATGTAGTAGAAAAAATATGATTTTTCTCACCTAATTTTTTCAATACATCACCAAGTTTATATCGCCACAGGTTTAACTCACCAGGTTTTTATTATTTTGATTCAAAATAGATATGGATTATTTTGATTTGCTCGTTTTCTTCTTCTGTCGCTCACAAGATGTTATTTTCCCTTGCTTTTATATATGCAAAGCTTGTAAATATTTTTCCCTTTTAAGGCGATCATATACATATGTAAAAAATTAATTTGAATGTTTTAATTAGGTACTTGTAAAATATAGACACTTGAAAGCAAAAAAATTTTTAATTGTTAAATTTTCCAACAACTTAAATATCACTACAATGTGAAGTTGATATTGACAGCTGTGATATCAGCAGGTCGAGGTTACAAGGAATTACACAACAAAGACAGAGTTGAAAACAGCAGTTTTACACAATTGCATTAGTGCAGTATTCAGTTTGTGACTTTGCTAAATCAATTGCTACTGTAACGATAATGCAGTGTTTGTCGATTTTTTTTTTTTCGAAATCAAACTAACCAAAGGCAGTGCACATACATACGTATCTACATATATGTATGTACAAAAGTAATTTTTCTTATAAGATTTTGTTTTGTGAACAAAATGTTATAAGGCAAAAACAACAAACGAAAGAAATATGTATGTACTTTACCAATTATAACTTCACCTTTCCAACTAAAATTGGGTTCCCAATAATTCCAGATATCCGGTTCGATTGGACCAATAAAAATGCGCTAAGGGTTGTTGAGATAACTTCCAGACGGTTGTCTCTACTGAATTGGAACCACCAATATACCTGATCAAGACACAGGATGGATATCGACCAGAAGAAAAAAAAAACTAGATTTTTTTTTTCTTTTTTTTTTTTATATTATTAGCAAACGTTATAATTGATTTTTTTTTGATTTTTGTTAGCAAACAATTTAAATCAATACATATATCAAGAAATGGTTTACAAAAAAAGATGTCGATGGCGCAAAAATCTATACAGCAATGAATACAGAAAAATTAGAAAAAGATAATTAAGAAATTAAAAACTAATACTGCAGCGCCCCTTAGTGGTTAAAATTTCCAATCAAAATTTGGCACCACCCATTGTAAGACGGAGATTAGCAACCACTTCTGTTCAGACATAAACAACTTGAATAAATCTTCATGTTTGTGTAGTTTGTCAATGAAATGATTTGTTGATCATTATTTTGGATAACAAACGAATTTAGTTTTGATAAAATTAGTATGAAATTATTATATTATTGTATGTATTATACATTTTATTTTAATAAAGTTTTCAAATACAATTACATATGTATGTGCTTTAGTAACTGTTGTGTGTTTATTTTTTTTTCTTTTCTTTTTCCTTCCTTTTTCTTTCTTTTATTTAGGTATTTGATATAGAGAGAAATAGGGGTTCCCAAAAATAATTAATATTAAAATGTTCAAATTTAACATGTGTATAAAGAAAAGCCCCGTTACATTACCCAGTTTTATTAGTAAAAATATGCCTATTCATTAACTTGCAAATGCTTTGTTCTTTTAATATGTGATTTATAGTACTTATGTTTTGTCTGCGTTATAACATGGTCATCATCCAATTTATCTACTCTTACTTTTCTAAACTTTGCATGGTTTTTACCACCTCTTTCGTTCTTCAAATAGACTTCACCTGTATGGATTTCACAATCTTCCCGATTCCGATTCAATTTCGATATAATTCTCTCCTTTAATCTAATAATCTGTTCCCTTATTTTCGGATAATCTTCAGCAGTTATCTGACCATTATTAAAATCCACGGGTTTGTAGCCTGTGGTCGAATGAATTGAGTTATTGTAAAACATGATAACCTTATAAATTTTCGCTTCTACTGTGTCCGTATCTTTTTCTGGATCATGGCGAAGGAGGCGAATATGTTCATTCATTGTATTATGCAAGCGCTCCACATCTGCATTTGAGCTATGATTATTATTGGATATAAAATTAATTTCAATATTCCTTTCCCTTAAAAACTCGATTAAAGGCAGTGCTTTGAAACCTAATTCATTATCAGTCACGATTTTCTCTATGTCACCTACGATGCTTAAATACTGGGTGAGAGCTCTTTTTATTTCAATCCACGATCTATTCTCAATTTTGATAGCTTGCGCAAACTTCGAAAATTTGTCAATAAAGGTAAGAAACAAGGTTTTCTGCAAACTATAAAAAACATCAATATGTACAATTTGTCTTGGCCTATCAGGTGTCCCTGTAATTCTAAACATTTGTTCAATTGGTTTTCGGTCATATTTCTCTATATTGCATATGTGACAGTTATTAATAAATTGTCGAATTCTTAATTTCAATTTGGGATGATATATTTTCATCCTGAGTTGTCCAAAGTTTTCATTTATACCACGGTGATTATTTTTATGGTGTTCGTTCTTTATTTGTTCAATAAGATCATTTTCGTTAACAACATCATCCAAGATTCTATCGCACCGTGCAACTTTCGAATTCGAATTTCTAAAATATTTAAAAATAGTTTCCTCAAATAATTTATATAAATTATCATCCTTTATAAAAATTGCATTTACTTTAGTTGGGTGAAAGTGGTTCTTTATAAGGGGTATAATATTTTTTTCTTCAAATTTATCCGCAGTAATTAATTTCCTATTATTGTCAAAAACTTTCATGTTAGTTATTTTAAGAGGATTCGATTGCTCATTTATAACGATTTGAGACCTATATACGTTTAGTGGCAAATTACTTCGATAAATAATTTTAGAATTAGGATGTGTAACAAAATTTACTTCCGGTTCTATACGCGATAATGCATCTGCATTCCCATTATTAATTCCCTGTTTATAAAAGATTTCGAAATCGTACTCCTCTAACTGTAAGCGCCAGCGAACTAATTTCGATTTGGGCTCTTTCATAGAAAACAACCATTGTAATGGTTGATGGTCAGTTTTTATAATGAATTTCCTTCCAAAAAGGTACGGCCGAAAATATTTAACCGCCCAGACGACCGCCAACAATTCCTTTTAAACTATGCTATAATTGACCTCATGTTCGTTGAGGGTTCTGCTAGCATAGCAAACAGGGTGATTGTCCTGCGATAAAACGGCGCCAAGAGCAAATTTACCCGCATCTGTATTTAAAATAAATTGTTTACTAAAATCCGGGTAAACTAATATTGGATCATTTATAAGAAGCGTCTTCAGCGTTCTAAAGCTCTCAATATACTCTGGATCCGAAATGTCTATTTTAGCATCCTTTTTTAAGTACTTGGTCATTGGTTTCGCGATCCTAGAGTAATCTTTAATAAATTTACGATAATAGCCACTGAGTCCTATAAACTGTTTAATTTGTTTGGCTGTTTTCGGTAAAGAATAGTTGGAGACACATTCAACTTTCTTTGGGTTTGGTTTTATGCCTTGGTGTGTAACTATATGCCCCAAGAACTCGGTTTCGCGTTTTAAAAATTCGCATTTATCTATTTCGATTTTCAGATTTGCACATGCTAGTCTGTCGAGGACTAGACGTAACGAAGTTACATGTTCCTGAAGGGACGAGGAGTAGATAATGATATCATCTAGATACACTAAACACACTTTATTAATCAAATCACCTAAAATTACGTTCATCAGCCTCTGAAATGTGGCGGGTGCTGTTTTGAGACCAAAGGGCATTCTCAAAAACTCGTAGTGCCCACCCTCGACTGAAAAGGCGGTTTTATGAGTATCCCTCGCATCAATCTCAACATGGTGAAACCCCTTTGCCAAATCCAATGTTGTGAAGTACATACATCTACCAAGTTTGTCTAAGATTTCTTCTATGTTCGGAATTGGAAAACGATCGTCCACAGTCTTCTCATTTAACTTCCTATAGTCCACAACTATTCGCCACTTTTTCATTCCACTGACATCCTTTTTAGGAACGATCCATATTGGAGCAGAATAGGGGGAATTGGAAGGTCTGATTATCTTGTTATCTAACATCTCCTGTATTTGTCTTTTTACTTCTTCCCTATGGATATAGGGATATCTATATGTCTTAGCGAATACAGGTATATCGTCCTTGGTAATTATTCGGTGTTTGACTGCACTGGTGAACGTAAGGTTTGAGATTTTATCATAAAATAGTTGACTATAATTCTCTAAAGTCTTTAGTAAGTTCAGTTTTTCCTCAGCGTTTAAATGATCTATTCTAATTTGGTCTAAATACGTTCGATTGTTTTCTCCCTCCTGTAATATATTATCATCTACTAAGTCGTAGTTCTCGGGAGAAACTGGCCATGAATTATCGTCAGTTAAATATACAACATCCGAACAATTAGTGGCAGTTTCGACCTCAAATTTAAAATTATCCAAATTGTAAATACCTTCAGCAGAGTTCCTTTGTTCCATAACATGTATCAGGCCACATTCAATATTCGAAATAAATTTAACTGTTCGGTATTTTTGCTGATACAATATAGGAATGTTTCTATTGTTAATTATAAGTAGTTTATTATTATAATCTATAACAGCTTTGTACTTTTGTAAACTATCATTTCCTATGATTCCGTCATAGTTATCGTGAAATCTGCACTCAACTAATAACAACTTGTCATTACTATCTCCTAATTCATTAAACATGGGAACCTGATAAACAATATTAGTTTTAATACTACTCTGCAAAGTTTTTAAGGTCAAAGTATGCGATCTAGTTCTAAATTTTGGATTACATATTCCTGGATTAACTATCGAATGAGTGGCTCCAGTATCTAAGATTATCATTGATTACTATATAAGGAAGTTACCCGCAGAGGCTTGAAAGGGAAAATTTTGTATTGTGCCATTCTGATTTGACAAATTATCATCATTATCCTTAGTCTGAATAGAGTTGCCAGAACTTGAAATTTTATGTGTCGTTGGGGGTCTAGAAATTTTGTCTGAGTTTTGTAATATATTTATATCCATAGGTTCCGAAAAGCTTGGGTAATTCTGACAGTTTGAAGGGTTGTTCACAAAGCTTCGTCTGTTATTATAATTGTTATGAGTGGTATTCCGATTGCCACTATTAGATTGACCATTATCATATGGGTATCTATTGCCATTATCTGAGCTGTTAACATTGCCGTGATTATTTTGTGTTCCATAATTATGATGGTTATATCTATTAAAGCGATTATTATTATTTATACTTCCCCGATTATTACTATCGACATTTGCATGTGTTCTACGATTGCTCCTAGCACTAAAATTATTACTCCTATTTTCGCCACCATAGTGGGCATACCCCGAAGAAAAAACTATATCCATTGCATTCTCAATGGTATCGGGATTCCTGCAAGCCAAAACCGTTTTCATCGGTTATGGTATTTTGGACTTAAAAATATTCAGGGCCGTCATCATATTATTCCTGGCCATCTGCTCACTGTCCAAATTAATTCCCAAGTCCGTGCAAGTTTTATTATTTAGACTTCGAAGTTTTTCCCTAATTTCATTATAAAAATCAATTACATTTGTTCTAAATACTACTGCTCTAAGTCTATCGTGTAACTCTTCTACACTACGTTTTTCCCCAAAATTATTCATTAGAATTGTCCTCATTTCTTTCCAAGATTCGATATGAAAATTTATTTCGGCTACTTCTCTTGCCCTACCCTTAAGCTTGCTTTTAATAAGGTCAAAAAATAAAAGTTGTGATACTTCCTCATATTGACTGAGTAGAGGGTTAACTCTATCAATTAATGAAATGAATGAATACAATTCCTTTCTGTCTCCAGAAAATTCTGGTAATCTCTCAAGGAATCTAAAGGGATCCAAGGAACGGGGAGAATTTTCCCCATGCGCCATTTTTATCTAAATATTTATCTCTCCTTCAAATATATTATTAATTTAGAAATAAAAAGGAAAAAAAATTTGTTTTTTTTTATAAATGCACAAATTTGTGTTATAAAGTTTTAAGATAAAAAAAGATAAAGGGTTTAAAAAGATTTTTTTTCATGTACCAGTAAATGACTAATAATGCAAAATTTGTAAATGTTTTTTTTTTCTTTTTTTTTCTTTATAAAAAGAACAATATATAAAAAAGAAAAAAGGGGAGAAAAAAAATCTAAGTGGTAAAAATTGAAAATATGTAAATGATGTGCAAAAATTTTTCTTAGAAATTTTTCTTGTTTTTAGATTCGGTTTTATTTCTTCTTCCCTTTTATATAAAAATTAGAATATTGTTAATTTCCTTATAATTTAATTTATAATTATGTAAGTATATGCAAAAACATCAATTAAGAAAATACTATATCCATAAATATTTGTGATTTTAATTCTTTTATGATAATATATAAAAATGTTTTTCTGAATATACATACATATATATATTTTTTATTATTTATTTATAATTTATACATACTTATATAAGTATACTTATTGTAGCTGTTCCAATTATGTACCAATAGTTTTCCATATGTTGTTCTTGGGACTCTTGGACTCAGCTGTACTTCTCATCTTGAATCTACTTTTTATTTGTTGTTTAGGAAGCTTTATCTTTCACATAGCATTTTTTTTCTTTTTTTATTGATTTATAGGGATGTTCATAGATTTAGTTACTTAGGTGTTTTAATTAAAACTTTTAATTTATTTTTATTGAATAATTTTTTTTTAGTTTAACAGTTCATTTCATTAATTGTTTTTTTTTTTTTTTTATTATTTAAATGTTCAATGATTTAACACTGATTTAAACATTTATTTTCTATTTCTTATTGAATAGTTTATTTATATGTTTGTGTGTGTGGTTCTTTTTAAAATTATTGTATTGATGCCCGCTAGGTCATAAAAATGTACAGTATCAGTTTTCGCTAAAAAGGATACCCGGGCATCCTACCGACTGCGCCAGTTTTGTTCTTAAAAAGTTCGTTTTAAATAACACACAATTTATTTTTGGTATTTTTAAACTTTTTAATTAATTATATTAAATTTTATTTAAACTAAAAATAAATTTTTTCGTTTTGAGGTTTTATTTAATTACATACATAAGTATATAAAATTTTATTTATGTATATTTTATTTTTGATTTAAAATAACTACTTAAATTTTCACTTTAAGTTTTTATTTATCGACCTTTCACTTCAAATTCAGAATCCAGAAGAGATTTAAAATTGAAAAGTTCTATTATTTATATTATATGGCGATTATTGTAAATATCGCTGCTTTTTGGTAGAACTTTTTCCAGTCTGAGCAACGAGATTTCGTTGCGATAACTTTCAGATTGGGTCTGTAAATACAACATTTTCTCAGCCTTCTGCAGCTCTTCTTGTGTTAGCTCACCCTTTTGTTAATCAATTTTGCGGCAACAGTTTATAAATCGAAAAACATAAGCGGCCGTTCGTAATAGTTCAGACCATTTGGAAAATCTTGAAGTATCAAAAATAATACTAATTTTGGTGATACTGTACCAAGGGGATTTTATACCTGCGGCTATTCGTTTTTTGGAAGAAATAAAAATTCGGGACCTTTGGACCATCTGTTTGAATTTGAGATCTTGGGGACCTTCGACCACTTGGTAGCATCGTCAGCTACATTTTGTTTGCTTGGAATCCATTTCCAGTCTTTAATTGAAGACAGTTCCAAAATTTCCGTAACCCAAAACGCTACGAACTGATTGTACTTAGGGTGGTCGGAGTTGAGCCAGCTCAAGACATTTTTTGAGTCACACCAAAAATAACTTTTATTGATTTTGATGTCATGATTTTCAACTATAAACTTCGCAAATCGTGCACCTATTAGAGCAGCCAGTAGTGTTAATCGTGGAACTGACGTTATTTTCCAATGTGCCACTCGCGTTTTAGAACCTACTAGCGAGCAAATGATGCCGTCATGTTTTTTGAGTCTGAAATAAGACACTGCTGCATATCCAACTTGGCTAACGTCTACGAATGTATGCAATTCAACGGCAACATTATCATAATCTTTGAAGATATTTAAATAACAACGAGGAATTTTTATATTTTGAATATCGGGCAAAATTTCAATCCATTTTCTCCATTTAAGCATTAATTCATGAGAAATCTTTTCATCCCAGTCAATTTTTGAACGCCACACTTCTTGCAGAATAGCTTCACATACATAATAATATGTCCAACAATACCAAGAGGATCATAAATTGACATGACAAATCTTAACACCTCTCTTTTGGTTGGTATTTCGCCACCAGAAAATATTTCACTCTCAGTCAACCACTTAGACATTTTAAAACTTATGACGTCCCCAATAGGGTCCCAAAACACACCTGAAACTTTCTCAATATGTTTTTCTTCCTTTAATTTAAGGCATTTAGCACCCGAGGACGATGCTGACTAATGAGATGTCAGAATAGATTTACTGTTAGAGATCCAGTTCCGAATATTAAAACCAGCCTTTTGGTCGATGTATGTTACATCTGAAATTAGTTTTGATGCCTCTTCTGGAGTATCAACGGAATCGAGAAGATCATCAACATAATGGTTTTCTACTATTGATTTAACCGCTTTGGGAAACTCGTTTTAAAATTTTTTACCATTTAAATTTTTCACGTATTGTGAATTGCTAGGAGCACATAACGCACCGAAAATCATTACATCCATTACGTAGATATCAGGAGTTTTATCTGGTAAGCAATTACGCCAAAGAAATCTTTGTACGTCCCTGTCCTCAGGTCTTATATGTATCTGGTGGAACATTTCTTCAATGTCTCCACAAACAGCCAGAGATTTCTGACGAAATTTGAAAACAACGCATGGCAAATTATCCAAAAGATCGGGTCCTTTTAATAAATATAAATTAAGGGAGATACCATTTGATTTCGCAGGCGCATCCCAGACAACGCGAGATTTTCCGGGTTTATTTTTATTGAAATCATATCATATCATTGATATCATACTTTCCTATCAGCACGATTGATTTCTGAGGAATCTAACTTACGTATGTAGCCTTTAGATATATATTTGGTAATGGTTTCTTGAAATATATTAAAAAGTTTGAAATTTTTTCTTAGTTTATTCTCTAAGCAACTGAGGCGTCTTAATGCCATTTCATAACTATCTGGCAACTCAACAATATCATCTATATATATAAAATATGATGTGTGTATGTATGTATGTATGTAACGTAAGGGCTCCAAAACGGCTGGGCCGATTTTGACGAAATTTTCAGGGAACCTTCAGAATACTCGGGCGGGTGACACTGTGATTTTAAAATTTTCGGTCTGTGGGCGCAGGGGCGTGGCAAAATCCAATTTTCATATTGCACCACCAATGACATATACATATATTTATTTTTTGTGCTTTGTTTAATTTTATTTTCCTTTTTTTAAAGACTTTGTCATGTTCTTCAAAACGAGATATCAAACTCTTAAATCGGTTATGTAGTTCCGAAGATATTCACAAAAAATCTATGTTAATAATGATTCAATATCAAAATTTTTAAACTTTCGAAATGTTGCATTAAAAAATCCGAGTTTTCGGTTTATTTACAAAATATTTACATCATTCGATAACACA
Organism: Germaria angustata; assembly: GCA_963681545.1. Lineage (NCBI taxonomy): Eukaryota > Metazoa > Arthropoda > Insecta > Diptera > Tachinidae > Germaria > Germaria angustata. The sequence goes on along the minus strand of OY812998.1, from coordinate 79,331,585 downwards.
AGATATTCCGCGCTTGCTAAGGTGCAACATTGTACAATAAGTTAAAGATCTATACATATAAAACATGATATATAGGCTGACTTCCTAAACGCATGTTGCTTTGTAGTAATACATTGCAGCGTATTCCTAAATGCAACCCTAAATTTTTTACAATGTATTTTGTTCCCATTTACTGATGTAGTTAATACGCAAGAAAAAGCATCCAAAAAATTGTAGATGCAAAATAAATACAACACGCGGTACAATGGCGACGCAGGAAGATAAGTAAGAGGTTTTCTTATATTTTAATATATGTATATTCTGTGTTCACTTTTTTATCTTAATTTTTTATTAAAGTAAAAAATGGTTTTGTGTAAACCATTTAATAATAATTAACACAGAAGTTTCTAAAAAATTATTGAAGTAAAAAACGGTTTTTGTGTGAACCATTTAATAGTAATAAGCACAGAAGTTTCTAAAAAATTAAAATAAATTAGTTTAGTAAAAAAAATTAGTGCATCAATTGTTTGCACAAAGCCTTGTTTTTAGTATCATTTTTGATACCCGTGTTTCTTTTTGAAATAAAATATGCTCTTCTGCCATTGCACGCTTTATTATGAATGATATAACGCATATAAAAGTTCCTAAACGATGTAACGGTTGCAAATCAACAGTATGCAAAGTATTAAAAAAGCACATACACAATGTATCAACTTGGTATTAATACTGTATTGATACATTGTAAATATACGTTTAGGAAGTCAGCCATACTTATATGTAACGTATGGAGTCCAAAACTTTATGATAGGTATTCAATGGATTTTTATTTAAACGCCGTAAACTTTGTTAAAAGCTCAATTTAAATCGTATGGTAATATAACACTAATGTTTGCTTAGTGCCAGCAACGCGGACGGGGTCAGCTAGTATTTCCATAAAAATGGAACCTTATAGTGCCCATTTTCCTTCTGTCTGGTAAATTTGTTTAAAAGCTCTAATGCCCTTTCATCATCCCTAGCAATTAGAGGATTTTTCACACTCATACCCAAACTTTCGATGGAATAAAAACTGTTGACTAAATGTTCTAACGTAGCATTATTTAGAGAACACTCGCATACATGAAAATTTAGACTCATACCTGTGTTTTTAATTTCTTCTGAAGCTCCATAAATAAGCCAACCAAGTTTTGTATAGACTGCTACCGGCTCGTTTCGAGAACCTTTTCGTATTCTGCGTGAAACACCCAAACTGACATGATTTAATCCAATTAAAATTTGTGGCTCAGCATTGCTATAACTTTCAACAGGTAGTTGCCGTAAGTGCCGATATTGCTTCGAAATTAATTCATAGTCCAATTCATTTGCTACACCACTGACTTCCAATTCTTTTGCTAAACTTTCATTTATTAAACTGATGCTCGACCCTTCGTCTATAAAAGCAAATGTTTTTACAACTTTATTTTTTCCATACACTTTAATGGGAATTATTTTAAATAAAATAAAATTTTTCACTTCAGCAATGTGGCTGTTATTTACGGCCTCAATTTCAACTTTATTTTTCACAGTTTCTGGTGACGTTTTGTTTTCTTTATTTTCAGGTATCGAATAACGATGTAATGACGGGTGGTGAAAATATTCACATCCCTCTTTACCACATTTTGTTTTTTTATTGCATTCTCCACTATGTTTTGACATACAATATTTACATCAGTTGTGCTTTCTAACTACACACCATTTTTCACCACGATCTATCGATAAATATTTTTGGCAATTAGCTACTGTTTTGCATTTATTGTTGTTGTTGTTGCAGACAATACATTTTCTCTCACTATGAGAGTGGATAAAAGCTTTTTTTCCTGTTGTTGTTGCATTTGTGCTTGAATTTACATTTTGTTTATTTCTGTATGTTGAATGATCAACTGTTATGCTGCTACTTAGCTGTTATACCAACGTTGAAAAGCCAGTTGTCAAATTCTAACAAATTTGGTTGTTTGCTTTGATTACTTAAAAACATTTTTTGTGCTGCCCATTGCATTTGGTAAGAAGTCGGAAGTTTTTGTATTAAATCGCAAATAAGTGATGAATTATTTATTTCATCAAATAAATTACTGGCGTTTATTGTGGAAATAAGGTTCCGAACATCGATAGCAAAAGAGGTGAGTGTTTTTAAATTGTTTTCATCCACTTTTACAGAAGATTTGATTCTATTTTTTATGGAATTTATTATTTTTTCGGGTTGGCCATACAACATACGAAGTACAGTAGTTTTCCGATTTAACGAACATTTGATTTAATGAACATCGCATTTAACGAACACCCAAATTTTTTCTACTGAGTACCTTATATTTATAACGAACAAAAATTTTATTTTTTACTCGATTTAATGAACAAATGTAAAATAAAATAGATAATTTCTAACAAAAAATAGTAAAAAAAGAATGAATAAAAAAATGTACCATTAGTTTTCTTCTTCTGAAGTTTTTGCTTGATATTATTTGAGATTTGAAGATGAATGCGATGAAAACAATGAAAATCGTGGAGTTTGATGAAACTGAAATTCTAGAGCCCAAAATAAAACACGAAGATGCTATTAATCATTTCGAAATTTGCATTAAATGGGCTCAACAAAAGAATATTAGTAGCACGAATTTAATGCTTTTGAGAGAGCTTCAAGAAGATGCCATTAAGAAGAAGATAACTATTCACAAGAAAAAACATGCTGTGCTTAACCAATTTTTTAAATAATTTGGAATGAAATTCCGTGATTCCGCGGTTGGTTGAAAAACAGACCGGTTTCGGCTATGTGCCATCCTCAGTGTTCTCTTGAATAAATTATTCAGTGTTTTTTTGTAATTTTTCTTTCCTTATATTTTTAATGAAATATGTATGTATGTATTATAATTATTATAATTTGTTATAAAATATTTAAAAACTACTATACATGTTTTGAGTTTTGACTAAAAAAAGACCTCGCTTTTCTTTTTTAAGTTAGTGCTGGATATAACGAACAATTCACTTTAACGAACAAGCCTGACAACAATTAGGTTCGTTAAATCGGAAAACTACTGTAACTGCATAATACCTTGAACATTTGAGAGATGTATTAGCATATGCTGTACACTTCGCAATGCATCCCCTTTTAAAGCTTTTTGTAGGCGAATGAGATTTTCCATATAGATGAAGGCACAAGCAGAAGTGGACCATTGGTAAGTGGAGGAGAAAATAGGCCATTCTTCTGGTAAGTAGAAAATGTCGGCAGGTCCTTTGGAAAGGCTGATCGGGCATTTAAATGATTTTGTTGCAGTCTTTTTTGTGGTTCAAAATGAAATTGTGGGCAAGTGGCCGCATTTGATACATTGTTTGTATAACTTGTTGACGATATATTTGGATGCCAATGAATAAATTGTGGTGGAACAGAACTAAAAGTTTGTTGATAAGAATTATTTTGATTTGTGTTGGGGGGCATGTCATTAGTTATAGGTAATGACGTAAGTATCGCACCATGAGAATAATTTGACACGTTTGACCGTTTTGGCTGCATTTGTGGTTGATATCCACCGCTAGTGGCGATGGTGGTGGTACAATTTGGCACCGCAGAAGTAGTCAACGAGGAACTTATGGCAGCAGTGGTAAACGTTTGTGGACCAATTTCTACTGGATTTCGCGACGTTATTGCTTCATGAGGCAAACAAGTTGATTGCCTGTTGGTTGTGTTGTTTTGACTATTCGACATTGATAGTTGGGGTAAGGTAGAAGTGGGGTCTGACGATGTTAACTTGTTTTGAACGGGCTGAAACTTTATGGACGAATTGTCAGAGAGAGCTTCGGCTTAGATCGTATCGTTGCGCACTAAGAACGTTAATAGGCTATGTCTTCTGTGACGTTAACACAACATTTGCGAAAACTTTTTTGACAAGCGACACAGCTTATCATATTATCGTCAGGGGGATTGGCACAAAGCAAGCTGTTGTGATCAAGTTGTTCATTCTGCGTCTGACCCTCTACGTTTTGTAACGACATTTCTATTTACTGCAAGATTGGCAATTGTTACTGAAAAAATACACCAGACCAGGTTGATCCAAACCTTAGAGATGTGTACCAGAACAGCAGAAATTAGTAACAAAAAGAATTTTAAAATTTGTAACCAAGGCACACCAGCCGCACGTCCTAGTGTCTTCCACGTGGATTTTGAATAAAACACACAATAGTTCAGTTTACAATGAGTATTTATATTAAAATTCCTTTAATAAATTCAATAATTAGGTAATAATATTTTGATTAGTATTAAATTTGTACATACTTTTTGGTATGGAAAACACGAGGAGTATTTTCTTTTTTTTTGGTTTTAATATTTAAAGTAGAAACTTAGTTAAGCTCCTGAACACTGCATAGAGCCAACTTGTCTTTGTAATACAGAAATACAAAATGATCGCCAAAGGTGCGAATGTTCTGGAGCTAACTTTAAAAATTACGCGTTTCGTTAAGTTAATTTTTTTCATGTTACAAAAAAAATATTTTTATTAGAAAATCAGCTAATTTTGGCGGTGTCAGATTGAATATAATAAAAGTTAAAACTGATTTTGGTGATGTTGCTAACACTGATGCTAGACATATGTTCCCATTTCCATGCTTCAGTACTGTTGCGTCTGCTGTTGATAACTCTGTGGATAAAAGAAAGCATAAATTTTTATGACTAAGAATACGGGTCCTCGGACGATTCCCTGCTTTAGCATAAAATAATTGGTAGTTTACATGGTCCATTAACCCTGTTTTTTGTTGTCCAGGATTCCTGTATTAATGCCACATGTATCTTACCTTTGTTAATTTTCTCCATAAAAGCGTGAGTTGCCGTCTCGCTCCGGTGGAGATTAATTTGGATGACCTCCCACATCATCCTTCCAATAGGCGGTCCTCTTGGGAGTTGGTGATATTTTGCTCCAACTCCTCCTTGGCCGTCTGGACCTCCGAGAAACCCGCCTGATTTTGGCTAGATGCAGCCTGTGCTTGTCCTGTCGTTGATGGGGCTGGTTTTCCCCTGGCTGGCGATACAGGACATGCCTATTTTGAAATAGACAGCTTTTGACACAAAGAACACCCTCCTTTCAGATTTTAAAGGCTGGAAATAGATGCTTGGTCGATGCCCCCCACAAAAAGTTCCATTTTGGTAGTCCTCTCTGTGGAACACCTCCCATTTCTCTACCGCCGGTTCTTTGTTTTGTCTGCCAATTACCTCCAAAACATGGTCGGATGTGAATTTGCATCCCCATCCTTTAATGTAGAAGGTTGCCTTGGTTAGAGTTGGTATATTTCTCCCTTCCACCAGTTCCAGCTTACAGCCTTTCCATGGTGGAGGGATTCTTTGTATCAACTTCTTAAGGGTGGCTGCGCTGGTCTGCGAAGCTAATCTTAGCATCAGCACGCAACTTTGAAACTCGCAGCTGTTTATTTGCATTGGAGATCCATTATGGGTAGCCATAACGTATTCCAATATAGCGTTATTTACCAGATCCTCAACTACTTGCTGTTGATTTTCTGGTATTTTGCCAGTCGGACGTGAGGTGTCAATGATCGCGTAGCAGAGATTGTCCCTGTATTGCCTCCTGGCTACTTTAGCGTAAGATGGCGGCTATCTTTCCTTGGTTACGTCTAGCTTCCTCCTACGCGTGAAGAGATTCCGCTTTTTGGCGTTCTCTGCTTCCGCGGAATATATCGCCGACATACCTGCCTTCTCAGTAAGTGCTGCACCTTTGACCCCCTTACTAGAAGGATTTTTCATGAAGACTCCTTTAAGAAGGGAGACGCCTGATTTTGGCGACTTACTGGTAGCCGAGGAGCACTTTTTCTTATGCTTCGGCTCCGCAATGTTCTGTCCTCTTACCAGTCTCTACCAAGGTGGAGGGAGTCTCCGATGATTCCTTTAGGGAATCTTGCCCATTTTTAGCAGCTACCTGGTTCTTGGCAAGTTTTCGCTTTTCAACTCCAGAGAGCCGCTTTTTCCTAGTATTTAGGTTCGGGATTTTGTCGCCCACCTCATCTACCAGTCTGTCTAGATCCTGCGAAGCATCTCTACCTGACTGGTTTACGTTTTGAGAGTCAGAGTTGATGTTCCCACCTGTCTCCGAAGGCTGGGTTGCCCTTAAGTCCCCCCGGGTATTAGCGCCTCTTCCTCCCTTTTTTTTGTCGCTGTCCTTGTCCGATTTTCTGTTTCGTTGTCCGTTTGTATGTTCATTGTCGTCATCGTCATTTTTTCGTTTTTGTGTTGTTTACAATTATTTTTTTATCATTTGTGGTCCCACGAGTGTAGGGGAAAGGGATCTCCTCCACGTCATAGCCCCCAATAACGCGGAGGGGGCGTAGTCTATTTGCTGAGGTGTCCAGGTATCAGCAAAGCTCCGTTTGAATACAGTCTCGTGCCTCCGACTGCAACGAGAACAAATAGACACGGGTCGCATAACACCTCTATTTGGAGGTGGATAACTTTTAGTATGCAGGCTTTAATTCCCACCACTTTCTTCAGTTAAACTATGGATCCTATAGAGGACCCTCGTTCGCCTTCAGAAGAGATGTGCAATTCAGCCCACACTTAAGCCCTCACACCAAGACAAGGTGGTTATCACAGCAAGGGTTCATCTGCTGTACAACGCAGCAATTCCAAACAAAAATTTATAGTAAAAGGCGCCAAGTGGGAAAAATATCAAAACAACTGTCTTAAATATGACATCTATCGACCAATTAGCTCCAATATTAATAAAAAAGCGCAAATATATAAAAAATTATTCTGCAATCTGCTAATTCATCCATACCACAGAGAGGACCAATAAAAAAATCATATAGTACCGTGGTGGAATAACAATTTAGAAGCCTTAAAAAAAGTAAAGAACAAAGCCAGGCATTCTTTTAAGAGAAATATGAGTCAGTACAATCTTGTACAATACAAGAAGACAAATGCAATTTACAAAAGAGAAATAAAAATTTCGAAAAAACAGGCTATACAAAGTTTCACTTCTGCTATTATCCCTTCATCATCAACAGATAAAATTTGGAGAAATATCCGATCATTAACTGAATATAAAACGAGTCACAAAATACATAGCATCAGTTCCATCTATGACCCCAATATCAATATAATACAAGAAAATAAAATAGCATACGTAAAGATATCAAATCAGTACAGTTTACCACTTTGTATACAGAATGGAATACCACAGGGCTCTCCCATTTCGGTAATTTTATTCTTAATTGCGTTTAACAAACTTTACGGCTTAGTCCCTTTACAGAAGAACATCGGCATTTCCGCATACGCAGATGATATCAATATTTTAATTAAATCAGATAAAAAAAATTCCAGTTTTAAATCTTAATAGTATCTTTAATAATATTAAAAACTGGTGCCAGTTTTCTGGAGCCACATTATCGCAAACAAAATGCAAATATATACATATTTGCAGAAAGAAAAACTGTCATTGTACAGTTCAATGTGGCACTTTCAATATAACCGAAGTCAATACTTTAAAAATACTAGGTCTTTTTTTAACTGGCGATACAACTGGATCAAGAACTCTCATATCAATTGTTAAATTAATAATTTTATCCAAGATAAATTATCTTTCATCTATTTATGGTCCTCTTTAAGAAAAATAGAATCCATCATTAATTTCGCGATATGAAGCGCTGTATGAGCATTTCGAACAACGCCAACAAATAATCTTTTATTTGAATCTAACATCTTACCACTCATAACTCAGAGAGATATTTTAACAACAAAATTATTTACAACATTTGCAAATGATGATGTATACCCTCTTAGACAAATAGTTACAACACTGACTCGAACAAAGAAAATTCCGAGAATTCAATCAGCAATTTTTCCAATAATTCAGAAATGCACATCATTAAACATACAACTAAAAGTGGTATTACTAAAAACAGCAAACCACCAACCATGGTACTTGCTAACAGATATAGTTGACGTCTCTACGACCAAATACACAAGATCACATACCAGTTCAATATATTTCCCTCTTTAATGACGGTTCTAAGACCCAAGACTCAGTATCATTTAGCATCACCACGGAGAGTGAAGTTATAATATAATTGTTACTACCACAATATAGCTCTATTTATACAGATGAATAAATTTCTATATATATATATATATATATATATATATATATATATATATATATATATATATATAAAGCCAAGCAATTCATAAAATCATATTCCGGAATATTTGCCATCTGCACCGATTCGTTATTGGCAATAAAATCCATTATTAATATCAACAACAACAATATATATGCAGCACAAATAAGAAATATTTTATTACATAAATACCCAAATATTTTACTCCAGGTACCAGGTCACAATAATATATGTAGTTGGAAATGAATTTGCAGACCAAGAAGCCAAGAGCGCTATAAGTTATCCTCCGTACATAAACTATCTAACTAAGTTTACCCGACTCAGACTAGGTCATACTAGACTGACGCACGGACATTTACTTAAAATTGATAACACGATCACTTGTAACTGTTATATACTTCAACCAAACCACCTCCAAAACTGTGTCTATCCAATCCTACCCCAAACAACATAACATTAATGTCCCAATTTATAAAGAAAGCCAATCTCTTCGATAAAATTTAAGAAATTGTATGTATTCATATATTAACTTATAATTTGTAATTATACTGTTAATAAAATATAAATCAAATAAATAAATATTAAATCTTATGCTCGACGTAAATACAAGTGACCCCAGAATTATATATGGAAAACTAAAGGGTAAACGATCTAGCAAAAATATTATTCAGCATATGAATGTTATAATGTCATTAATAATGGCATCACAAACTCGGTATCTATATATGTATATATAAAATAGGATGTGTGTATCTATGTATGTATGTATGTATGTATGTATGTATGTATGTATGTATGTATGTATGTAACGTAATGGCTCCAAAACGGCTGGGCCGATTTTGACGAAATTTTCAGGGAACCTTCAGAATACTCGGCCGCGTGACACTGTGCAGTCTGATTTTTTTATTTTCGGTCTGTGGGTGGAAGGGCGTGGCAAAATCCAATTTTCATATTGCACCACCAATGACATATACATATATTTATTTTTTGTGCTTTTTTTATTTTATTTTACTTCTTTTTGGAAAGCCATTGTCATGTTCTTCAAACCGAGATATCAAGCTCTTAAATTGGTTATGTAGTTCCAAAGATATTTTGAGCTGACGGTGTCAGCTATGTATATGTACATAAAAATTACGTGTATGTTCGTGATCGCTAAACTCAAAAAATACTGGACCGATTTTGACAAAATTTTATATGCATGCTCTATGGGCCGTGAGGAGTGTCAATATTACATTTGACTGTGTAGTTTGAAGTTCGTCCGACAGATGGCACAATATTTTGTTTTTTGTGTTTTGCCCAATAGAGATTAGCGCGATAAGCCTATGCTGCGTTTTGCTGAAGGCGTTGGATCCTTAATCAGCGTATAGTGGGGTTAATTAGCCCGATACCGGTAATTGAACAATAATTGCTATGTCGATTTAGCGCAAATTTGAAGGCAAAACAACGTTTGCCCGGGTCATCTAGTAATTTCATAAATGCACACATTTGAGCAACAATGAAATATGCAGATTTTACTCTACATAAACGTTGTAACAGATGGAGACTGTCTGCTTATATTATTTGGTGATGTGCGTACACATGCATACATATTTACATCAATACTTATACAGTGTGTATATGGATGAATTACTTTTGACGAGTAGCAGGAGCCTATTATTACTTATGTATAAACTAAATTTTCCGAGACAAATACAAGCACAAACACATCTGAATATATCTAAAATAGTCAGTTGGCTCCATTAAAAGTAATGAAGATTTTGTTTTTCTTTTTGCCTAATAAATACAACTATTGGCACGTAAATGTTTAAAGAAAAATAAAATGGATACATGTCAGTAGAAATTGTTTGTTGTGCTCTTTGTATAAAAGCATTCCAAGCCTACTATTATTCTCATATTGTATTTAAATATTTTGGCATAAATATATGAGGTTTACTGTTTTCAAATTTGATTACAACTCACTAACGATAAAAGAAGAAGACGCACACATCTGCCTTTCACTATCTTGTTATTATTAGATCACATTTGCATTTTCCTCGTAATGTTAAATTGACGTCGATATTTATTATTATTATTATTTTTATTATAATCGGCATCGATCATGTAAAAAACACGAACCATACCAAATTTCCCTCAGTACGGTCAGATTGTAAGATAATAAAGTTTCTAGAATGATAGAACCCGTAGTAGAAGTTCGCTACACAAATAGATCCGCTGATTCATTCTGTCATAGAAAATGTGCTAGCACATTAGCAAAAATTTTGACTTAAACACATCGTTGAAAAGCTCTTCATCCAAAAAGTGGAATACAGGTTACTTTAATTTATTATCATTAAAATCTGATATTAAAAAGATATTAAAAGACAGACATTTAACAGAGAAATCTACTCGTAGCTTTACAAAACAACATTATTCAGGGCATTTAATACCAATTTTATTGCGTTTAGTGGAAACTAAAACAAAACTTCAAGGCGACCATTGCAACACTGTACATTTAGTTCATCCCAATACCCATAATTTGGAAACAGTATGCAGTACAGCCTGTAATGATAAGCTTACTTTCATATCCCATTTAAAAAGGCTTACATGACACTTTAATTTCCTTCGTTGACAGCAACATCACAATTTATCATTAAATAGTAGTACTTTTATTTCTACCATCTAATTAACTACACCATTCAGCCTAAAAAGGAAAAATGTAGTATTCACTAAATGCAAATCATTTTTGTTTTCTTATTCAGGAACTGCCCAAAAAAGAGAGCTTCTAAAAAAATCATTAAAATGTTTAGATTATCATTCGGATTATTTCCTATGATTATAACATGGATTTGTGATTGCAGGATGTCGTTTTTTCGATTTCACATCACAGATTTCGAGTTATATTCGTTGTGTTAAAAAAAGCAAACCTTTTTGTGATTTTTTTCCATAGAAACTAATTTTTATTAAATTGGAATCGGTTATTTGCCACTGGAAATAGACTTCAGATCTTGAAATCGCCAGCAGTCGCGTATTTTTTTAAGTGAAAGTAACTTTATCTTTATTTAAATAAAAATAAAATAATGTTTTTGTATATTTTAAAAAATAACTATTTTATTTAATAAAATAGAAATACTTTCCATATTTTTCCAATTTATATTGTAGCTATTCCCTTATCTCGACTATAAGAGGTAAAAATGGAACGCAGTTATTCCTTAGATGAATTCAAACTCAGTGACTTTTTATTTTTTTAATGATTTATGGTTAATTCTAGAGAAGCGTTCTGTTCAAGAAACATCTTCTGTTTTCTTTAGACAGGGCTGTAAAACATTCTAGGTTTTTCTAACAGATGTGTATGTAGGGGACGTACGCCACATTGCTCCCCTTTCCGGTTGAGACAGAATCGTATCTTTCGACCGTGTCTAGAAGTGATATTCTTATGTTTGCTAATTGGATCAAGGAAAATACTGGTTGGCTGTTTGTTTTTTGATTCTTTGGTCCTTGATACATTGACGGCTCTTTGATTCTTTGACCGTTGACTCGTTTGAATCATCGTTGTGACTATTCGTAGAAGCTGGTTGATTGAAATGCTGCTTTCAAGCGATCTAAAGCAGTGCTTATTATCTTTTCTTTAACGTCGCTAGTAAAATATATATCATGTCTTTTTAAAACGGTGAATAGCCCCTCATAAGGAAGAAAAGAGGTCTTACTATGCTTGTTGAAATATCGCAATGGAAAAGTTGGTGTTAGGCAATACGAATATTTTTAATTGTAGGCGCGATTTAGTGTTGAGTAATATTTTGATTTCCTCTTCATCAATTTGTTGGCAACGAAGATCTTCAAAGGCAATTGCCGGGTATGTTCCGTTGTAAATTGGCTTAAAAAATTTAGTTGCCGAATTTGCCTTGTTCTTATCCTGTCAAGTTTCTTTTTGAAGGCGAATCAAAGCAGTTTGTGGTCTGTGTATATACAAAAATCTCGACCCTCTAACATGTGCTGGAAGTTTTTTACTGCTTTATATGCACTTAACCGATCCCTACCGTTGGTGCTGTACTTATGTACGTTAAGCCTCGGTTGGAGATTTCGAATAAAACCCAAGTGGCTGAAAATTATTGTTTATTATTTGTTGCAAAACAGAACCTGTAGCAATGTTTGAACCGTCCACCATTAGTGTTAGTTGGATTTAGGAAATAGAATAGAATTGCTTACTGAGTAGCAGCATTCGGCAAAAATCTTCTATCATACTCATAAAACGTTTTAAATCGCACACACGCGTTGAAAAATTTGACCTGCATTTCTCAAGCCGAATGTCATATGGGTAAACTCGAACATGCCAAACGGTGTTGTTATGGCAGTTTTTGGTACGTCACAAGGCGCCACAGAAATTTGATGGTATGCCCTACTGAGATCGATCGTCAACAAATGTACTGTCTTCCAGCCAATGCGCTAAAATCATAGATGTGTGGGAATGGGTACCGGTCTGGTTCGGTAATGGCGTTTAATTTTCTATAGTCCCCGCAAGGCCTCCACTCGTCGTTTTTCTTTTTTACCTTGTGGAGGGGATTTTCCCAGGAGCAAGACGATGGCCGACAAATCCCGGCATCGAGTAACGCTTGGATTTCGGCCTCGGCGGTTTTGAGCATAGTAGGTGCAAAACGTCGGGTTTTGGCGAAAACCAGTTGTTATAAGGTTGTGAGCAACATCATGTGTGGTCGAAATAAATTATTGTTGTGTTTGCATGACTGTGGGGAACAATCTTAGAAGTGCTTGGAATTCGTCGTTGTTATTGATGACGAAAGTGCCATAATAGGTGATTTAACCGCTGTGATATTACAACTGCTTACTATATTAGTATTTTCTCCAAATATTTTGCGTTGTCGCATGTTAACCCTCAGATTAATTATTATCTCAAATAGGCGACCTGTTCGCAGCAAATACAAAAATGTTACTGTCTGGCTGTGCCAGTTATTTGCTGGTAGGAGACACAATGCTTACTTCTGCTCCGGTATCTACAAAAAAATTTAATTTGAGTTTCTATCAAAGATTGTGAGACGGTGATACAGTGACATTTATCTGTCATATACCGTCGCTAATGACAGACATTTTATTTTAGGTTTAAGATTTCTCTTTATTTTCGAACATTTTTATTGTTTGTGATTTTTTAGCCTATTAAAATTTAATAAAAAAATCACGACAGACATTTTAGTTTAACTTTTCACAGCATGGGTCTCGGCATTTTACAGCTTTCGGGCCAATTTTCGATGATACCAGCACATTTCATTTGTTTCAGTGCGATCACGACCATTTTGGTTGTGGTTATTAGACGTAAATCATTTGCGGCTACGTGAACATGTAAATTGTGACTTCGAACATTCAATTTCCTTTTTTAATATTGTATTTGTTGTTGTAAGGTATTATTTTTTGTTGTAGCATTGGGCATTGATAATTCGTGTTCTGACACGTTGTCGTTAACTTCTGCAATATAATCGTCCATTGTGGCAATGTTGTTAAGGGTCTCGCCACTTATTGAAATGATACTTCGCATGTAATTTGGCAATCGCAAAAAAAACCTGATTACCTGCCAGGTTTTTCATCTCTCGGAGTAGTTGAGATGGTCGTAAATCACCAAGTTCAATATCTAGTAATAATTTCTTTAGTCTTTTCTGTTCAGAGACAGCGAATTCTTCCAGCATACGTTTTTCCAGGGCCGTGTATTGATTCTTTTAATATAACGTCGCTAACCTGTGACAAAATTGCACCGTCGTTTGCCGCTACTACGGTGTGATATTTGGTTTGCTCTACAGTTATTCCGATTGTGGCAAATGGCGATTAGATTTGAGTGAGCTAAAGCTCTGGTCGAGCATACTAGAATAGTGGAATTTTCACTGAAATACGTGCCACCACCTCCAACAGCTTGTGTTTGTATACTTGTATCAGGCGCACACGGTAGAGAAATTAAAGGAGGTACTGGTCGTATATGAGAGGATAATCAACGCAGAAAAGTCGTCAAACTATAGAAGTGGAAAACAAGATTTGCGCGGCGCTGATAAGCGATATTATCGGTGTTGACGGGAAGTGCACGTAACCAAATTGCGCCAGCAGACAGCTATAAATGCTTTACATGAAAAAAAACCCTGAGAGAAGACACACCTACCGTACAGAGAAAAATCTTTAAGGAAATTGTAATTTTTAATGTTGTTAAGCGCAGGCTCGTTTGCCTTGCTCAACTTTATCGAGATGTATAACTTGGTGCTTCACCAAGTTATTACTGTTCGTAGGGGTTTATTATCCTAGTAGTTCACCAGGATAATTCAATCGATTATTTTCGGTTCAGTTGTTCAAGTGGTACACAAGAACAACGTAAACTGACTTGTCGAAAAAATGAAATTCAGATGTTTGCTGGATGAATGACAATCGTGCAATCACAAATTTTATTAAAAACTTATGGTACTTAAAGAAGAAAATTACAAATACAAATAATAAAGAAATACAAATACAAATAGAAATACAATACAAAAAAAAAGTAAAAAATTTTAATTTTTAGCAGGCTGGAAACCGTTCATTCTTCTGATGCACTAATTATTTTCCCACCGTTAGCACAGAACAGATATTGGATTTCATAACTGTCTGGCTGGTGAATTAAATAAGCAAATTATTTTCTCACTGACAGTAAAGCCCAAACAGATATCAAATTTCTCCAACGTCTGACTAGTTATTTGATTTAGTACGTGTAAATAAATATTTTGTTTTAATTTAGCTATGAATTATGCAAACGCGGTAATTTTCACGCCTAAATAAGAACGTAAAAAAGAGGTACGGATTTTGTTCAAGTATTATGAATTATGCAGACGCGGTAATTCTCACGCCAAAATGTGGGTAAAATAAGAACGTAAAGAAGTACGGCTTAGGCTGGACGCGACGGAGTTGGATTTTCATATATTCAAGTCGGCCAATAAATCAATTGTTTTCATAGAGGGGGTCATATACTCCATGGGCCTGAATTGTACAGTAATCTATTCACTTAGCTGAAGGCAACTACATGGAGTTGGATTTAAAACATCTGAATGACAATGACTGCGCTAAGATTAGATATCTATGCCAGAACTAACAACGTATATAGTAGAATTAAAGATTAGTATCTGATGACCTACGAGTAGACCCCCGAAGAACGTGATATGTTGACCCAGGGAACATAGAAGATCAAGTATTATCAAGCCAAGTTATTCTGAATACTCTTCGCCAGTAGTATTGAAAGCTGCCACAAGAAGGCCTGTTGTGAATACAGATTCTTAAATATGAAAATCGTTCGGTATAATTTTCCCATGGCAGTAATAGATGACCTTATTAAAGATTGCAAGCAGCCAAAGTATTCATAGCACTTGGATTTTTACACGTACCAATAACGAAATACTCACAGAAATACATCGCCTTTGTTACGCAAAATGGACAAAATGTCAAAGATTTTACGTCAGTACCTGTCATAAACTTAACATGACGGTGCTCTTGGTACTGGGTGAATAAAGCCGTTCACCACCGCCCCCGTCGTCTCTTCCAGAGACACATACAGGGTGAGGTCTACATGTGCCCCTAATAGGGACGACATGGTAGCAAATTCTGTACAGGCTGCAGAACCATGTACAGACACCTTGCTAGAGTGCTGGAGCTATCTAACCTCCTACTACCCCAGTGGCCCAGCAGTAAAATATTGACCCGTATCTTACCTGGGGCTTCGCCAACCGCAACCATTAGGTCAGCCCTGCCGAATAGCAACAGCACCTAGAGATATATGGCCTGAAGAGAGCGTCTACAATCGGTCACTAGCACCATATTGCAGACACACTAATCCGACCCATAACTCTTCCCGCGTATCTTTGGGTTTTAACCACAGCCACCACGTGATCCCCGAAGGGGCCTCACCAATAACCAGTCTAGGACAAGTCCTAGGGGCTACTGGTTCCCGTGACACCAGATGGGACTCTGGTCAGCGGCGTGTTAAAAATACCTCCGATTTTAGGTCTCATGCAAACCCGAGGTATCGGTAGCACCTCTATCGGTGTTACCTCTCAGACAAGCATAGGCAGAGCTACTTTCTTAAATTACTTATATTCACGCCCGTTGCCCTGTTATTTCAGGGATTGGGTAGTAACATATTAAATTCAAGGGGTAATTGGCCAAAGGTCAAGGTCTGGAAAGACGAACCCACTTTTACCTTTAATTTAGTTGCATGCGCGCCCATTACCCTGTTAATTCAGGGATTGGGTAGCAACATACAAGTTTTTAGGGGTTATTAGCAAAAAGGCCTATGTGCGGAAACCTGATAACCCTATACCCCAGGAAGCACAACATCAAGTCCACTGCACAAAGACAAGATGTAATCAGTGCCCCCCGGGGGACGCAAAATGGACAATATGAGTTTTAATTCGCTTTTCATTTGGGATCACAAACTCTCCAGCGGTATTTTGTTGCTATATGTCGGCGATATAATTATATCGCCATACGATATGAGAGAAGGCGTTCATATCGTAGCTATACCACTATGCGATTTTATTTTTAAATGCGGAAGTTCGTATGGGCGATGAGCAACAATAGGGAAGAGTTGTATATTCGAAAATTGCTGCAAAGAGGAAGGAACACAACATATAATTGTTGGATCTCTGCAGCGGTAAATGTAAATTTTAAAAGCGAATTCTTAGTGTTTTCGAAATTATTTATTAATTCAATTATATGAATTTAAGTACACAAGTATTTCTAAACTCCAAAATTTGCTTTAAAATTTTATTAATATTTTTGGCGCATGATCAACTGTCCAATTTTAAACTGTAGTTATTTTCTTTGTAATAATTTCTTTTATACTACTTGCTGGAATGTACATAATAAAATGCTTTAGTGACCGTTAGCGGAATACTGAAAAAAATGCCTATTTACTTATATGTATGTACGTGCGTTCGTATGTACATACGTATGTATATATGTTTGTAGGCCTAATAATTATCACGGGCAAAAAAATAAAAAAAATGTAAGTTGTTATGTATGTATGTTTGTACAAAAGACACAAGTCTCTCTTTTGATTAACATTCAATGAGATTTTAAGAGATATTAAATGAAATGCATAAAACAAATTATTCTAGCGTTCACCTATTGTGGACGGCGGCAACATTCCCCCACCCGTAAGCGAGTCAGGGTTGTAAGCTTACTCACGACCTTCGCCGACGTTCAGCACAGCTATCTTCGTCACGGGTCTCTGCATAGTTCCAAACTGTGTTTTGACTATTACTCTTCGCACCTGGCCGTCCCTTGCGGCTACCGTATCGATGACTTTACTTTTTGGCCAACATCTTTTTGGAAGGGTTTTGTCTTCAACAACGACAATAGAACCAATGGATACCGGCGGTACTTTATCAAACCATTTGGTTCTGTGTGATATTATAGGAACATATTCGTTTAACCAACGTTTCCAAAAATGATCAGCAGAGTCGTCTCTGTTGCCATCGTTGGCGCAAGTCCCCGTCGTTTTCAAGGAGTGGCTTGTAGCCGTCACTAGATCCAAGCAATAGGTGGTTCGGCGTTAGTGCGTCATCGTCTTCGTGCTCCACTGAAACAAAGGTCAAAGGCCAGGAGTTTATGATTGACTCTATTTCACACATTGCGCTCTTAAATGTTTCGTCACTGAAGTTTGCTGTAGGATACAGTGAATATAGGACATTCTTAATAGATCTAATGAGCCTCTCCCATACTCCGCCCGTATGAGGAGCGCCCGTAGGGTTACATAACCATTTAGTTTTGTCAAATGTTGATGATAAATTTGAAAATTCTAGCTGCTTTACGCTGTCGATTAGTATTTTTTCAGCTCCTTTGAAGTTTGTGCCGTTATCGGTGTAGATTTCACGAGGCACACCACGTCTAACTGTAAAATTGCGTATACATAAGATACATGAGCTGGTGTCTAAACTATGTGCAACCTCGATGTGAATAGCGCGTATTGTTAGGCAGGTAAAGACCACTCCCCATCGCTTTTCACGCCTGCGTCCAACGGATACGAAAAATGGGCCAAAAAAAGTCGATTCCAACAAATGTAAAAGGACGTTGACATATACCCAAACGAGCGGCTGGCAAGGGCGCGATCTGAGGGGCTTCTGGCATGCATGCATTGCTTTTACACATTTGGCATGACGCTCTCACGCTTTCATATAAAACACGTAGACGAAAAATGTGAAATTGGCTTTTAATTTCGTTAATTACGGCCTCGTGAAACTGGTGGTGAAACGTTTCGTGAAAAGAGCGCACTATTAACATTGTGACATGATGGTTGCTTGGCAGAACTATTTCATCGCCGTGATTGTTGAGTCGATTAATGCGGCTCTGACATCTAATAATTCCGTATTCATCCAAGTATGGTGTTAGCGGGTAAAGCTTGCTAGACTTCTCAACATTTTCGCCATGTTTGAGGCTAACAATTTCTCGATTAAAATAGTTTTGTTGTGTTACTTTATACAGATAACGCTGCGCCTGTTGAATCATGTCATAGTTAACGCCAGTTGAACTAGAAGTTCGCTGCACTGAGCTTTTTAGTTTAGCCATGTATAAAATAAACGTTGCAACCGCACGATAGAGCCCCTTCCAATTTGAAAAACTTTCGATGTTCAGGTAATTGTAGCTTTCAACAGTTTTATTCCCCACCAGCACGTATCACCTCAACTCATAGGCTGTCCTTGGACCTAAGTCGTCACACTTTGGCCAGTAGCATGGCTCATTTCGCAAGAATTCGGGACCACTGAACCATAAGGTTATGTCTTTGTCAGTATTGATTTTCGTAGCAAGATCGGCTGGGTTCAGTTTAATAGGCACCCATCTCCAATCGTTTATGTTTGAATGTTCCAAAATTTCACCTACGCGGTGCATAACGAAATGTTGTAGTTTTTCTTGGGTCCATGTGAAGCCATTGGAGTACTGTTTTGGAGTCTGACCACCATTGTGTTGAATCAATGCGCAATCGCTGAATCTTTTTGACTTTATTTGCCAGTCTTGTGCCGATGAGTGCGGCCTGCAATTCTATTCTGGGTATGGACATCGGTTTTAGCCTTTGCGACGACTATACTGACATCGGACTTGTTATTGCGTTTTACGAGGAGGTAACATACGGCAGAGTAGGCATATTCACCTGCGTCAACAAAGGTATGCAACTCGGCTTTATCTGCACCACAGTGCTCAAGAGAATAACATCGTGGGATTTTGACTTCTTTTATGAGTGGAATCGTTGACTTCCATTGAAGCCATTTGGCATATTTTTAAGCCGGTTGTTTGGCAAAACAAGAACCCCAAGGGGTCGAAAATAGACATCAACACTTGTAGGCACTCACGTTTAGTTGGTACGATATCGTTTTCAATTATATTACGGCGTAGGCGTACGAATCTGCACTTGTATTCAAAAACATCACTAACTGGGTTCCAATACATACCCAGTATATTTTCGGTAGCTCCCCATTGTTTAGCATGTTGTGATTCTTTTGATACATCTGACAACTGATTTAGAACGCTCGCAGAATTCGATGCCCAGTTGCGTATGTGGAAACCAACGGCGGCGTGGATCTCTGACACTAGCTTTGCTAGCACGGCAGCTCCTTCCTCGGTGTCTTCGCTGTCGATTAAATCATCGACATAGTGGTGGTTTTGAATCGATGCGACTGCGCGAGAGTACTTAGACTTAAATTTTTCCGCGTTGTTATCTCGCACATAGTGAGCGATGAAAGGTGCACAATTTAAGCCAAACGTAAGTGCGCACATGACAAATTGGCTTGGTGTATATAACTCGTCACCTTTATCCCACCACAAGAACCGCTGAGCATGCATATCACTTTCGCGAACATTTATTCTGTGGAACATTTCCGCAATGTCTCCACATATTGCAATTTTACCTATTCGAAAGGCCAAAAGAATGTCTATTAGGGGTGTGAGCAAATCAGGGCCACTCAACATAAAATCATTTAACGACACGCCACTTGATTGCGCTGCTGCATCCCATACCAGGCGGATTTTGTCTGGCTTGTTCGGGTTTAGCGCTATAAAAATTGGTAAATACCACACTTTTTCTGTTTCCTCTGCTATTTCCTCTGGGGAAAGCTTTGTGGCGTACCCTTTTTGTAGTAAATTATCAATTTGAGACATCAATTTATGATGTAGGGACGGGTCTTTTGAAATTTTTTTATGTAAGCAGGTCAACCGACGTAATGCGTTATCGTAACTTTTAGGTAGTTTTCTACCATCGTTTTTCCAAATCAGGCCGACTTCATACCGCCCATCTACTTGTTTACATGAGGATTTCAATGTCTTTAATGCGTCAGAGTCAAGCTTTGAGATCATAGCGGATGATGTAGGCGTTTCCATGCTGAAGTAATTTTTCACCAAATCGTGAAGCTCTTCGTCACGTTTCTGACACGCACACGTATGTATGTTCAATATGCGTTGGTCTGGGTTGCCTAATTTACCACCTTGAATTGCCCATCCAAGTCGAGTTTTAGTGGCTATTGGTTGTTGCTAGCCGCCCTCTTGAACTTTGAGTGGAACCGCCAGTTTCCAATTATTTGCGCCGATCAAGACCATTGGTCTTATTCTTTCATAGGACTGTATGGGCAAATTTTGTAAATATGGATACCTTTTGGCGATTTCCGACATGTCAAGGGACTGAAGTGGCAAGTCTAAATGCTTAATGGTGTAGACATGTGAGAGCACAAACTTTTTGTTATTGTTTACGTTAGAAACATTCAGCGATGTTTTAAATGAACTATTTTCTACGCGTGTGGTGCCACCCGTCCATTGTAAGCATAAAGACTATTGAACGCCATCTATCGGTAAGCCATCAAAAATGCTTTCGTCAACAAGGGTGACAGACGACCCTTCGTCTAAAAAGGCAAACGTGTTAATAGCAATATTTTTTAAGTGGATGCGGATTGGCAATATACGAAAAAATGGGTTATGATCGCTATGGTGTGCGTTTATTTGTACGTTGCGCTGTATGTAATTATTTTCACTTGTACTTACAGTTTGTGGAATCATTTGATTTTTTACCGTTTTGTGTAGCAATGAGTGGTGTCTAAATTTACAGCCTGACACTCCACATACTTGGCTCTTATGGCATCTCCCCTTGTGCTGGTTTAGACACTGACGGCATAGACAGTGTGCCTTAACAATGTCCCATTTTTGACTAAGTTGTAGTTCCTTAAACTTTTCACACTGATGCACCTTATGAGTGGCTATTTTGCAAACAACGCACACCTTACTTTCGTTGGTTTTAATTTGCACATGAGTGTTTAAACATGCATTTCCTTTACCAAAATTTGGTGTTACAACTTGGCTTGCCGCTTCAGCAATTTGGTAAATCCAAGTGCTGAACAATTTTATTATAGGGACCCTTTCGTCATTTTGACAAAACATTTCCCAGCCGAGTTTGTGCTGATTCGGGAGCTTATCAACAAGCTCTTTTACCAGCATTGGGTTGTTGAGGTGCGACTCCAGCCCACATGACTCCATGGTAGCGCATATATTTTGCACGTTTATTGCAAATTCAATTATAGATTCGAGCTTATCCCTGGGAGACGGCATGTTTCTTGCTTTACTTATTACACGCTCCAAAATGTGTTCTGGTCGTCCTAAACAGAGTCGTAAGGTTCGAATGATGTCCGGTACGAGTGCAAGTAATAGCAACTTACTTTTACCGATCTCTCTTGCTTTGCCTTTTAAGCAATGTTGAAGTCGCATCAGGTTTTCGGAATTAGAAAATCCGGCAATGGCTGTACTTGTTTCAAAGCTGTTGATGAACATTGGCCAATCCTCTGGATAACCTCCAAAAGGAGGAAGTTCACGTGGTATTGAGCGTCTGGCTTCCATTTGTGAAGTCGTGGGGTAAATAGCTGGAGTAGTATATACGTGCTGACTATTTTCACCGCCGAGCATTGTTGGCATATATTCTGTGGTTTGTCTATCAGAATTATTTTGAAAATTAATTTGCTCGTCGCATTGCGCATCGGTTTGCATCAATATTTTATATTTTCGTTCTAAATATTCTTGCTGAATTTTCCTTTCTTCTTCTAAAATTTGCAGCTTCAGCATTTTTTGCCTTTCAGTATGCTCTAGGGCGTTTGTCGTATTTTTCAAATTTGTTTTATTCAGTAGGAAATGCTGTTGCGTATTACCCATCATAGTTGTTTGCTGTGTCGAGTAGGGATACAAAGGGGCTGCACCCAATACGCTTGAAGGAGCCATTAATATATTCGTTGCGGCGCAACTATATACTTGGGGTCCTTTTGCACTTACAGTCGAGGCTGGGGCGAATACCGAAGTAGTTGATTTTTCCGGAAGTATTGCGCTAGGAAGACTATTGCTTATTGCGGTAACTGAAATTGATGTGGCAATTCTTGGTGTACACAAGGCTGGTGATAAGGTCGAGTTCGGTTGAGCACCTGGGCCGGCTACATCAGTTATAACAGAAATGGCAGATGGTATGGGCTCGCATATATCGCAGTTCCAATTGTAATCAGCCACACTACTGTCAACTCCAAAACAAGTGAAGTGATACCACTTGTCGCATCCATCGCACATTACCATTTGACTGTTGTCTAATTTTTCGCATTTCCCGCAGCTATAACCAGGTAGACTTTTTTCTTTATCCATCCCAAAGTTTATTAAGTATTAATAAAATTTTAAAGAATTGCTGGATCTCTGCAGCGGCAAATGTAAATTTTGAAAGCGAATTCTTAGTGTTTTAGAAATTATTTATTAATTCAATTATTGAATTTAAGTATACAAGTATTTCTAAATTTCAAAATTTTATTAATATTTTTGGCCGCGTGATCAACTGTCCAATTTTAAACTGCAGTTATTTTCTTTGTAATAATTTCTTTTATACTAATTGCTGGAATGTACATAATAAAATGCTTTAGTGACCGTTAGGGGAATACTGAAAAAAATGCCTATTTACTTATATGTATATACGTGCGTTCGTATGTACATATGTATATATGTTTGTAGGCCTAATAATTATCACGGGCAAAAAAATAAAAAAATATAAGTTGTTATGTATGTATGTTTGTACAAAAGAGACAAGTCTCTCTTTTGATTAACATTCAATGAGATTTTAAGAGATATTAAATGAAATGCATAAAACAAATTATTCTAGCGTTAACCTATTGTAGACGGCGGCAACATCTACTAATTGCCACAATCTGGGCTAGAGTATATCTACTGCAACAACAATAATTAAAACCACAAAATCCATGCTGAACACATAATCCCCCTTATCGTGTTTGGCCATTTTCGACTGCAAATTCGACAGTTTGTAATAGACTAAATATAACGAGCAACATTTTTCTTTAATCTAGTACAAACTGTCGAATTTGCAGTCGAAAATCGCCAAACGCGATAAGGGGGATTGTAAAGATACAGCACCAACACAATAATAAAAAATCACTCGTATCATACAGAAGACAAATTAACATAAGCTGCGCGTAGCAAACAACTACGAACAAAGTTATCGTAAAGATAACTAACCCCCCAAGTAACGAATTTAAAAACACTTCGATTGTAATATTTCGATATTGTTTGTGTTTTGTTATTAAGAGTTTGTAAGATATCTGATATCCAGATCTATATGCGTTATATATTATTTTCTTGTACAAATACGAAAGAAAACATGTAGATAGTTTGATCGTAGAAGGCAGACGTTTTCTTCTCAAACATAAAATATTTTAATTTGAAATAATACAAAAAAAGAAGAAAATTTTTTTAAAGTAATTCTGAAGCTTCTTCTTTTTACTTGAATAAGAAGTTATTGTAAATCCAAGCCCTATGAATATTTCTAATCTTGGCACGGTGGAACCGTTGCCTGCTGCTGATAAATTGCCTCCGGACAAACATAGCCTGTCATCCTCTTTGATTAATATGGAGTCATTTTCTGATGATGATTGTGATTTCCACGAAGTAAAGTCAAAACGACCCAAAAGGGATGTTAATGGAGCAAATCTTGTTCCTGTAAAGGACAAAAATTCAATAAACATAGATGTGTCCAAATTTGGCTCAACTAGAATTTCATCAAATCGTTTTGGAGTATTAGGTCTTCTAGATATTGAAGTTAATGAAAATTCACCTGCTCACAAAAAGACTGATTCCAAAGCTAGTTCCAGCAAGAATACTGAGAAAAACTCTGGTGGACTGGTAAGAAAAAAATTTTGCCCTCCAATCATTTTACATAATGTGAATATCAAAAAGCTTATTGACCAGTTAAATGTCAGATCTCCAAAAGTAGTTTACAAAATTATAAACTCTTCAAAAAATAAGAGTAAGCTTTATTTCGAGGATCTTTCCGCACATTTAGAAATGATGGAAATTCTGCGGTCGCAGAATATTAAATCATATTCCTATACTCCTCCTGAGCTGAAGAGGACAACATTAATTTTAAGAGGTTTGTACTACATGACTGACGTGTCTGAAATAAAAGCGGCCCTTAATTCTGAATTACCTAATACAGTCGAAAATGTCGGCAAATTAATAACAAAATATTCTGCTATGAACGGATTTGAAACTGGTTTGTTTATTGTTACTTTAGTTAAAGGTAAGCATCTAAACGATGTGACTAAGTTACGTTATTTGTTAAACCAATCCATTAAATGGGAAACTCCAAAATCAAAAAAAGGAGAGATTCAATGCTTTAGATGCCAGATATGGGGTCATTCTGCTCGTAACTGTAATTCAAAATTTAGGTGTGTAAAATGTAACTCAGACCATGAGCCTGGTTCTTGTAGTGTTAAAAAAGGTGAATCCGTTCCAGTTTGTGTTAACTGTAATGAAAGTGGTCATGCCGCTAACTATAAAGGGTGCTCGGCTTACAAAAACTATGTTAGAAGTAGGAAATTGTTATTAATGAAAGCAAGAAATAAAACAAATCTAGCTAAAATTAACGTACATTCTGCTTTAGGTAGTAAATATGTAAATGAGAATTCTTCTTTTGCAAGTCTTTTTAATACAGACAATAGACATAAGATCGTTAGCGAACCAAAAATACCTTCGATTGTAGAGGAATTTTTGAAACTCGGTGAATATTTTAATGTTCCGAAATCCTTGTCTTTGGAAACTAGAATGTTAAACTTTTTGCAATCTTACAAATTACTATCTGTCGAGGTGGCTAAAACTGAATATGGCAAATTATTAAAAGAAGTTTTAAACACTTATGGCCCGAAATAATTTAATTTTTATCACATTTAATGTAAGGTCCTTAGTCGAATTAAGTAGACGTATAGAATTAAATAAAATTCTTGACCATAACAAAGTTGACGTGTGTTTTTTACAAGAAACACGTTTTCGTAAAAATTCAACTTTTCCTTTTGAAAATTATAATATCATTAGAGATAATTCGAGTCTAGGCACTGCGATCCTTATCAACAAAAGTATTAAGTTTACATCCGTCATTATTGAATCTCTGTTAATTCCGCATTGTTTTATTGAAACTAGCTTGAAATTTTCGGGGCAGTTAAAGAAATTTTTATTGGGTAGCTTATACTTTCCGTCTAATTTTCCACGGAATGATTTCCTCACATCTCTTGACATCATAAGGCAATTTTCAACGTCTTATGATGGTGCTTTCTTTGGAGGCGACTTTAACTCTCGAAATTCCTACTGGGGTGACTCTATTATTAACTCCAATGGAAGAAGCCTTTATGATTGGTTAAATCTGTCTGGCTCTGATTTTGAAAGAGTTTGTGATACAGCTCCTTCTTTTCCTGCTGGTCCTTCATATTTAGATCACTTCTTAATCAGCTCAAGTTTAATTGATTCATTGAACACAAATTTTCAAGTAGTTAGCCTGCCAACCTTTTCAGATCATTTTCCCTTAAAACTAACCTTTAAATTTCCTAACTTTAATTTATTATTAAATCCTCCGAGATTTTTTAGATCTTTTAAGAATACTAACTGGGAAGACTTTCGTGATGGCGTTCATCAAAATTTAGAAAATATACTTCTTCCTGTCAATAGGAATCTATCTAATTCTGAAATTGATGAAGCAGTATCTAACCTCAATGATTGTTTAAATCGCGAATTAGAATTGCACTCAAGACATATTGAACTAAAAAATAGAAAATTTTTAGTACCAGACAGCATTAAAAAATTATATAAGATAAAATATGCATGGCAAAAAGAGCTTAAAAGAAATTTTCACAGAAATGGAAATAGAAGCTCTTATGAGTATACTTTGTTAAGTTGCCAAATTCAATTACTTAAGACTATAATTAGGGAGAGGGTTGAGCTTCATCAATCAGCTGAATTTAATAGGGGGCTAGAGAATATAAAACCTGGTGCAAAGACTTTTAAGGAGGTATTCAAGATTATTGGTTTTAAAAAAGCTAGACATTTTGATAAGATAATTGTTAACGGGAACACATTTTATAATTACGATGATATAGTTGAACATTTTAGATGTTATTTTTCAAATGTTTATCAGTTTTCTATACCTTCCAGTTCGGAGGTTTCAGAAGTTCCTGACTATGTGAACTCTTTCTTATCTAATTGTCCGGAACAATTTTGTCAATTTTCTTCTGAGTCTAGTGCTCTACTTCCTAACGATCACTATCGATTCACTTTTCTTTCGGAAGTTGGGGAAATTATTAAAGGATTAAATACAAAAAAATCCTGTGGACTAGACAATATTTCTAATTATATAATCAAGAAGCTTCCGGATTCTGCAGTTGAGTTTTTAGTAGTCATTTTTAAAAATTGCCTTAATAATGGCTACTTTCCTAAGATATGGAAAATAGCAAAAATTTATCCGCTAATGAAAAAGCCTAATAATTTTCAAGTTGACAACTCTCGACCTATTTCAATGCTCTCTAATTTTGGAAAATTGTTTGAAAGAGTCATGAAATTAAAGTTGGAAAGTTTTAACGTGTTGAATATATTGTCACCTTACCAATTCGGATTTAAGCAAGGTCATTCGTCGGTTGACGCTTTACTGTATTTTCAGAATGCAGTTATTTGCAATCTGAGAAGGCAACAATGCACAGTTGCGGTTTCTTTGGATATAGAGAAGGCGTTTGATCGAGCTTATCATTTGGGTATTATTTTTAAACTTATAAGAATAGGTTGCGAGTCCTTTATTATTAAACTTATCTATAGCTTCTTTAAGGATAGGTCCTTTTTTGTGGAGATTAATAATATCAAATCGGATCTAGGTAGCATTTTCTGTGGCGTCCCACGGGGAGCAATCTTGGCCCCATTTTTATATAACATTCTCGTTTATGATTTTCCGCATATCTTCAGTCAGTCTAAGAGCATTCTTTATGCGGATGATTCTTTAATTTACGCTCATGATAGGGACCCTACAATTGCTTTAAGGAATGTACATAATCATTTATTGGAAATTAACCATTTTTATGAAAACTGGGGTATTAAGATTAATACTCATAAGTCTGAAGCAATTTGCTTCCGTAATGCCTCAGGCAAAGGACTCCGCAATACCGTTGCGTTAAGTAAAGTATTAAATCTCTCCTTGCTGGATTCGGTTATACCCTTTAAGAACCACATAAAGTACCTCGGGGTAACCTTAAACAATCTCTTTAAATTTAACCAACATGGAAGAATTGCAAAGTCCAAAGGATTACGCGTTAAGGGCTTATTTTCCAGATTATTAGCTAACAGACACCTCAGTCAAAAGGCAAAATTAGTAATTTATAAAGTATGTATCCGTTCAGTTATCTTGTATGGTTTTCCCATTTGGTTCACAATTTCGCCAACAGTCATGAAAGAGTTGGAGATTTTGGAGCGTAGTTGCTTAAGACTATGTGTTGGTTTAAATTTCAAAAATCATGTAAAAAGATTTTCTAATTCGGTAATTTATAAGAAAGCCAAAGTGCAGCCGCTTTCCACATACGCGTTAGTCTTACTTAAGAAGTTCATGTCTCGTCTTGAATATCATGAGAATCATCTCATGAGGGACATTATTGAGTCTCAATCTGAAGTTAACTGGTCAAACGCTTGTTATTTGTCTCCAGTTGGAATTTTTCATGAGGAAATTATCTCTTCACGCAATGACGCTACATACAGTCTACCAGAGTTTTATTCTCACTCAATCCCTGGCTCGAATAGAGGCTAAATTTTTTTTTACTTTTTTATTTTATTTTTTTGTGCTTTATGTTTTGTTTTGTTTTTGTTTAATTTTATTTATTTCTTGGTAGTTTAGTTTTAGAATTAAGTTTTAATTAATTAAGTTTATATCCGGACATTTTGGCTGTCTCCGTAAACGATTATTATATTATATTGAGCGATATAATTTATCTATTATCTATTAACATTTTCCTATCATCCACACAAAATTACTTAAGCATGTTGCGTATATATTCATAAGTAATACTTTTAAAGGCAATTAAATAATACATTACAGTTTTAAGTTCACATATAATTTCTGTTAACTAGTTCTTCATCACTTTTGTAATCTGTATTTTGAAAAAAGTCTCAATAAACTTGAATTGAATTGAATTGAATTGTACAAATACATATATCTTTCAACTTCAAATGATTTTATTAGTTTTAAAATTATTATACTTTAGATTTAAAGTTTACATTAGTTAACAAACACTACAAGGCTAATAAGCTTTGGTTAAGAAATCGTAGACAAAACATTCCTCTAGCGTTTTATGATATAAAGAACTTCATTGGCACTTCGTAATTTATTAGTGGAATGTTACGGTATAATTTAGTCACTGATTTGGACCATATTCAGCCAAGGGCGTAGCCAGGATATGAAATAGGGTGGTGCCACGAAAATTATGATTATGATTTTTTATGATTATGATTTTTTATGATTATGATTTTTTATGATTATAATTTTTTTATGATTATGATTTTTTATGATTATTACAATTTCGATCTATTTGAGGAGTAATCTGCGTAGATCTTCTGAAAATTTTGCCAAAATTTTTTCAAAAAATTCGTCCTTTTCTCGGTTACCAATTTTCGGTGGACGCTTAGCATACATAGTCCTGCAATATACAATATACTTATCTTTTGATAATAAGTAAAATTGCATATTATTTTTTAAACGAGCTTCAGTCATTGTGGAGCGCAACCATGTTTTTACTCGCCTTAAAATGCTAAATGACCGCTCAACAGTTGCAGTAGTGCACGGCTGTGACAATGAAATTAATAACGCCTTCCTTATATTTGGATAAAATATTCCAGCGTCTTTCAAAATACTCGCCAGCTCTAAGTCGGCTAATTCGTCTTTACCCATTTTTTTAGTGCAAATTTCTCCTTCCAAATCAACTCATAAAAATGCTCAAACGTTTTTGTGACATCCTTAAGCTCTTCCAGCTTAAGGGCCTGTTTGCCGATGTCGAAAGAAAACTTTCTTTCGCAATCTAAGCGAAAGAAAACTGATTTGGGTTTACCTAAATTGGTTCTATGCGAACGATGACTCGAACGACAACTCGAATGAAAACGTAAGTGTTTTCATACAAAAATGGGTTTGTCTATTTCGAAGTTGTTGTCAACTTTGCGAACACAAATTTCAAAATCAGGCACCAGTTATTTTGTGTTCGAATGACAATAATTTTTTGAAAAAATATATAAATAAACAAATATTTTATGAAAAAATTTTTTAATAACAAATAGCTTTTTTAGTTGTGAGTACATACATACATTCATACATATGTATGTACATTTGGGGTGGGTTATTGCCTACATATACATATACATATATGTACATACATACATACATAGGTACTTATTTTGTATTTGCTACTTGCAAAAATGACACATATTGTTTGCAGATTTGAAATCTGATTTGAAATCTAGAACCAAAAAGACAGCAAAAAAGTATGCAGGAAACAGGTGGTTATAATTATATTTTTTTATTTTGTAAACTTTTAGTTTGTTTTGGTGTTTGTGTATGTCACTCACGAAAGTGAGTGACATAGACAAACTCAAATTGATTCGAATGTGAGTGACTAGCTTTCTTTCGCATGAGTTTTCTTTCGACATCGGCAAACAGGCCGTAAATACAGCATGTTTGGCGGGTGCAAACAATGAATTGCAAACGCTGGCCTATTCTCTTTATTAAATCTTCTGTCCAGTGATGAAATTAAAGAATCTATATAAGCAATGTATATAGATCGCTTCCATTATTCAGCAGTTGATGAAAACGGGGGATTTGAACGGTGCGTTTGACAAGAGACTATCCTTGGAACAGACATCTCTATTCTTAAATTGGCTGTGTTTTCTTGAATAGAAAAAAGCAATCCGTCCACAATACCTGTGTATTTTTTTAATAATTTTATATTGTATGCATGTAAAAAAAATTATTATAGAATTAGGTGGGTGCCGCGGCCCTCTACGCCCATGTATTCAGCAATCAGAAGTATTGCTTAACATTATATCCCTGGCCAGACTCAGCATACTCTGAATTCGTTTAGTGTATAAAAATTGCACGCTTTCTAGCGCTTTGCAATATAATATTTAATACTACGTATGTATATGTTGTAGTATTCTCTATATGTTTTAGTATTATTTATTTTATCAACAGTATTATGAGTACAAGTAAGAGTACAAGTAAGACTCTTTGATAGTGTTGGGTTTACACCCGGGTATTTACCCAACGCTGTGTATATTTTTAAAAATAATTAACAAACTCTAACTGCGAAGCTACTTGGCTTATCTGCAGAGACACCCGGAGTCTACGGTAGGAATCTAACCTACGACCTTGGGACTGCCACTCTAGTATACTAGCTACTAGTCTACGAAGGCACTTACCTATTTATATCCACTTTCATATCCGGGTATTTACTTAATTTCGGGTAAATACTAATTTCACGTTGTTACGTAACGTAACAGAAATGTGGAAATTTTCGAATTTTTTCAAACATATTTTATTTCAGTGTATTTTGTATATAAATTTTTTGCCGCTTTTTGCTCTGATAACGTCGTTTTGGTTGCTGTCTTAATAAGAACTGCTTAGTAGCGTGCTTATGGCCATTCAATGCAGTGAGTAGAAGCGATGGCAATGCTGAAGGAACTAGAAGATTACAGTTCCGAAAACTAATCTTGAGCCACAGGTGCATAAAAGGAATTTGGTTCATTCATTTGTTCCCAGCGAATAGTGAATAAAATAAAATACCCATGTTTTGAGTTGTTAATTATGTATTTTAAATAACTAGAAAATTAGAAGACCAAAAAATTTAACTATTTGGAAGCATTTTAATAGCAGCGACAGCGACAGCACAATACAACTTAGCAAAGGCTATTTTCGTAACCGGCGCTCCTTTGGCTAAGGTGAAGCATCCATTGTGGAAGCACTTTTTAAGGACCTTAATCAATGTTTCAAGATACCAACCAGCAAAGCAATTTCCTACACATTAAATGTGATGGATGGAGTAACATTCGTAATGAAGGTGTTGTAAACTTTCTTATATCAAAGACAGAAGTTGTATTTGTAAGAAGTCTGTCAACACAGGCCAACCGGAATACCGCTAACTATTTATCACAGGAAATTATTAAAATCATGAAGGAATACGGTGAAAAAAACTTGTTCCTGTTAGTTAATTGGTGACAATGCTGCAAATATGCAAAAGGCGTTCTAAATAGTAAAAGAAGCCTACCCGAATTTTGTGCCTATAGGTTTTGTAGCGCATAGTCTTCATTTAATTTGTCAGAACTTTTTAAAATGCGATACCTTACAGAAGAATTACTCGTCTGTTGTAAATATAATAAAAACAACCAAGTACTAACAGCAAATTAGCTAAAATCGAAAAAGGAATCGGTAAACAATTAAAACTGCCAGCCAAAACAAGGTGGGGAAGATACTTCTATTCAATGCACAGTGTAATAAAAACTAAAGCTTCCCTTTAGATCTTAGAAGTTCATGAAACATTAATCTACAAGCAGATATAAAATCACAGCTACTTAGCGAAATATTTTGGGAGCAAATAAATTTAAGCTCAAACATATTTGGTTCTAATGAACATAGTATGCACAGCGTGTATTTTGTGTTTAATAAAATTAAAAGAAAGCTTGAATTAGAGTTTGCTTCAACTTTGATACTGAAATACACGATTTGAAAAAAAAACATAAAACCAATGCATTTAGCTATAAACTTGCTATATCCTAAGGCTCAATAAAGTGATCTTAATCCGTCCGGGAAGGTATATGCATTGGAATTAATTCACACAATATCGCAGGCACTAAATATAAATATAATATAATGCCAGATTTTGCCAATTACAAGGCCAAAAAATAACTTCTGGGCAAAAACTTTTGCCTGGAGTTGTTTGGATGAGATTTCTCCAGTAACTTGGTGGAAACGAATTTGTGGAAGCACGCAATTTGGAACTTGCTTTTTAAAAATAGTTCACTACCTTCAGCAGAAAGTACGCACTCCACTCAATTCGAAAAAGCAATTAATTCATCCCTTCACTTCAACAGAAATCACGCAGTCTACCCGATATGAGGTTTTATAGGATACTGAAAAGCGATTAAGAATAAATTCATGTGTTATTTCATTTGATATTAAAAATCCATTTCATACTAACAAAATTAAATTCTTTTAGTTTAATTAAATTTTTCTTAGTTCTGATTTATACCCAAATTTTGGGTAAATACCCAGCGACATAGGTAAATACTTGGGTATTTACCTTTAAATACTCAACATAACATTTGGGTATTTACTCTTGTGTCATCACTGGTCTTGGAGCACTTCACAAAAATATATATAAGCAATTATTTATATTTTGAATGCTTTAAAATACTTAAAAGATGAATGAATAGAAATGTATAAAAAATTACTAACTTAAAAGAATAATGATAAATATTTTATAATTAGTACAATCAGATTGAATGTGCGAATAGATCTGGAAATGCAAAGTTTTTCGCAAATGCATGAAAGTTATGGTGAATAGATAAAAAGTCATAAATGCAGGTAATACAAGGTCCTTAAGAAACTGCAGAGGGAATGAAAATTTCTCAGCCAGTTTCACATTGATTCTTACGCTGAAGGTTTTAAAAATGACGTAACAATATTAACCAAACAGATGGGAAATTTTAACTCAAGTCTTTTATAAATGATCGGAATTTTTCATTATTTGACGTTTCATGCTGTGGCCAAATTTAAATCGAAATTCTTCATTTGAAATTGTCTTTTGTTGTAACAAAATTGCTTTGCAAAATTTTTGTCATATGACTGACTACTTAGCAGATTTTGAGGCCTTCCTGTTTTTGAGTTTTATATAACTTTGTCTAACTTAAGATACTTGAGCTCTTGAAAAACATTGGAATTTGCAACACAAGCAGAGACGCTATATGGATATGTTTGAAAATCGTTCTGAAATAAGTATATTCTTTGTTTTATAAACAGCAAATGATTCCTTACTGTGTAGTACATAATCCAGAAAACTATCGTAGAATCGCTACGTACATTGCTAACAACCGATTCTCTTGTTTAACACGCACTGTCGAGAGATGATGATTTAATAAAAAAATATCTAGCAAAAGCCTTTGACTTGTCTCTGTTATCAACTTTTTTAGCCATATCACAGAACTCTAATCCAATCGAAAAAGGTTTAAGTTTTAAAATTCTTCAGACAAAAAAAAATTAAAACTTTCTTCTGAATGAAACCACTTTAAATATATATAAATTGCAATTGACAAAAAAATATTCTAGCTTCATTTGCATCACTATGTACAAATAAGAGTTTGTGAATAAGCTTTGCATGGTAATAAAAAAAAGTAAAGTGACCTTTCCGTGTAAGAAAGTTTAATGTGGCGTTCCACACTGTGAAAAATTTATCGCTGTAAAGTCTAAATGAACTCATTCGAAATGCCATTAGGAATCAACAACGATCTGAACGAAATCTGTGACACGGTTGATTAGAACATTTTCTCCATTTATGGCAGGGATACTACAGACTTTCTTTTTCAAACTTTTGAAATGCTCCAAAATGGCATATATCTATTGTTACTATTAGACGGCTTCC
Organism: Germaria angustata; assembly: GCA_963681545.1. Taxonomy (NCBI): domain Eukaryota; kingdom Metazoa; phylum Arthropoda; class Insecta; order Diptera; family Tachinidae; genus Germaria; species Germaria angustata. The sequence goes on along the minus strand of OY812998.1, from coordinate 79,297,491 downwards.
CCTTTCACGTATTATTTCGGAAGCAGCTTATTTGTACATATTTGACCAGCTTATCACATTGCGTACATATGTATACCATGTACGCAGCTACATGTTTCTAACGGTTCTGTAAATGCCTACAGAAATTTCTGTGAGAGGTATTATCTTTAATAAAATATGGTAAGATACCAAAAGTTCATCTGGCTTCATTATTGGGCTAAAGTATGTTGTCTTCAAAATAGTCCCAACACAGTGGCTCATTGCTTAATCTATGTATATCATCCATCAGAGCATTCAATACTGTTTACATAATAATAGATCTGAAAATTTAGCAGGACTATTAGTTACTATTAGAGAATTATATGGAGAATTATATGGAGAATATTTTTCAACATTAGGTCTAATTTGGAGGTCGAAGATGTAGCCGCAGATATTATGTAAGAAAATAAATGGTAAATAAATTTTGAACATGTGAGTCCCGACAATATATATATTTCGCTATGCCTCGATATAAGTTTCCGCGAAGGCTTACAAAAGTCACATTTACACATTAAACAACCTCATGAAAAGTATACAGAAGCGATATTAATTTTCGCTAATTCACTAAAAGTTATTCGATTAATATATTTTCAACCTGTTTGGTGTCTAAGCTTTCCACCCTACGAGTTCGAAAGCTCTTGTTGATAATTTGAGCAATACCACTATCTCGTTAATCCCGGTGGCCAACTCTAAGTAATTATAAAAAGATGGTAACGGGTAAAACATATTTAGCATATCGTAGTATTCTTGCATTTTTAAGGCAAGTGCTTTACAATTTTTAACGTAGAATACGTTTTATGGTAAGGTAGGGGTGTTGATCTCGAGCACAATATTTTGAGAAAATGTTTGTCAACTTTCACCCACTTTTACTTACATATATATTAAAACATATTTTAGCAATTTTTATATGTTACTCAGTTTTGGTAATATGTTTTGTTTCGAATTACATTAAAAAATTATATGTCTATACATATAAAAGTTTTATGTAGTTAAGGAAATAAATATTTTAGAGCATGATATTTTAGACTTTTTTTGTACATGCCGCTACTGTTGTTGGTTTGTAAATGCTGCTGTTGTTTTTGTTGTTGTTGTGAAATCAAATGATTTTGGCTTTACTGTGCTTTGTTTATTTATCGAGCAGCGTGTAAATGTGTGTGTGTGTGTGTACATTTCGTTTTGTTGGATCGGTCGGTTGTTAGTTCGTTTGGTGGGGAACATAAAATGAAGGGAGGGGAGCGTGGACACGTGTGTGCTTGAAAGTTTTTGCTGTCGTTTGTTTACTTCTGCAGCGTGTAAATGTGTGTGTATGTACATTAATACAAAGGATTGGCGATGTATACGCTCACTATATCAATGGCGTTTTTCCTAAACACATTTCTGTGAATACTTTGGGAAGTAGTTGGAAAGCAGCTAATCTATTGTGCTGCCATATCATAAAATTTACTGCTGTAGCTGTATACTAGATAGATTTAAATCATTTATCAAAAATTATATTTAATTCATATATTTTAATTGCAAAATGACTAACGTATTCTACGTCTGACCTATGCGCCCGTGTTATCTAACACAGGCTTGTATTATTATTTTTTTTCTTATACTCAAAGTAGACCGCCCAAAGTAAGGATATGGAGAGGCGAGTGAGGATATCCTCACTATTTATTGTATCAAAATGATAAGGTGGTATCCAAAATTACAGGTGCCGATATTGATATTATAAAAAGTTTTGCTCTTGTTCTTAATATTTTAAGCAGTAAGGGCAGGGTTAAAAATGTTATGCTACAAAAAGTGGTTTTAGAAGTCAGCATAGCACCATTGAACAATTTCATAGATTGGTTCATTTCATAAGAAGAACATTTGAAGAAAAAAAGTATTGTTCTTCTCTCTTTATTGATGTTTTTAAGGCATTTGATAAAGTGTGGCATGAAGGCCTAATTTTAAAATTGAAGACATATCTACCAATAAACATTGTAAATCTTTTGGATAGTTACATTCTTGCCCGGAAGTTAACTGTTGTGGTAGGAGACTTCATGAGACTTCATACTGGGGCCAAAATTTTAAGGTTAATAACATCGGCTCCTTGGTACATGAAAAATTCAATTTTACATCGTGATTTAAATATGCCACTTGTGACCGCAGAAATTACAAAATATGCAGGCAAATATTTAACAAAACTCGAGTCCCACCCTAATCCCCTTGCTCGTAACATCTTGAACTTTACTGGATACATCCGCTTAAAAAAGAGGGATACTACGGCATTAATACGCAACACTGCAGATGAAATTCTTTGAAAATATTTTTTGTGCTTAACATGACATTTATGTATTATTAATTATTATCCCTAAGTTTATGTCTGACACTGGTTGGGCCTAATAATCAGTTTTTGAAGATACAATAAATAAATTTTAGCATGAAAAAAAAACAAAAAGTGGCTAATTTTTGGGTCAAATTAATCTTGGAAGAAATCACTCCTAGAATATGTAGGATTCTGGCTTCCGGCAAAAAATCAAAATGGAATATCATTGTTTATGACTTGAAGAACTCTCAGAAGAAGAGCAAGATTTACAAAATTTTAATACACAATCACTTGCAATATAATAAGCAGAATGTTTATTTAACAAAGATTGAAATTAGAATAAAGAAATGTAAAACTGCAGTATTAAAATGTAACACGTTAACGTAACAACGAACATATTGTACGGGGTTGTCAAGAAATGTTCAATCGTAGTTATGACATATTAAGTTACAGTTAAAATATGTGACTGTATCTATACTAAGTTTATCATATAAAGACTACATTGAAGAGAATTAACTAAGAGAAATTGCTCTTATTAGTATACATATATTTATTTATTTTACCTATGATTGTAAACTATAATATAAAAAGTAAGAGCAATAGCATCGTAGACCTTCAGCTCAAAATGTACTTAAAGTATTATAAGAGTATATAATAGATTTACATATATTTTGAGCGTCAAAAGAAAGTAAAAACTTATTTCATTTGTGTAAAAGAAAAGTGAACAGAATTCATTGTACTAGAAAACTAGGTCCATAAATTAAATAAGTGTCAAGTTTTTATAATTGGTTTGTTTTTCATTTACTTTTAGGCATCGATTTGACAAGGTGTCTAGTTATATCTGTAGAGATGTTCTTCCGTTCTTCAATTATAGCCTTTTTAAAGTCGTGCATCTAGGAATTGGGCTTCTATCTGATTTGGCACAAATGCTTGAAAGGACCAAGGCCTGGAGACTGCGATTGAGTTTGGTATAACAAACATTCCTAGAAATATTCAAGATAGCATTAATGACGGAAGAAAATCAGCACAAATTTTTAAATTTATTTCCCTTGAAGTACATATTTAGCATATAATATGGCCTCGTGTATCGCAATGACTTCGGCTAAGAATATCTAACTGTAATGATAAAGGTGAGCTATTTTCAAAGCTCTATCTATTAACTGAAGTGATACTATACGGTAGGAGTCAATATTTGAACCATCGGTATCCAAAAATGTATCAAATCTTCCCTTAGACTAGCGAGTATTTGGCAATATTGTAGAAAATGTGGAACTTTATATATATTTTTGAACATTTCAGCTTTTTAATTGTTTTATCTAATGGATTTACTCTTTGGGTATACAGAGACCTAATATTCGTTTCTAATTGTAAGTTTGAAGTTGGCGTGGGGCGCAATGCTCTAAATCATTTATATAATAGAGTAAATTTAGTTTATTTGAGATTTGAGAACATCGAAGAAAAACTGCAGAGCTAGAGATTTTGTAATGGAAATTAAATTAGTTTGGTTGTAACACCACTTCAGCTTGGATAAACATTTTACGATAAGCGACGTAAAACATAGATTAAAAGGTATTCTATGTGATCGTTTCATCTGTAGCGCTTATTTATACTCAATCCAAGCAATCGAAGTGTTTCAACTTTAGAAACGTCTATAAAGGATGATTGAATTTCGTAGCTACAGTTTCTTAGTAGACAAGCATTTATATATTTGCATTTAGAAATGGACAGACTAACACCTATACACGCACTAACACCTACACACGCACCAATTATTTGTAGAAAAATGTATTCTGGATCGTATGATATTTATTTAATAACAGGAAAAATAATTTGTTGTACATATAAAACATTGACAATAAAATACTAAACATACTTATAAAAGTTCAAATTTAAAAGGTGTTTTATAAAACAAGTTTGTAGTAATTATATTTCACCACCCTTCCTTAATTAATACAATTGAAACAAACTTCTTAATTTACAAAATTTTATATGTGCCAAGGGCTTTGTTAATATATCGCCTTGCATTTTATCTGTAGGACAATAGCTTAACTGCAGTATATTTTTTTTCTTAAGATCGCGAATAAAATGATATTTAGTATCCACGTGCTTTGTTGTTTTGCAAAATTTTTCGGAGCTAACTAGTTTTATGCAACTTTGATTATCTTCGAATAGATTTGTGGGCTCGGTTAATTTAATTCCAAAATCTTCTAGAAGATTTCTTAACCATACTGTTTCTTGTGCTGCTTCAGCAAGTGCTATATACTCTGCTTCTGTTGATGATAGAGAAACGCTTTGTTGCTTATGACAGGACCAGCTTATACATGCACCATTGAATTTAAAAACACAGCCACTGAATCAGCGTCTACGTAACCTACTAGGGTTTCTGATTTATTACCACCTAGTTTTAATTTCAAGTTCATGCTCCCTTTAAGATATTTTATTAGCCTTTTTAACTCAACCCAATCTTCTTCAGCTGGTTTAGAAACATGTTGACTGAAAATAGAAACGGCTGCTGAAATATTTAGTCGGCTATTTACAGATAAATAAATTAAGCATCCAATCAGTTCTTGATACTTAACATTGTCTTCCATAAAGCTAAAAGATGTTCGATCTTGTGTAACATATCCAACATCCATTTGAATTCTCGAAGTTTTACTTTCTTCCAAACTCGACCGAATAACAATAGAATTGATGTATTGACTTTGAGATATCGATAAAAACCATCACTCCACACTCACTGTTACAACGGCTTCACCCCAAAATTTATTTGGTACACCTGCATCTTCAAGCATACATGTAACCATCTCGACCAAGTAACGATTTTTCCTTTCAGCAACACGATTCTGTTGAGGCGTATACATTGCCCTTGTTCCTCAGAAATTCTTTTACGTTATCACCAAGAATTCCCCACCACGATCTGATCGTAATATCTTTGGACATCTACCAGATTTCGTTTCCACATACTGAAAATATTCTTTTATTTTCATGTAGACATCACTTTTGTTCCGAAGCAAATATACCGCGCAAAATCGACTAAAATCATTAATCATAGTCATAAAGTAACGAAAAGCACTTGGAGTACTTTCGCTCATCACAGCCACATCAGTGTGCATCAAATCTAAAATAGTTTTTGATTGCTGACCTAATTTTTGGTGAAATGGTTTTCTTGACATCTTACTACTTAAACATGCCTCACACACCCATACGTTACTTTGACCACAATCATTTATATTAATGGTAAGTTTGTTTAACATACTTTTAACAAAACATCTCTGTGCCCCATTTTTTGGTGCCACTCATGAATGCACCCATTATGTTCTTAATTTTTTATCATATTCAATGTTTTATACTGCACCCTGAGCTTATACAGATCGTTCTTTAAATCACCACTTGCAATGGTACAATTATTTTTGAGTATTGCACACAGCTTGTTTCCAAAAAATACACTGTAACCTTTCTCAGTTAATTTTTTCACTGACAGAAGATTACACTCAATTGAAGGAGCATAAAGAACATCTGAGATTAGCACAGTTTCAGTTGAATTGTCATCTTTGACAACTTTGATTTTTCCACAACCTTTACCTTGGGACTTTTATTGATAACCATTTGCGACGTTAACTGATTCGATGTGACTTTCATCTAAACTTGTAAAAAATGATTTTTGGTTAGATATATGACACGTAGCGCCCGAATCCAAAAACCAGTCTTCTTTACTACATTGGCCTAATATAAAGCAATGTTCTTGAGTAACTTTTCTTGGTTCAGGATGTGTCGTCACATTAATTTTATTATTTTTCGCCATGAGTTCTTTAAAAAATCTGCAATCCTTCTTAAAATATCCAGGCTTTTCACAGTAGAAACACTTCTCTTGCATATTTTGCACAGGTTTTTGATATTTACCTTTTTGAACTGATGATTTCTTATTAGCCTTACGTTTCGCTTCTTCCATCAATTTACCTTTTACAAAAGATAGTTTTAGTTCCACTTCACTTCCAGCTTCTAAAGCAATTATTAAAGGATCATAGGTATCCGGCAGACTTCGTAAAATCATAGCCACAGCCCAGGATTAACTCAAAGGATCACCCATCACAGCTAGTTCATCAATATAACCCATCATTTCATTGATATGTTCTTCCATTTTTTCGTCATCTTGTAACTGCATTTTACACACGAACTTCATTATATGTACCCTTGTGTTTAAAGATGGCTTCTCATAATGGTCTTTCAGATTCTTTGAATAGGTACATGCGTTTTCTGCATTCTTAAAATAAAGCAACTGTGAATCTTCTACCATTAGTCCTATACAGGCTCTTTCTTGTCCATCTCTCTTCTTCCAATTAGCCTCCGGCGCGTCAGGTTTGGGTTCTTCAATAATACTCCACAAATCTTCTTTAATTAAGATGAGCTTCATTTTTATTTTCCAAAACAAATAATTGGATCCATTGAGCTTGCTAACGGTGGACTTGATATCTTCTCTAGAAAATATTTCTAATATTTATAGCCCATAACCTGTAGAGAAATGTATTCTGTATCGTATGATATTTATTTGAAGACTGGAAAAATAATTTGTTTTACGTATAAAACATTGACAATAAAATACTAAACATACTTAAAAAAGTTCAAACTTAAAAGGTGTTTTATAAAACAAGTTTGTAATAATTATATTTGAACATTATATATGTATGTCATTTGTAAGATTATAGAGTCAGTAAAAATCGCTTGTTTTGAGGTGATTTGTTAATTAGGCTTAAGTCATAAGCATATGCCCCAAAGTTAATTTCCATATGCATGGCGATAATAGAGCAAAGTATATTGTATTTTATAAGAATGATAATTACAGATAAAGTAGAGTCCATTGAATTTCCATTGTGGTGAGGAAATATGCTGGAATATTGCTTTATTTTTGAACTACAATATTTCTTTTAGACATAAAATTACTGACGTAATTTAACATGTTGCGGCCTACCTTCCATTCTTTTAATTGGTATAGTACCAAATGAATACCTATTTTATAAAAAGCTAGTTCAAAGTTCAGCGAAGCACACTGGGGATTTCGCGGAAAAAACTCAAATTGTCAATATACTCTTAATGCAATATGCAATGATATATTGAAATTTTAGACTAAATGCTACAACCAAATCAAAAAGAATTACTTCGATCCGACTGCTACTTTTTTTATAGCCGTCTCAAACTCAGTACTTGTATGTTTCACCGAATCAACTTAATTTAAACCTAAGAATTTCAAAACGAATATTATATTATTATGTGAGCTAAAGTTTTTCATTTTTATTTTTGTTTAAAGTAGGATATTTCAGTAAACTAATATTTAAAAAATAAACTCTGCAGAGACTAGGGTTTTTTGTTGTTTGTTTATTTTTATGAACATATAACAAAAATCCCTTTTTTCTCCAAACATTTGGACCTGCAATTTTATCCATACTTTTCCTCAGTTGGAAATCACTACTAATACATTGTCATATCTGTTTTTACATTTTAAATCAATTTCAAGTGCCACCAGGTGCCACCTCTCAATTTGTTGCATTACACAGTACAAAATTTTTCAGCTAATTGATTCGCAACTCAATTTTGATAAGGCTCTTTTGTTCAACATAACTCAAGAACCACTAGTCAGATTTTGCTTAAACAAATTTTAAAAAATTAAAAATTACAATTCCTTTAATCTGTTCGTACAACGTTATGCTACATAAGCAACAGTTTCGCAGTTATATATAAATTTATGAAGAAAAAATATTTTTTGCCTAAAAAATTTAAATTTTTTATTTTTAATTCATAAAAAATCCAAAACTGTAAAAAAGGGTCAAGTACTATTACTTTCACGTAAAGTCGCATAACTTATTAACAAAATGAGACATAAATCATGAAAATCGATGAAAGGGTTTCGCTTTTATGCACAATTAAATGAAGGTATGAATTTAAAAAATTTGCTCCAGATATGCACAAAAGGAACTTTCCTTTTTTGAATATTTGGGTTTTTCCATTAGTTACCTGATTTTTTTTTACAGAAATTGCACCCACATTTATGAGTGCTTATGTTTTGAACGTTTCGAAATATGCGACCATTCATAAGTACCTGCAAGTAAAATATTGAAAAATACGTAGTATTTATAGGTGTTTATTGATCGATTTTTGTCATTCAATAAGTGCCGACGAACGCGAGAAGTACAAGCGATTTTTCTCCGTTTTTTTATTGTAACTCAAACTAATGCTCAAGAGTTTTACGACAATGGAATGTTTTTCTATTTCACATGCGGTTTTATGCTCGAAGGTTCTGGAGTTTGACAAAGACAGAACAAAATTAAAACAGTTTTTGCAACAATCGCTTAAAGTTGGCTTAAACGAAACTAGAGCATTTGAAATTTTGAATACAATATATAAAAGCTTTTACTCTAACTTCAAACAAAGATGGCAGGATTCTAATCGTACGAAGTCGCGATTTGAAAAAAAGAATGCAAATTGGCTTGAAGGCGTATCTAATGCATTGGTTAGAAAATGAAGGGTACAAAATACTCGTACCATACAAAGAACTCACGAAAGAAAAAACTAAAAAGTTATCCTCAAGGAATTTTTATTACTAAAAGTTCAGCCAGTGTACTTCTGCAAAATCTGTTGGATCATACTGCTAAAAGAGTCCTAGAGATCAAGTCAGTACAGGAAATAAATAAAATTGAAAGCGGAAATCTAACAATGTACTATAAATGGGGATGTGATGGGGCATCTAGTCAAAGCGAATACCAACAGAGGTTTTCAGATGATCAAATTTGTGACTTTCATTTATATATGACATCAGTTGTACCACTCAAATTATCATTAAGTGATGACATAAATAAATTAGTATGGAACAACAATAAACCTTCTTCCATACAGTATTGTAGAACAATACAGTTTGCATACGTTAAAGAGATACCTCAAACGAGAAGAAAACAGAAGAGTCGATGAGGAGATATCTCAACTGAAGGAATTTGAGTTAACAGTAAATAATCGTAACGTTAAAGTAAAGGCTGGAACACAATGTGCAGCTGAGGCTGAAGTTGAGGCAATAGCTGAAGTTGTGGCTGAGGCGGAGGTTGAAGTACGAACACAATGGTGAGGCGTGAGTTCATTGTTGCCAATTGTACTTAATTAAAATTTTATGTATTGAATTTGTATGAACGATAAACATTATTGGCATCTCTGGATATAATAATATGTTAACACAATCTGTTAACAATCTGTTAACTATCATAATAAACAAAATTAATTTAAGTTTTTTGTGTATTTGTTCAAAAATAAAAATATTGTTTTGTGGAAAAATAAAAATATTCTGTAAAAAAAATGTAAACGAACTTAATATGTTAAAGAAGCGCTGTTAATTTGAGGCGCTGTAAAAAATTAAAATGTTCGAACTTTGCGCCTCAGGCTTTGCCTCAGCTTCAGCCTCAGATTCACATTGTGCTCGCATACATTTGAGGCAATGTATTTTACTTTTAACAGAGAGAAATATACTTCTCGCCTCACGCCTCAGCTGCACATTGTGTTCCAGCCTTAAAACATGAATTATATTTTACAATGATTGATGGCAAGACAGCACAATCAGTGACATGAACACCAGCAGCATCTTCTTATTTTATTTGTGGAGCCACATCATGCAAGATGAATAAAACCGAAGAAGTTGAAGCTATGCCCGTAAATAAACAAGCATTGCAATTTGGTATGTCACCACCTCATGCGCGTATTAAGCTGATGGAGTGTCTTTTGAATGTAGCTTATAATATTGAATTTAAACGTGGGAGTGTCGACTCAAATACTCGTCCGATAAAAGAAGCCCAAAAAAGCTTGATAAATCATGAAATTAAAGAGAAAATTGCAATACAGGTTGATACTGTTAAGCAAGGCTCTGGTACGTCAAATTCAGGAAATACGTCACGAAGATTCTTTGCTAATCCTGCTTTGATTTCCGAAATCACGAGTCTAGATGAAAACATAATCAAGAGGTTTTCAATAATTCTCGAAGCTATAACAATCACCGAGGTAGTAGATCCAAAAAAATTGGTGATTGTTGTCTGGAGACGGCAAAACAGTTTGTTGCACTGTACGAGTGGTACAATATGCCACCTACACTTCAAAAATTCTGATTCATGGAAAAGATATAATCGAAAATTGTATTTTTCCTGTAGGCTTACTATCCGAAGAGGCTCAGAAAAGTCGTAACAAAGACTATAAAAAATATCGCCTTAGATACTCCAGAAAATGTAGTCGAATTTCCACGAACGAATTATGGTAACATCAGATCCCATGATCTCACATTTGACTCCTTCATTCAGTCAGAAAAAGCATAGTGTAATAAGCGACGAAGTTAAAGCTCTTTTAGAATAATAAATTAAAAATAGATTTAAAATAAATAATAAATTAAAAGTTAAAAAAAATTAATTTAAATTTTTTGTTAGTTAGAGCCTTTTACATTGTAGGTAACGATATACATTTCTCAAACTTTCTTCATTTTGATTACTTTTGTGTATTACTATATAAATAAAACAAAATTTGTGATAAAATCACTACATTTTTTGAGAAATATATTTTTTTCCTCACCTCCATACAAAGATCCCCAGTGTGCGACGTAACGCTTATGCGTATAAGCAGCAAGTGGCAATTACTATTTGAATATTACTTTTCTGAAATCATATTGTCGGCAACTAAACAGTTTGTTAGTTAACAAATCAGCATTAGCAACTATTCTGTCTCAAACTTTTGGTAACCATGAATTGTTTACAGATTGCGAATTAATTTCAGAAATTTCAGACATTTCCTTCATAAAATTCGCAAAAATCAATAAATTTTAGTCTGCTGAAATAACTATTCGCTGTATCGCTGTATCTATCGACTGAAATTAAGATTTCATGCATTTCTCTAAATTGTATGTGTTTTTTTTTAATAAAATCCGAAAGCTCTTAAGAAATCACAACTTATAGTGGTATATTCCATTCCTAATAGGGAGATCTCAATTATATGTTCGAATAATCTTTTATAAAACATGTTTTACCTTGTGTAAACAAGGTTCCAGATTGGTAGAAGAGATAGGATTATTTTCATTGTTGTTTCTAACGACAGCCGATAACGACGTATTATTGTTAAACGTACCATTCTCTATCATCCCAAAGTTGGAATGTCTTGAACTTCTTTATATTTAAAAAAATGGGTTAGCTCTTGTCAAGTGTTAAATGTTTACAGTCGTCGATATTATTAAATTTGCAATTTACGCAAAATGCTTGCCGTAAATTGGAGCCGCCAATTTTTATATTGTTTCATAGTTCAGCCTTACGTCCATATTGCAGTTTAAACATTTACAGCCATATGCATAAAAATTTAAAACAGTTTGGTAAACCAATGTTAAGCAAAATTCCTTAAAGTTTCATTCAAAAACGATTGTTAGCTTAACAAACAAATGTTAATATCAAATAATTTAAAGCAGCTACTCACCTACTTAAAAGCAATGTTAAAATATTTTATGAAAAATATAAAAATAAAATATAATGTAAATATACAAAAGTTTATAGTGATGTACATACAATCAACCCAAGTAAACAAAGCTCGTTCTTCAAGTAATCGGTTTAAAACCTTTACAAAAAATAGGCATATTTATTACTTCACATTGCGACAAATCTATTTAGTTTATGTTTTTTATGTACTATACATATTAATTTATATCTTAAGTAACGAAAAATTACATTTTATATTAAAACTATGCAAAACATTATTAATATATCCGACTATCCGGATGAATAATACTCGTTTTTTTGCATCGCTAACTAAAAGAGGCAAGAGAGAATGATGGTGTTGCAAGTATCAACATGTAAAATTTATTATAGCTAACATACTTTTTATGCATATGAATTTTCAACATACGTGTGTTAGCCTTAAAGTCTTTGGTAGCTGACGTGAACTTCAAGCCTCAACTAAGTTTTTTTATGCATATGGCTGTTAATTGTTAAATAAAGTCAAACTCTTACTTTTTCATAGACAATTCCTACATCTGAAGGCACAACCGTTGATGCCGGTGTTAGTACTATGAGCCCCATTTCCTATTTTTTTAAAACTTTTCAATATGGATTAAATGTTTTTCTTTCAGTTTCAATTCACTACATCCGAAATCGTCAAGTAAAAATAATTTATTACATATGTGAACGTACTGTAATTCACAATAATTGGGATTATAACATTGATTATCGTAAGACTGAATATAAGTATAATGTTTACGAACAGCCATAAGTTAAATATGTAATGTATATATGGTATATATATATATATATATATATATATATATATATGTATATATATATATATATATATATATATATATTATATATATATATATATATATATATATATATATATATATATATATATATATATATATATTTATATTTTTTCTTCTGCTAAAATTTATTTATTGTATCTTCAAAAACTGAACTAACAATAAGTATTCAAATCTTAAATATATATAGATATAATTATTAGGCCCAACCAGTGTCAGACATAAACTTAGTGATAATAATTAATAATACATAAATGTCATGTTAAGCACAAAAATTATTTTCAAAGAATTTCATCTGGAGTGATGCGTATTAAAGCCGTATTATCCCTCTTTTTTAAGCGGATGTGTCCAGTAAAGTTCAAGATATTACGAGCAAGGGGATTAGGATGGGACTCGAGTTTTGTTAAATATTTTCCAGCATATTTGGCAATTTCAGCGGTCACAAGTGGCGTATTTAGATCACGATGCAAATTTGAATTTTTCATATACCATGGAGCCGATGTTATTAACCTTAAAATTTTGTTTTGCCTTCGATGGATTCTCTCTACATTGGAAGCTGAAGCAGTGCCCCATAACTGAATTCCGTAACACCATATGGGTTTCAAAAGCGACTTGTATATTAAAAGTTTACAGTCTAGACTGAGGGTTGAATTTCTACCAATGAGCCAATGTATCTGAGTTAATTTAAGTTTTATTTGTGTTAGCTTAGAATCAATGTGGTGTTTCCATGTAAGCCGTCGGTCAAGGTGTATACCAAGGTATTTCACCTGTGAATGTGGAGGAACAAATTGATTGCTGATTCGAATGAGGAAACAACTGTCTCTTCGTAGGATAAATGTGACATGAACACACTTTTGTTCATTTACTTTTATTCTCCATAAGTTCAACCACAGTACCAACAGGTTAATATGTTCCTGAAGATATCGGGATGCCTCGTGAAGGTTTTCATGCATATTAAGGCAGGCTGTATCATCGGCAAATGTAGATGTGTGGATATTATTGCTCACAGGCATATCACAGGTATAAATCAAATACAAAAGTGGCCCCAGTATACTCCGCTGTGGCACACCGGATGAGATAGTTTCGGGCACACTCATGAAGTCTCCTTCTACAACACTGAACTTCCGGGCAAGAATGTAACTTTCCAATAGATTTACAATGTTTATTGGAAGATATGACTTCAATTTTAAAATTAGGCCTTCATGCCACACTTTATCAAATGCCTGAGAAACATCAATAAAGAGCTAAAAACAATACTTCTTTTCTTCAAATGTTTTTCTTATAAAATGAAGCAATCTATTAGTTTGCTCAATGGTGCTATGCTGACTTCTAAAACCGAATTGATGGTCCGGTATGTACCCATTATCAGTTAGAATTGGGGACAATTTTGTCATGAGCAGCTTTTCGAAGAGCTTTGAAATTGTTGACAATAAACTTATTGGCCTAAATGACTCAGCCTTGGTAAGATCTTTGCCCGCCTTTTCAATCATTTTGATCATGTCAAGTTTCCAGCTGTGTGGATAGTACGTAAAGTCGTAAAATGCCATTAATAACAAATAACAGGATTCTAATAGCAACACGAGGCAACTTCACATTACTAATTCTATCAATACCCGAAGCTATCTTCGGGGTGGTTTCAGCCTATTAGTTTTTGTTCATAACGCATCTTAAATTTAATGGGTCGAGGGGGTAGAGCAACTAAACTCGGCAAATTAACAACACCAGTACATGTGTTTTGGGTAAATACGTATTTTAAATGCCATGGAAATATGTTACCCTTTTCAGTATTAGTTCTTGCCCCACCTTCGGTAGAAGTGCGCAGGGGTGGTTTAGACTCAGCGGGTGTTTTAAGTTTTTTAGCAGCGCGCTACAAGGAGTAATTAGATGCTGCTGTGACACCGAGACCTTCTAGATAGTTCCTAAGAGAAGCAGATTTTTCAGATGCAAGCAACTCTTGGAGTCGTTTAGTGAATTCTTTAAGTCTGATTTTATGTTGGGGTGATCTGTGCTGTTGCCATTCCTTTCTAGCTCTTATTTTTACACATACGAGACGCTCAGTATCCGTAGAATAAATTCTATTAAACACAGTCTGCGGACGGGATGTAGTGGCATGTTTAGCAGCTTGTTCAATATTTACAGTGAGATTGGCAATGTTAAATTCAATATCATCAGAAGTTCTTAGCTTGATGTTCTCCGTACAATGACTACTGAGATATTTTTTGAACCCCATCCAATTAACATGATATATAATCTTCACATATGGGTGAGGTAAATCACTTCTTAGTGGGCTACAAATTGTAGCGATCGTTGGAGAGTGATCGGAGGAGAGATCATGAGAAGCTTCAACATGAATTAAATCCCTAGAGATATTTTTCATGACGCCAAAATCTATAACATCCGGAATTTTTTTTATGTCAGTAGGCCAGTAAGTGGGCTCTCCACTCGAAATGACGTCCAAGCCCATTTTTAAAACTGTGTTGAACAACGCTCGACCTCTAGGTGTAATAAGACGCGATCCCCAGAACGTATGTTTTGCATTGTAGTCCCCAGCTGCTACGAAACAAGGTCCAAGAGTTTTGTAAAAATCCTCATATTGACCCTCAGTGATCGAAAATCTGGGAGGGGAGTAAATTGATGATATCACGAGATTTGAACAAAAATTTTCGATGCAAATAGCTCTTCCTCTCGGGTCCTTTGAATCATATAAGTTGCAGCCATTCATTTTAAAAAGGCTTCTCGGCGTCAAATGAGTATCAGATACCAACATTATATCAATATTTCTTACCGTGAGGAAGTGCTCAAGTTCATATTTGTGTTGGCGAATGCCGTTTGCGTTCCAGAAATATATTTTTAACGTGTTCATGGCTTGTTAACTAATGCTAGAAGCAGAGTGTTTTACATTCGCAGCATTTCTTGCATCATGCTGGTCATATTTGTTGTAAAGTTGTTTATAGTTTGCACCAGATTATCAACAGTAGCTTCAAGGCGATTGAAATTAAATCTTGCGTTTGCATTTGTTGTGTTATATTGGTGGTGACACTTTTTGCATGGAATCAGAGTTGATCTTCACAGCGTCATCATACGATACTTGTGGAGTGATTGGTTGGGCCATAGGAGGATAAGTAGCGGTATACGTATTTCCTGTTTGCGTAGGGGTTACTTTAGGCTTTTGACTCATATTCTGTTTAACGAAAGAGTACACAAGACATCCCCTGTAGTTAGCAGTGTGATTACCTCCACAATTACTGCACTTTTTTCCTTCTGGTCTTTCGACTTATTTCAAATGGCAGTCTCGTGCATTTCACCACACACAACACAAACAGTACGTAATTTGCAATAAGTTTTCGTATGGCCATATTCTTGACAGTTATAGCTCTGTACGTTTTCTGAACGCTTGTGTGGTTCTTCAACTGTGATTTTCCGGTATAATAGATATTTTAAATCACAAATGGGATGGGTCTCATTTTTCTTCAATAATATATCATTTGGCTCTAGTTCAAGGCGAAATAGGCGTTGGGGGATCTTATTCCTGTTTATTATATTGGACACATTTTTTACCTTGAATCCTTTCAGGGTGAGAGCATCTTTTATTTCAGCAGGGACAACGTAAGAATCTATGCCCTTCAATACGACCTGTAGGCTCTTAGCGCTCTTAAGCTGGAATGTGTAAACACTTGTTTTACTTTTTTCCAATTCATTAACCATTTTGCGGATATCTTTTTCTTAATATATTTGAGTTTTAGTTTCATCAATGTTACCAAATTTTATTGGAACAATGTGAAGTGCCTTTTCACCAATGACCGAGATTAACTTCTTAATAAGTGTGTTAGAATTTTTTTTGTCTAAGAAAGATTGGTGGTGGTTTAGAGGTTTTTTTCGAGGATGCTTCGGGTTTGTCATTGTCATCCTGCAATATTTTAAAACGGTTTTGACGGTTAACTGCGGCGGCATCGTTATCCCTAGATATATTCGGAACCGATGAGATTTTAGGTAAATTTGGGCTTCGCCCGCCCTTAACTACTGTAATATATCTGTCCATTCCGATAGGCAGGTTTCTGAATACTATTGTCTATTGTGATAACTTGGTTAAGTGATGAACACGAGCCCGGAGCGGATAATGGCGCTGACTTAAATAAAGATGAACTAGGCAATGGTAATGTTATCGAATCACTACTTGGCATCGGAGTAAGCGAAGTTGATCGCCCACGTAAAATTGGCTTTGCCGTTAGAAAAAGACTATCATCAGATTTTTTATGTTTATTGTTTGCATTAAGAGCTTCAGTAAAATAGGCATTTTTGCCGTTAGAACTCACTTCACAATTTTTTGTTTTTGAGGTACTCATGCCGAGTATTCCTCAGTCACTTTGTTTGCGTTTTTTTTTTTTTTGTTTTTTTCAGATTATACGAAAAATATTATAAATGCAAATGAAGCAAATTTAACAAAATCAGTACTTATTACGAATATTTTTTTTGTTTGCATTTTTGTTTGTTTAGTATGAAAAAAACTCCGCTATCACGTCTATTCACTGCGAAGATATATATATATATATATATATATATATATATATATATATATATATATATATATATATATATATATACATTAATCTCCAAAGTCTGTTTAAAGCAGAAAAGCATCTCACTGTTTGTGCAAGAAGGCAATAAACAGTTTTTTATATAAAAAAATTCATATATATTTTGTAATACAGTAAGTCGTTAGTTTACCTCTAACACTTCGACACAATTTTTAAAATTTGTATATGAACTGCTCTTACGCATAGTGGAATAAAATACGTGAACGTCCTCTGAAAGCAGCTTTTTGAAATATTTTCGTGTTCATTTAATAGCAAAGGATTTTATATGCTCAACAATTCTCTCTTAGTACCGAACTAAAGCCTGAGAATCACAATATGAAACAAAGCTTTAAAGTTTAAAATGTTAAATAAAATTTTTGATCTCTAATGGCATAAATTTACATGTATTTATTTTTTTTATAACCAAGGACATTGATGATATTGGCTATAGCCACATTCTGCAAGAAAATAAAAAATTAAATGCAGTTGCAAAAAAAGATGCAATAAATAGACTACGAAAACTTCGTAAAATCGGCGTTAAGGAACTTCCGCCGCCATTTCCAAATGGATGGTACAGTTTGATGGAGTCATCACATCTTAAACAAGGAGAATCTAAAAGTATATCAGCACTGGGTGAACAATTCGTTGTGTTTCGGACGATAGACAATTTAGTACACGTGTTGGATGCATACTGTCCACATATGGGAGCAAACTTGGGTGTAGGCGGTCGTGTTGTTGAAGATACAATCGAATGCCCATTCCATCAATGGAGTTTCCGTGGAACAGATGGAAAATGTAGCAACGTGCCATATAGTAATTACGGTAAGAATAACTATTAGCAAATTAATTAATGTATGTAGAAGATTTATTCATTAAATATTTACAATTGACTGCAGTTCCACCAACCGCAACGGTTAAGAAATGGATATCACTCGAAATAAATGACAACATATTTGTCTGGTATCATGCTGAACTTGAGCAAGAGCCATGGCGTCTTCCGGTAGTTAAGGAAATCGAGTCAAAGGAGTTCGTTTATCACGGCAGGAATGAATTTTACGTAAACTGCCACATACAAGAAATTCCAGAAAATGGCGCAGACTTGGCGCATTTCAGAGCAATTCACAATGCCAGTGTTTTAGCTGGAGGGGAAAATCCTCTTAATAGTTTTTTCAAAAATGCAGGAGGTCATCAATGGCGAGCTCTGTAAGTAACTTGAAAAAGAAATTATTGTAATACTATCTAATATATCCTGAAGTGTACATGGTTGTTTAAGAATAACTTCACTTAATATTAGTAGATATTTAAAATAATCGCTATATTTTAATTATTTGAAAGATTATATTATTAATTAAAGTGGTTAGAGACAAAAGGGCCATTAGTTAACTCATTTAGAGTCTTGAACAAGCGAAGACGTCGAAATAGTTTTCACATTGAACGAATTGTTGTGCCTCTAGTAAGCAAACTGAAGATTTTTTAGTTCTCGTTATATTACGTCGTAACTTAATATCTCCAAGATGTGAATGATCTTCTAATTCAAGTTTATCCTTCATCCTACTTACCCCAGTTAGTGATATTAGTTGTGTTCCAGACTTCTTGACAAACTCTGTGGTTACCTCACTATGGGACAGCGTTCGGTTATCATTTACACTAATATTGATACTTGTCTTCTGAAAATATCTCATATCAGGTAAAGATTTCAAGAAACCACGAAAATAAAAAAACTGGTGTATGCCATAGTCGCGTTATGGCACAGTGTGAAAGGAGTCCGATCTTTTTTTAACAAATTAAATTGATTCGAGTGTGCCGTACAAACCTTCCGTATTTCTCAATATGCCACAGCTTATAAACTGTAAGATGTAGTGGCTAAGAGCGAGTGTGCCCCTTTCCAGGCGAGTGTGGCCTCTGTAGTAGAGAATGTTTTTAAGCAATGCCTCACAACTGGATTACGTAGCAATCTAGGCTAAATGTTGAATTTTTCTCCATAATCCACTTGTTTGAGCAACTTTTAATTTAATTTGGATTAACTTGACGTCTACGTGTGATGATGATCAAGGCAAATTCCTAGGTGTTGATGTATATATTGGCTATTAATTTGGATGGTGGGACATGTTTCCCTTCGAAGTATAAAAGTGATATGAGCACATTTCTGCTCGTTCACTTTAATTCTCCATGTTTTTATACATTTTTTCAATATTGAAAAGTATTCCTGTAAGTTGCGGAATACTTCTTGCGGTTTTTTTAGACGACTATAAAAGTTATATCAAACCCAAATATTATTATATGAAGACAATTGCTTATTGGCATGTCGAAGTAAAATATCAAGTACAAGATAGGACCTACTGTGCCGCCTTGAGAAAGTGCTTAAAAACCCTTATGAACAGTGATGTCAATACTATCAAATAAATCGTATAAATTCGTCAGCTGTTATCTTTCACATGTATAATGTGTCTTTAGATTTTTATTGAAAAAAATATTGTTAAGATTGTCAAAAAATCTAACGTAACATTACTTTACGTTATTGCACTATCACCCCTCAAGCAACATGAAAAATATCATATCATCGATTTACTCCCCTCCCAGGTTTTCAATCACTGAGGATCAATACGAGGATTTTTACAAAACACTTGGCCCTTGTTTCGTAGCAGCTGGTGACTACAATGCAAAACATACATTCTGGGGATCGCGTCTTATTACACCTAGAGGACGAGCGTTGTTCAACACAATTTCAAAAATGGTGTTGGACTTCATTTCGAGCGGGGAGCCCACTTACTGGAATACTGACATACAAAAAATTCCGGATGTTATAGATTTTGGCGTCATGAAAAATATCTCTAGGGATTTAATTCATCTTGAAGCTTCACATGATCTCTCCTCCGATCACTCTCCAACGATCGTTACAATTTGTAGCCAACTAAGAAGTGACTTACCTCACCCATATGTGAAGGTGATAAATCGTGTTAATTGGCTGGGGTTCAAAAAATATCTCAGTAGTCATTATGCAGAAAACATCAAGCTAAGAACTCCCGATGATACTGAACTTAACATTGCCAATCTTACCGAAAATATTAAACAGGCTGCTAAACATGCCACTACCTCCCAACCGCAGACTGGGTTTAATAGAATTTATTCTGCGGATATTGAATGTCTCCTATGTGAAAAAAGAAGAGCTAGAAGGGAATGGCAACAGCACAGATCACCCCAACATAAAAGCAGACTTAGAGAATGCACTAAACGACTCCAAGAGTTGCTTGCATCTGAAAAATCTACTTCTCTTAAGAACTATGTGGAAGGTCTCGATGTCCCAGCAGCATATAATTACTCCTTGTGGCGCGCTGCTAAAAAACTTAAAACTCCCGTTGAGTCTAAACCACCCCAGCGCACTTCTACCGAAGGTTGGGCAAGAACTAATACTGAAAAAGGTAACATATTTGCTGGTCATTTAAAATACGTATTTACCCCAAACACATGTACTGGTGCTGTTGATTTGCCGAGTGTAGTTGCTCTACCCCCTCTTCCCATAAAGTTTAAGATGCGTGATGTAAATAAACTAATTCTGAAACCAACCCAAAGAAGGCCCCGGGTATTGATGGAATTAGTAACAAGATGCTGATGAAGTTGCCTCGTATTGCTATTAGAATCCTGTTGTTTATTTTTAATGGCATTTTACGACTGGAGTATTATCCACACAGCTGGAAACTTGCCATGGTCAAAATGATTCCAAAGGCGGGCAAAGATCTTACCAAGGCTCAGTCATATAGGCCAATAAGTTTACTGTCAACAATTTCAAAGCTCTTCGAAAAGCTGCTCATGAAGAAATTGTACCCAATTCTAAATGATGTTGGTTGCGTACCGGACTATCAATTTAGTTTTAGAAGTCAGCATAGCACCATTGAACAAACTCATAGATTGGTTAATTTTATAAGAAGAATATTTGCGGAAAAGAAGTATTGTTCTTCCCTCTTTATTGGTGTTTCTCAGGCATTTGATAAAGTGTGGCATGAAGGCCTAATTTTAAAATTCAAGACATATCTACCAATAAACATAGTAAATCTTTTGGAAAGTTACGTTCTTGCCCGGAAGTTCACTGTTGTGGAAGGAGACTTCATGAGTGTGCACGAAACTATCTCATCCGGTGTGCCACAGGGGAGTATACTGGACCCAGTGTTGTATTTGATTTATACCTGTGATATGCCTTTAAGCAGTAATATCCTCACCTCTACATTTGCCGATGATACAGCCTGCCTTAATATGCATGAAAACCCTCACGAGGCATCCCGATTTCTACAGGAACATATTAACCTCTTGGAACTGTGGTTGAATTTATTGAGAATTAACGTAAATGAACAAGAGTGTATACATGTCACATTTACCCTACGAAGAGACACTTGTCCCCCCATTCGATTCAACAATCAAGTTGTTCCTCAACAATCACAGGTGAAATATCTTGGTATACACCTTGACCGACGGCTTACATGGAAACACCACATTGACTCTAAGCTGATACAAATAAAACTTAAATTAACTGAGATACATTCGCTGATTGGTAGAAATTCAACCCTCAGTCTAGATTGTAAACTTTTGATATACAAGTCGCTTTTGAAACCCATATGGTGTTACGGAATTCAGCTATGGGGCACTGCTTCAGCTTCCAATGTAGAGAGAATCCAACAAGAGTAAAACAAAATTTTAAGTTAAATAACATCGGCTCCATGGTACATCAAAAATTCAAATTTACATCGTGATCTGAATATGCCACTTGTGACTGTTGAAAATGCAAAATATGCAGGCAAATATTTAACAAAACTCGAGTGCCATCCTAATCCCTTTGCTCGTAATATCTTGAACTTTACTGGATACATCCGGCTAAAAATTTGCTTGTTCGAAGCTTAAATATGACTTCACTAACATATGAAGAATTGGAAACGGTTATCATAGAAATTTAGGCCATATTAAATAGTCGTCCATTAACACCCATGTCCCACGACTCTTCCGATATGTCAGCATTAACTCCACGACATTTCTTGATCGGCGAAGCTCTTACGTCTCAAGTGGATTTTGCAGCTAATTGAAGGAAAATATCACTTTTATCCCGATGGGAACTCGTCTCAAAAATTAAAAATGGATTTTGGAAAAGATGGTCAAATGAGTACCTACACGAACTGCAGCAGCGTCAAAAATGGAAAACTGCAAGTGCTAACATCAAACCAGGAGATATGGTTGTCATAAAAGAAGATAACACTGTGTCGATGAAATGGCCTCTAGGACGAATATTGAAGGTTTATCCTGGAAATGATGGACTCATTCGAGTCGCTGATATCAAAACTGCAACTGGAACATGCAAAAGACCTATACATCGTCTCGCTTTGCTGCCTGTTGATGTTATTTTAGAGTTAAATACAAAAAAACCAGATTTAGCAATATCAACTCCAAGTGAAACAATCCAGGAAAGGAAAAGGATAAGACTACCAATCAATAATATATGCATGACACTACTGCTACTTATTTTACCAATGGTCATGGGAACAGCAATCAATAACAAGCGATTTATATCTCAGCTGGGAATTCATTTTGAAGAAATAGGATCAACGTACACATCTACTAGTCAGTGGAATCTAATAGTATATTATGATTTATCAGCATACTGGACGGATACATTATATCTATCAAACGGTACAAAATCTTTGAAACAGCTTTGTAAAAAAATGGAATCAAATACATCATGTATTAATACAGTAGAACACTTGCAACACATTGAAGTTGATTTAAATCTATATAATAGACTGCTGTACAATTCTCGACAAAAAAGAGGTGCTTTCGACTTTGTTGGAAACGTTGCGCTTCACTCTTTTGTGTACTTCATTCTGAATACGCAGAGAAAATGTCTTCAACCATCAAAAAATTACAAGAAGACGATTCTTTTCTGCTAAAACTTATAAAGCATCAGACTTCAGTTGTAAACTCAACAATGAACATTGTTAAACAAGGTCTAACTGCAGCAAAATTCAAATTTGACAGTCTTCAATCAACTATAAATGAATTGGTAAAAGGGGAAGAATTGCGTAGCGAGAAGTTATACCAATTTAGGGTTGCTCAGCTGTTTAACATGGGATTTATGCAATTATCTCTGATTGCAAGCAATTTACAAAAAACACAAGCATGTATCCTGGACACGTTGACTGACACCCATCATGGAAAATTCAACCCGCTACTGCTAACTCCACAGCAATTAGAAGTCAAAATAAAGCAAATCAAAGCACACATGCCCGAATCGCTAATGTTACCAGTATCTGAAAACAACTTGTTAGGATTAATGAAAATAAAGGGTGGACTTACTCAAAAGGCACGTGGTGTTCAGCATAGTATTGCCATTAGTAGAAAATGAAAATTTCAAATTATATAATTTAATTCCTGTTCCTAACACAATAAACAACACTATGCTAATTATAGAAACATGCAGTTCCATACTAGCAGTATATACCAACCGAAGGCGCTATTTGCCGATATCATCAGAAGAACTTAACTCATGTGACGTCATCAGGGATGATATCTTTATCTGCTATAACATACAACTGAAATACAATTTCGGAGCCGAAAAATGTTCGTGTGACATCAACCTATTTAACACCATTACTACTCAAAATTGCAACCTAAGCGAGCTTCTGGCGAATCTAACGTGGACACCATTACATCATAAAAACCAATGGATATATTCCTCATTATTAATAACACAAGCCACAGCAGTTTGTGGAAAAGAGATCACAAATTTGTATCTAGAAGGCTCAGGACTATTAACTTTTGGCCCAGACTGCATCCTTAAGCATGATTTTATTCACATGACCGGACAACAGTTAACATCAACAATCATTGGGTCATCATACACGAGTCTTGCCAACATCTCAGAACTGTCATATCAAACTTGTATAGGCGAGAATATTAAGCCTACCAATTACACATTGATAACAGATCAGATTTCGATACAACTCAATAAAATAAAGGGGTTGCAACAGAATCTAAAATCTATAAACACTTCTAACTTTCACCATTATGCAACTTCAAAACACGATACTGCAATCGCCTATTCTGCACTAGTTGTCGGTGTATTAGCTATAGTACTGATTTCAGTCATAGCTGCAATACGAAGGAAACCTCACAGCATCGAACCAAAGGAAATTACACACACATCCAATTGTACTCCGCAACCATCCAACGATAAAACAACACCTACACCAAATCCACGACAGAAGTTCACAATTCAAGTCTAAATTTTAATTGACCGCTTGTCAATTACCGGGGAGAATGTACTTATTACTATTAAGTTATTTAAATTTTTTTTACTGTATTTGCACTTATTGTTATATTAATTTGGGTTATATTTGCACTTATTATTATTGTTAATTTTATGCTTACTATGAAAGAAATGCAACTTATGTATTGAACTTAAATTAGGTCAATTTAAGTTTAATTGCAACACAGATATTAAACTAAAATTATGATACTTTAACGTGTGCATAATATTACGGATTTATTTACTTAGCAAAAAGAACGTTACATTACACTTGCACTATTTTAGTAGGTCAACTTTATATAATTTAAGTTTAACTTCCGTATTTTTAATTTCTATAAAAGACAAATATTTCTTTGAATAAACATTCAATTTGACTACAGTGTTCAAAACATAAGGTCTTTTGATATTTTCTATCAAGTACATAGTCTTTCAGTTACAAGTGCTAGAAAGACAAGGGAAATATAAAAATTGTGTTAATTCAGACGTACCGTATGAATTAAATCCCACAAGACTTCCCAATTGTACACCACCACCAATCATCTTAGACAAAAAAATTCTAACACACTTATTAAAAAGTTAGTCTCGGTCATTGGTGAAAAGGCATTTCACATTGTTCCAATAAAACGTGGTAACATTGATGAAACAAAAGTTCAAATATATAATGAAAAAGACTTCCGCAAAATGGTTACTGAATTTGAGAAAAATAAAACAAGTTTTTACACATTCCAGCTTAAGAGCGCTAAAGGCCTACAGGTCGTATTGAAGGGCATAGATTCTTACGTTGTCACTCAGAAAGGATTCAAGGTAAAAAATGTATCCAATATAATAAACAGGGAGAAGATCCCCCAACGCCTATTTCGCGTTGAACTGGAGCCAAATGATATATTATTGAAGAAAAATGAGACCCATCCCATTTATGATTTAAAATATCTATTATACCGGAAAATCACAGTTGAAGAACCACACAAGCGTTCAGGACACGTACAGCGCTATAACAGTCAAGAATATAGCCATACGAAAACTTATTGCAAATTACCTACTGTTTGTATTGTGTGTGGTGAATTGCGCGAGACTGTCATTTGAAATAAGTCGAAAGATCAGAGGGAAAAAAAGTGCAGTAATTGTGGAGGTAATCACACTGCTAACTACAGGGGATGTCTTGTATACTCTTTCGTTAAACAGACTAAAGTAACCCCTGCGCAAACAGGAATTACGTATACCGCTACCTATCCTCCTATAGCCCAACCAATCTCTACACAAGTATCGTATGCTGACGCTGTGAAGCTCAAATCTGTTCCCATGCCAAAAATGTCACCACCAAATAACACAACAAATGTAAACACAAGCTTTAATTTCAATCGCCTTGAAGCTACTATTGATAATCTGGTGCAAACTATAAACAATTTTACAACAAATATGACTAGCATGATGCAAGAAATGCTGCGAATGTAGAACACACTGCTTTTAGCATTAGTTAAGAAGCCATGAACACGTTAAAGTTATGTTTCTGGAACGCAAATGGTATTCGTCAACATAAAAATGAACTTAAGCACTTCCCTCTGAGACTCATTTAACTTCGAGAAGCCTTTTTAGAATGAATGGACCCAAGAGGAAGAGCCTGCGGAGGATCAGCAATTCTAATAAAGTCAAGACTCAAGCACTACATTCTTCAGAACATTTGTGAGGACCACCTGCAGGCAACAAATACCTGCATCGAAAATTTTTGTACAAATTTCGTGAGAATAACAATTTACTCCCCTACCAGATTTTCAATCACTGAGGATCAATACGAGGATTTTTACAAAACTCTTGGACCTTGTTTCGTAGCAGCTGGCGACTACAATGCAAAACATACGTTCTGGGGATCGCGTCTTATT
The DNA here is from genome assembly GCA_963681545.1 of Germaria angustata. Taxonomy (NCBI): domain Eukaryota; kingdom Metazoa; phylum Arthropoda; class Insecta; order Diptera; family Tachinidae; genus Germaria; species Germaria angustata. The sequence goes on along the minus strand of OY812998.1, from coordinate 79,271,135 downwards.
ACATCTAGAGGTCGAGCATTGTTCAACACAATTTCAAAAATGGGGTTGGACTTCATTTCGAGCGGGGAGCCCACTTACTGGAATACTGACATACAAAAAATTCCGGATGTTATAGATTTTGGCGTCATGAAAAATATCTCTAGGGATTTAATTCATCTTGAAGCTTCTCATGATCTCTCCTCCGATCACTCTCCAACGATCGTTACAACTTGCAAACCACTAAGAAATGACTTACCTCACCCATATGCTAAGATGATAAAGCATGTTAATTGGCTGGGGTTCAAAAAATATCTCAGTAGTCATTGTACGGAGAACATCAAGCTAAGAACTTCTGATGATATTGAATTTAACATTGCCAATCTTACCGAAAATATTAAACAGGCTGCTAAACATGCCACTACTTCCTATCCGCAGACTGGGTTTAATAGAATTTATTCTGCGGATATTGAACGTCTGCTATGTGAAAAAAGAAGAGCTAGAATGGAATGGCAACAGCACAGATCACCCCAACATAAAATCAGACTTAAAGAATGCACTAAATGGCTCCACGAGTTACTTGCATCTGAAAAATCTGCTTCTCTTAAGAACTATCTGACCTTCGTAGACAACTGACCTTCGTAGACTAGTAGGTAGTATACTAGACTCATAGTGCGAAGGTCCCAGGTTTGAATCCTGCCGCAGAACTCTGGCAGTTTGTGTTTGATAAATAAAGGGAGCGCACAACAAGCCTTCACTGGCTTAAGTGGCTATCACACCCCTCCAATCAACCTAACCTAACCTAACCTAAGAACTATCTGGAAGGTCTCGATTTCATAGCAGCATTTAAATACTCCTTGCGGCGCGCTGCTAAAAAACTTAAAACACGCGCTGAGTCTAAACCACTCTTGCGCACTTCTACCGGAGTTTGGGCAAGAAACAATACTGAAAAAGGTAAAATATTTGCTGGGCATTTAAAATACGTATTTAGACCAAACACATGTACTGGTGCTGTTGATTTGCCGAGTTTAGTTGCTCTACCCCCTCGACCCATAAAGTTTAAGATGCGTGATGTACAAAAACTAATTGCTAAAACTAACCCGAGGAGAGCTCCAAAGGCATGGAAAGATCTTATTAAGGCTGAGTCATATAGGCCAGTAAGTTTATTGTCAACAATTTCAAAGCTCTTCGAAAAGCTTTCATGACGACATTGTCCCCGATTCTACCTGATAATGGGTGCATACCGGACCATCAATTTGGTTTTAGAAGTCAGCATAGCACCATTGAACAAACTCATAGATTGGTTAATTTTATAAGAAGAATATTTGCGGAAAAGAAGTATTGTTCTTCCCTCTTTATTGGTGTTTCTCAGGCATTTGATAAAGTGTGGCATGAAGGCCTAATTTTAAAATTCAAGACATATCTACCAATAAACATAGTAAATCTTTTGGAAAGCTACGTTCTTGCCCGGAAGTTCACTGTTGTGGAAGGAGACTTCATGAGTGTGCACGAAACTATCTCATCCGGTGTGCCCCAGGGGAGTATACTGGGGCCAGTGTTGTATTTGATTTATACCTGTGATATGCCTTTAAGCAGTAATATCCTCACCTCTACATTTGCCGATGATACAGCCTGCCTTAATATGCATGAAAACCCTCACGAGGTATCCCGATTTCTACAGGAACATATTAACCTCTTGGAACTGTGGTTGAATTTATGGAGAATTAACGTAAATGAACAAGAGTGTATACATGTCACATTTACCCTACGAAGAGACACTTGTTCCCCCATTCGATTCAACAATCAAGTTGTTCCTCAACAATCACAGGTGAAATATCTTGGTATACACCTTGACCGACGGCTTACATGGAAACACCACATTGACTCTAAGCTGATACAAATAAAACTTAAATTAACTGAGATACATTCGCTGATTGGTAGAAATTCAACCCTCAGTCTAGATTGTAAACTTTTGATATACAAGTCGCTTTTTAAACCCATATGGTGTTACGGAATTCAGCTATGGGGCACTGCTTCAGCTTCCAATGTAGAGAGAATCCAACAAGAGTAACACAAAATTTTAAGTTTAATAACATCGGCTCCATGGTACATCAAAAATTCAAATTTACATCGTGATCTGAATATGCCACTTGTGACTGTTGAAAATGCAAAATGTGCAGGCAAATATTTAACAAAACTCGAGTGCCATCCTAATCCCCTTGCTCGTAATATCTTGAACTTTACTGAACACATCCGCTTAAAAAAAAGGGACACTACTGCTTTAATACGCCACACTCTAGCTGAAAATTTTTAAAATATTTTTGTGCTTAACACGACATTTATGTAATATTAATTACTATCACTAAGTTTATGTCCAACACTGGTTGGGCCTAATAATTATATCTATACTTAAGATTTGAATACTTATTGTTAGTTCAGTTTTGAAGATACAATGTATAAGTATTAGTGGAAAAACAACCTACCACTGGCAAATGACTACTAATATGGTATAACCACTTATAATAGCCAACTTACCCTAGTACAAAGCACTGCCTGTTGACTGCCAATGATTAACTACCAAAATGGGATAACCACTTATCTTGGTCAACTTAACGATAGTTACACCAAGACTGCCTCGGTCTGACATTCATTTCATTTCATGCGATTCACAGTTTTTTACTTCTATTATCAATTGTAGATTTTCGAAAAATAGATCAAACTAAGTTTTATCCATAAAAAAAAAAAAAATATATATATATATATATATATATATATATATATATATATATATATATATATATATATATATATATATATATTGTACGAAGAGGCGATAGTTTAATTCAATTCAAACACATAAATCTGAACTGAAAACTATTTTTTGCCTTATTTGTTCTTACAAGCACTTGAACCTGAAGAACGCTAATGGAATCAAAATAAAAACACTTTCAAATGCTTTAAAACGATTGATTCACATTTTCTTTATTTTTCATTCTTATATACTAAATTGTTTTACAAAAAGTTGATTTAAATTGCTTAGTAGGTAGGATTACTTTTTTACTTTTTTATAGCAAACTTAAAATTAAAAACAATAATTTCTGCTTTGTCAACAACAATGGTTAATGACTTTAAAACTGAACTTAAGTAATATTTTTAATAAAAATAAATTATGCTTTGTCAACAACAATGGTTAATGAACTTTAAAACGGAACTTAAGTAACACTTTTAATAATGATAATTAAATAATTATGCTTTGTCAACAACACTGGTTAATGAACTTAAAAAAGAAATAATGTTTTAATAATGATAATTAAATAATAATAATAAAAAGGTAAATTATGTTGATGTAGGTATCAACATATATATATATATATATATATATATATATATATATATATATATATATATATATATATTTATATATATATATATATATATATATATATATATATATATATATATATATATATATATTTATATATATATATATATATATATATATATATATATATATATATATATATATATTGACGTACATCAGATATCTGCAACAATACATTATACCCGCGAGCGCATTCGCTGCTTACTAAGTACTTTTTAGTCTCGAGTACTTTTAAACACTCGCTTTCACTGAGTTGTTGTTTTCATCGCTCGTTCTTCATACGGCGCGAGTTTACAGAAGAAGTAAGAGCGCAGAAAGAAGTAATAACAATAACACACAATTCAGTGCATAGGCTCCTGGTTTTTCTATTTTCATACTCGGTAATTTCTTTGTATTAACCTACTCCTCGTATGTATTGCGAGTAGCTTGTAAGCACACGTTCACGGCATATTGATTGGGTATATGTTTGTGTATGTACCATTTAACATTCACTGCAGCCGCGGCTGCCAGATTTGATGATTTGTCGTAGGTGTGGCGATTTTGGGCATTTTGATGATTTAGTGGCTGTATTATTATTAATTAGAAGATCAAAAGTTTGTGGAATTTTCAAAAATCTGAAAAAAGTAGTAGCTAAATCCAAACCTCATTTAATCAGCTTGTTGAAATCGTGAAAGTTCGCAAAAATTATTAAAACACAAAATATGCTGGATTTACAAGTTTTCTTATCAGTTAAAAAATATAAAATTTGTGAAAAAAGCGCAAATTTGCGAATACATAATTTCAAAAACTGAAAAAATTGGTTGGTTACTGCGCAAGCATATCAAGATGAAATTGGCGTAAAATTGCGAAAATTTCCGAAAAAGTTTAAATTTAAAATTACGTGTAGAAACGTTCACAAGTTCTCTATACAGTTAAAAAAATAAAAAATTTGTCAAAATCGCAGAAATTTGCAAATATTTACGAAGGCTGAAAAAAGGGGAAACAACTGATTTATGATCTTGCGAATCTTTGCCAATTACACATTGCATATACATAATTTTTACATGTAATTGTAATTATACATTATGTGTTCAAATAAAAAACATTTTTTTACATGTTTGCATTGTTTGTATTCGCTCGATCGTCTTATCAAATGACTTGTCTAAAAGATTTGCTAATAAATGACTGCTACAGCTCAGGCGTGTTTTATTTTCCAATGCCTTTACAATATTCGCGCCGCGGTCAGTAACAAACCTCACGTTCAACACCAAACTGATTAAATAAAGTTGTTAGCTTAGTCAAAATATTTTCAGCGGTTGACTTTTGAAAGTCATTGATTTAAGCCCCAGCGTAATATCAACCATTTCGAAGTTTTGTTGAAAGTACAAAGTTCCTCCTAAAAAGTTTCTACTTACAATCCGATCAGGCCACATATCAATCATGACAGGCGCTTCTCCACCTTTCACGATCTCCTTAACTTTTACACTAAAAAAAATTTTTCTTTTCATCTGCTACTTTTTTAACTTTGCGAAAAATAGTTGTTGCGTCTGGCAACAAGGTACCGTCTTCTTTTAGTATTTCGGCCAAAATGTTCCAAACGAAACTTTTTCCTTTATGTTTTGGAGAAAGGGTGTATGTTTCACTCGCAATTTTTTCTGCAACAAAAACAAAAAAATAGAAATATCTGCTGTCATGAAAGCTGATCAACTAAACAAAAGATGTTAAAACGTTTTCTTTTAGGAGAAAACTCAATTCGAAGGCGATATTTATCGTTATTAAAGAGTATGAATCATATAAAAGATGCTCTTAAAAAAGATGTTGTTTCGTACATCTTTGTCATCATAAAACATAATTGTGTATTTGTTGTAAAATTTATCGTACTCTAATGGTGAATTTTTTTTAACATAAAAAAGTATTATATGAACTGCATACTTTGGAAATTGCATACTAGTTAATTTGCAAACAGACATGGAAAAACCAACTCACATCAAAAATAAGAACATTTCATTGCTAATCATCAAGAGTTCTAAGAAACCAGAAAAAATAGTTTTTGTGCAATGAGTTGCATGAGTTGGGATTTCTTTTTTTTGCAGAATTTTAATTTTTATTGCTCAGAGGTTACCTAGAAGTCCAAAAAGCAGGTAGTAAAACAGAAAATTTTTTTAATAAAGTTCAAAATGTTTTATACATGTATCTACAATGTAGACTCTACATAAAAACATCAACAAATAAAAAAAATTAAAGAAAGAATTTATAAGTACCTACATATACTACTACGGAAGCATTATTCATGGGAAACAAATAACTGCATAAATGTTAGAAAAATTGCAAAATTAAAAAAAATAGTAGCTAAATCCAAAACTCCCTTAATCAACTTTTCAAGAAATGAATTTTTTTTTTTTTTTTTTTTTTTTTTTTAATAAAATTTATTTATTGTATCTTCAATTAACTGAACTAACAATAAGTATTAAAATCTTAAATATATATATATAATTGTTAGGCCCGACCAGTGTCAGACATAAACTTAGTGATAATAATTAATAATACATAAATGTCATGTTAAGCACAAAAATATTTTAAGAAATGAAATTGACGTATAAATCAAATTGTGGTTTAACCATTTCATAAAAATCTGCCTCTTTTAAATTCATAAGCCTGTCGAATTCTTAATATATTTAATATAGTTAATTTAAAATTTTCCATGAAAATTTTTCTTATATGTAATAACTATTAAGTATGTATATATTATTTCATTATGTCTTTTGCCCTACATATTAGTTTAAATATAAGATCATTGACTTTTTTCTAAACCTTCTGGCAACACTTTTTTAGGTTAAATACGTTTGATGAGTGCTGCGAGTAATACTCATGAACTCTGAGAACTATAGCTCGAGTTAATAATGTAATTGTGTGTCTTCAAATTACTACAAGAGCATTTGTAGTGTTTGTTATTAGAAGTACGAGTACCATTGCCGATTGTTGAAAAATATATGTACGAATTCCGGGGTAAAGCGCTTTAAGTTTCGATACACCATTTATAATTATGAACGATTTTTACGTTTTTGGAGGGAATCATTTTGATTAATAATTACTTGAATCATATTACGATTCCTACTATGTCTTTTATAAACAACAGCAAATCTGCTCATTGTGGTACTATCTAAGTTAGAGACCATTTGATAACACGTGTTGATATCTACTTCTAATTTATTCACCTTGGAGTATAGCTCATGTGTAACCTCAATTAGAGCTTTATCAAACTTTTCGTAAACATCTTGAAGTCCCATTCTTAACTCTTTAGATAGTAAAGAATCACTGCTAGTCGCTTTCAGTTTTTTCTTATCCAGTTTGTTACAAGTATTCAAACCTCAAATCTAATATTAACAGTCCCGCCAATGCCAGACAAATAATACTAGTTTCTGCGGTTTCTTCTATATTATCTTGACATCTTTAGTGTTCGGCTAAGAGCGAGTGTGCCCCTTTCCAGGCGAGTGTGGCCTCTGTAGTAGAGAATGTTTTTAAGCAATGCCTCACAACTGGATTACGTAGCAATCTAGGCTAAATGTTGAATTTTTCTCCATAATCCACTTGTTTGAGCAACTTTTAATTTAATTTGGATCAACTTGACGTCTACGTGTGATGATGATCAAGGCAAATTCCTAGGTATTGATGTATATATTGGCTATTAATTTGGATGGTGGGACATGTTTCCCTTCGAAATATAAATGTGATATGAGCACATTTCTGCTCGTTCACTTTAATTCTCCATGTTTTTATACATTTTTTCAATATTGAAAAGTATTCCTGTAAGTTGCGGAATACTTCTTGCGGCTTTTTTAGACGACTATAAAAGTTATATCATCGCCAAATATTATTATATGAAGACAATTGCTTATTGGCATGTCGAAGTAAAATATCAAGTACAAGATAGGACCTACTGTGCCGCCTTGGGAAAGTGCTTAAAAACCCTTATGAACAGTGATGTCAATACTATCAAATAAATCGTATAAATTCGTCAGCTGTTATCTTTCACATTATACATGTCTTTAGATCTTTATTGAAAAAAATATTGTTAAGATTGTCAAAAAATCTAACGTAACATTACTTTACGTTATTGCACTATCACCCCTCAAGCAACATGAAAAATATCATATCATCGATTTACTCCCCTCCCAGGTTTTCAATCACTGAGGATCAATACGAGGATTTTTACAAAACACTTGGCCCTTGTTTCGTAGCAGCTGGTGACTACAATGCAAAACATACATTCTGGGGATCGCGTCTTATTACACCTAGAGGACGAGCGTTGTTCAACACAATTTCAAAAATGGTGTTGGACTTCATTTCGAGCGGGGAGCCCACTTACTGGAATACTGACATACAAAAAATTCCGGATGTTATAGATTTTGGCGTCATGAAAAATATCTCTAGGGATTTAATTCATCTTGAAGCTTCACATGATCTCTCCTCCGATCACTCTCCAACGATCGTTACAATTTGTAGCCAACTAAGAAGTGACTTACCTCACCCATATGTGAAGGTGATAAATCGTGTTAATTGGCTGGGGTTCAAAAAATATCTCAGTAGTCATTGTGCAGAAAACATCAAGCTAAGAACTCCCGATGATACTGAACTTAACATTGCCAATCTTACCGAAAATATTAAACAGGCTGCTAAACATACCACTACTTCCCAACCGCAGACTGGGTTTAATAGAATTTATTCTGCGGATATTGAACGTCTCCTATGTGAAAAAAGAAGAGCTAGAAGGGAATGGCAACAGCACAGATCACCCCAACATAAAAGCAGACTTAGAGAATGCACTAAACGACTCCAAGAGTTGCTTGCATCTGAAAAATCTACTTCTCTTAAGAACTATCTGGAAGGTCTCGATGTCACAGCAGCATCTAATTACTCCTTGTGGCGCGCTGCTAAAAAACTTAAAACTCCCGTTGAGTCTAAACCACCCCTGCGCACTTCTACCGAAGGTTGGGCAAGAACTAATACTGAAAAAGGTAACATATTTGCTGGGCATTTAAAATACGTATTTACCCCAAACACATGTACTGGTGCTGTTGATTTGCCGAGTGTAGTTGCTCTACCCCCTCGACCCATAAAGTTTAAGATGCGTGATGTAAATAAACTAATTCTGAAACCAACCCAAAGAAGGCCCCGGGTATTGATGGAATTAGTAACAAGATGCTGATGAAGTTGCCTCTTATTGCTACTAGAATCCTGTTGTTTATTTTTAATGGCATTTTACGACTGGAGTATTATCCATACAGCTGGAAACTTGCCATGGTCAAAATGATTCCAAAGGCGGGCAAAGATCTTACCAAGGCTCAGTCATATAGGCCAATAAGTTTACTGTCAACAATTTCAAAGCTCTTCGAAAAGCTGCTCATGACGAAATTGTACCCAATTCTAAATGATGTTGGTTGCGTACCGGACCATCAATTTGGTTTTAGAAGTCAGCATAGCACCACTGAACAATGTCATAAATTGGTACATTTTATAAAAAGAACATTTGAAGAAAAGGAGTATTGCTCTTCCCTCTTTATTGATGTTTCTCAGGCATTTGATAAAGTGTGGCATGAAGGCCTAATTTTAAAATTGAAGACATATCTACCAATAAACATAGTAAATCTTTTGGAAAGTTACATTCTTGCCCGGAAGTTCACTGTTGTGGAAGGTGACTTCATGAGTGTGCTCGAAACTATCTCATCCGGTGTGCCACAGAGGAGAATACTGGGGCCAGTTTTGTATTTGATTTATACCTGTGATATGCCTTTAAGCAGTAATATTCTAACTTCTACATTTGCCGATGATACAGCCTGCCTTAGTATGCATGAAAACCCTCACGAGGCATCGCGATATCTTCAGGAACATATTAACCTGTTGGAGCTGTGGTTGAACTTATGGAGAATAAAAGTAAATGAACAAAAGTGTGTTCATGTCACATTTACCCTACGAAGAGACACTTGTTCCCCCATTCGAATCAACAATCAAGTTGTTCCTCAACATTCACAGGTGAAATACCTTAGTATACATCTTGACCGACGGCCTACATGGAAACAGCACATTGACTCTAAGCTAACACAAATAAAACTTAAATTAACCCAGATACATTGGCTGATTGGTAGAAATTCTACCCTGAGTCTGTTACGCGCTGGCTTAGTCAAACAAAAAAAAACTTTTATTCAATAGTAAGGCTCTATCAGAACGTGGTCAGAAGGGCATTAATGGTGTTATCTCCCGACTAGCTATTATGAAGTTGTGGTTACGTGGTTCTTAACCCGGTATCTAAGCGCGCAAACATATAATTTCTACTTTCATGCCATCCTCTAGAACCAAAAGTAGAATATAAATAGAACATTGTTTCGAAATATTCTTAAATAACATGGTAGAAAAAAAGAAAAGTTTTAAACTTACGGACGTTCTTTATCGGAGCAGATCATCATTTCCCATTTAAAATTTACAAATGCATCTTGGGTTTTTTTTCTAATTGAAACTAAAATTTATTTTTTTATTGTAAGCAATGTTTACAAATTTGGTATGAATAAAAGACAACAATCAAATCTTTTCCATAATTTCTTGTTACAGTTTTGGTTTCAATATTCTTAAGATTCCCAAACAAAATCATTTAAGTAAAATTAAATTAACAATGGGTACTTATAAGTAAATATAAAGGAAAACAAATAGGTATGTATATAAATGTGTAAGGTAAGTATTAGAATTGAGAATAAAAAAAGTCTTACTCACGTTCTCGTCGAAGTCATGAATTTGGTTGCAGAAGTTGATGGGCCCAGCAATCCTCGCAGGTTGACTTGCTTGATTTTTTTTTCTGTTTATATAAGAAAATTTTTATTAAACATGTTTTAATGAATGCTTAATTTTTACAATTGAGTGTCGAAATTTCTGGTATTCTTTAAGAGTGAGTGAATAAATGTTATTTATATTAATTTCTGTTTTTTTCGAAATTCTTTGATTAGTTAGTTTCATAACTAATTAAAAAGAATTACAATTGGTTTTAATAAACAAATGTTTTGAAAAATTTTTGAAATGAGGCAAAATTATATTTAAAAATAGTTAGAATTCATCTTTTTTTTGTATAAAAGTTTTTTTAAGATTAAATGATGATTATATATTAAGAAATATAATAATAAGAATGACAATTAAAAAAGAAAATTTAATAAATGTAATTAATGTGTATTAGTTTCACAAAAGACAAATACAAGCAAAATATAATTATATGTGGATGAAAAAATGATTTCTTTTATTGGAGAGTTTGAGAAAAATATTAATATGACTGAAATGTAATTGCAATGAAGATATGATAATTCTCGTGTGGGCCTTTTTGTGAAATTTAAAAATAGAATGAAAATTCAGTAAAAAGAATTATTTATAAATAAACAAATTGAGCAATTTCCTTTTTTTTGAAGAAATATAATTTGAAATAAGACTTAAAATTCTTTGTGCATTTATTTTTATTTTTTTGATTAATTTTTTTCAAATCTTTTTTTATGGTTTTAAAATTACTTTTAATTTTCAGGGCAGCAAATTTATTCTTCTTCTTAATATGTTTCGATTTGCATGTTGCTTCTGTTGATGTTCATGTGTGTGTGGGTTTTTAAGGTGTCTCTCGTTTAGTGTTTTTTTTTCAAAATGGGGTAATGGCGTCTGTACTCATTTTTTGTGTTATATTTACATACATGGTTGTAACTAATCTTTCTTCTTTTAAAAATGGCGTAATAGCGTCTGTACTAAATTATCATGTTATACATACATACGTGCTTTTAACTAATTTTTTCTCTTTGCAAAATGGCATAGTTTAGAACCATATATATATATGTAACGCTGGTAGCACCACATCACCATCCCAGGTGTCCCCACTACTCTCAGCCCTCAACTACCGCACCACCGCTTTATATAACCGCTGCTGGACAGCAACACTATTATGTGGCTCAGGATATGATAAATGCCTTTCAAGCCCTCGCCTCAACCATCGGAACAAAATTTTATTGCCTTTTTTCTTCCTTTTTTTTTGCTGATGTGATGATTTTTCTTCCATTTTTTCGTATGAATGTATTTCCTTTTTTTTACAAACAGACAATTTTCAATATCGATACTGCTAGACTATTTGTTAACATAAAATTTAACTTTTCTTTGAAATTAACTCACTAAAACAATTCACGGACATACATATGTATGTATTTTAAGTTTAATGGAGTTATTTCAAATTTTTTCTTTTTTTTAAATTAAAACTTGTATTTTTTTTATAAGACTACATGTATTGTCTAGCACTTCCACATTTTTAAGAGCAAAAAATCTGGTTTTTTATTTTCCGCTTTGACTACTTATTGCCCGTGCGTCACTTCGAATAATGATCTTTTCTTAGCAATAAAAATTTTATTAACCTGCACAACTCAGTTGGAATTATTGGAATTATCCCGCTACCAATTACTACTTGCAAAACTCAAAACAAAGCAGGGTTGCCAAATGTAGTGATTCTAAACTTCCCTGGCTCTTTTCCAAAGAGTCATGGGTTTGTTCCCTGTTATGTAGAAGTAACATGTTGTCTTTATCCTATTATTTATACACATGGAAGGATATGTATGTGGCATGTGCATGCCTATATTGTGCCAATATCATTTTTGTTTAACGTCCTCCTTATGTTCGCATATTAAGTCAAAGGATGGAATTTGAAGCGATGCCATTTCTTACTAATTTCAAAAACCGAAATGGTAGGATGGCTAAAACATAAACAAGGAATTGTAAGCTTTATATGGAAAAATTATTTTTACTATTAAAAAAAATAATCAGAATAAAAAGAATGATTCGGTTATTTTGGCGAATTTTGACACCAAATTGAGTACAAAAATTCAACGAAACGAATCAGGCATCTCTGTTTGTTGTTATAAATTTTGGAGTCATAAAATATATCTCTAGGGATTTAATTCATGTTGAAGCTTCTCATGATCTCTCCTCCGATCACTCTCCAACGATCGTTACAATTTGTAGCCCACTAGGAAGAGACTTACCTTACCCACATGTGAAGATGATAAATCATGTTAATTGGCTGGGGTTCAAAAAATATCTCAGTAGTCATTGTACGGAGAACATCAAGCTAAGAACTTCCGATGATATTGAATTTAACATTGCCAATCTTGCCGAGAATATTAAACAGGCTGCTAAACATGCCACTACTTCCTATCCGCAGACTGGGTTTAATAAAATTTATTCTGCGGATATTGAACGTCTCGTATGTGAAAAAAGAAGAGCTGGAAGGGAATGGCAACAGCATAGATCAACCCAAAATAAAATTAGACTTAGAGAATGCACTAAACGACTCCAAGAGTTGCTTGCATCTGAAAAATCTGCTTCTCTTAGGAACTATCTGGAAGGTCTCGATGTCACAGCAGCATCTAATTACTCTTTGTGGCGCGCTGCTAAAAAACTTAAAACACCCGTTGAGTCTAAACCACCCCTGCGCACTTCTACCGGAGGTTGGGCAAGAACTAATACTGATAAAGGTAACATATTTGCTGGACATTAAAAAACGTGTTTAGCCCAAACACATGTACTGGTGCTGTTGATTTGCCGAGTATAGTTGCTCTACCCCCTCGACCCATGAAATTTAAGATGCGTGACGTACAAAAACTAATTGCTTAAACCAACCCGAAGAAAGCTCTGGGTATTGATGGAATTAGTAACAAGATGCTGATGAAGTTGCCTCGTGTTGCTTTAGAATCTTGTTACTTATTTTTAATGGCATTTTACGGCTGGAGTATTATCCGCACAGCTGGAAACTTGCCATGATCAAAATGATTCCAAAGGCGGGCAAAGATCTTACCAAGGCTGAGTCATATAGGCCAATAAGTTTATTGTCAACAATTTCAAAGCTTTTTGAAAAGCTGCTCATGACAAAATTGTCCCCAATTATAACTAATAATGGGTGTATACCGGACCATCAATTTGGTTTTAGAAGTCAGCATAGCACCATTGAACAAACTCATAGATTGGTTCATTTTATAAGAAGAACATTTGAAGAAAAGAAGTATTGTTCTTCCCTCTTTATTGATGTTTCTCAGGCATTTGATGAAGTGTGGCATAAAGGCCTAATTCTAAAATTGAAGACATATCTACCAATAAATATTGTAAATCTTTTGGAAAGTTACATTCTTGCCCGGAAGTTCACTGTCGTGGAAGGAGACTTCATGAGTGTGCCCGAAACAATCTCATCCGGTGTGCCACAGGGGAGTATACTAGGGCCAGTTTTGTATTTGATTTATACCTGTGATATGCCTTTAAGCAGTAACATCCTCACTTCTACATTTGCCGATGATACAGCCTGCCTTAGTATGCATGAAAACCCTCACGAGGCATCCCGATATCTTCAGGAACCTATCAACTTGTTGGAGCTGTGGTTGAGCTTATGGAGAATAAAAGTAAATGAACAAAAGTGTGTTCATGCCACATTTACCCTACGAAGAGACACTTGTTTCCCCATTCGAATCAACAACCAAGTTGTTCCTCCACATTCACAGGTGAAATACCTTGGTATACACCTTGACCGACGGCTTACATGGAAACACCACATTGACTCTAAGCTGACACAAATGAAGCTTAAATTAACTCAGTTACATTGGCTGATTGGTAGAAATTCAACCCTCAGTCTAGATTGTAAACTTTTAATATACAAGTCGCTTTTGAAACCCATATGGTGTTACGGAATTCAGCTATGGGGCACTGCTTCAGCTTCCAATGTAGAGAGAGTACAACGATTGCAAAACAAAATTTTAAGGTTAGTAACATTGGCTCCATGGTACATGAAAAATTCAATTATACATCGTGATTTAAATATGCCACTTGTGACCGCTGAAATTGTAAAATATGCAGGCAAATATTTAACAAAACTCGAGACACATCCTAATCCTCTTGCTCGTAACATCTTGAACTTTACTGGACACATCCGCTTAAAAAAGAGGGACACTACGGCATTAATACGCAAATCTCCAAATGAAATTCTTTGAAAATATTTTTTGTGCTTAACATGGCATTTAGGTATTATTAATTATAAACACTAAAGCTTTGTACACACGGTTGTCAGATCTTACAATATTGTAAGACCTGGCAACATACTAACAATGTAGTGACAATGAAAAATTGTCACCCAGAAGTAAATTGTGTGTTCAGACGATGGTAAGAAAATCTTACAATTTCATTGTCAGTTAATTGTCTGACAATGAATTTATGTGCCAACAAAAATTGTCAGTTCACACGATTGTCAGATTATTGGATGACAAAAATTGCCAGATCTGTTGTTAGGCATTGTCAGAAAATTCAAAGTATATGAATGTCAGAAAATATTATCTGAATTTATGTATACATAACACAAAAAAAAGTTAAATTATTAAAGTGTGATACATTATGGACCACACATTGTGGTTTGAGATCAATTTTTAATGTAAAATAAAAATTATTTTCATAAATAACTATTAAAAAAACAAAATATTTCAAAATTCACTGTAAATATGTATGTACATACATAAATATAGTTACATATGTTATTTAGCATTTGCTTAATGCATTTTGCATTCTTTCTCACAAAATGTACATACATACATACCTACAAATGTATGTTTTGCTTTTTTAATTTTTTGTATTTTCTTTTAAACGTATGCTTTTACAGCGTTTCCAATAGAAATATTTTTCTGACAATGGTGTTATTGTCAGGTGCATAAATTTTCGACATCTGCCAATAAAAAATTACCTTACAATGTCTGCCAATTATCTGACAATGCCTGCGATAGGTGTTCCCACGGTTGTCAGATGCCTGACAATATTGCCGTCTTACAATGGACTGACAATGGTTTTTCTGACAACGTTGTAAGTAAAAAATTGGCAGTTCACACGATTGTAATACATTTTCAGACAATTTTACTGACAATATTGTAAGATCTGCCAACCGTGTGTACGTAGCTTAAGTTTATGTCCGACACTGGTTGGGCCTAACAATTATATATATATTTAAGATTTGAATACTTATTGTTAGTTCAGTTTATGAAGATTTTTTTTCACGGTTATATTTATTTATTGAATCTTCAAAAATAGAACTAACAATAAGTATTCAAATCTTAAATATAGATATAATAATTAGTGTCGGACATAAACTTAGTGATAGTAATTAAAAATACATAAATATCGTGTGAAGCACAAAAATATTTTCAAAAAGTTTCATCTGGAGTGCGGGTTGTTATTAACCTTAAAATTTTGTTTTGCATACGTTGTATTCTCTCTATATTGGAAGCTGAAGCAGTGCCCCATAGCTGAATTCCGTAACACCATATGGGTTTCAAAAGCGACTTGTATATTAAAAGTTTACAATCTAGACTGAGGTTAGAATTTCTACCAATCAGCCAATGTAACTGGGTTAATTTAAGCTTCATTTGTGTTAGCTTAGAGTCAATGTGCTGTTTCCATGTAAGCCGTAGGTCAAGATGTATACCAAGGTATTTCACCTGTGAATGTTGAGGAACAATTTGATTGTTGATTCGGATGGGAGAACAAGTGTCTCTTCGTAGAGTAAATGTGACATGCACACACTTTTGTTCATTTACTTTTATTCTCCATAAGTTCAACCACAGCTCCAACAGGTTAATATGTTCCTGAAGATATCGCGATGCCTCGTGAGGGTTTTCATGCATACTAAGGCAGGCTGTATCATCGGCAAATGTAGAAGTTAGGATATTACTGCTTAAAGGGATATCACAGGTATAAATTAAATACAAAACTGGCCCCAGTATACTCCCCTGTGGCACCCCAGATGAGATAGTTTCGGGCACACTCATGAAGTCTCCTTCCACAACAGTGAACTTCCGGGCAAGAATGTAACTTTCCAAAAGATTTACTATGTTTATTGGTAGATATGTCGTCAATTTTAAAATTAGGCCTTCGTGCCACACTTTATCAAATGCCTGAGAGACATCAATAAAAAGCGAAGAACAATACTTCTTTTCTTCAAAAGTTCTTCTTATAAAATGAACCAATCTATGAGTTTGTTCAATGGTGCTATGCTGACTTCTAAAACCAAATTGATGATCCGGTATACACCCATTATTAGTTAGAATTGGGGACAATTTAGTCATGAGCAGTTTTTCGAAGAGTTTTGAAATTGTTGACAGCAAACTTATTGGCCTATATGACTCAGCCGTGATAAGATCTTTGCCCGCCTTTGGAATTATTTTGACCATGGCAAGTTTCCAGCTGTGTGGATAATACTCCAGTCGTAAAATGCCATTAAAAATAAACAACAGGATTCTAGTAGCAATACGAGGCAACTTCATCAGCATCTTGTTACTAATTCCATCAATACCCGGGGCCTTCTTTGGGTTGGTTTCAGAATTAGTTTATTTACATCACGCATCTTAAACTTTATGGGTCGAGGGGGTAGAGCAACTACACTCGGCAAATCAACAGCACCAGTACATGTGTTTGGGGTAAATACGTATTTTAAATGCCCAGCAAATATGTTACCTTTTTCAGTATTAGTTCTTGACCAACCTTCGGTAGAAGTGCGCAGGGGTGGTTTAGACTCAACGGGAGTTTTAAGTTTTTTAGCAGCGCGCCACAAGGAGTAATTAGATGCTGCTGTGACATCGAGACCTTCCAGATAGTTCTTAAGAGAAGCAGATTTTTCAGATGCAAGCAACTCTTGGAGTCGTTTAGTGCATTCTCTAAGTCTGATTTTATATTGTGGTGATCTGTGCGGTTGCCATTCCCTTCTAGCTCTTCTTTTTTCCCAAACGAGACGTTCAATATCCGCAGCATAAATTCTATTAAACCCAGTCTGCGGAAGGGAGGTAGTAGCATGTTTAGCAGCCTGTTTAATATTCTCGGTAAGATTGGCAATGTTAAGTTCAACATCATCGGGAGTTCTTAGCTTGATGTTCTCCGTACAATGACTACTGAGATATTTTTTGAACCCCAGCCAATTAACATTATTTATCGTCTGCGCATATGGGTGAGGTAGGTCACTTATTAGTGGGCTACAAATTGTAACGATCGTGGGAGAGTGATCAGAGGAGAGATCATGGGAAGATTCAACACGAACTAAATGCCTAGATATATCTTTCATGACGCCAAAGTCTATAACATCCGGAATTTTTTGTATATCAGTAGGCCAGTAAGTGGGCTCCCCGCTGGAAATGACATCCAAACCCATTTTTGAAATTGTGTTGAACAATGCTCTACCTCTAGGTGTAATAAGACACGATCCCCAGAACGTATGTTTTACATTGTAGTCCCCAGCTACTACGAAACAATGTCCAAGAGTTTTGTAAAAATCCTCGTATTGATCCTCAGTGATTGAAAATCTCGGAGGGGAGTAAACTGATGATATTACGAGATTTGAACAAAAATTTTCGATGCAAATATTTGTTGCTTGTAGATAGTCTTCACAAGTGTTCTCAAGAATATAGTGCTTGAGTCTTGACTTTATTAGAACTGCTGATCCTCCGCATGCTCTTCCTCTCGGGTCCTTTGTATCATATAAGGTGTAGCCACTAATTTTAAAAAGGCTTCTCGAAGTCAAATGAGTCTCAGATACCAACATTATATCAATATTTTTTGCCGTGAGGAAGTGCTCAAGTTCATTTTTATGTTGGCGAATGCCGTTTGCGTTCCAGAAACATACTTTTAACGTGTTCGTGGCTTGTTAACTAATGCTAGAAGCAATGTGTTCTGCATTCGCAGCATTTCTTGCATCATGCTAGTCATATTTGATGTAAAGTTGTTTATAGTTTGCACCAAATTGTCAATAGTAGCTTCAAGGCGACTGAAATTAAAGCTTGAGTTTGCACTTGTTGTATTAGTTGGTGGTGACACTTTTTGCACTGGAACAGAGTTAATCTTCACAGCGTCAGCATACGATACTTGTGTAGTGATTGGTTAGGCCATTAGAGGATAAGTGGCGGAGTACGTATTTCCTGCTTTAGCTGGAGTTACTTTAGGCATTTGACTCATAGCCTGTTTAACGAAAGAATATACAGGACATCCCCTGTAGTTAGCAGTGTGATTACCTCCACAATTACTGCACTTCTTTTCCTTCTGGTCCTTCGACTTATTGCAAATAGCAGTGTTGTGTAATTCGCCGCACACAATACAAACAGTAGGTAATTTACAGTAAGTTTTAGTGTGGCCATATTCTTGACAATTATGGCACTGTACGTGTCCTGAACGCTTGTGTGGTTCTTCAACTGTGATTTTCCGATATAAGAGATATTTTAAGTTATAAATGGGATGAGTCTCATTTTTCTTCAATATTACATCGTTTGGCTCCAGTTCAACGCGTAATAGGGGTTGGGGGATCTTCTCCCTGTTTATTATATTAGAGACATTTTTTACCTTGAATCCTTGGAGGGTGAGAGCATCTTTTATTTCAGCAGGCACAACGTACGAATCTATGCCCTTCAGTATGACCTGTAAGCCTTTAGCGCTCTTAAGCTGGAATGTGTAAAAACTTGTATTATTTTTCTCAAATTCAGTAACCATTTTGCGGAAGTCTTTTTCATTATATATTTGAACTTTTTTTCGTCAATGTTACCACGTTTTATTGGAACAATGTGAAATGCCTTTTCACCAATGACCGAGATTAGTTTTTTTATAAGTGTGTTAGAATTTTTTTGCTGTGTGTTAGAATTTAACTGTGGCGGTGTCGATATCCCTGGATATCTTGGGAACAGATGAGATCTTTGAAGAATTTGGGCTTCGCCCGCGCTTTACCAGTGTAATATATCGGTCCATTCCGACAGGCACCTTTGGTTTCTGAATAATATTGTATATTGTAATAACTTGGTTAAGTGAGGAACACGAGCCCGGAGCGGATAATGGCGCTGACTTAATTACGGAATTACTGGGCAACGGTAATGTTACCGAATCACCACTTGGAACCGGAGTAAGCGAAGTTGATCGCTCGCGAAAAATTGGCTTTGCCGTTAGATAAAGACTATCATCCGATTTTTTGTTTTTATTGTGTGCATTAAGAATATCAGAACTCACAGTAAAATAGGCATTTCTGCCGTTAGAACTCACTTCACAATTGTTTGTTTTTGAGGTACTCATGCAGAGTATTCCTCAGTCACTTTGTTTACGGTTGTTTTTTTTTTTTGTTTTTGTTGTTTCAGATTATATGAAAAATATTATTAGTGCAAATAAAGCAAATTTCATAAAATATGTACTTATTACGAATATTTTTTTTGTTGGTATTTTTGTTTGTTTAGTATGAAAAAAAAAAATACTCCGCTAACACGTCTGTTCACTACGAAGGTTCAACAAGACATGAGTTTATGAAGATACAATAAATAAATGTATGCGTGAAAAAAAAAATTTTATATTTGAAAAAGGAAGAGTTATTATTGATCCTTCTTCTCCATTACTACTCTAATAAAAGTTTTTTTTTCTTCGCGTTTTTGTAGCTGGTGTAGGTGTGGCTCCTGCTGATATGTTTCGACAGGTTACTTAAAACATGATTTTTTCTGAATACCATCTGACCTGTCTAATACTTGTTTGGCCTACTTCGGAGGTTGTACGATTTAGTTGCCTTATAGTGGGCAGTGGTTAAGTTCCAAAAATTTTTTGCCGAATTCTTGAAAGCGTTTTAAGGAAATCACCGTGATTTGAAATGGATGAGCCATGCGCCTGATCTATTACAGATTTCGTCAATGTTTTTGGTATCCAAATACGCCACATAGCATCTTCCTCATCTTCTGCCCCAACTCTAAACTTTACCCGTTTTAAAATTTGTTTTCCACTTATGCATAAATCAGGCAATGAATAATTATTTTGACATATGCTTTCTCTAAGTTTTTGATATTCACCCTCATCAAATTCAGGAGACGAAAGTTCAACTTCCAATGGTGATTGTATAAGATTAACTTCATCTATATCGACCCTGGATAAACAATCTGGCACCGCGTTTAAGGCTCGCTTGCGATGTTCAATTTTAAAATCGTAACGCCGAAGTTTCAAGCTCCAACGTTCCAATCTGCCACTTAAGTCTTTCTGTGACATTAACCATCTCAGAGAAGAATGGTCTATTATTATGCGGAACTGAAGGCCCTCAACGTATTGTTTGAACCTATTAACACTTACAATGGCTGTTAGGCATTCTAATTCCATAACCGTGTAATTCTTTTGAGCCTTGTTCAACTTCTGCGAAACATAAGCGATAGGCTGTTCATTTCCTTCCTCGTCATATTGAAACAATACTCCGCCAACTCCAACACTAGACGCATCGCATTGAATAATAAATTCCATTTAGCTTCGTCAGTAAGAAAAAACTTCCCCTTTGATTTCTTTAAACAGTCTGTTAAGGGTCCTGCAAGATCTGCAAAATTGCTGATGAATGCCCTGTACCAATTTGTCATTCCCACAAATCTACGGACCTGCTTGGGCGTTCCAGGTAAAGGAAAATTGCTAATGGATTCGACCTTAGTAGTGTCCACTTTTAAGGAACCGTTACCAACTATGTAGACAAGATATCGAATTTCTTTTTGGCAAAACTTGCTTTTACCAATGTTGATAGTGAGTTTTGCCGCTCTTAAGCAAGAGGCTACCTG
Organism: Germaria angustata; assembly: GCA_963681545.1. NCBI lineage: Eukaryota > Metazoa > Arthropoda > Insecta > Diptera > Tachinidae > Germaria > Germaria angustata. Next base: position 79,250,180 of record OY812998.1, on the reverse strand, counting down.
TGATAAAATCTTCATTTGTGACGAAAAATCTGCGCTACAAACAGGTAAATTATCTAGATATCCAAAAACATTCTCGCGTAGCCGAGATGGAATGACCCTGTCCATTACACGGCTCATGGTCTGGGGACCATTACATAGCCCAAAAGGCATGAACTTATATTGATATAAGGGCTTATCACGAAAGCTGTTTTTTCTTTCGATGAATCTGTCAGCCGGATTTGTAAAAAGCATCTTTCAAATCAATACCGCTGATAAAATATGTGTCCTTGAGGCGGCTTAGTAGACCATTGATATGGGGTAGCGGATACGAATCCTTTTTCGTCACTTCGTTTAGTTTTCTAGAGTCAATGCATAGGCGTACCTTTCCCGGTTTACGAACAAGAACAGCTGGGGAGCACCAAGGTGAATTGGACTCCTCTATGACACCCATACTTAAAAGTCTATCTATTTCCTTGAATGCTTCTTCTTGCCTAGGGGGCGATAACGGGTAATGCCGCTTCTCCCGTATCGGTGTGGTGTTGCAATAAATCTGTACACCCTAGACCCAATTTTTCAAATGCCAGGAACTCTAATATTACCTTTTCTAAGACCAGTTTTTGTTCGCTGGTAAGCATATGAAAATTTTTCTATTCGGCCGAATCCGATGTTATTTCTGAAACGTTGTTAAATGGAACTATGTCGGGTCCAAGCGCGAATTCTCTCCAAAAATTTGTTCCAAAGTAAGCGTTTTGACTCAATGAAGGAACTAAATAAAATATAATTTCTTTTGTCACCCCTTTAAAAAATACTGGAATATTGCAGAATCCTACCACGTTTTGCTTCGCTCCATTAGCTGTGCGCACTGATGATCTAATTGGCGTATATGGAATTTGGTTTTTCTTGAGGAACTCTAAATAGTTGTTACCTAACACCGATATATTCGCTCCCGAATCGGGCAAGCCGATTAATGTATCTTGCAAAACTTTAACCTTAGCGAAAGGTCTATCATCGGCCCCGTTTATTATCGTTGACTCTAAAAGTTTGCGATAAGATTTTCGTTTTTTAAAACGTAAGCGACACTTCATAATTCTGAACGTTCGTTTTCTATTTCCTTTCTTGCCGTTGATGTCATAAATAATGCTATAGTCCACTAAAGCAGTGATTACCAAAAATTTTTTGTTTGTGTATTAGTGAGTATGAGAGAGAGAAAAAGTTGGGAGAATTTATTTATTTACAGCCATAGAAAATTTTAGTAATATACACTATTATATCATTTTGTCAATATACATAAAGTTCAATTGTTTTAGATATTTAGTGGGAAATAAGAAATTGATTAAAAAATAAATATTTTATGGCCTATGGGATAAAATCTTCTACATTTATAGTCTTATGGGAGTTTCGTAATAGTGCGACGGGCTAAAGTTTAATCAGATAGTGGAAGAGACATTATAGATTTAATATTATAATTAAGCCTTTGACAAATTTTTTTTAACAATTGCTAAATAAAAACACCATCAACAAATGGTTGACCTTTTCTAACAATGTCCAAGGTTATTAAGCTTGAAATCGCCGTTTTCATTTTAAAATCTAATTTTGGTTCATAAATTTCCCCTCCTTCTAACCATACTCTTATTTTTTTTAATTCCTTTCTGTCTAGCAAAAAGCTCTTCCCTTTCCTTATCATTTAAATTATTAATTTGGCTATGAAAACACTTTAAATGTCTTTTAAGAACAAATTCTTTACAGCCCTTAAATGTGTTATAACACAAAATGCATTGAATTTGATCAAAAGCATTTTTTAGCATAAAATATTTTTTGAGTGTCATCGATACGTTGTCGACGACTAAAGAAAAGAGCATAAGCAATACGTGTGAATTCTCTCTGCACAATTGTGCTATGAAATGGTAAACACTGCACTAAAGTGTCATCTATTTGTATACTACTATTTGCGTGAATTTTTCCACCTTGTAACTAGGATTGGATTTAAAGACGTCTTTGTGCAAGGTGGATATTTCTGTGCTATTACATTCTATTCTTGACTCGGGGTGTGAGAGGGTGGACGAGTGTCCCCGGTTGCCAGTTCGCCCACTTTCCGGTTTCCCTGGTATCCATGTTTGTTTGGGCAGTTCGGTGTTAGGGTTCCCAAACTTCATACAATTCCAGCATTTTACGCCTGAATAATCGTACTTGGACCTTCGATCTGTTACTTGAATAGCCTCGATCTGAGGGTCTATGCATTCTCCATCGATTATTTCACCTGGAGCTTTCTCCAATTCACTTACATTCTTAGAAGATGTTAATTGAAAATTTTGATATTTTGAATCTCGCAGAGTGTGTTCTGCTTTTCGCGCTACGTCTCGAAAATCATCCAAGTTCCGTGTATTGGCGTTAAACAGCAAAAATCTTAAGTTTGGCTGTAAATTTTTCAACATAATATCAATTAGGGTTACGTCAGGTAAAGGACTCAGGAGTCTCGAATTTAGTATTACCATCGCGGTATGAAATTCATCATAACTTTCTTTAAAGTGTTGTCTTCTCAAGGAAATTTTCAATAAAATATCATAATCTGACTCAACATGCCCAAATTCTTTAATCAGGGCATTGCGTAAATCAGGGTAAGAGATATTGCGATTTTGCTTTGCATAAAGCCAGTACCATTGTTCAGCAGGGCCATCCAGCAACATATAAAAATTCGATAACAATTGTTCATCAGAACATCTAGAACGAGCACAAAGCGTCTCAACCTTAAATAAGAAGTCAGTTACTGAGGCTGAACCATCGAAGCTTATTTTCCATTTTTCGATTTTTACATTTTCGTTAAATATTGGTCTTTTCTGCTCGAATTGAAGACTGGAGTGTGGAAAATTTAAGTTTTGGAACATTTCCGGTATTTGGTTTGAAGCTGTAGCTCGTGCACCACCAATTTGGGTTATGCTCTCCTTAATACCTGTTAATTCCCTACGAAATTCCTGTTCCTCATAGTTTGGTCCATTAAATTAATTAGGGTACTAAACGAGTATGCCACCTCAGGGTCTGCCCCTATTGGTGGTAGCTAACGTATGATTAATATTGAATTGATTCGAGCGCGGTAAAAATGGGCCTGCATTAGGATCCATGGAATGGTTACGCGGTAGATTTCCTAGACCTGAAAGTGATACCTGCTCGGCAGGTAAGTTCGATTTATCTAAACCTACATCCGGGCCAAAACCTTTGTGGAGCAGCCCCTGTGCTGCTTCAGACCCATTAACCGGCGAATGTACTACCCTAGATCTATGCATAGCTGTATCGCTTTGAAGCTCTATAGAGATGTTATTACGAGATGCTGACGTGCCTCGGTCTCCCCTTTTTGGGATAGTGCCCTGCGCGCCCCTAGAAGAGTTTCTAGTATTCATAACAAAAAAATATACTACTGATAATCTATCAATATAAATCACAGTAAAAGTTAAGGACAATAATTATTGAATTTAAGAAAAAAAAAAGAAGAGGAAATGGAGGTTATTTTTATAAACAAATTTGGGAAATGATGACCGTAACCAATCTGACCGTCCGCAATACAACCAGAAAAAAAAATATTTCGAATTAAATAGAAGAAACCAATTTAAAAACAATATGATATAATGAATGCAGGTAAAAATAAAAAGGAACTGATTATCCTGCGACATAAAAAAATTGAATTTTGGAATCGAATAATCAGCTCAAAAACTGTCAACGTTTTAACTCGGTGCAATTATTGCCAAAAATAGAACTTCAGTATTAAGATTACGAAGTAAAAAAATGACTTTGCAACATAAACTTTCCTTCACCAGCCTTCCTAAATCGCGTAGGCTCTTGGCGTACAGATCCGATTGAGACCCAGACTTAAGTAGAAAGGAGATGATAAAGTAGGTTAAGTCAGACTCAATAAACTATTGCTGATCGAAAAAAAGACAAAAATGTTAAGTAATGTTGGTTTTTACTGGCCTTTGGCCTTTTTTGTTGAGCGCCATATATGTTACGCGCTGGCTTAGCCAAACAAAAAAAAACTTTTATTCAATAGTAAGGCTCTATCAGAACGTGGTCAGAAGGGCATTAATGGTGTTATCTCCCGACTAGCTATTATGGAGTGGTTACGTGGTTCTTAACCCGGTATCTAAGCGCGCAAACATATAATTTCTACTTTCATGCCATCCTCTAGAACCAAAAGTAGAATATAAATAGAACATTGTTTCGAAATATTCTTAAATAACATGGTAGAAAAAAAAAGTTTTAAACTTACGGACGTTCTTTATCGGAGCAGATCATCATTTCCCATTTAAAATTTACAAATGCATCTTGGGTTTTTTTTCTAATTGAAACTAAAATTTATTTTTTTATTGTAAGCAATGTTTACAAATTTGGTATGAATAAAAGACAACAATCAAATCCTTTCCATAATTTCTTGTTACAGTTTTGGTTTCAATATTCTTAAGATTCCCAAACAAAATCATTTAAGTAAAATTAAATTAACAATGGGTACTTATAAGTAAATATAAAGGAAAACAAATAGGTATGTATATAAATGTGTAAGGTAAGTATTAGAATTGAGAATAAAAAAAGTCTTACTCACGTTCTCGTCGAAGTCATGAATTTGGTTGCAGAAGTTGATGGGCCCAGCAATCCTCGCAGGTTGACTTGCTTGATTTTTTTTTCTGTTTATATAAGAAAATTTTTATTAAACATGTTTTAATGAATGCTTAATTTTTACAATTGAGTGTCGAAATTTCTGGTATTCTTTAAGAGTGAGTGAATAAATGTTATTTATATTAATTTCTGTTTTTTTCGAAATTCTTTGATTAGTTAGTTTCATAACTAATTAAAAAGAATTACAATTGGTTTTAATAAACAAATGTTTTGAAAAATTTTTGAAATGAGGCAAAATTATATTTAAAAATACTTAGAATTCATCTTTTTTTTATAAAAGTTGATCTCTTTTTTTAAGATTAAATGATGATTATATATTAAGAAATATAATAATAAGAATGACAATTAAAAAAGAAAATTTAATAAATGTAATTAATGTGTATTAGTTTCACAAAAGACAAATACAAGCAAAATATAATTATATGTGGGTGAAAAAATGATTTCTTTTATTGGAGAGTTTGAGAAAAATATTAATATGACTGAAATGTAATTGCAATGAAGATATGATAATTCTCGTGTGGGACTTTTTGTGAAATTTAAAAATAGAATGAAAATTCAGTAAAAAGAATTATTTATAAATAAACAAATTGAGCAATTTCCTTTTTTTTTTTTTTGAAGAAATATAATTTGAAATAAGACTTAAAATTCTTTATGCATTTATTTTTATTTTTTTTTTTGATTAATTTTTTTTTTCATATCTTTTTTTATGGTTTTAAAATTACTGTTAATTTTCAGGGCAGCAAATTTATTCTTCTTCTTAATATGTTTCGATTTGCATGTTGCTTCTGTTGATGTTCATGTGTGTGTGTGGGTTTTTAAGGTGTCTCTCGTTTAGTGTTTTTTTTCAAAATGGGGTAATGGCGTCTGTACTAAATTTTTGTGTTATACATACATACATGGTTGTAACTAATCTTTCTTCTTTTAAAAATGGCGTAATAGCGTCTGTACTAAATTATCATGTTATACATACATTCGTGCTTTTAACTAATTTTTTTCTTTCCAAAATGGCATAATTTAGAACCATATATATATGTAACGCTGGTAGCACCACATCACCATCCCAGGTGTCCCCACTACTCTCAGCCCTCAACTACCGCACCACCGCTTTATATAACCGCTGCTGGATAGGAACACTATTATGTGGCTCAGGATATGATAAATGCCTTTCAAGCCCTCGTCTCAACCATCGGAACAAAATTTTATTGCCTTTTTTCTTCCGTTTTTTTTGCTGGTGTGATGATTTTTCTTCCATTTTTTCGTATGAATGTATTTCCTTTTTTTACAAACAGACAATTTTCAATATCGATACTGCTAGACTATTTGTTAACATAAAATTGAACTTTGAAATTAACTCACTAAAACAATTCACGGACATATGTATGTATTTTAAGTTTAATGGAGTTATTTCAAATTTTTTTTAAATTAAAACTTGTGATTTTTTTATAAGACTACATGTATTGTCTAACACTTCCACATTTTTAAGAGCAAAAAATCTGGTTTTTATTTTCTGCTTTGACTACTTATTGCCCGTGCGTCACTTCGAATAATGATCTTTTCTTAGGAATAAAAACCTTATTAATCTGCACAACTCAGTTGAAATTATTGGAATTATCCCGCTACCAATTACTACTCGCAAAACTCAAAACAAAGTAGGGTTGCCAAATGTAGTGATTCTAAACTTCCCTGTCTATTTCCCAAAGAGTCATGGGTTTGTTCCCTGTTATGTAGAAGTAACATGTTGTCTTTATCCTATTATTTATACACATGGAAGGATATGTATATGGCTTGTGCATGCCTATATTGTACCAAGATCATTTTTGTTTAACGTCCTCCTTATGTTCGTATATTAAGTCAAAGGATGGAATTTGAAGCGATGCCATTTCTTACTAATTTCAAAAACCGAAATGGTAGGATGGCTAAAACATAAACAAATTGGGTACAAAAATTAAACAAAACGAATCAGGCATCTCTGTTTGTAAAACTAAGCTGTGTAAGCCAAAAGAGACTTAAGGAGCGGCAGGCCTGGGATTAATGCATTTGTTAGCAGCAATGTTTATGCAATTTAAATTTAATTTTTAATTACAACAAAACAAAATACCATTCCAAGTTGCACACTCCTCACATTGTTTCGTTACGCGTCCGTTGAATATTTACACAGTTACGTACATATGTGCACAATTCTTGTGGACAAATTTACCGAGACTTGTAACCCCATATCTGGAAAAAACAAAATCTAGCTGGTGAGAGAAGAAAAAAAATGTGAGAAGAATGTCGCGGAACAACAACAACCCCTAATTCAGGGATAGGCAAAAATACATATAAACATTTTGTTTGCGTTCACAAACTCACATTAAGAATCACTATTGCCAGATCTGACATTTTCATGTCATACCTAAATTTGAAATCTTAAATCTCCATTCCCTCATAAAAATTTTGTTCATAATAACTGGTATTTCCTCAGGTTAATTTCATATGAATATCTGGGGATCTTACTTTTTGCATATGGAGTTGCTAATTTCTAACAACAAGCGTAACACGTCCATCGTGTTTTAGTGCTCGAGTGAGACTGATTTATGCTTTTTATTTCTCTGCAATACGTGTGCACATGTACACGATGTAAGAGCGTAAGCATTGCCGCGGCGCCCTTGTTTTGCCTATCGCTGCCCTAATTCCACTATATCTGTGCTTGGAAATTTTTTTGCAAACTTGCATGTACTCACCGTACAATGATCAGAGAGAAACAAAAAACTGGAAAAAAATACACACATGTATATAATGATAAAGTACTCACTTTAATGTACATATAAAAAAACTTGAAAAATATTACAGCAACATGTTCGAGTTTGAGTCAAAACTAACGTGCAGAATTTAATTATACCCTATTAGGGAGAAGCATATTCTTGCAAACAAAAACCAAATTGAGAAACGTATGCGCGTATATAAATGAAATAAAAATGAAATTAATTGTTTGACAATAATTTTTCCGTGTTGACAACATTCGAAGTATTAAGAAATCGCAACAAGTCTAGATTGTAAACTTTTAATATACAAGTCGCTTTTGAAACCCATATGGTGTTACGGAATTCAGCTATGGAGCACTGCTTCAGCTTCCAGTGTAGAGAGAATACAACGTATGCAAAACAAAATTTTAAGGTTAATAACATCGTACATGGTACATAAAAAATTCTATTTTACATCGTAATTTAAATACGCCACTTGTGACCGCTGAAATTGTAAAATATGCAGGCAAATATTTAACAAAACTCGAGTCCCATCCTAATCCCCTTGCTCGTAATATCTTGAACTTTACTGGACACATCCGCTTAAAAAAGAAAGATACTACGGACTTAATACGCCACACTTCAGATGGAATTTTTTGAATATTTTTATGCTTAACACATTTATGTGTTATTAATAACTGTCACTAAGTTTATGTCCGACACTGGTTGGGCCTAGTTATTATATTTATACTTAAGATTTGAACACTTATTTTTAGTTCAATTTGAAGATACAATAAATAAAATTAGTGGGGGAAAAAAATCTTACATATAAACAATTTTAGCTTGCCTACGTATTAGAGAATAGTCCCCTTAATTATGATATTATAATTTTTATATGAATATCTAGATACATCCGTAAGCATATTGTACTACCAGATTTTAGTACTGCAATACATTTATATATCGACATATACAGGTAAATTACACATGTAAATTCAACTACCTTAAAAAAAAATATGATAATAATTTCAATTGCATTTAAATAAGCCCGAACGTCGATATAGTATCATCTGGGATCGGCTGACATCGTTAGACGTGATTAATGTGAATAAATTCTTTTTTACATAAATTCACTGACACTTAAAACTTACAATATCAGATTTGAACGTAATATAATTATATAGTTCGTCTTCTTAACGTTATGTATATTGACATTATAATAATATTACGTCATGCTATAAATATATATAGAAAATATGTGTAATGGTATAGTCATGAGTTTAAATATATTCGTGTTACGTTACTAAACGTAACCAATTTATTATCATAGGCATGTTCTGCAAATCACAAGATTTCAAAATCACATGAGATTTTAAAATCATATTTTTATTTATATGACTTGAACAAGATATGTAATAACAAAGTAAAATACAAATGGAATGAAAATATATTATTATATATATATATATATATTTTTTTTTTTAATATTCAGGCATGTTCTGAAAATCACTTTTTGTGCAAGTGATTTGAAATCACAAAAAAGGTATTCTGCGCACAATACTTTTTGAAATTTTGTGATTCGAAACCAGTCAGCTATGTATGTGGCTGCCGATCTAAAATCACTTGCTTAATTTTGGACGTCTTTTTATATTCAACGCAATAGAAACTTTTTAATTGAACACATTTATTTGTTTTTTATTTATTTTAGGAGTAAAACTGACGATTTTGTACCAAAAAATTGGCTAAAATATAAAAAAATTGCAAACACTTTCTATTGTAGCAAATGTTGTTATTTGCTTTTGTGATTTGACATTTTTTTGTGATTTGCATTTACTTTTTAGTTGTCAGCTGTTTTTGTTCTTCTAAAATACACCGATGCTTGCCAGAGTAGTAAATATTTCTTTCGAAGAGAAACATATTTAATTTTTTTACTAAACGAGCTATTTCCAATAAAAAATATTCAGAAGATTTGTTAACTATCAATTGTTTGCCTCATTTTAAAAATAATTACGCATAAAGTATTAGCAAGTGGCAACAATAACTAATTATTACGAACAGTGGCATCTTCGGCACGAATTCTTGCAATTTCTTCTTTATTTTACTAAATTATTAAATTTCTTTTCAAATCTATTACTGACAACAATGAAGCTCCAGGCATTTCAACTTGTTTTTCATTTTTGTTAAAAAGTTTTTAGTTTACTTTCACTTGTTATTTTGACTAACCCTTTATTAATTTTCAAATTTTGTGATTTGCTTGAATAACTCTAATAATTACTATAATTTGCATATAACAATTTTATTAAAATAATATTAATTTTCCCTTTAAATTTCTAATATTATCGTATAATGATTTATTACGAATGAGCTGTCTTTTATTATGTTTTTGAACAAGGAGTTTTAAAATATTTGGTTTAAGTGGGGAAAGGTAAGGTTAGGAATACTCTATTTTCTTATATTATTGCGCTGACTAACGACATCATCATTTCAGTCAAGGTGGGAGGACGTAGGATCAGTGTGGTGCAGTATATCACAAGCTATACCGCAACCAGCTAGCATTTTTCTATTTATTATTTTTAAAATTTCATACAAATGATTCTTTTAAAGCTTTAGTAACCTCCTTAAATTTTTTTAATTGGAACGGATAAGGCTCTTAAAGACGAGCACAGCCGAGATTAATAGGTAGCCCTCTTTCCAAAATTTGAATCGTTAGAAAGAAAAAAATTCGTTGCAACGTATGAAAAAAACTGCTTACATACAAGTCTAATAAGTAACACGAATTAAGGCCCTATTTCACAAAACAACTTATCAACTTTTCACTTTGCACTTATAATATTGCATTTTTTAGCAAAGTGATAAGTGTTTCTGTTCCACAATACTCTTAGCAAATCTTAAGGCCCAACTATAATGTGCTTAACCAAACTTAAGCTAGCGTCAAAATTCAACGAAAAGCATGTCAAATGCTTAAGTAAATTACTGAAGACTTTTAGGTGGCTATATTGTACTTATTGAGCTTAAAAACTTTTTACACTTAGTTGCAAACATTTGTACTTTTGGAAAACTATTTTCGTTTTTATTTCTTTAAAATGTAATATTTTTGACGAAATCTCATTTAATTTGTAAAATTTATAAATATATTACCATAAACAAGTAAATCCATGTTTATCTTTTATTTATTTATAAAGTAAACGAAAACTAAAATAAAAAAAAGTACTAAAAAAAAGCAACAGTGGTTGCATCTTCTAATTGTAAACAATTATATGTATCTATTGTGTACAGTGTTTATTGGAAAATTTTTAAAAATGGATAGAAAACTGAAATTTCTTAAGACAGTGAAGTTAATGAATTGCGCATTTGATGGAATATGTGTTCTTCAAAAAATAAGAGAGACGATGAAGAAAAGAAAACGCTCCTCAGTACGGGAAATAAATAGAGACAGAAAGAATGAGTTCTTGATGAGTCATTGGCTTAAGCAAGAGCGAAATTGAACGCACTTTCCTTAAGCAAATGACACTTGACGAAACTTGACGAAAAGTTACTTAAGTACATTATAGTTGTATACATTTGATTGTGTGTATTCGCACATTTGCTTAAGTTGCATTAAGCACATTATAGGTAGGCCTTTATACTTTGCGCTAGCAAATTTCTGCAATGACTTCTCTCTTTGTAAAGTCTTTGTACTCTCCTGCGAAGTGGGTGTGCAAAGTGTTCCACAAAACATTTATACATCTATGCATTTCTGTCTTATTTATTATATTTCGCACATGTCGGGCAGTCTGTTGCTTGAGCAGCTTTAATTTTTTTATGTATTATTAGTTTTATTTATTATTGCTATATATTACTATTTTCCTATTTACTATTATTTGTTAATTTTTTAAAGTGATTTTTATTTCTAAACAAACAATAAGTAAATTTCATATTTTTACTCCTATAGTATTTATTCTCTGAGATTTTAATCTCAAACCCGAAATGCCCCCAAAAGAAACAACGGTATTGCAGTAGAAAAATCCCATAGCCAAAAAACCAATTTTATTTCAAAGCTATAAAAGTATTGCAGCAGAGTAGAAAGTCTTTACATTCCACTCGCATGATCCATATTATTAAGGACATCATTTGTTTCTTCAGCATATTCCATATCCAATTTCTGGATGTCATTGGCAATGTCTTCAGTGAGTTGCATGTATCCGCTACTCCTTATCTACCTTTCCTGCAAACTCAGGCCTCAATCGCAAATAATTTAGACATGGAAATCTTGCTTTAAGAATGCCAAAACTATTTTCAATTATGCGACGTGTTCTCTTTTGGCAATTGAAAGCCTGTTCAGAAGGGTAATCGTGATTTCGGCATAATGGTGATATCAACCAGTCTTTCAGTTCGTAACCACTATTAGTCATGAACGCTGCCCGGCCGACTAGCATTTACAATATAAAATGTGTAGTCTGGCCCGCATATCATCATCACATTCAATGAGTGTTTTCCATGCCGGTCTACATATCCTTCCTCATAAAAAAACTTTCCAGTAATACCACTCACGTCATCGGGCCACCGCATTGTGTTTTGAAATAAAACGTCTATTATAACGTCGACAACCCTATGGATGGTTCTGCAAACTGTTGATTTCGCAACACCATGCATAACTGCAACTCCATGGTGCTGGCAATCATTTCCGAGCCATAGTAGCAGTTGATTTCCAGCCTACAAAGCATGACTGCGTATTGTGCTCTAATTTTTTCTCTAATTTTATTTAAAATTAAATCAACCTGACTTTAATTTAAACGAAAGCGCTCTTAAAATTAAAGATTTGTATTCCCAAAAAATTAATTCGATCTCTATAATTTCTTGTTATAACCGTGTCTTCTCTATTGTCGAACTAAAACTCACGTCTTAACATTTTGAAAGATTCACTAGTTATAGCAATATCAAATTGTAATCATATTTTTGATAAACTTAATAAAATTTGCTTTGCAAAAATAGAATTTATAGAATTTATATATAGTTTTTGTGGAACAAAACATCATAATTATTTGCAGTCTTTCCAAATTACACCTTTCAATATTAACTTTTCACTTGGCCAAAGAATAAAAAAAAAAATAAATAAAAAAAAAATATAACATTGAAAAAATGTTTGTTGTGGCTTTAGGTCTTCATATGCCGACATTTCATTGGTTGCTAAAACCAAATCGTCAGTGAAGTTTAAGCAACCAATGCAATGTCGGCATATGAAGAGCTAAAGCCACAACAAACATTTTTTCAATGTTATATTTTATTTTATTTATTTTTTTTTTATTTCAATGCATTTTGCAAAAAAAACTAATTGTTTCTAACGATTAGTCAGGATATTCTCCCGAATAATAAATTTCAATAAAATATAACATTTAATAAAACAAATTAGTTTTACTTAAATTATATTTGACCTAGAGCCTGAATAAAAATAACCATAAATTACATACCATAAGGTCAATAAAATTAATAAATATATACATAAATTTTTTTTACGAAAATCAAAACAATTTTTTCAATAATAGTACACATGCATAAGCGAACCAAAAAATTAAAGCTAAAACCAAAGTTATTACTGTATTCTTATGTTTAAGGTAATTCATTTTGCACAACATGTATGATTGTCATTTTATTAGTTTAGTTATTAAGCATGCATCAAATAAGCTAGATTACGCTCTGCGGAGGTGCGTCAGTTTTGTTTTGAAGGGAAGATATAAAAAATTTTAAAACAAAGTTGAAAACAAATGATGAGTGCAGTTAAAAATTGCAATTGGTTTCAATAATAATATTAAAACAAAACCGTGCACATTTAGATTTTTTAACTTTCAGTCGGATCTTAGTATATTAAAGCCATAGGAAAGTTTTATGTGGTCGCGATATTAAAATAATATTGAGATGTCGCAAATGCCATACACATTCCAAACCAGAGGACCTTGAAAATAAATTGTAATTTAAAATGGGAAAGTTGTTATTTACATACATGTAAATGGTATGTTTATCGTATTTTAGATTTGCTTTGTTTGAAGAATTATGTTCACTGTCAGAAAACGCCTTGATAAGGAAAACTCTGCTCTAAAGGAAACCTCAAAAAAATTAAATTTCAGAAATAAAATTCTAAGTTTTTGTGTTATATAAAATATAAACCTTAAGTATTTTTTTTTTAATTTGCCACAACAAACCTCATACAGTGGTCATAACATACAAGTAGATACGGTGTTTGACGGCGCACAGTGGCTGAAAATCGTTTTTCATTGGCCAAAATTCTGTAACTTTTGAACCGATCAAAATATTGAAGTAATTTTTTTTAATGGATAGATGTTTAGTTCAGCTTGACTCAGTTTTAATTACATTAAAATTGATTGAGTACTTCTTAAGGACTTCTAGGTCAAAGTTGAACTTTTGATTTTTTTTAGCTTTTGAAGTGAAATATGGGTTTATTTTTTTATTTGCATATTAAAAAATTTTATATTTGGAACTTAATAACAATTGTAATTATTTTTTGTGATAATGGAATTTTTTTAATGTTACACTCAAAAAAATGTTTACACTCAAAAAAAATAGTAAAATTAACTGGAGATTTTGTTGTTACCACAGAAAAAATTTTTATTTTTTGCTGTCAAAGTAGTTCTATTTATTATTATTTTCTACTAATACTATGTTTTTCGTACTTAAATAGCAATGAAAGGCAATTATAATTATTATTCATTTGACACAAATATTGATTGCAAATATTCTATATTTTGCTCTGTGCTATTTCTGTTCTTTAGTAGTTTTTTGGCTCCTTCATCTAAATCCCGATGTTCCACTTTCCATTTATTTCGAATATTGGAGATGAACGGATCTGACGTTGCCAATAATATATTAAATAGATCTTCATTTGTGGAATTTCCTGAAATTTTTCTAGTATTGTGCTCTCTATAAAATCTGTAATCCTTGTTCCTTTTTTCCTGAGCCTCCTCTAATAGATCTCCAAGTGGCACCAAATGATATTTAATGATATCTTCTCCATGATAAAGGATTTTGTAAACTTTTGCAGACATTTTTCTCCAGGGGCAGTTGGTTGTATATATTTTTGCAGTTTTCTTAGCATAATCTCCAAATTGTTTAGAGTCAATTTCTTCATTGCACGCAAGTTCTTCTAGGATTATTTTAAATCTGAAAATAAGGTTTAAATCCACTCCTGGGGGCAAATTACGGCATTCGATATCGATCGAAATTTCAATACAATTCAAGAAAATTTTGTTTGAAATTTCGATCGATATCGAATGCCGTAATTTGACCCCTGTTATTTCAGATGCTGTTTATGGATCTGAAAAGAATCTTCGTGCGGTATTGCCATCATTTGTATTGCCTGACCCTTGTTTTGGCGGATCTATAATCAATCCAATTTTGCGATATTCATCTTGAACATGCTTCTTTTTTGAACTTCTTAACTCTTTGTTGGTTTCATTGTTTCTTATGGATCCTGAAGACCCGAAATCCAAATCATAACTGATTTTTAGTATATGTTCCATAAGTCGTATTCTTGCATGTAGTGGTGATAATCCAAATTCATATGCATCGGTATTATCTAATGATTTTGTCGGAACTTGGTTTAATTGGGTTGATGCTGCTTGGCATATATTGCAGCTGGATGCAGTCTTCGTGTTAGTCAAAGCTTGACCTAGTTTTCCATCTATCATTGTAAGGACTAATTGGTAGCTTACTTCAATTTGCTGCCCATCTAACTGTAATTGTAATGACTGTAGTGTTGCAATTTGGGCCTTGACATCACTAATTTTTTTGTTAATGGCATCACGAGTTTCTCTTTTGAATTCAAATTTGATTGGCCTGCAGTATTTCGTAGAAGATGGTGTCTCATTTTTTCAAATATCCATTGTTTGCGTTGTACTAGTCGAAGGCTCTGAATCTTCCAAAATCTTTTTCAATCGCAATGGTACAATTGATACCGAGTCTGAAATATTTTCACATACAACTTTTTTGTATTGATTTTGTCCCAAAGAACCATCACATCCCCATTTGCGAAAAGGAATTAGTTTTGTGTTTCCATATATCTTTAACGCATTTCCTGGCATTGATTGTAGCAAGCGTTCGGCTGTGTGATCAAGTAGAGATTGTAGTTGTACCTCTGCCGAAATTGGTGTGATTGTAATAGTATCCTTTGATGGCAAACAGTCCATTTTAGCAGCAGTTATGTGATGATATGCTGGATAGATATTTGAGCCCTTTTCAATCGCACGCAATCTGAGCTTAATATATTGCTGTTTTGTTAATTTCAAATCCAGAAATAAGGCTAATACCTCCTCATTTGTGTACTGTATTGCATCGCTCGGAGTTGGAATACTTTTAAGAATTCATTTTGTTCTCACTGGACTAGCTTTAATAACTTTTTAAATGATATCCACTTTTGTTAATTGGTTCTGTGATAGTAATTGGTGTAAGAAAGATTCTTTTATATTTGTACAACCAATTACAATTAACATCTTTAAGTTTCCGCCTCTTAGATCTCTCGCTGCAGTTGTCCAATGATTTGCGTGGTCTTCCAACCTTATCTGTAGCTAACTTCTTTGTAGCGTTTTTTTTAGTACTTTTACAAAATTAGATAATTGCTCTTGTATTTCGGTGCTACACGAATATAAGTTTAATTTATTTTAACGTAAGTAAGAACATCTTCCTGGTTTTTATTCCTAAAATACTCTTCGGGCGGTTCTTTATAACCGAAGCTTTCCATATTTTTCTGAATATTTTTATTTGAGTCTGTTATGATTTATCACTTGCAAATATACGTACGTACACGTAAAGGATTAACTTATTATTGTGTAATCCCTTATTGAATCCGTAGTTTTATACATTTTTAGATACATGTTATTCACACATTGATCTTCAATTTCATAGCAGGTAGTACTTAAATTGAACAAAACTGCACTTGTTATCCAGATATTAATATCAGGTAAAACTAATTGGTATCTCGTCAATATGGGGTTCTTTTAATCTTTAGTGGTTTAATGTCGCGATTATTATTATAAAATTGTTTATGACTTTTGGCTGACCCTAACAGTTATATTAGAAAGAGATCATATGTTTACTGTAGAACCTATTGTGATATTTTTATGACTGATTTTTTTTTGCTGTTCAAAACAAAGCCATAAAACCCTTTCGCAGGTATTATATTTAATTATTTTAGTTTTACGTAGTCTAAAGTAAAAAACATAAACCTTTTAGGCAAAAAAGTGAAAATTTAATACACCATTGTATACGAGTAATTATAGGGCTGTTTAAATTATCGTAATTTGAATTTTTTTAGAGTAATTTCATTAAAATTAAAAAAAGTGTCCTACCGGTGGGTCGTGGCGGGTGCAAAAGTATATATAGGGTTAAAGAAGACACCTTCACCTTTCTTCGGGTGATAAACGTTTCTTGTTTCCTTTTGTTCCCTAGAAGTTCTAATCCACTAAAGTTTAAATTTCAGAAAAATATAGTAGTTTCATAAATATTTCATAACACCTCTAATATTAAACGCTAGAGCGGTAACCACTTACAACAACTAAAGACTATAATCCTACCAACATTATAAAAAGACCGCAGGATATTATCGATGATAGCTTGCAAGGAGTAACCATTTATTTTTGACAAAAAACTGATAAAAAACACCTTTTTCTGAAATAACAAAAATAGTTGAGTTTGACAGCATGCCACGCCCACAATTATCAATAGTTTAACCTAATTTTTTGGCTACCTTAATATGGATATATTAGCTCCAAAATGGCGTAAAAATTTTAAAAATCGGTGACAAAAAAAATTCGACTTTTGGCAAATGAAAAACGATTTTCAGCCACTGTGCGGCGTCATGCAAGAACTTTATGCTGATTCACTGGCATCAAGCACAGAAGAATATTATTTTGAAAGACGGAATACGCCATCTGCTTCATTGATATTATTTGGGGATTAGACGATCAAGTTTTGCATTTCAAGTTTTAATACGGTACCGTGAAATAACTCCCAAATTAATTAACTCACATCAAAAAATTCAAATATCACATACAAATCGGGAGTTATTTCATAATGAAATAACTCCCAATTTGTTGGAGGTTATTTCATAATTTTTCATTGGGAGTTATTTCATTATGAAATAACTCCCAAATGAAATAACTCCTAACTGAATTCTGTTGGGAGTTATTTCATTTATTTTGATAATCAAGAGTTATTTTATTTCTATTGGGAGTTATTTCATTTGGCTAAAATTGTATAGCCTTCGGCAGGGCTGAAAGATTTTCTCCTCTATGGTATTTCGAACACCGGCTTCGCTAATAAAATATTTTCCTCCTTCAACCTTCAGGTATGGTATAGAAGTTATTTCATTTCAATTAATTAAAGAGCTATTATTAGGAGTCACCTAATGGAAGCTATTTAATTAGGAGTTATTCCATTATTCTTGCTACAGAGAATACTTTTATTCAGCGAAGCCGGTGCTTGTTATAACATAGAGAATAAAATCCTTCCGCCCGGCCGGGGTTAGTTACACTATAGAGGTTAAACCCTTCCATCCACCCGAAGGCCGGCTACACAGGCCGGGATGGTCTCTCTATGGTATATGAACCAGCGGCTTCGCTAACAAAATATTGTCTATATAGCTGGCCTTTGGTCATATATCTATAATATATGGTATGATATTAGAGTTAAGGACCTCTTTCATCTTGAGTGACCTGTTATGCCATAGACGTTAAAACAGCTAAACAGTGCCAGGGTGCAAATATAATTTGTATTGGGAGTTATTTCATTTTTGTTGGGACTTATTTCGTTTGGGAATTATTTAATTTTTTTTTTCATATTTTTATTTTGAATTAGCGGTTAAGTTTTTATGTCTTATTTCATTTTGGCGTTGGGACTGATTTCGCTTTTTTAATTTGGCAGTTATTTCATTTTTGTTGGGACTTATTTCATTGGGAGTTATTTCACGGTATCTCTTAATACATTCGCACTTTTTTTTTTGCAATTGGACCAGTACTCAGGGGATGACCCCTATTTATGCAGTGCATTGTGCTGGAACTAGGAAAATAGGGTACGGTGAGGAGGATAGCTGGAGTAGTGCTTATGGATATTCGACTTGAATCTCTCCACGCTCGGTATGGCAGGAAAGACATCTGCAGGGATCTCGTTCCACATACGAGCCGTTCGATCAAAAAAACGAATTATTTCTATAATGCGTAGTGCGATTCACTGTTATATCGACCACAAATGGATGTGCTCTTAATGAGGAACGTGTTTCTCGTAAGTAAGAGCGGATCTCGGGAATATGTTCCCGTACCTCATTAGAACTCAGTCCATTGAAGTAACGATAAAACAGCGTAACACATCCCACGTTGCGACGATGCTCCAGTGAGTCAATAGAGTTGGCTACACTATTGTCACTTTTGAGTCTTTTCGCCCTCTCCTGAACTCGGTCCAGTAGCTTCAAAATAGACTTTGAAGCACCGCCCATACGTGAGAGTTGTATTCCATTTTCGGCCGGATGTAGGTGGTATAAATAGTGAGGATATCAGAAGGGGTGAAGTATCTCTTACACCGTCTTAAAAAACTGAGGCACTTGAATGTTTCTTTGGCGATATGAAAAATGTGCTCAGACCATCGAACATCGCACTGAATTTTCATGCCCAGAACATCAAGAGCTTTTGATTCCTCAATATTTATATCACCCATAATTACAGATGGAGCAGCATGTACGGTCATACGTTTATGCGTAAGCATACGGCAATGAGTCTTCCGGGCATTGAAATCGACCCGATTCGCATGACCCCATTCGGAGATTGTTGCAAGATCTTGATTTATTGGTTCGACCATATTTTGCCTCATAGCCCTAATCTCCAACGGACTTGGCCTATGGTCAAATGAGTAAGAATGGCTAATGGTGCTGTCATCTGCAAATTTGTAGATAGGGTTGAAAGTTTTACAAAGTAACTCATTAAGAAAAATGAGAAACAAGGTAGGAGAGAGAACGAAGCCTTGTGGTACCCCTGAATTTATCTTGAACTCGTCTGATGTGATCCCATCTATAACAACTCGTATAGTGCGATCACTGAGAAAGCTCGATATAAACCGAGTGAGGCCATTGCCAACACCAAAGCAATTAGTTTTGCCAGAAGTGCCCCATGCCAGACTCTGTCTATCGCCTTGGAGATATCCAGAGCAACCACTTTACTTTCGCCAAAATGGTGAATGGAATGACACCATTTCTCCGAGAGGAGTGCTAGTAGGTCACCAGTAGAGCGGCCCCTACGAAAACCATACTGTCGGTCATTTAGTAAATTGTTGGACTCTAAATACCTCACAAGATGAAAGTTAGTCATACTTTCCATCACTTTGGAAAGTGCGGAACATATCGCTATTGGGCGGTAATTTTCAGGGTTATTAGCCTCTCCTTTTTTGGGGATTGGCGTGACATTAGCAACCTTCCAGCACAATGGAATTACAGATACTATTTCGAGGTCGGGCAGTGGTTGATTGCTTTTCGGCAAGTTGGAGTTACTTGCAAATAATTCGGCCAGTAGGTTAGCTTTATCAACCGGGTCAGGGAATATTTGGTCATCCTTCAAAAGAGTTGGAATTGAAGAACTAGCATTATCCTTGATTCTTTTAACGAATGACCAGAAGCTTTTCCTGCCCCTAGCAGCAAGAGCTAAAGCACGAAGGCGCTGCTCGTAGTGAGCTTTTTCGCGTCTTAGTGCTCTGGCACATGAAGATCTCGCCTTTTTGCGCAGCGAGTCAGTATCTGGATTCTTATTTTTACGCCAGATATTGAAAGCTTCCTCTCTGGATCTGACTGCATCTTTGCACGTCTGATTAAACCAAGATTTTGATCTCTGTTTAATCACGATTTACTTTGCTGGAGTGAAAGCTTTCATTCCTAGCAAAATTATATTTTCTACCATTTTTGCCATGGCATTTACGTCACTGTCTTGGAAGCAAAGTTTCCAATTGAAATGCCGAAAGGAATTGTTGAGCTCTGCCCAACGAGCCTTTTCGTAGATATATTTTAATCGTCTCGTAGCCGGTCGTGAGGCGTTATGAATTGCTCAGAACGAAAAGGAGGCAGATATGGTACAATGATCCCAGTTGCCGAGAGGTGCATTTACGCTTACTTCACACTTTTGGGGGTGCGAAGTGAAGAAAAGATCGAGAGTATTGTTTTGGTGCCCTTCAACACATGAGATATGTGTTGGTTCATTAACTAATTGCACGAGGTAGTTGTGCGCGGCGAACAACTCAACATAACGGCCTTCTGGAGTTGTTTGACCTGAATGGCGAAGCCACGATATGTTGTGAACATTAAAATCACCAGCAACAACGATTTCACTGTTCGGACAATTCTCGAGGATCTTTGATATGGAGTAAGATAGGGCGTCGAAGTTGTATATAGTTTTTCTTTTTCTGTGTTTGGGCTTCTGTAAAGAAATTCGAAGTGCAAAATATGTGACTTGATCATGAATTTAACCCAGAGACAGTTGAATTCTGGATCAAATGAGCCTAGGGATTGCTGGCACTGGTACACAATATTATTGCGTATATAAAACACAAGACCCCTGTGAAGATTAAAAAGGGATAGGAGGTGATACTCAGGTAGGTGAAAATCCTGTGGATCACCTGAGTCTCACATAAGGCGAAAATATCCGGTCGATGGAGACAAACATGAGCATAAACGGAAAAAAAATTCGCTCTTAATCCTCGTATGTTGCAGAAATCTATTCTAAACTTTCCCGTCATAATAAACGTGGAAAAGATCAAATATAATATCCATCTATTTATTATTCTTGTATTTCGTGTACCAGAAGCGTTGGTTGCTGCTTGAGGACTATACGGTGATCAGTGTTATACCTTCATCACCCAACAGTCAGACAACAATTAACACAGTTGCACTAGTAAAACAAAATTAATGTATTGAGGGGCTTAGGATGGAAGTACACAATGACAATCTCGAACGGGGACATAAAAGCCCTGATCTGGTCATTTTGGCCGAAGTACCAACACTTGTCTAGAGTGCCAGCACAGCTCTCTCTGAGCAATGTTCACTGTTGTGTTGTTTTTTGTTTGGTTTATTATTATTGGTACTGTTTTTTTTTTGTTATATCAGTTCTATATTATATATTTGTTTGCTTGATTTTAGTTTCGTTTTTTTTATCTTCCTTTTTATTGAATGTTAAAATTTTTTGCTCTTTTTCTGGTTGCTTTACGCAGAAAACAGCAAACACGTCAGTTCACATTGCGAGACAAAACACTACTCCTCCAATACACTCATTCTTTTAAAAATTGAAACAAACTTGCTTTCAATTTCTCTTTCAAGTTGAGTGTTTCAGTTCGCCTTCAAGAAAACAGCTGATAACAATTCTTTTAAAGTATTTTTCGTTTTTCTTTCTACATATCTTTTGCCGATATAAGTTTTTGTTGTTTTTAAATAAATATTTGCAGCATTTTGAAACCTTTAGTTAAAGTATCATAAATAAATAAATAATTAAAATCAAATAGTGAAATAGAGCTGTACAGAAGCTATGAAGCCATGGAATACGAACCTTTTATCAAATAGGCGAAGTGATTTAAAAGTGAAGAAAAATGAATTTTGAGAAGCAGTATGTATATGTAAACAACTTGAAAGCAAAACTTGATCGTGTGGCGGCAGCGTTAAGCATGCTCCAATAACAGAGCTGCCAGATCTTTAGATTTTGAATTTTTTAAATGAAAATTTAATTTTGAACTAAGGGCCAAGTTCTGAGTTGGAGATCGAACTTAATTTCACTGTTTAGTTAGCTAATCAGAAATTTTGCTCCATATCGCATTAACTGAGTTTGATTTTTTGGTGGGCGTTTTACCTGACTGAGCGACACAAAAATGGCAGCATTTCTTGCAAATATTAAAACTCTTGTCGGAGCAAGATGGATTTTATTTACAAAAGAAGAAGGAGAAAAAACGAATTTCTTGCCGTCTATGAAGTGAATTTTTCGTAAATGTTAAAAAATAAGTATTGAAAAAATTACTGAAATCTTCTTCATTACTAATTTTTGATTAAAATAACTTTAAATTATTTTTTGTTTTTATTATTACATCAGCTGTTCATGCATGTGTGTGTGACAGTTGAAGATTAAACCAACTACATTGGCTGCCTACACTAGTTAATAGGAGTCATTAAACGACAAAAATTATATAAGCTTAATTTATTCTCTAATCTCAATTCCTAAGTGTTACTACTTGCGATTATAGTACATTTGTTAACACATTATTTAGATTTACGTGTTTTGCATTTACTGAGTACCATCTATGTATGTAGTAAATTTACCTTTTAAGGCCATTATTACAACTTGGCGTCAGTTAAAGGTAAGGTGTTATCAGACGGATAAACAGTTTTTTATTATTACAACTTTTACTTAAAAGTGAGGGATAAATCCAAATTCACCCTTTCTGTATAGTTGTTGGACCGCTTCCTCGCCGACTGAGCCAAAACTCTTCGGAAGATGACATCTTGTATTATTTCTCATTTAGTTTTTATGTAGAAGAACTAAATTAACTTTTTACTTTTTTGTAAAAAGTAAAAATGTGTATATCGTCCCCTTAATAAAACAATTGTGTATAATTTTATAGACATTTCGAGATAATGAAGTTTAATGTTTTTGTTTTTTTAGACATCGGCGAAAACAGTAATATTTCAGAAAATAATCGATGGTTTTAAGTTGTGGTCATTTAAATATGTGGTGGAATAATCAGGCTACTAGTAGATGATATTTCATTAATTTACAAGTGCTTTAATTGCAAATAAATAAGATTCAAAGTACCACGATGTCACTTAGACTATTTTAATTGTTTTACAATATGTATGAAAATCATTATGCACTATTTTATTTTGTATGGTATACACTATTTTATTTGAATCTTTTACACCATTTATCACGAAATACTTTTAAATTGTTCGACGAATGTTCATGCAGTAAAACAAAGTAGTCATGCTTAACAGTCCATTTTATTCGTAACATAGTCATTTTTTGGTATTTCAATGACACGTTGCTTACTGTTTTGCAATACAATTTTTACACAGTTTTAATTAATTAAAAAGTACATGAATAAAAGGTAATATTCATCAATATTCATCTACTCAAATATCCTCCTCCACATCAGGCTCATGAAAAGAATAATTATATTCGTTACAGAAAATACGCTTGTACATACTTTCCTTAATCGAATTGCCAACATGCTTTTCATTAAAGAGTTGAAACATTTTTGAAATGTTTAAATTAGAAGCAAGGTATAAGCGTTTTGATTTCGAGCGAGTATAGTGGCTCTCCACAGCCGCAAAGGATTCAATATGCTCCTTAATGATTCTTCTAGTTTCTACATTAACTTTTTCATAACGGCCATGACGTCCCCGTTTATCTATAACTTCCTGACATTAATTTTTCTTTACGAAAACAGAAATAGCTCCATTAGATATATTCAGTGTTTTCAGAAAGAACTGCTTGCATACTTGTTTGACCTCGGAGTGTACTATGTTAGAGTCTTATTTCTTCGGGAGCCGCCAACAAGAGCCATCTGGCATTTCTTTAATTGTGTGCACTGCCTTAGGTACAACTGTTGTTTTGCGTAGTCTGAAAGTTCCCAAAACTCGCCGTTGATCGCAAGACGTTCTTCATTGTTAATCTGCTCAATGCACATATGCTTTTCCTGACTGCCTTTTCTTCTTCCGAATATTTTGCATCCATGCATGCGTCTCCGTCTGTAACATTTAATATATATAACTGTTAATGTAAATTTATGTCACTAATTATAAATAACCCAAGTCGTTTCATACGGATTTTACCTTCCTCTTCCGAGTAAATGTCTTGAGCTCTATGTTCTCGTTATTGCTGACGTCTGCAATCAGATCCTCCATGTGTTGGTCAACTTCAGGGTTTTCTTCCCGTGCCGTAGAGACCATGTCCAATTCCTCTGCTTTCAACTCAGCATCTAATTCTGTCTCTTCATCTGTTTTCGGAAAATAAACGTCCGAAGATCCTACGGAGAAATCTTCTTCGTCCGTCGTACCAGTTTCATCTGTTAAATCTATAGATAAATTTATTTTGGCCTCAGCGTCACCAAAATCTGTGGGAATTTCATTTACATAGTCGTAATACGGCACATTCTTATTATCGTTTCACAGTAAATACTCACCATGACTTGGTAGATCCATTATTTTTACAATGTTTTTACAATAACTCACTAGCAAAAGCACAATTATCCCGTCTATGTCTTCTCCCAGCAAATTCTACAATCTATCAAAAAGTTGACATATACTACGTTTATACGCACGTCTTATTTGCAAATAAAAAAGAAGAATGTTGCCGTATAACTTTTTTATTGTAACTTATTAACTCACTTAAACAAGTCGTGAATAACGACACTATTTGCAAATAAAAAGTAAGACGTTGCCACTCTATGAACGTTTTTTGTGTTTTACTTACCAAACAATCATATTTTCGTCACATGGCATCACTAATAATAACATAAGTTCTGTATGCAATTTCCCGTATAAACAGTGAATTAGTTATTTGCAAATAGTTATATTTGCAAATAAGAAGTGCGTATAAACGTGGTAATAAAAAATGTAAACAGATTTTAAGCTATTGTTTACGTCAACCGTAGAACACACAGAGAAATTTTGTGTTATATAAAATAATGTATACATATGTGTCATAAGAATTGACTCCAAATAATATATTGTTAAAAAATAGTGTACACCAATATACGATTTTATTTTGTTATAAATTAATAAAAATAGTAAGTAATAAAAATAGTGCATGCTTTTTATACAATATTTTTCTTTTAAATTATATTCAGAGTAATAACTAATTAAAACAGCATACTTGCATTACACAATTATTAATGAAAAATTTCAAACACGCAATTATACGCTAATATTTCAATTGATCTTTTGACCCACTTTGTGGAAGTAGAATTTCATAAAATTTTTACCACATTAAGAATCAGTTATGTAGATTCTTATTATGGAATAGAAAATAATGATGTACATTCGTATACACTGTTATTTTATTGAGGGAACAATACGTTACTAATCAATTTTTTTTACAAAATTTATTTAACCATATAAATCTCGCCTTTAACATTATGTCTATTGAAATACAGAAATTTTTTCAATTCTCTTTTAATCTTTTGATCTTGCCTAAACCTTTTATACTTGTGAAATTAAAAACAGAAAGAAATTGTTCAGTTCTTTATTTTACTAATTTTCGCAGTTTATTTGCTTGAAGTTGTAAATAAAACATTGGTTTTATTTAACAATTAAAAGTTAAATTTATTGGAGATTATTAACTTATATAATTACATATGCGTAATTGTAATGGCGACCACTAGTATGAATGCTGGCTGATCTAATGTGGGGAAGTCCAAGAATATGACAGTACAAGTGTGTAAAAAAGACGATGAAGATAGAAACCACGGTGGTATAAAATAGCATGATGTAGAACGGTAGCAGTAACGTGTAGCCACGTTTATATCCTTCTACTTTCAAGGAAGCCTACAGGTCCAGCCTTTTAGGTTTCGTTTTGACTCTGGTCGATCTTCTCAGTACAGGTGGTGATTTAAAGTTGTCGGTGACCGATTGAGTGGTGGCAGTGGACGGTGGATTGTTATTTTCGATCCCGTCGCCTAATGAGTAAGTACTGTTGGTGTTGTGTGTGCAGTTGACTTCTCCTTTTTCTGTGACGACTTCTGGCGTTAATTTTATTTCAGCGTGAGTATGTCGAATGTATTTCTGCGGTACTGGTAGCCCTTCGCATCTTCGAGTAGGTATGACCGAGGGCGGAGTTGCGTCTTGATCGTTGCTGGTTGTCAAGTTTTTTGGTTACGCGTAACAACAGTATCGCCCTTGGCATGCTGATGAAGATTGTTTAGGACTCCACAGTTTATGTAGGCACGTTGCTTTTCTCTTCCTGCTCTTAAATATTCAGTAATTCTTTCATTTTCAGATATTAGCAGTGTCTCCTTTGCAGTTGGTAGCATGCTTCGGATTCCATCTCCAAATAAACGTTGTGATGGTGACCCAAGATTGCCACGAGGGGTGTTCATGTAATTTAGGAGTCCTAAGTAGTAGTCACTATTATCGTATGCTGATTTTTTAAGTATATTTTTAGCGATCTGTACTGCTTTTTCAGCTAACCCATTGCCTCTTGGATGGCACGGAGACCTGGTACGGTGATTAAATTTCCAGCCCGAAGTAAAAAAATCTGAACTCATGGCATGAAGGTTGAGATCCATTGTCCGTTTCTAAAGTGACCGGTGGTCCAAATGTTGAAAACATTTCATTCAAAAATAAAATGACTTTTTTCGTTGTTGTTTCGGTAAATTTTTGAAACTTTAGGTACCCCGTATAGCTGTCGATAAACACAACGTACTCTTCGTTATTAAAATGAAACAAATCTCTAGCCCCTACTTCAAAGCCGTACCTGAGAAACTCTTTTCCGCCAAGTTTTAGTTTGTTGTTGTTTCTCTGGTATACTTGACATGCGGCACATTTAGTGACAAAATTTAAGATGTCTCTGCTCATCAGTGACCAAAATTCTGATTCTTGGGTCATTCTAGCGCACTTGGCATAACTAAAATGCCCGCCGTGTATATATTTTAATATACTGGCTCTCATATTGGGGGTAATGAACACTTTTGTAGCTTTGAAGATGACACCATCATCATTTGTTGACAGTTCATCTCAAAAATTCCAGAACTGCTTCAACTCCGCAGGCAGCTGTTCTTTTGATTTTGGCTATCCGTTGCGAATTCGGTTAATAAGTGACTTACTCATTTTATCTTTCTGAGTCTCTTTTTTCAGTTTTCCTAATTCTTTGTCGGATATAGCCAACATTGTTTGAATTTCTAGGTTTTCTTCTTCTGTTTTGTTGATTTCGTTGTAACAGTCGCGACTCAGTGGATCTGCATTTTAATTCCTGGCTTAAATACCAGTTTGGGATCGTAGGTTAGTAAGCTTAGCTAATTCTTTGGAGTCTAGGAGGTGATGAGTGTAACGGTTTCTGAAAAATGGATTCCAAATGGATTCTACGATAATTTGTTTGCCCCACACGTACTGATGTAATTTTTCGCATCTAAACTTGACTGCGAGTGCCTAATTTTCTAATTGAGAATATCTAGGCTGACACTCTGCGAGGGATTTGGAAGCGTAGGCTACTGTCTGCTCATCTTGTAGTATATGAGCTGGAGTCTACCTGCAACTTTACATCTTTGTTGACATTGTATAGTTTTAGTGCTGATGGTTTGCTAATCGTTTCTTTAAGTTTGTCAAAAGATTTTTGTTAGTTAGTGTCGCAGTAAAACGAATTTGATTTTTCCGGAGAGGTGCTGTAATGTGTGAAAATTTTTTAATGAACTTACTAAGATATGTAAATTTTTTCAGAAACGTTTGCAATTGTTTTCGGTTCTCATGGGCTTTAAGGCCTCTGACTGCATCTATTTTGTCTGGGTCTAAATGTAAGCCAGCCTCACTGATAACGTGTCCTAAAAATTTTATTTTCTTTTGCTCATATAAACATTTTTCTTTGTTTAATTTCAGACCATTTGTTCTAATAATTCTGATCACTTTAGCTGTAGTTTCACGTCATTCCTCTAAGTTATTAGCATGAAGTATTATGTCGTCTATGGCGACTTTCACATTTGGCAATTTTGAAAAGAATTTTTGCATAATACTTTGGAACATTTCTGGTGCTGATGAGATGCCAAAGGGTAGTCTTTTGCATGAGTAATAACCCCATGGTGTTGAAAATGTTAAAATTTGCTTTGTGCGGCCAGAAACCTTTCTTGCTCCCTTGAGCTGCGCACTGATTTCTTCAATGGTGTTCATTGGGTAGTGATGACGCTTAATATTTCTGTTTACGCTTGTAGAGGATCGATGCAAATTCAAATATTTTCCTTTTTACGTACCACTACCATTGGTGATACAGCAGGAGTTGTCAAATTTGTTGGCTCTATTACTCTCATTTTGACCATGTTTTCGATTTCATTTCATACCTGATATCTGATTTTAAATGATACTCGCCTGGCTGGACAAATTTCAAATTTCGGATTTTCGACTAGGTGTATATCATATACAAAGTTCTTTACGCAGCCTAGGCCATTATATAGGATCTTATCAATTTGGAGTTCATGCACTCTTTTGATTAGCTCCAACTTTTCACACATTTCTGCCCCTCAAATTGGTTTCACATTCTGGTTCACTATTTTAAAGTTAATTTTACTAAATTTCGCAGCTATTTTGCAAGTAACCATAGTTTCGCCGAAAACTTTAATTTTTTTGTTGCCAAATGACACTAGATGTTTTACTCCGTTTGGTTCAATTTTTATTAACTTATTAAACTTCTGTAGTTTATCCACTACACATTTTGACAACACGTTACGCTGCCCACCAGTGTCTGGTTTAAGTTTAAAATTTATGTTTCCAATCTTCAGAAAAACTATCCTTACAAATTCTATCGCTATATGTAACCGAGCCAATAAAAACTTCGGAATCATTACTTTCGTGAGTTTCTTGTTCGCAATATACGACATCCCTGTTTTTGTTGAACTTAGTTTTTGCTTTTGTTCTGCACATTTTTTCAAAGTGATTTCCCTATTTGCATTTTTTGCAAACATGGCGATATTCTGGACAACTGCGTACTGCATGATTCTTCCCGCAATTTCTATAGTCAAACGTTTTTGTATTATAACGTTTTCTCACCAGATTTAAATTTTTTCCTCTTCACCATTTATTTCGGCCGTTTGTTTCTGAGCCAGTTCAGTCGCTTTGCAAATTTTAAGGGCTTTATCTAGCGTAACGTCATCTGAAAGCGGCTTGGTACGTAGTGTATCACTTCTAATTCCTAGAATGAGTTGATCTCTTAAAAGACCGTCGGTGAGTTGCTCGAAATGGCAATTTTGCAATATGTATCGCTAGAAGGTTGTGTTCAACTTTGGTGTGAAATACTTTTCGAATATTTTCTTGACCTCCGATAACTTTTCTCCATTGCCGTATATTTGTATGTATGGCTGCGTAGCCAATAGATGACATAAAAGTTGCCAGTTGTACGTTCGCTGGTTTCGAGCTTAAACCTGTTGCGACTTCGAAGTATTGATACTGCTGCCTCCACAGCTTCCACTCTTTGCCCATATCTTTGTCGTGTTCTATTACTAGTGGTTTTGGTGGGCTAAGGAAATTACATGCTTCTGCCATTTTGAACAATTCAGCACACAATTGGGTTGCTAGGTTTTTTTATTCTTTCACTTTAGTAAGTTTATTTAGAAAAACACGGGTTTCGGCACCATGTAAATAAAACATTGGTTTTATTTAATAACTAAAAGTTCAATTTATTGGAGATTCTTAACTTATATATGTATGAGTAATTGTAATGGCGACTACTAGTATGAATGCTGGCTGAGCTAATGTGGGGTAGTCCAAGAATATGGCCGTACAAGTATGTAAAAAAGGGGAAGAAGATAGAAACCATGGAGGTATAAAATACTATGATGTAGAACGGAAGTAGTAACGTGTAGCCACGTTGATATAATTGCAACTGGCAAAAACCGAAGCAAAGTAAAAGTAACTAAATTCCTTAAAACTAAATAAATATAATTTAATATATACATATATAAATCGATACAGTATGCATAATTGACTACGGCGAAGGTGACGAATCAGTGAGAAAACGATATGAATCAACGTAATGAAAATTGCGACAAAAAACAAAAAAATATTCAGTCAGATATTGACGTACATACAACACATTCTACATCTATGTATGTCCCATCTCCAGGAAACTTCGTCTATCTGTCTTTCAATTCACATATTATAAAAGGGGACAAAGTAGTCGGTATATGCTCTGGTATAGCCAGAAAAATCGTAGAAGGTCAATATACCGCTGACTTTTGCTAAAGGTGTATTTACTTAACGTCTATAATAGTTTTTTATGTTTAGATTTGTTTGGCTTTTAAAATTAAATTAATTTTAAAATTAATTTATTTTCCTTCCGTTGTAATAAATCTAAAAAGGAAAAAAGTTTTTATATAAAGGCATGCTCCCGAACTTTTTTGACAACTTTCGGTAATATAAAAATTAACCAAAGTTCCTCTCTCAGGTTTAAGTGCATAAAAGTATGTTAACGTAAAAAATAGCACATGTGACATTGTATTTCTCCGTGAAAAATATGTATTAATTTCTTAACTTAAGAAAGGATATATGTATGTATATGCATGCATATATACGTATATTTAATCAAAAGGAATTAAGTCTTTCTCTTATATTTTATAGAGAATTTTAGAAGTATATTTTAAACGTTATGACAAATGGTAGTTATAAGAACTAAATTTATTTACGTTGAGAAAATTCCCGTATTTAAATGTTGTGAACTAAACTAAAAATTTTTATTTCCAGTGAGTAAATATCAGAAAATCTCTTTATAACTGGGAATGCAGCTAAATATTATACATACATATGTACATATATATATATATATATTCAAATGTGCTAGCATGCATACAAATATTTTTAATTTTATTTTATATTTTTAAATACTTAATATTGAAATTCCTTATTTGGGATATTCTACTATGATTATGTATTTGTTGTAATTCATATGCAATATTGAAATTCTCATATTGTATTTGATTTATGTGGCATAAACATCCGAGGTTGAATGTTTTCAAAATGCTTAAACTTCACTGACGATTTGGTTTTAGCAACCAATGAAATGTTGGCATATGA
The DNA here is from genome assembly GCA_963681545.1 of Germaria angustata. NCBI lineage: Eukaryota > Metazoa > Arthropoda > Insecta > Diptera > Tachinidae > Germaria > Germaria angustata. Next base: position 79,219,055 of record OY812998.1, on the reverse strand, counting down.
AGAGCTAAAGCCACAATAAACTTTTGATTTTTTCTATTTTATATTTTTAATTAACAAATACAAACTGAGAAGCTACTTGGCCTATCTGCAGAAACATCCGGAGTCTGCAGCAGGATTCGAACCTGCAATCTTCGGACTATTAGACTAGTGCACTATCTATTGGTCCACTAATTTCAAATGTTATTCGTCTCACAGTATGTTATACACCGTAACGTATATGAAAACCAATTTTGTTACACTAAATTTTTTATACTGACTATTATTGTCGATTGGATTCGGACTCTCACTTGGAAGTATTATTTTATCCCGAATTACTAGTAGATCACAAAATAGTATCTGCTAGTGATTTTTTCCAGTTCTTATGAGTTCTTGAATCGATTATCCTGCAATATATCACACCCTGATTTGAATCCTCAACGAGATTACTGTACATCTATATTAAGGTGACCAACTGTACTCATTTAGTGACTTTTGTACTCTTTTTTCGCAAACCGTACTCCTTTCAAATCCTGTACTCTGAAAGTACTCATTTGTATAATTTTATACTCATTTGTATTTCTAAAAGATTTTTTAGATTATTTTATTTCAATTTTATTTACGCGCACATATGGCTGCCGTTTCCGGCACAATTGAGAGGCCGTATTATGTACCTGCAGAGATAGATAGATACTACAGACCTCTTTTTCTAACAACGTCAAAATTAAATTTTTGAAAAGAGATGGATATATCTATCTCTCTATATTTGCTTTGTTCTGACCTTTCTGGTTATTTTGTGCGTAGCATGTACGGCAAAGTTTTATGGGAATTCCCTTTCTGTTTAATTAATTTGAGCTTAAAAAAACCAACAATTTCGTACTTTTTGTTCAAGTTTACAAGATTTGAGGTGTACAACATAAAATAAAATTTTATTTATCTATTGAAGGTGAAGTTGCATGTAAGTATTAATATTATAGTTCCATTTTACTTAAATAATATCAGATTATTTTATTTATTTAAAATCAAAATAATAAATATATTACTAATATACTTTTTAGATTATTAATTCAAATACGAGCGATAACAAAAGAAGGGAAAATCGTTTAAACGAAAATTTAAAAAAAGAGTTTCCGTTCATTGTAGTTAAAAATCAAAATGATGACTCCTTGGTTAAATGCACAATCTGCAATAGGGAATTTTCAATTGCAATTCATGGACGTAGTGCAATAACGGCACACATTGAAACTAAAGTACATAAAACGTCTCATGACACAGCAGCGTCAACATCCAAACTGACAACATTTTATAAAGGGAATACTTTTGGAACTAATGAAAAAAAAAAATTGGCAGTTATGGAGGGTACTTTCGCTTTTCACACAATAATCCATAATCAAAGTTTTCGCAGCATGGACTGCACTACTAAATTATTAAAAAAAATTTTGTGACGAAAAATTTTCTTGTGCGCGAACAAAATGTGAGTATCGTAACCAGCGTATTTAATGAATACTGCAAGAAAATGCTATCAGAAAATCTGGATTCTGTATCACATATATCTATTCTATCAGACGCATCGAATCACAATGAAATAAAACTTTATCCAATTTTAGTAAGGTATTTCGATATTAAGAACGGCATTCAAATTAAAATTTTAAATTTGGAATCATTGGATGGGGAAACATCAGACATTTTGTCTAATCACTTATTTCGTGTTATAACAGAGAACAATTTGAATAAGAAAATTTTGGCGCTCTCGGCTGATAACACAAATACCAATTTCGGAGGACGCACCCGTAAAGGTGTCAATAATGTGTACACAAAATTACAATATCTTCTGAAAAGAAATATTTTGGGAATTGGTTGTAATGCTCATATTATATCAAATGCCATCAATACAGCATCAAGTTCAATGTCAATAGATGTGGAAGTAATTATTACAAATATATGTCTATATTTCAATCGGTTTACAGTACGGGTAGCAAGTTTGAAAGAATTTTGTGAAGAGGCTGGTATTCAATACAAAAAACTGCTTGGTTATTCCAAAGTCAGATGGCTTGCTTTAACTCCAGCATTATAACGCGTTTTGCAGTTATATGATCCACTACGTTCATATTTTTTAAGCCTTAACAAATGTCCTACAATTTTGAAGAAATTCTTTCAAAACGATATATCAGAACCTATGCTTTATTTTATTCACAGTCAGGCGTCGTTGTTTCATAAAATTATTCTACAAATTGAAGGAGATAAAATTTCAGCAGCAGAAGTTTGTATTATATTAAACGATTTCATACTGCAATGTAAATCAAGATTTAATGATGGATTTTTACCACTAATTCTAAAGAATAAACTGACCGTTTTGGAAGATTCCAATCCCGGAATAAAAAATGAATTTTTCAAAGAAGTTAAAAATTTTTATAAAAATTGCTATGAATATATCGAAGAATGGATAGTGAACTTTAGAGCATTAAATTGCTTCAAATGGACCCTTCTAAATAGTAAAATTGAATGGAAAGAACTTTCTTCAGCAGTCGAATTTGTAATGAAGGAAGTAAAAGATATTGTTATTAATGACAATTTTCTTTTTGAAGAAATTCGAAGAGTAAATTTATATTTAAATGAAGAAAAATTGAAGAAATGGAGCGATGAGAAAATAGAACTTGACAAAAGATGGGTAGAAATCTTTCGGCATTTTAGAGTAGAAGATATCCCACGTGAAAATTTAAAAGTTTTAATAGAAGATTCCTTATGTTGTCCAGGCACTAATTCTGCTGTTGAAAGGGTATTTTCACTAGGGACTGATTATTGGAGCAGTGAGAAGTCCCAACTTTCTGTAAAAACATTATCTGCCGTCTTAACAGTCAAACTTAATATGCAAAATGAAAGTTGTTCGGATGTGGCTACATTATTAGACGAACATCCTCATTTAGCGAAAAAAAATCCACTCCGAAGAAAAATATGTTTTTAAAAGAAAATAAAGTTTTTATCGTTTTTTCTTCTTTTTTTCACCTATGAATAGGGGTGCCAAACGTACTGTTTTTAGCAGTACATGTACTGTTTTTATTTAATTGTACTGTTTTATGCATAACATCCAAAGCAGTACGCAAATGTACTGTTTTTTATACGTTGTACTGTTTTTTGTACTTTTTGTTGTTCAATGATTTTTTATAAACATTTTTAATATTTGATAACAAAAAATCATCCATATTTTTAAACGTGTTAAAGCGAAAACCCTTTAATATATCGATTTAAAAACAAAATGACTCATGCCACTTTCAAAATAAAGGGCTCATATGTACATATGTATATGCAAATAATTTTATACTTAATGAATTAAAAAATATTTTATATTTTTATTTAATTAAAATGTAAAATAAAAGTTTAAAAACAAAGCATACCAAATGTGTAGAATTGACATTAATTTTAATATATAAACATTGGCACAATCTGAAAATTTAAAAATTTTGTAATACACGCAATACAACTCAGCCCAAACAACAAAATATAATCTTATATGCCTTTTATTGTGTACATATATTTAAAATGAATTTTCAAGCTCTTTGTACAAAAATTTTTATAATGCATATTGGCTATGATCTCATATATTTTAAGTGTTTTTTTAATATTATTTTTGTTTCTTTTGAATTAATAGTATATTTGTTGCTTTTTAATTAATAGCTCAAAACATGCTAAGACTTGAATAAATACTTATGTTTTCGTTAAAAAATGTACTGTTTTTTCCTTAATTGTAATGCTTTTTGTGCTGGTTGTACTGTTTTTCCGAATTTCAAAACTGGCTACCCTACCTATGAAATACTTGCAAAGTGTACTCTTTTTGAACAAAAAGTAGTTGGTCACCTTAATCTATATACATGAATGTGAATTTCCAATTACAGTGTAAAACATAGTTTCCTTCTACGCTAGTTTACAGTTTCATTGTTCATCTACATATACATACTATACATATGTATATCGTCCTTAACTTTCCAACTATCGGATGTGAAAAAATCGAGAGAGGATTGGAAACTGATTGGAAAAGAAATGTATATAAATCTGCGCTTTCAGAGATGTACAGATTTTGAGTTGCACAATTGAAGGCGTATTTGTGATCTCCTGAAAAACATGATTTGTAAAAACCCGTATGTATGTTTTCGTAACATTTTTGTATGCTTCTGTCCCAGAATTGTTATACATTGCTGTGTACACACGTAATATGAAAATTCTTAGAGGTGGCCATGTTCTGAAAATAGAGTAGATGGAAATTGTGCTATATTTAAAAAAAGTAATCAATAGCTCCATTGTCGCTTTTTCCACCAGTCACTGTAATATACTTTCTGAAGTGATATTTTGAACTCCATAAAATTAAAACATAACTAAAGAACAAAAAGAGAATGTTCATTTATTTAATATTTTTAATGCAGTCAATTTAAATCGCCTCGATTTAGAGAACTGGGTCGATAATATAAATGCATTGTACATATGTCAATAAAAAAGTAATATAAATGAAAAATAATGCAAATACTCCTATTTATTAATTAATAAAATAAAAGTTTCCACATTACATGCCAAAATAAAGTAAATTAAACTAGCTAAGGTAAATTATTAGTTAGGTTGATTGGAGGGGTGTGATAAGCCCATGTTATACGACATACACTTAAGCCAGTGAAAGCTTGTTGTGCGCTCCCTTTTAATTATCAGACACAAACTGCCAGAGTTCTGCGGCAGGATTCGAACCTGGGACCTTCACACTACGAGTCTAGTACACTACCTACTAGTCTGCGAAGCTCAGTAAATTATTAAATTATTAATTAAATCTTGGAATTTCATTACATTACTTTCTGTTGGAGAAAACGATGTATCAGTTGCAAATAGCCTTTGTAAAACTGCATTAGATGCTGCTATAGATGGTATTAAAGGCTTAAACTAAATAGTAATTGTCATTCCTTTCTTCTATTATTCCGCTATTTAAAAATATAGAAAGCATTTTGCAATCACACTTGGGTATTTCTATATTTAATAAATTTATTTTCAACCGCGGATTCGCTAGAATTAACTTCCTTTATAGTTTTTATATATTTTACAGATATAAAGGAATTCAGTTCAACGAGTGGGTTAGCAGCTATATAAATAAAATATATAAATTGGAAAAAATGGAAGTTCATTGGATCCAAAGGACCCACAATTGATTTTTTCGACTTCATAGGATACAATGACAAAATGTTAATTTATATTGGAAATAGGAACTACTTTTAATAATTTATAAAAATCGATTTGAAAGTATTCCTATTTTATTAAATGAAATAGTTATTTCTTTAAATCTACATGAAAACATTATTTTGCTTCAACCCAAAAAGATAAAGTTACTTTCACTTAAAAGAATACGCGACTGCTGGCGATTTCAAGATTTGAAGTCTATTGCCAGTGGCAAATAACCGATTCCAATTTAATAAAAATTAGTTTCTATGGAAAAAAAATCATAAAAAGTTTACTTTTTTAACACAACGAAGATAACTCGAAATCTGTGATGTGAAATCGAAAAGACGACATCCTGCAATCACAAATCCATGTTATAATCATAGGAAATAATCCGAATGATAATCTAAACATTTTAATGATTTCTTTAGAAGCTCTCTTTTTGGGCAGTTCCTGAATAAGAAAACAAAAATAATTTGCATTTAGTGAATACTACATTTTTCCTTTTTAGGCTGAATGGTGTAGTTAATTAGATGGTAGAAATAAAAGTATTACTATTTTATAATAAATTGTGATGTTGCTGTCAACGAAGGAAATTAAAGTGTCATGTTAAGCCTTTTTTAAATGGGATATGAAAGTAAGCTCATCATTACAGTGTTGCAAGGGTCGCCTTGAAGTTTTGTTTTAGTTTCCACTAAACGCAATAAAATTGGTTATAAGTGCCCTGAATAATGTTGTTTTGTAAAGCTACGAGTAGATTTCTCTGTTAAATGTCTGTCTTTTAATATCTTTTTAATATCAGATTTTAATGATAATAAATTAAAGTAACCTGTATTCCACTTTTTGGGTGAAGAGCTTTTCAACGATGTGTTTAAGTCAAAATTTTTGCTAATGTGCTAGCACATTTTCTATGACAGAATGAATCAGCTGATCTATTTGTGTAACGAACTTCTACTACGGGTTCTATCGTTCTAGAAACTTTATTATCTTACGATCTGACCGTACTGAGGGAAATTTGGTATGGTTCGTGTTTTTTACATGATCGATGCCGATTATAATAAAAATAATAATAATAATAAATATCGACGTCAATTTAACATTACGAGGAAAATGCAAATGTGAACTAATAATGACAAGATATTGAGTTGTAATCAAATTTGAAAACACTAAACCTCATATATTTATGCCAAAATATTTAAATACAATATGAGAATAATAGTAGGCTTGGAATGCTTTTATACAAAGAGCACAACAAACAATTTCTACTGACATGTATCCATTTTATTTTTCTTTAAACATTTAGGTGCCAATAATTGTATTTATTAGGCAAAAAGAAAAACAAGATCTTCATTACTTTTAATGGAGCCAACTGACTATTTTAGATATATTCAGATGTGTTTGTGCTTGTATTTGTCTCGGAAAATTTCGTTTATTTCTACTGGATTTTCCATACAAAAAGAAATCCACATCACTAGATTTAGGTTAATCTACTTAAAATTGTAATATTTAATGATGCAACTATGTTTTTCCCACCCCGTGCGGGGTTTGCTAGATCCTCCATCTCTACCCTCCCATGCGGCGCATTGGGGACGCTCGACATGCCTTTCTTCTTTGGAAAGGCATGTAGGGGAAATAAAATACCCGGTGGTGATCAAAATCTAGCACGACGAAGGACCAGCTATATTATCGAATTATGATGGGTATGCTGACTGATTAGAAACTAGAAAAACATAAGCTGAGAGTTATCGCAGGTGGGAATAGCGAAAAACTACATATACTGCAGCCCCGACTAAGAACAGCAGGCGTAGGGCCAAAAACACACGAAACTCTGGTGCACAAACGTTTCATATAAAGCTATTTAACATTGATCACCTGGCAACCACACTGAACAGTGATTTGGACAACAGATGAATAGTATAAACCGGGCTGGCAGCTGTGTTATTCTGTTACTTTAGTGCGCGAGAGTGACATCTTGCAGAAACGGCTCTCAGGGTAATGTCACAGCTGTCTTCCGTCTCGTTAAAACCTTGGCAAGGACTTGGAAAACGCTCTATACTTAGTAGCCGTTAAGTTGGTATTGCAGGTTTAGTTGATAAGAAATCCTAATTAATACCAGACCTGGCTCTGTACACAAGCACTCATAAGGTCTTGTGTCAACCCTCGCGAGGACCTCACTGCTTGCAAAGGGACCCTCGAGGCCACTATGAGGGCAACTGCATAACGGGTATAGATAACGATGCCAAGGTGGGACCCAATTAGAAATAATGAATACAATTTTTGAAACCCCTAAAAATAGAGAAAATAGAGAAGCCGAAGCTGTCTTCAAAAGCAGTTCGAAAACTCTCCGATCTCCAATTAAACCAACACCTTGTTCCATCGACGTCGACAAAAATAAGAACACAGAACTTTTGACACACCTCAAGTCACAGCCACTTATCGGGATAGCAGATCAGTGACAAATAGCTCGCCGAAACAGGAGTTCATCATAATAATGAGATCGTCTGAAGAATAAGCCCTTGAGAAGTGCAAAAAGGTACTCAAGAAAATACGACTGGCAATGAACAAGCAACGAAATATAAGAATGGATGTTCAAACTGGAGTATCAGAATTAGAAGAGCTCGTAGATATAATAGCAAGCTACCGAAGAAACTGGAAGACTGCAGAAACACAAATAAACAGATCTCAAGCAAAGCAAAATGAGACAAGAAGAACTGAGAACACTAAAAAGGCTAATAACGATGAAAATATCATAACGACTTCAGTACCTCAAAATAAGCAAAGGCAGACAAAGCCGAAAGAGAAGGCACCACTCAAAGAATGCCTAGGAAACGACCGGAGGAAAAGCCTAAGGAACGCCCGGAAGCAGTTATAATAAAACCGGTAGGAAGTCACAGTTACGCCGACGTACTTAAAAATATAAGACAAAATGTGAAACCGGAGAAGACAGAAGTGGCAGTACAATCCATTTGAAAGACTAAAACGGGGGCAATACTACTCGTGATGGCAAGAGGAGGAAAGAAGAAAGACTTTTGTAATGACATCAAAGCCACTCTTAATGGAGCAGAGTTGCAAAAAGATTCACGTCAGTACCTGCCCGAAGGCCTAACCTGACGGTGTACTATTGCACAAGGGTGAATAAAGCACGTTCACCACCGCCCCAGTAGCCCCCGCCAAAGGCACATGACTGGAGCGCCAACTAACATGTGCCCCTGACAGGGACAACATGGTAGCAAGTTCCGTACAGGCTGCAGAACCATGTACAGACACCTTGCTAAGATGCTTGGAGCTATCTAACCTCCTACTACCCAAATGGCACGGCAGTGGAAATTTTACCCCCATCTGACCTGAGGCTTCACCTACCGTAACCATTAGAGCAGCTCTGTCGAATAGCAACAGCACCTAGAGATATATGGCCTGAAGAGAACATCCACATCATGCCACTAGCCCATGATTGAAGACACACTCATCCAGCCCATACCTCTCCCCGCGTATCTTTGGGTTTTAACCACAGCCACCACGTGATCCCCGAAGGGTCCTCACCAATAACCAGTCTAGGACACGTCCTAGGGGCTACTGGTTCCGGCGGCACCAGATAGGACTCTGGTCAGCCGCGTGTTAAAAGCACCTCCGATTTTAGGTTTCCTGCACACCTGAGGCATCGGTAACACCTCTACCTAGACTAGCGTAGCAAGCTACTTCCTTAATTACTTATATGCACGCCCGTTACCCTGGTGTTTCAGGGATTGGGTAGTAACATATTAAGTTTTAGGGCAATTGGCCAAAGGTCAAGGTCTGGAAAGACCAACTACCCCTCCGGACGAGCGAGCGAACCCGCTTTTACCTTTAGTTTACTTGCATGCGCGCCCGTTGCCCTGTTGTTTCAGGGATTGGGTAGCAACATACAAGTTTTTAGGGGTTATCAGCAAAAAGGCCTAGGTCCGGAAACCTGATAACCCTATACCCCAGGAAGCACAACACCAAGCCACCAAGACAAGATGTATTGACCGTGCCCCCTGGGGGGATCTTAATGGAACAGCTGTTGTGCAAGATTTAAGGCCGAAGGCTACAATAGAGATACAGGACCTTGATTCTCTAACCACAGAAGAAGAAGTAGTCGCCGCTGTAAACGAAGCTACAAACACGGCAACTGTCAGACTAACAGCTCCAAATAGTAGGGAACAAAGAAGAGCCTTCGTCTCGCTACCAGTAGCAAGAGCGAATGAACTCCTCAAGACTAAGAGGATAAATATAGCAATCACGAACTGCAGAGTCAAATATCGTGAAGAGATGAAACGCAGCTTCCGATGCTTTGGAGCGGGCCATCTGCAATGGGAATGTAAGGGCCCCGACAGAAAAGGGATGGGGTTATGCATTAGATGTGGACAGAAAGGTCACAAGCTAAAGGAATGCAAAAGCTCTCCAAAATGCTGCATCTGCTTTCAGGAAGGAAATAGCACCTACCGCGCTCGAGAAGTTGCAAAGCTAGAAATCAAAAGGCGCTATGAAAATATTACAAGCAAATATGCACAGAGGAAAAGTGGCGCATGCTTTATTGCCACAGATTGTTATAGAACAGAAAGTGGACGTCATAATTATCAGCGAACAGTATGCAAGAATGAACAATGGGCTCTGGCTTGAAGACGATATATGAATAGCAGTCTTCTAAAAGTGAAAACTAAAGGTAGCGCCAATGGATTTGTGTGGCTGCAGTCTGAGCAAATTACACTCGTAAGTTGCTACCTAACTCCCAGTGATAATATCGAAGATTTCAGGAGAAAGCTTGGCACGATCGAAGATACCGCAAGAGACACCGGTAAAAGAGTCATAATCGCGGGTGACTTCAATTCGCGGGCAGTAGAATGGGGAATGAAAACAACCAACCCGAGAGGCAGAAGTATATTAAAAATGGCAGCTAGGACTGGGTTAACGGTTGCGAATACTGGAAGTGTGCCCACATTCAGACGCCCCGGATGTGATGGAACCATACCGGATATCACCCTAGTGTCTGACAGGATCGCAAACAGAATAGAAAACTGGAAAGCCCTTGAGATATACACAGCCAGTGACCACTAATTTATCTCAATTTTCCGGAAAGATAGTGACACCGAGCCTATAAGAAAGGCAAATGTATCTACCCGCAAGTGGAATGGGAATAAATTAGATACTTCTGCCCTCCAGACTGAAATCGATAGACAAACGGAAGCAACTGAAATCGTAAGAGATGCCAACACAATCGTAAAAAATTTTATGGATATAATCGTGAAGGGATGCAACAAAGCAATGCCGAGGATGAAGCGACTTCGAAACAACAAAACCGCGGTTCACTGGTGGAACGACTCGGTTGATGGAGCTAGACGAAACTGCATCCGGCAAAGACGAATATATACAAGGGCCAAACGCGGTGGCGCAGCGGAAGCGGAACATAGGGACTATCAGGACGCAAAAAAGAGGCTGCGAAACGCTATAAACAAGAGTAAGAAGGAGAAATGGAAGGAACTGAGAGAGGATATAAATCGAAATCCCTGGGGTTTCGGTTACAAGATAGTTATGAGGAAGCTTGGCATGAAGAACTCTGCGAAGGATATGGACGACGAAACTGTGCTAAACATAGTGAAGACGCTCTTTCCAAAGCACGACGTCTGGGAAGATGAGGCAGAAGTTGAACGAACTATCGATGTCCCTCCATTCACACACGAAGAAATTCAAATAGCCGCTCGCGGTCTAAAAAACAAAAAAGCTCCTGAGCCCGATGGCATCCCAGCCGAAGTAATAAAAGAGATAGCGGAGAACCGACCTCAGCTACTACTGAAGATGTATAACAGCTGCTTAAAAGAAGGTGTATTCCCAAATCCCTAAAAAGAAAAGAGATTAGTACTTATCGAAAAAGGGAAGGGAGATCCAGGGTTGCCATCCTCATACAGACCGCTTTGTATGCTGAACATAGCTGGAAAGTTGCTCGAGCGACTCATAAAGCCTCGACTTAATGAATCCATTACCATCGCTGGAGGTCTATCAAAGAGGCAGTATGGTTTCCAGCCAGGAAAATCTACAATAGGAGCTCTAAAAGACGTTGTAGAAGTTGTCGCAGCCGCCCAACAAAGAAACCACTTCAGCAGATCAGTGGTACTTCTGGCTACTCTGGATGTAAAAAATGTATTTAACAGCCTTAGGTGGATAGATATTCTACACGCTCTTGAGAGAAATTTTAATTTACCACAGTATCTCATGAGAATTATCAGGAACTACCTGAATGATAGAGTACTTGTTTACAATACAAGCAGGGGTAGTAGAAAAATTGAGGTCACCTCCGGAGCCGCTCAAGGATCGATACTGGAAGCGGATCTCTGGAACGCTAGCTACGATGAAATATTTAAAATAGAAATGCCTGAGGACACTTTCCTTGTCGGATATGCGGACAACATTGCAGCCGTTATAAAAGCAAGAAATACGGAAATTGCAGAACGCAGATTTCGACAAGTAATGCTAAGGACCAAGAGCTGGCTGGACCCACACGGCCTACAACTGGCAATGCACAAAACAGAGCTGCTGTTACTCTCTAAACGACAAATTCCCATCGAAATAGAAATGCGAGTAGAAGTCGTAACACTACTCACAAAAAGGTAGGCCAACTATCTAGGAGTAAGATTGGATTCAAAACTGACATATTCGAGTCAAATCCAATACACGACAACAAAAGCAGCGAGAATAACATCACAACTCAGCCGACTTATGGCAAATATCGGAGGACCACTGCCAAGCGAACGGAAACTTCTAATGGAGGCCTATAACAGCGTCCTCTTATACGGAAGCGAAATATGGGCTAAGACATTGGAAACCAAGCGCAGGGCAAACACACTATTGTCAGTGCAAAGAACGGCGGCACTACGTGTAACATCAGCATATCGTACCATGTCCGCATCCGCTGTTCTTGTAATAGCTGGAATGATCCCCTGAGATGTGCAAGCGAGAGAGCGGATGAGAATATTTAACACTAAGGAAAACAACTCTCAAGCAGCGTTAGCAATCGATGCCGTAAAACGAGAAACACAAGAGAAGTGGCAAACACGCTGGAAAAACGATACACATGGCAGGTGGACCTTCAGACTCATCCCTTGTTTTTTTCGCCTTCTTTTTGCCAGCCTTTCCTCCATTCTTGCTACTAGCGTTTGCAGTACTGCCGCCATTGGCTTCAAATTCTTTGACAACATCCTCATAATCTTCCTTGGTTTTTACGATTTAGGTCCATTCTGTGGATCTGCCGTTTATGCTCTCCACCACACTTACGCTGCAGAGCCGCAATTCTTGCCAAAACCGTTCGCTGTATTGCCACCATTGGCTTCAAATTCTATGACAGCATCCTCATAGTCTTCCATGGCTTTTGCGGCTTTAGTTCCATTCTGTGGATCTGCCCCTTATGCTCTCTACCAGACTCACCCTGCATAGCCGCCATAATGTCCCCATAGTTGTTTCTGGCTGTATCGGGCACAGTTTCCAGGACTTGTGTATCAGTACCTTTTAATGCCAAGATCGTCTCAGTGCATTTCTCCTCCTGCGATTGTAGCTTCTGATCTACACCATTCTCCAGAATATCAAGCTTCTCATGAACATATTTTTCTGGCCCATTGAATTTCCTATTGACGCTGTGAATTTCTCTCTCCTTGTAATTCCGTCTATCTTTAATGATGTTAATCCTCACATTCGCGGCCTCATGGATATTATCCAGCCTTTTATTTGTTGCTTTCAACATTTCATTAATAGCCTTAAAGCTTTCTTCCATTTTCTGCATCATTTCCTTATTGGCCTTAGAGATTTCTTCCATTGTCTGCAACATCATTTTTTGTCTTGCCTTAGAGATTTCTTTCATTTTCTGCATAAACACTGCGAACATAGAGTTTATGTCCATGTTGCTTGTAACTGAACGTGTACCCATCTCCAGTTCTTCTTTTTCTTTGAACTCATGGGTATTGATGTCTAGGCCAAGCCGAACAAACTCCTCCGCTAGACTCTTCTGCAGATCCGCTTTGTTACCAGCTGTAGGCAGGCCCAGTTTGTCCAACTCCTGCTTTAGCTGTTCCTCCTTAAGCTCGTCGAACTTCATTTTGCAATCCCACTTCTGACACCAATTGTTACGTTTTTAACTTTTTAAAAATGTTTCCGGTGGGTTCTTAGATTGCAATGAAATTAAACGCACAATACTTCAATTTTCAGTACTTAACAGCTACTACTTTATTTAATTTAATACCACCGTACTATAATTAAAAGCAATAATACCCACTGAATACATTTTACACGGTCACGGTAAAGTCTAACAACTCACTCACCAATTACAGACTCAACACTGTCTGTCTGCTGACTAAACTCTGACAGAACTGAACTTTAACCGACTCGCTGAACTTTGATGTGCGCAGCTTATATACTCTCAGCGATCATTTCTCGAACATTCATAATGTTTGTAGAAGCTGCGCACATCATCGTACACTTAAATTAAACATGAGCACAAGACTCGCACATACACACATACACACCCTCCAATCAGACATACAAATGCCGACGGACAACAATAACAATAATCATGAGCGTATTCTCTGTTTCAATCACTTAGCAGCCACATGTGTGTTTGTGTGTACATTCCCACCACCATGGCTTAACAATTATCTATCTATGCATGTATGTATAGTTGTCATGTGCTCATTTACAATGAATAATAAAATCAAATAACAATAACAACAATTCAGTATCATCTAGAGTAATTATGATGAATAATACAAGCAAATAAGAATAACCATGATTCAGTATGTTCTCTCTAAGTTACAACATGTTATGGGCCCAGACCCAACCTTGGGAAGAAATTTTGTAAATTAATAAATTTGAATGGACAGCGACACAAAGATTGTGGTAAATTCTAATATTGGCAGCACCAACTATGGGCTTTCAGTTGGCTCAAGAGCAGAATTTTGCAAGATGACGGAATCAAGACTTTGTAGTATTCATCGTTTTAAAGGGCAAAATTATCAACTGTGGCGGAGATCTACATGGCGGAGAATAAATTGAAGCCATATGTTTTAGGAACGATCACGAAAACAGCAAGTAACGCCAACGAATGAGACGAGAAAGTGTGGTGGTTATAGGGAAAATTTGTATTTCAATGTTGTGTTTAAGTGTTGGTGCGGGACCTATTGTTTTCCCTATAGCCTCTTTTTTATTTTATACAGCTGGTGAGGTCCCAGCTAAAACGCAGGCGTTCAAAGAACTGCCGAAATCGTGAGACTAAAGTTGAAATCAAACAAGGCTAAGCAGCCGAATTATGTCTTTTCCAAATCCAGTCTAATTTTATTTTCATATTTTACTTGCTTATATACTACTTGTGAAAATCATTCTAGTCATCTAGAATGATTAACACATGTTTGTTTACAACACATGTTTACTTACAAAAGAAAGTGTATTACAAATAGATATTGGGATACAAATAAATATTGGGTCATAAGTGTCATACAACATGAAAGCGGACAACGGTCTTTGGCACACTTCAAAGGTGTAACCCGATCGTATGTCAATTGGTAGTCACTCTACACATTTGAAGTTGGCAAATATACACAGTCATGTTGTATGGCGCTTTGGGTACACTACAAAAGACGCTGAAGCCCAAGAGTTTATAATGAAATATAAACAGAGAGCCGATTACCGTAACAATGAGGGAGCTGATGGACACTTACTTATGCTACAGAGAGAGGCGAAAACGTTTTACAGTCGCATTCTCCTTTAAGAGAAATTAAATATTAGTGGTACGCTGATTCGGGTGCTACCGACCATGTGTCAATTCAAGGTGAGCTCGTCAAAAATTTCACATCATTTTCGGTAGGCGCTTGTCAAGTAAGATTTAGCTACGATGGAAAATTGGATGTAAAGAGCATAGGCGACGTAGAAGTTCAAATTTGGCAGACATGTGCATTATTAAAGATGTTTTGTTTGTTCCAAATCTAGATCGCAACTTCATTTCTGTGTCTAGAGCAACCGAAAAAGGCATAATGGTAGTATTCGCAGAAAGTGAAAACGCGTAAACTTTGAGAAAAATGGTGTGATCATAGGAGATGGTGAACGTAATGATAGACTTTACAAGATGAACATAAAGGCGTTACAGGTAGCTGAGTTGAATGCAGTATCATTGCATTCTAATGCAAACTAAAGGCACCATTGACAGACTTAATATTAATAATGCAGCAGATGAAAGTAAATTTTGTAAAGGTTGTGTATACGGAAAATAACATCGATTTTGTTTTCCAAAATAGGGTGCAAAGCGTGCTTCTAATGCTTTTAATGGATAATTACTCTAGATATTGCTATGTTTACTTTTTAAAATATAAAATAAATGTTCTTCGCAAATTTTATGCTGATGTAGAAGCTGATACTCATAAAATAAAGTGGCTAGGATCTGATGGAGGATTAGAGTTCTGCAAAAAGTCAATGGAAAGTTTCTTGTTTTCCAAAAGTATTAAGAATGAAGTAAGTACTCTGAGAGCCCCTGAACAAAATGGTTTTATCGTACGCCAAAATCAAACAATAGTCGAGAGCGCCAAAGCTATGATTCATGGGAGAGATTAGCCATTGCATTTATTGGCAGAAGCCACTGCTGTTTAACTTAAGAATAGAACTGCATCAAAAGTAATCGGAGGAGTAACACCCTATCGAAAATGGTTTGGAAAAAAAAACCTTCAGTATCACATTTTATAGTTTTCGGAAGGGAACTCTACGTTCACATTTCGAAAGAGCAACGCACAAATGTGTAATGATTGGTTACAACGAAGCAAGCAAGGCTTATCGGATTTTCGACCCATTTGGAAGACATATTTTAGTAAGAAGAAATGTTATTTTCAATGAAAGCCGAGAGAAGATTCACGAAGTAAGAGAAACTAAACTTGTTGATTCACAGAATATCGGAGAAACAGATACACTGTCTTCAAATCAGCCTATTCCAAGAAGTCCCTATCGCATACGAATAGATTTGAAAGCTAACGATGAAGTTGTGGTGACTCGTAGTTCTCCAGAAACTACTTTTTTAACTACACTGGCAAAATATTAATTGTCATTGTTAGAAGGTTTGACACATAGACACGCGTTAGTACTTTGATAGAGACACATCGATTTTTATGCTTTTAAAATATAAACTGTAATTTTGATTAAATAAATATTGATTTTTAAAATTGTAAATTATAAAAAAGCCTCCATAAAGTGGTGACCCCAACGACTCATAGTCTGACATTTGATGGAAAAATTCAATATGCAGAATACAGCAACGCTGTAAGGGATGTGCAAGCATCCACTTCGCTAAATTCAGCTGCAAGTAACGAACACACAACAATTAATCGTACAGCCGTGAAGGTTCCACCGTTTTGGCCCGCGCATGCAGAAATTTGGTTAGCTCAAGTCGAAGCACAATGTGTTGTTGCAGGTATTTCTAGCGACGGGTCGAAATTTAACACCATAGTAGCGGCAATCGAATCAAACGTGCTCGTACAAATTTCTGACGCCATTTGAACCCATCAGAAATTGACAAGTACAAAAACCTACGAAAATGCATATTGGAACGCTACTGCGAGTATGAGCAGAAAAAAACACAAAAGCTCTTGTCGGAAATCGATTTGGGCGACAAAAAACCGACCCAGCTTTTAAACGAGCTGAGTACGTTGGCAAAAGACAAGGTGACGACAGACTTTTTGAAGTCGTTATGGCTACAACGCTTGCCAGCACAGGTTCGCGCAATTTTGCAAGCTTCCGATGCTAGTTTGGTTGAATTAGCAAAGTTGGAGGACAAGATTATGGAGGTTGGGGAGTTTCAGCACATAGCTAGTGTATCAGCGACACCTCAAGCCACTAATGCTGATGTTCAAAAACGCCTAGACCGAATCGAACAAAAAATAAATAGCCTTTGCATTCGCAATACAGAGCCCAAACAGCGAACACGATCAAATTCAAATTACCGGCACAAGGCCGAAGAAGTAACAGAGCATCGCTGGTACCACCGAACGATTAAGGACAAGGCAACGAAGGGCCGTGAACCTTGTTCATTTAGCAGAAAGGTTTCAAAAAACTAAAATCATCTTCCGACCGCACGGGCGAATCTGAAGATGCTTACCAGATAGCCCGTCTAATAATTAATGATAACATTTCCAAGCGTGTCAGTCCTACCAATTAGCAGTGTGCGGTTTACGAGAGTACGACCTTTTGGTCGATCGCACCACGCTGCTCGAAGTAGGGGGCCGTACGACAATAAACGACCAAGTAACTCTTTAGTCACGTATCACATAACAACAAAAGGGCCGCCAACATATGCTAGGGCACGCCGTCTGGCGAGTGATAAGCCCATGCCAGCGAAGAAAGAGTTTGAGCATTTGATGAGTTTGGGCATATGTACACCCTCGAAAATAATTGGGTCAGCCCACTGCATTTGGTAAAGAAGGCAAATGGAGACTGGCGCCCGTGAGGAGACTATCGCGCTCTCAATATCATCACTGTTCCCGATAGATATCCTATACCATACCTGCGTGACGTCACGAGTATACTATTCGGAAAAAAACATTTTTTCCTCAATAGATTTGCAGAGAGCCTACCACCAGATACCTGTAGAGCCTTGCGACATCCCCAAAACAGCCATAATAACACCGTTTTGGTTGTTTGAATTTTGTTTTATGACGTTTGGTCTGCGTAATGCAGCACAAACTTTTCAGCGCCACATTAATGAAGTTTTGAGAGGATTAGACTTTGTTTTTGCATATATAGACGACATCCTGATCGCGTCGGCGTAAGAGGCAGAGCACGAAAAACAACTCCGCATCGTACTTGAACGCCTCCGACAGTCTCATCTGTTCATCAATTTCGACAAGTGTCAATTCGGCAAAACCGAACTTCAGTTCTTAGGTCACAAAATTAGCGCAAGCGGACTTGCTCCACATAACGGCAAAGTTGACGCAATTCGCAATTTTGAAAAACAAAAAATCGCAAAGAATTTAAAAAGATTTCTAGGCATGTTGAATTTTAATCGTCCTTTTATACCACACGCAATAAAAAGTCAACATTTTGCTGGATTTAATTCCAGGTAGTAAAAAGAATGACAACAGCATTATAAATTGGACAACAGAGGCAATTACAGCTTTCGAGACTTGCAAAAACGACATCATAAACGCTACTTTGTTGAACTATATGGCACCTAATGCTTCTCTAACCCTGACTACAGATGCTTCCGACGACGCCGTGGGAGCTGCGTTGCACCAGGTAATTGGGGTTTTATTCAAAGAGGTTAACACCAGCACAAAAAAACTACAGTGCATACGACAGAGAACTCACTGCAATTTACCAGGCCATATTACATTTCCAGCATGCACTCGAAGGAAGAGAATTCACCGTCTTTACAGACCATAAGCCTATAATTTTTGCTTTCAGACAAAAAAGCGAAAAAGCTTCACCACGTCGAGCTCGGCAGCTAGACCATATTAGCCAATATACGACCGACATTCGATATTTGCCTGGAGTGGAAAAGAACATAGCTGATTTGCTTTCTCGAATTAATGCTGTAACGAGCTTAGAAGTAAATTTTGATAAATTGGCCGAACAACAGAGCAAAGACGACGAGCTGAAAAAACTGCTAAACGCCAACACATCACTAAAACTCACTGGATTACCTATTCCTAACTCAACTGGGGGACTTTATTGTCATGTTGAAAGTGACAAAGTGAGACCATACGTACCGAAGAATTGTCGGCAAAAGGTTATTGAAAAGCTACACTCGCTGTCCCACCCAGGTATAAGAGCAACAAAACAATTAGTTTCAAGTAACTACGTGTGGCAGTCAATGTCAACAGATGTTGCTGCATATGTTCGCGCATGCATACCGTGTCTAAAGGCAAAAATACAACGCCATACAAAATCTGCTATAAGCAATTACCCCGCTGTTAACGGTCGTTTTGAACATTTGAATGTGGACATTATCGGGCCGTTGCTTTCATCGAACGGTTTTCGGTATTGTCTGACCTGTATAGATCGGTTCACTAGATGGCCCGCAGCGATACCACTAGAGAACATAACGGCAGAAAGTGTTGCAACAGCTCTTTTAAAAGGGTGGATCGAGATGTTCGGCGTACCCCTTCGTATTACCACTGACTTAGGAAGACAATTCGAGTCAACCATTTTCAACGAGCTAACAAGGTTGTTGGGCGCTACGCACTGGCGAACAATACCATACCACCCACAAGCCAACGGCATCGTCGAGCGCTGGCACCGCACATTAAAATCAGCTACAAAGTGCTCTGAAACGAATGATTGGACGTCAGTTCTACCAATGATTATGTTAGGCATGCGATCGACAGTAAAAAGTGACATCGGTTTAAGTCCGGCAGAAATGGGTTTCGGTGCCCCATTACGTATTCCCGGAGCATTTTTTATTCCGTCAAGGGAAAACACAACAGAAACTGAATTTACGCAAGGACTCCGTAGGGTAATTTCAAGGCTTCCAACAACAAACCCAACTCGTCATGGATTAAGCCAGAGTTTTGTGCAACCGGCGTTATCTGAATGCAAATACGTATTTGTTAGAGTTGATCCATTACGAACACCTTTGGAGCCCAGCTACGAGGGGCTTTTCGAAGTCCTAGCTAGGCGTGATAAATACTTCATCATTAGAATGCACCAGCGAGAAGCGAAAATTTCTGTGGGCCGGCTGAAAGCTGCATATATTTTCAACGAGGAGACTACAGACACAAACAACCACGCAACTCAAGACACCACAGACAATGCAGCATAGGACACTGCCGTACAAGCACCGCTATTAACGTCATCCGGACGACTTGTTAGAATTCCTGCAAGGTACCGTTAATGGCTTAACTAGGAGGAGGGTATTGTGGTGACTCGTAGTTCTCCAGAAAAGCAAGGGGATGTTCCCAAAAACGTGGAGTTGATTACAATGACATTTTTTCGCCTGTTGTGCGTTATGAGTCCTTAAGAGTTTTATTAGCTATATCAGCTGGAGGTGACTTAGAGATTTTAAAATTTAATATTGAGACAGCATTTTTGCATGGTAGTTTGGAGGAAACAATTTTTATGGAACAAACGTATGGTTTTGAAGAAGATGATAGAATATGTCTGTTAGGGAAAAGTCTGGTTTTATGGTTTAAAGCAATCTGCTGCAGATACATGCGTTTTGGTTTACAATATCAATTTTATTTTCTTACTTCTTGCTTTATATGTAGACAACGGTTTCTTTTGCGGTAACAACTCAACATTCATTGAAAGACTTTTGAGAGATTTGAACGCATCAGTTGAAATCGTTTCAAGAGAAACTGAATTTTTGGTAGGGATGCAGATAACGAAAAACCGTAAAACAAAGAAACTTAAAATTTTTCAAAGCGCATACACAAACAAAGTGTTAGAGAGATTCAGTAATGTTGAATGTGTTCCGGTCCCTACACCAGGAGGGCCAGGCAGAAAATTTATGAAAGGTAATAATAGTTTGCAACAATGTAAGAAATTTCCATATCGAGAGACAATTGGTTCTCTTATGTAAACGTTGATTTCAGTTCGACCTGATATTTCTTATACTGTTGGTGTACTTAGCAGATATATGGAGAGTCCTATTGAAATTCATTGAAATCGTATTAAATGAATTTGTAAATATTTAAAGGGCACTAAGGAGCGAGGGTTCACTTTTAACATTGGAACCACGGCTGCCAGATTTGACGATTTTTCTTTTAAAATTGGCACATTGACGATTTGACGATTTTTTTTAATATGACGATTTTAGTCTTTTGAACAGTGGCAGCTTTAAATGTGTTTTATATTTCTGTATGTTAGGCAACACAGAAACAAAGTATTTTTTTATATGATGATCTAAACACATAGACGACAGCAGACTTCACGAATTCACGGCTTCAAATGCTGCCAACTTCAAATGCTGCTCTGAAGTCAGCTTCATAATTTTTAAGACAGCAAAACCATAATAATCAGCTGATGTGTATTTTAGCAATACAAATTTCAGGGATGCCGGATATATATTTTATAATGAATAAAATAAAGTTATTGATAAAAAATGTAATAATATCACGAAAAACTATAAAAAACACATAAATTTATTTCTTTATTGTATTTTTGTAATGTTCTTTTATGTTTAATATTAAAAAAAGCTTTTGTTTTTATTTTTTCCAATTTTTATATATAATGGCAACAATATATTTGTTTAATGCTGCCCGTCAAAATAGAAAATAGCCTAAGTTGGCAGCAGCAGCAAATGCTGTTGTGCAGTCGTGCTGCTGTGATGCCGTTAAAATAATCGTTTTCATTTAAATACATGGATTTTATTTTTGACATATTGCTGCTTGCTGTCGTCTATGTGTTTAGTGCTTGAGACAGCTCCAATTCTTTTACTTCAAATTGGTTAAGTGTAACTGCAATATACTTATATACTTACGTACTTATGTATGCATTCTTCAAACCAATTCTTTATGTTAATAAAGTGTTTATCATTTGGTATGTTGTGGGGATTTACTACCATATTGTTTCAAAAAAGATCAACCAAACAAAAGTAAAGAAAAAAGGCAAGGCGAAAAAGTTAACAGTTGTTTTTCTTTTGCGGGTATATATATATACATATGTATGTATATAAATGTTTGTATGTACATAGCCAAACGAAAGTCCACTTAAATAAAACAAAAATACGTAATTCTTTAGAAAATGACTCGGTTGAAGGTATCCTTTATTCCAAAGACTATTTAAAAATAAATAATTCAGAATGTCATAAGATTGTAACTAAACCTAACTTAATAAAAATGTTAAGGTCAGATATTTATTCGTAACGCTTTTAAGTATGCAGCAGCCTCTTTTGTTGGTCAGTGGTGGTAAAAATTAAAAACGGAGTTGTTCCTTTGAGGAGTTTGAACTGAATGAATTTTTATTTCTTTTAAAATTTATGGTTAACTCAAGAGAAGCGTTCTGTTCAAAAGTAAAACGGTAATTCCCCGAACAAACATATTTTTATTTTTCTTTAGGCAAGGTTGTAAAAAAATATATTCTAGATTTTTCTAACAGATGTGTAAGTAGGGGACGTACGCCCATGTCGAGAAGTGATGGTCTTAGGTTTGCCAGTTGGTTCAAGGATAATACTATTTGATTGTTTGTTTTCTGGTTCTGTGGTCCTTGACACTTTGATTGTTGATTCTTTGATTGTTGGCTCTTTGACTGTTGACTTGTTTGAATTTTCGTTGTGACTATTCGTAGAAGCTGGGTGATTCAGGACAAATGCTGCCTCCAAGCGATCTAAAGTAATGTTCGTTTTTTTCCTTTAACGTCTACAGTAAAATATTTATCATGTCTTCTTAAAACGGTGAATGGCCCTTCATACGGAGTTTGCAGCGGTTTGCTGACCATGGAATTACGAATGAAGACCTGTGGAGAAGTAAACAAATCCTTTTCGATGAAAAGTTTCTCTTAAGCGTGAGATGATATTTTAGTTGGTTGCAGATCATTCATGTATTTTTTTAAATTTCTGACGAAATCATTGTGACAGGTTTGGTTTTCATTGCTATTTATGAGGAGCTCTCCTGGCAAACGTAAACTAGATCCGTAAACTAACTCAGACGGTGTTGCGTTAATGTCTTTTTTGAAAGCGTCCCGAAAACCCAAGAGAATCAGCGGTAGAACTTCGGTCCAATTTTCAGACTCGTAGTAGTTGATAGCGGCCTTTAAGCGGCGATGTAACCTTTCGATGAGTTCATTAGAGGCAGGATGATACGCTGTATTTCTTAAGTGTTGAATGCCAAGGGCCCTAGTCAGTTCTTTGAAAAAACTGCATTCAAACTGGCGCCCTTGATCTGTCGTGACTCTCAATAGTATTCCAAATCTCGCGATCCACGTTGAGTAAAAAGCAAACGCGACGTTTTCAGCTGTGATGTCTTCCAATGGACATAGCTCGGTCCAACGGGTGAAACGATCTATAATCGTTAGGCAGTAGCGAAATCCCTTGGAAGGTGGAAGAGGTCCAACTATGTCCATAGTAACGTGGTTAAAACGATCGGTCGTAGTGAAATACTCGTGCAGTGGTGTACTGTTGTGGCGGTAAATTTTTCCTTTTCGACAGGCTATGCAAGCTTTTACCCAGAGTTGACAATCTTTTTTGATACCAGGCCAGACGAACTTTTCAACCATTAATTTTATGGTTTTTCTCGCGCTGACGTAGCATAAATTGTGTATTGAGTCAAATGCTGTTTTACGAAATTCTTTTGTCAAAAAAGGTCTTACTATGCCTGTTGAAATATCGCAAGATCTTCAAAGTCAATTGTTTTGCTTACGTGAATGGTTTCAATGCGTGATACAGCGTCAGCCACTATGTTCTCTTTGCCGGGTATGTGCCTTATGTCCGTTGTAAATTGGCTCAAAAAACCTAATTTGTCTTTGGCTTACCTTGTCAAGTTTTTGTTTGAAGACGAATTGAAGTGGTTTGTGGTCTGTATATATACAAAACTCTCGACCCTCCAACATGTGCTAGAAGTGTTTTACTGCTTCATATGCACTCAATAGTTCCCTATCGTAGGTGCTGTACGATAGGGAACTATTGAACCTCGGTTAGACGTTCCGAATAAAAACCAAGTCGATGAAAATTATCGTTTATTATTTGTTGCAAAACAGAACCCGTAGCAATGTTTAAAGCGTCCACCATGAGTGCTAGTTTGGCGTTGGATTTAGAAAATGCAAGGCATGTTGCGTCATGTAGTTGCACTTTGCATTGTTTAAACGCAAGTTTTGCTTCTTTGGACCACTTAATGTCTGACGTATCATTATTTTTTTTGTTACCACAAATAAGCTCGAATAGAATTGGTTGTTGGGCAGCAGCATTCGGCAAAAATCTTCTAAAAAGTTTATCATACTCATAAAGCGTTTCAAATCGCACACGCGCCGTGGTAATTTGTTCTTAGTTATTACATCTACTCTTTCTATTGGTGGGCGCGTGCCGTTTTTATTTACTGTAAAGCCAAGAAATTTTACCTCTGATACTTGTAAAGTTTTTCGAATACAATTTTCACGTGTTGTTTATGTTATTCCAAGTCTTTCGAGCAATCAATATATCATCCAGGTAGGCATATGCGAAGTCAAACTCTCGTAGCATACGATCCATCAAGCGTTAACAAATTTGACCTGCATTTCTCAAGCCGAATGTCATATGGGTAAACTCGAACATGCCAAACGGTGTTGTTATTGCAGTATTTGGTACGTCACAAGGCGCCACAGGAATTTGATGGCATGCCCTCCTCAGATCAATCGCCGAAAAAACTGTACTGTCTTCCAGCCAATGCGTAAAATCATGGATGTGTGGGATTGGGTACCGGTCTGGTTCGGTAATGGCCTTTAATTTTCTATAGTCCCCGCAAGGCCTCCACTCAACGTTTTTCTTTTTTACCATGTGGAGGGGACTTGACCAATGGCTGGACAATGGTCGACGAATCTCGGCATCGAGTAATGTTTGGATTTCGGCTTTGGCGGCTTTGAGCATACTAGGTGCGATGCGTCAGGGTTTGGCGAAAACCAGTTGTCCAGTTGTTATAATGTGGTGACCAACGTCATGCGTAGTCGAAGTAATTTGTTGTTGTGTTTGCGTGATTCAGGGGAACAGTTTTAGAAGTGCGATGTTACAACTGCTTAATTAAATACTTTGCATCGTCGCATATTAATCGTCAGGTTGTGATATGCCAAAATGTCTGCTCCTAAAATAGGTTGAGTGACTTGAGCGATTACAAAATCCCATGAAAAGTTGCGACGCAAGCCTATGTTGAGTGTTAGATTTTTTTCTACCAAATGTTTTTATGGGCGATCTGTTCGTGGCAAATAAAAAATATTTCTATCTGGATGTACCAGTTGTTTGCCGGTAGGAGAGACAACGTTTACTTCCGGTCCGTTATCTACAAGAAAATTTAAATTTGAGTTTCTATCAAAGATTGTAAGACGGTGATGCAATGAGCTTGGTCTGTCATATACCATCGCTAATGACAGACATTTTAGTTTAACTTTTCACTGCATGGCTTTCGGCATTTTACAGCTTTTGAGCCGAATTTTCTATGATACCAGCACATTTCGTTCGTTTCAGTGCGAGCACGAGAATTTTGGTAGCGGCTATTAGACGTAGATCTTTTGCGGCTATGTGATCTTGTAAATTGTGTCTTCAAAATTCAATTTCCTTTGTTAAATATTGCATTTGTTGTTGTAACATGTTATTTTTTGTTGTTGAATTGGGCGTTGATATTTCGTGTATTGACACGTTGTCGTTAACTTCTGCAATTTTATCGGCAATTGTGGCAATGTTGTCAAGGGTTTCACCACTTATTGAAATTATACTTCTCATGTGATTTGGCAAGGGCGTCATCCACATATATTTTAAGAAATTATCGTCGACCTGATTCCCTGCCAGATGTTTCATCTCACGGAGTAGTTGAGATGGTCGTAAATCACAGAGTTCAATATCTTGTAAGAATTTCTTTAGTCTTTTCTGTTCAGAGAGAGAATTCTTCCTGCATACGTTATTTTAAGGCTGTATATTGATTCTCATGTGGCATATTTAATATAACGTCGCTTACCTGTGACAAAATTGTACCGTCGGTCTCCGCTACTACGGTGTGATATTTGATTTGCTCTGCAGTTATGCTGGCTGTGGCAAATTTAGATTCGGTTTGAGCGAACCAAAGTTCTGGTCGAGCGTCCCAGAATGGTTGTATTTTCACTGAAATACGTGCCAGCTCCTCATGTGTTGGTGGTGATCGTGAACCTTCGGCAGCTTGCGTTGGTATACTTCGGTGTGGTCTCTGTTTCGTTCATCTTTAATAGTTTTTCGAGGTCACCATATGTAGTAGTTTCTTATGTTGCTTAGTAGATTTAAAAATGAAAAACGAAGTGTTCCTTTGACGAGTTCAAATTGAATGAATTTTTATTTCTTTTATAATTTATGGTTAATCAAGAGAAGCGTTCTGTTGAAAAGTAAAAAGGTAATTCCCCGAACAAACATATTTTTCTCTTTCTTTAGACATGGTTGTAAAAAATATATATTCTAGATTTTTCTATCAGATGTGTATGTGGACGTACGCCACAAGTACATCATAAATTTTTATTTTTATACATATGTTTGTATCTATACGATACAATTAAATATTTGTTGGTATGTAGGATTGAATTGTTAAGTTTTAGTTTTATTGCTTTCTAATAAAAATTAAAGTGTAAAAAAATTATTTAATAGCCTTTTGCTGACTTAACGTTTTCGTTCATTCGTACAGTTACATACATTTAAAACAAAAACAAAATTTTGAGTTTTGATTTCAGTGTTATTATGCGAACGAAAGAAAACTTTCTTAAATCAGAAAAAGGCAATAATTATGATTGATTTAATGTTTTTGGCCTATTGTTTTTTAATAATAATAAAAAAGAGTTTAAAAATTACATTTTTACAAGTTACTCGATTTTTTTTACGATTTTCAAACCCGAAAAAGACGATTTTTTTATTGTTTTCAGCAAATTCACGATTTTTTCATAAAATCTTCTGGCAGCCCTGATTGGAACGAATAATATTACACTCACTATATTTTGCGACTCAGATTGGTGTACTACAGGTTGGATAGCATATTAAAACGGCACACAGTGGCTGAAAATCGTCGAATTTTTTTTGTCACAGATTTTGAAAATTTTTACGCCTTTTTGGAGCTAATATATCCATATTAAGGTAGCCAAAAAATTTGGTTAAACTACTGATAATTGTGGGCGTGGCATGCTGTCAAACTCAACTGTTTTTGTTATTTCAGTAAAAGGTGTTTTTTATCAGTTTTTTTTGTCAAAAATTAATGGTTACTACTCGCAAGCTATCATCGATAATAGCCTGCGGTCTTTTTTATAATGTTGGTAGGATTATAGTCTTTAGTTGTTGTAAGTGGCTACCGCTCTAGCGTTTAATATTAGAGGTGTTATGAAATATTTATGAAACTACTATATTTTTCGGAAATTTAAACTTTAGTGGATTAGAACTTCTAGGGAACAAAAGGAAACAAGAAACGTTTATCACCCGAAGAAAGGTGAAGGTGTCTTCTTTAACCCTATATATACTTTTGCACCCGCCACGACCCACCGGTAGGACACTTTTTTTAATTTTAATGAAATTACTCTAAAAAAATTCAAATTACGATAATTTAAACAGCCCTATAATTACTCGTATACAATGGTGTATTAAATTTTCACTTTTTTGCCTAAAAGGTTTATGTTTTTTACTTTAGACTACGTAAAACTAAAATAATTAAATATAATACCTGCGAAAGGGTTTTATGGCTTTGTTTTGAACAGCAAAA
The DNA here is from genome assembly GCA_963681545.1 of Germaria angustata. Taxonomy (NCBI): domain Eukaryota; kingdom Metazoa; phylum Arthropoda; class Insecta; order Diptera; family Tachinidae; genus Germaria; species Germaria angustata. The sequence continues at coordinate 79,191,540 of OY812998.1, read as the reverse complement.
AAAAATCAGTCATAAAAATATCACAATAGGTTCTACAGTAAACATATGATCTCTTTCTAATATAACTGTTAGGGTCAGCCAAAAGTCATAAACAATTTTATAATAATAATCGCGACATTAAACCACTAAAGATTAAAAGAACCCCATATTGACGAGATACCAATTAGTTTTACCTGATATTAATATCTGGATAACAAGTGCAGTTTTGTTCAATTTAAGTACTACCTGCTATGAAATTGAAGATCAATGTGTGAATAACATGTATCTAAAAATGTATAAAACTACGGATTCAATAAGGGATTACACAATAATAAGTTAATCCTTTACGTGTACGTACGTATATTTGCAAGTGATAAATCATAACAGACTCAAATAAAAATATTCAGAAAAATATGGAAAGCTTCGGTTATAAAGAACCGCCCGAAGAGTATTTTAGGAATAAAAACCAGGAAGATGTTCTTACTTACGTTAAAATAAATTAAACTTATATTCGTGTAGCACCGAAATACAAGAGCAATTATCTAATTTTGTAAAAGTACTAAAAAAAACGCTACAAAGAAGTTAGCTACAGATAAGGTTGGAAGACCACGCAAATCATTGGACAACTGCAGCGAGAGATCTAAGAGGCGGAAACTTAAAGATGTTAATTGTAATTGGTTGTACAAATATAAAAGAATCTTTCTTACACCAATTACGATCACAGAACCAATTAACAAAAGTGGATATCATTTAAAAAGTTATTAAAGCTAGTCCAGTGAGAACAAAATGAATTCTTAAAAGTATTCCAACTCCGAGCGATGCAATACAGTACACAAATGAGGAGGTATTAGCCTTATTTCTGGATTTGAAATTAACAAAACAGCAATATATTAAGCTCAGATTGCGTGCGATTGAAAAGGGCTCAAATATCTATCCAGCATATCATCACATAACTGCTGCTAAAATGGACTGTTTGCCATCAAAGGATACTATTACAATCACACCAATTTCGGCAGAGGTACAACTACAATCTCTACTTGATCACACAGCCGAACGCTTGCTACAATCAATGCCAGGAAATGCGTTAAAGATATATGGAAACACAAAACTAATTCCTTTTCGCAAATGGGGATGTGATGGTTCTTTGGGACAAAATCAATACAAAAAAGTTGTATGTGAAAATATTTCAGACTCGGTATCAATTGTACCATTGCGATTGAAAAAGATTTTGGAAGATTCAGAGCCTTCGACTAGTACAACGCAAACAATGGATATTTGAAAAAATGAGACACCATCTTCTACGAAATACTGCAGGCCAATCAAATTTGAATTCAAAAGAGAAACTCGTGATGCCATTAACAAAAAAATTAGTGATGTCAAGGCCCAAATTGCAACACTACAGTCATTACAATTACAGTTAGATGGGCAGCAAATTGAAGTAAGCTACCAATTAGTCCTTACAATGATAGATGGAAAACTAGGTCAAGCTTTGACTAACACGAAGACTGCATCCAGCTGCAATATATGCCAAGCAGCATCAACCCAATTAAACCAAGTTCCGACAAAATCATTAGATAATACCGATGCATATGAATTTGGATTATCACCACTACATGCAAGAATACGACTTATGGAACATATACTAAAAATCAGTTATGATTTGGATTTCGGGTCTTCAGGATCCATAAGAAACAATGAAACCAACAAAGAGTTAAGAAGTTCAAAAAAGAAGCATGTTCAAGATGAATATCGCAAAATTGGATTGATTATAGATCCGCCAAAACAAGGGTCAGGCAATACAAATGAAATAACTCCCAATAGAAATAAAATAACTCTTGATTATCAAAATAAATGAAATAACTCCCAACAGAATTCAGTTAGGAGTTATTTCATTTGGGAGTTATTTCATAATGAAATAACTCCCAATGAAAAATTATGAAATAACCTCCAACAAATTGGGAGTTATTTCATTATGAAATAACTCCCGATTTGTATGTGATATTTGAATTTTTTGATGTGAGTTAATTAATTTGGGAGTTATTTCACGGTACCGTATTAAAACTTGAAATGCAAAACTTGATCGTCTAATCCCCAAATAATATCAATGAAGCAGATGGCGTATTCCGTCTTTCAAAATAATATTCTTCTGTGCTTGATGCCAGTGAATCAGCATAAAGTTCTTGCATGACGCCGCACAGTGGCTGAAAATCGTTTTTCATTTGCCAAAAGTCGAATTTTTTTTGTCACCGATTTTTAAAATTTTTACGCCATTTTGGAGCTAATATATCCATATTAAGGTAGCCAAAAAATTAGGTTAAACTATTGATAATTGTGGGCGTGGCATGCTGTCAAACTCAACTATTTTTGTTATTTCAGAAAAAGGTGTTTTTTATCAGTTTTTTGTCAAAAATAAATGGTTACTCCTTGCAAGCTATCATCGATAATATCCTGCGGTCTTTTTATAATGTTGGTAGGATTATAGTCTTTAGTTGTTGTAAGTGGTTACCGCTCTAGCGTTTAATATTAGAGGTGTTATGAAATATTTATGAAACTACTATATTTTTCTGAAATTTAAAATTTAGTGGAATTGAACTTCTAGGAAACAAAAGGGAACAAGAAACGTATACCAGCCGAAGAAAGGCGAAAGTGTCTTCTTTAACCCTATATATACTTTTGTAGTTACTTTATTTGTCCTTTATTTTCAAATTCTTTTTTATCAGCTTATATTGATATTTACATGGTTGCTTATTAAATAATATGTATTCTGGGTTGGCACTACACCTCCTTTTTTTATAAAAACAAAATATTGTTTAAAATATTTATGAAACAGATTTTATAACGATAGATAATATTCAAATTTATTTTAATTCTAAGCGAGTTTTTTTGCAATTAATGTTATGGAGTTTGAAGTTGGAATTGCTCATGTACCTCCCTTTTTTATAAAAAAACTTTGAACCAAACAAGTTGATCAGTCTTGTTTGTTTCAATATTTCTTTTTTATTTATTCACAATATAAAAAAAAATTTATTTCACTTTTTTATATACATATGTATATGTACATAAAATAATTATATAAAATAATTTTTTTTTCCATTTGCTTTTTTTCTCTCTTTTTAATTTTAAATGTAATTTCTTCATTTACTTTTCTTTATTGCTTTATCATTTTCATTTTAATATGAACAATATTTATGTTTTACATTTTTCGTATTCTATTTTTATGAATTTTTTTTCTTTTTTCGTTAATTTATTGTAAATTGTAACATTAGTATCTTGTATAGTTTTTACAATATATGGACCTTCATAGACATGTTTGTGTTTGTCATAGGGTTCTTTCTGTAGTACTACGTTAGGTTAGGTTAGGTTGATTGGAGGGGTGTGATAGCCCATGTCATTACTACATTATCGTTAATTTTTAAAGTTATTGGTTTACAAAATTTATCATAATAATTTTGTTTTTTTTTGTTGTGTTTTTTTTGTTAATTGTGTAACAAGAATATTAGTTTTTTATCGTTTTCAGTTATTATCTCGATAGGGTCAGTCAAAATTATTTCCAAAGTTTTTAATATCTTATTACCGTAGTCTTTTAATTCCTGTATCTTAAAAAGTGTGAAAAATAAATCATCTTTTGTCCATTCTATTCTATGAATCTTATGATTGTCGGCAGAAATTTGCAGCCTCGTTAACAGACGTAAATTCAAGCGATAGTAATTTTTTTAATTTTCTGTATATGTTCTCATAGCAAGTATTTGATTAGTCGCATTTTTTAAATCATCAATTGTTACTCTTGATAGAGCATCTGCATCTGAACAGCTAAAACTTGACGTTCCTTCGTTTCGTTTGTTTGCTCTACTATAAGTTTCGCAACGACTTCTTTCGGGTCTGTAAAAACTGATGAGGCTAAAACTGACTTGACTAAATCTGATTTGGCATTTAAACGACACATTGCAATTGTTTGTTCAATTGCCATTTCATGGGCCTTATTTTTGTGATGCCTTCAATAACTAATGATCGCTCTAATGCATCAGCAAGTTCTTCGGCTTCTCTTGCAAAATCTGTATAATTGTTGTTTCTAACGCTTAAGGCTGTAATTTTTCCTGCTATCACTTTAGAGTTGTCTGGCCTAATTCTCGTTTTCAATGCTGTTTTAATCTGTTCGATTGATGTTACATTTTCTGGCAATGATTCCCGCGCTTTTGCTTCAAGTTTAGATTTAATAAAAGTTAGAAATGTGGTAGTTAAATTTTCGTCTGAAAGTTCCTCTAAAAGTTCAATTTTGTCTAAAAAGGCATGGAGAGTGTCAAGGGATTACCGTCATAATTTTCCCTAATAATTCAAGAAGACATACATATGTTCTTTTCTTGTTGCCATAGTGTTATCCGCTGTTCTACTATTATCGGTAACAACGTCAGATTTTGTTTCTATCATAACGTCTCTCCTAACACGTCTTAAAGAAGTTTTATCTTTTGGAACTTTTATCCTGCAATCTAATTTAATAAAACAATTTACTAGTAAATCTCTACAATTAAGTATTTTAGAAAAAGTTTTGGTTTTATCGTTGTCTGATAAATATTCTAGGTTAGTTTCAGTGTTCTCTAAAATGTTATTATAATTTTCAGTTAATAAGGTAATATATTCGTTGATTTTGTTCAAGTTCTTAGTTAAAGGTGTGCTCTGTAATACTCTTTTTTTAATTTTATAAAATTGCAAAATCAATTTGTTAAATAGCTTTTTATCAAACTCTGTCATTGATTACAGACACATTGTATTCATGTTTCTGTTTTTTCCATTAAATTGTTTATTTATATTATATATGCGTTTTTGTACTTTTTTTATAATATTTCCAACATACATATGTAACTAATTTCTCTTCTCTTTAAAAAAATTTTATTTCTGAGATCGTTAATAATAGCTCTGTTCCACATGCATAACGAAACAGTCCGAACTAGCCCAAAGTTACCCAAAACCGTTCCACATAACAATTTTTGTGCAAAAAAGAGAGAAATTGAGAGAGTAATTTTTTTAATTTCCTGTACAAATTTGCACGAACTTTTTCTTTGGGTAAGTTCGGACAAGAATTTAACAATCAGCTGTTTTTTGTTTACATATGAAACTGATAGATTTATCGGAAACTTTGCAAGCAAAAGAAAAAGTTTAGTTTTTATAAATGAATATATTAAAAAGCAGAAGTTGAAAAAAGAAACCGCATTAAAAATATTTAAATCGATCGTCATTTTTCTTTCCATTTTAAAAGATTTATAAATATTAAAAAAAATGCACTTGTTAAGTTTTTCTTCCACTTGTTTTTCAATTGTTTTACAGCTATTGACAATGATGCAAATGCTTTGTTTTTATAATTTAATGACTTTTAAGCGTCTAAAAGCACTTAAATAGGTTTTAGTTTAAAAAGTAAGCAGCATTAGTATTTCAAGAACAACAAAAATGGTTTCTTGCGTTCCAGCTATTTTGGGTGACTTTGGCAAATTTAGAGAGTAATTTTCATTTTGCTCTTAATAGTCCGAACTTGTCGGAGATCTTGTGGAACAAACCTATTATAAAATTTGCATATTTCTCTTATAATTTCATTTTATTATTTAAAATAGGAAGAGAGCAGTAATTTACTCTTAAATATGTCGCGAAATATGCTCCCTATTTATAAACACCACCCGTTTGAGCAAAACAAACCAAAGCAACCGAATAGTAAAAATATTCGGCTGTACATCTAGCTTACAAAGAGAAATTGATTACATTAAGAGGATTTTATGGATTTTTTTTGACATTTTAATTATTACATTTTTGAAAAATTTGCAAATATTTACTTCTAATTGATGTTTTGAGTGATCTTATTTATCAATTTTCTTAATTATCAAATCCATTTAAATTTTATTTAAATTTATTACATTATTGTTTTTCATATATGTACCAATTTTTATAAATGTATGTTTTTTATATACATATGTATTTTCTTTTTATTAAGAATTAAAAATATTAATTTTATATTTATATTACTTCTTATTATCTAGGAAATTCTAAATATATATATTCAATTATTTAATTTTTTTTATTTATTATAAATTTTTTCTAAAATTGATTTTATATTAGGAAAAAATAATAAGTATTAATAATTATTGTAAAATATAATTATTGTGTAATAATTAATAAACTTTATTTTATTTTATATTAAGCTTAAGGTCTTAAATTTTTATTTTAAATTATTTTCGATATTTCGGTACTCATTGAGTACCATCTTCAGGATATTTATTATTTGTTTTAAAACAATCAATACCAGGAAATGCGTTAAAGAAACCTGGACCAACAAGCAAGCCTTCTTGACTCTTTCGTTTATGTGGTCTTTCCATTTTAATTTCCGATCGAGAATGACTCCTAGATACTTCACCCTGTCGGAAATATTTATTGTCCTTTCAAGAAAGCGCGGCTCATCATATGAAGCTATCCACGTCTTTCTTCTAAATAAGCCAATTTCAGTTTTTTCCGGGTTAACGTTCAACCCTCTTGGTTGAGCCCAGTTCTGTGCCAGGGTTAATGCCTCCTCGTCCTTCCTGCATAATTGATTTGAATCCCTTCCCTTCAGAAGTATCATCACGTCATCTGCTTAGCAGACTGGTTTGAATCCCTCATCGGTCAGAGTCCTAATGAGGGTATGTATTGTTGTGGTCCATAGAAGGGGCGATAAAATCCCACCTTGTGGAGTCCCACTTTGCAACCTTTTTCTTATACTTACATTGTGCACCTCACAATTTATCCATCTGTTCCTTAGCATATTGCCAATCCAGTCGCGTATCGCCCGGTTGACATTAAACTGGTCCAGAGAATGGATAAGTGTGTCGGTATGCACGTTGTTGAAAGCCCCCTCAATGTCGATGCAAACCGCGAGTGTGTACATCTTTTTATTAAGTGACTTTTCTATAAAGTACACCACATTATGCAATGCAGTGTCCATTGATCTACCTTTGACGTATGCATGTTGCCTGAACCTCAGCATATGGCCTGCGATCCTGCCTTTAACCATGTCGTCGATTATCGTCTCCATGGTTTTCAGCAAGAAGGAAGGTAGGCTTATTGGCCAATAAGCATTTGGTGAAGAATAATTTGGCTTGCCAGGTTTGGGGATAAACACTACCCTCGCTTCCTCCCAGCCTACTGGAATATATGCGTGTGTTAGGCATGCATTATAAATTCCTGCAAGATGTGTCGAAACTAAATTCATCCTCTTCTGCAGGAGCATCGTAAAGATACCGAACTCGCAGTCTTAAACGGAGAAAAGCTTTTTATCGCTTCCATTACCATCCTAATGATTCAGCCTGGATGTGGGTTTTTGACCAAAAGTTTTTAATTTTAGAAACATCGCTTACACTGTCCATCTGTTCACAGAAAAACCTCCAGGATGTACGTTTAGCTGTTCTTATTCTCTTGTTGTAATTTCGTAGTTTATCATGATAATCCTCCCAATATACTGGTAATCTTTTAAGTTTCGCCTGAATTGCCCGATTCTCCCCTGTCATCCAGGGTTTTTTGTATGCGGATTTTCTTTCCCGAAGTGGGCAACTCTCTTCAAACGACTCATTTAAAGCGTCCGTAATGATTTTGACTTTACTGTCCTCTGTTCCGGAAGGCTTTTTGTTCTGGCGGTTGCCTTGCAATTTTACACATAATATAACGATGATCTGAGAATGAGTGTTCGTTCAGAACCCTCCATTCAGCAATTTCATCGATTACGTTTTAAGAACATATAGTTAAATCTAATACCTCCGCTCTAATTCTATTAACCCTTTGACGACCATGGGCAAATATGCTTTCCCGGGGTTCTTTAGATTATATATTTGTCCAGGTAACAGATACAGCAAATTTGTCAAATACTGTTATATAGAAGAGGATTGGGGCAATAAGAATGTGGTTGAGTACGAGTCCCCATCGGGCCCCACTTGTTCCCTACGAGGCTCCAAATTTGGCCATAAAAAGTACTTATGACGAGGGCTGCCAAGGTGTGGAAATAGGGCGCAAGAGGATAATAGTCAATTATGTTTTGGATTCAACCTTTATCTATCAAAAAATATAATGGATAAGTTTGCGTAAACTCCAAGCTGTCTACAACTAATCAAATTATGTTTGGAAATTATGTTTGCTTATGGGATGAAACGAAAATAAACGTTTCTAAAAAGCTTTATAATTATAACCTTTAAATTAAAATTAAAATTCCAACTTTTGAGCGCTTTTTTTAGCTTAACTGAAACAGCATGCCTGTGTTTAGTATTTTGCATTCATACATACATATATTGAGACGAAAAAGGGGAATCACCAAATTGCAATACGTGCATATGAACACATGTACATAAGTATTTCGACCTTCTTTACTTGAAATTTGAAGGCGTGCACTATTTGCATTAGTTTGTATAGAAAAGTGAAGGAAAACAGTAAACAAGTTTAAAATGAGTGGAGCAGTAGATGAGCTAATTACATCGAATTTAAATGTTGTACAAGAGCCAATAATACCAATGTTATTCATATCACCCGAAAAGATCTTCCGCTTTAGACAGACTCTTGCTTATAAGAATCCTGTTTTTACCGGATTTAAAGAGGAATGCGCATATAAACATTCCCAAATTTTAAAGCCCGTTGTCCATACGCATGAAGAAATCCCTTCAGTGTACGGTGTGTTCAGCAGCGTTTGTAATTTTGAAGGTAAGTTTTTATCAATCGTAAATTTTCTCCTATTTTGAGACTGTTCAATAAAGCACTTGAACTTATTGAACGTAAAATTTGTTTTGCAACAACAGCACTTGAACTGTGTTGCCTTCTCTTAAATTCAAAGACCTTGATTGCTTTCAAAATTAAGAGTGATTTTATTTGTGATTAAATCCAACTTATATACTAATGTTACAATACGGATAATGCTTACTTTGCTAATAGTATGTTGAACCAAATAAATTTTAAGTTTAATGTCAATGAAACTTCCAAAATACATGAATAAGCGAACTTACAGTAAACAGCCAAAGAACAATAACATTAAGTATCAAGTTTCAATTATAAATAAACCAAAGAATAAAAATTAAGTATTAAGTTTCAACTAACTAAACTAAATAAAAAGGTGTGCAATTCAATGAACCAAAATAAAAAGAAAAACGTATGCAGAAGTTCACTGAACTTAAATAAATAAAAACCAATTAATGTATATATTAACATGCTCCCCCCGTTGAGTGTAGCTCAACATATAGTCTGTGGTTGGGATGTGTTGAATTGCTGAGAGGTAGTGTTGAATTCTGTTTGAAACTTCGTTAAGGTCTGCTACTGATGTTCCTCAAATATGCACCGTGAAGTCCGACGTTGTTGATTGCTTGCGAGGTGCTGGAGTTGGTTGGTGTTTGCATTTTTGCCTTGCAATTAGATAAAATAAAATGCAGAAAGTGATGAGTAAGGCCGAGTAACCGACAGTTATGTGATGATAATAATGCGTCGCAATTTTATTTGGTAGCTGAAGTATCTCCTGCGCCCTTAGTGAGGTTTGTAAATCTGTTAGATTCTGTATTTGCGAACTGTACTCGCTTGTATGTATTTTATCGAGTAATGGCCTTAGACGTGTTGAATGGATTTGTTCTGTTATTTCCCAAAGCTTGGCGTAAGATGCCTGAAGTGAGGTGGAGGTTGTCTGTTAAAGTTATTTTTGAGAGTACATTCCGGTTCCAAATAAAGCAAACCCGATCCTTTTAGTGTAAATTGATTGATATCTTTCTTACACACAGCTGTTGTTTGAGTTGCAGTGGGTAATGCGTAAATCCATTTATTCGGGTGATGGAGAGGGATCCAAGCATTGGTGGCCTTCATTTGTTGAACTGGGCAGTCAGCTTTACTTTCGTTGTGAAATAATTTTATTTCGCAGGCGCATATTGATGAGCTTGATTCATACCGGATCTGGAACATACAAACCTATCTTCTTTGATGACGTCGCATAAGTTAAGTTCAGTTTTATCAATAGTAAAATACTGACGACGGACAACATTGACAGCCAAAATGGAAGAGCATGGTTTTATTGATAATAAGGTATCGTTGATCCAATTTGGTACTGGTATAAGGTTGAATATTGAAAACTGGTCACGCTCAACTAATGGAAAATTAACGCGAAATATGACGGTGTTATTTGTGAGTCCACCTTGAACCTTCATCAACTTGTACAATTGCAATGTATTATTCAGTTTTACAGGTAATTCAAGTGAATCTGGTAAATGCATTCTTATTTTGTCTATTTCCTGTTGTAGTTGGTACGGAGTGAGGATAAGTGGGCTCATAGTACCGTGATGAGTATTTGTAATAATATTCAGTATTGAAGACTGTATGTGCTGCAAGTTTGCCGCAGTGATATTTAGTTGAATGTATAGTGATGAGAAAATTCGGTAGATTCTTTCTTCGTATAGTTCTTTACTGACGTTGTGTATCTTGTTGTATACTTGCGATATTTGTTGGTCGATTTGGTCAAATTTCCTTTTTATTAGTCCTTGGTTTGCCTTCAGGATGTTCATAGTAGAGTCTACAACTGACGTTTGATTTCGTAATAGGTTGATCAGATGTGCCTCATTTTGCTTAACTAGAGAAATCGTATTTGCTATCTCTTTTGCATATTTTGAGTCTAGTACGCCAAATAGTGAGTTTGCGATGTTTCCTACTAAATCAATTGCTCCCCTTTTGTGTCTTCTGCCGGAAAGTAGAGTGCTGCTCATATGCAATTCATTTTTGGTATGTTCAAAGTATTTGACAAGGTTTCGACACGTCGATTTATCTTGCATGTCTTCACATAAACTACTTAAAGCTCTGTTCCCGTTTGCAAACATTTCTGATTCGGACCAATATTCCTGTAAGTCGTATTAAATTAGAATTTGCCAGTCTGAAGATGAAATTGCTGCTGATTCAATGGCTTCAAAATGTATTCCCAGCTGAGTTCCAAACTGCATGTTGTCAACTTGTGCTCCCAAGATTAATGGCAGTAATATTATTGAAATCAAGGCAGTTATGACATTTATAGGTATGGATACGCGCCTTCCTTTTAGATTCTCCGGGCTATTACTTTTATCCCTATCTTCATGGTCGGAAGCTTCATCGAATTCTGTGTTGCTAACTGGCAAAGGTGCTAATCGTGTAATTGGTCTTCTGCAAACCGCGGATGCTGTCTTCACATCAACCACTCGAACCAGACCATCATCTCCATGATGCACCTTCATTATCCTAGGTAACGGCCATCTCAAAGGGGGTGTGTTGTCTTCCTTCACTATGACCATATCGCCGGATTTAATGTTGGCACTCGGTGTTTTCCACTTGTGCCGATAATGTAATTCACACAAGTATTCCCGGGACCAACGTCGCCAAAACTCCCCCTTTAAGTAAGTAACCAATTTCCATCTGGTCAAAAGATTAATCTTTGTATGGTCAGAGCTTATGTTGACCTGGGCATTTATGCCACCAAATCATATGGGTTGTTCGACATGGGAGTAATTGATCTTGAATTAAGAATGCCTTCAATTTCAATGACAATGGTGTCGAGTTCTTCATACGTCAACGATGCTGTTGCTACACTTTTGAGCAAAAGATTCTTTGCTGACTTCACCGCCGCTTCCCATAAGCCTCCAAAGTGAGGTGCTCGTGGTGGTATCAAGTGAAACTTTGTGCCTCTGGATGAACATTCTCTAATGATCTTACTTGCGGTCGAAGTTGCATAAATCGAATCTGATAATTCAGTAAGTTGATTTTTTGTGCCCATAAAATTAGTTGCATTGTCACAGTACAGCTCTCTACAATGCCCTCGCCTGCTCATGAATCGCTTTAGTGCTCCTATGAAAGCTTCGGTAGTTAAGCCGCTAACTAATTCTAAATGAACAGTCTTAGTTGCGAAGCAGCAAAATACGGCAATGTATGCCTTTTTAGGTCTTTTCCCGCGTAACTTATAATTTACCCATAGCGGTCCACAAAAGTCGACGCCGGAGTTTATGAAAGGTCGAGCTTGCGTGACACGGGCTGATGGTAAGTTGCCCATAATTTGACTGAGCAAGTGTGGTTTGGCTCTGGTGCATAGTATGCAGTGTTGGACTACTGATCGTGCTGCTGTTTTGCCTTTGACTGGCCAAAACCTTTGCCTTATATGGGATAATAGTGCTTGAGGCCCGCAGTGGCGATTATTCTTATATGTCATTTGCATTATTAACCTTATAATTGGATCATTGTACGGAATCAGCATGGGATGTTTTGCATCATACGGAAGTGCTGATGATTTTAAACGTCCCCCTACTCTAATGATGCTGTTAGTATCCAGGAAAGGGGTGAGATTGCTATATTGACTGCTTCTGCTTACTTCGCCATGCTTTTTCAAATGCTTCCAATTTTCATGAAAATCTGATAACTGCGGGAGCATGTTCCAATTCTTCTGGTGTTAAGTTAAGGTCTTGATGTTGTTTAATCTTTCTCGTGTGATGGATGAATCGTAGCATGTACGCTACAACCCTCTGGAGTATTCGAGATGAACCGTTGTGGTTTATTTTGTACATAAATTCTGTTGACGTGTCATCTGCGGTTGTAGCTACGGTTACCCGCTTTCGCTCCAAATCGTGCTCATTTGCAGTAATAGTTATTGTTGTTATTATTATGCTTCTATAGTATGGTGGACGCCGATGGAATATAAATGCAACATCAAAGCTATACAGAAAGTTCAGAGAACCTGCTGTCTTGGTATAAGTGGGGCCTTCGGAACGACATCAACAGGGGCGATGGAAACAATATTATCTATCCAGCCAATCGAAATTCGTATAAAATACGAAGCGGCTCTTGAAGCAAACCGACTAAAGGTGATGTGTGAGTGGATCGATCAGGAACACGAAGCTCATCAACGAATCCTTACGGCCATAGGAGAGTCCATACCGGAAAATGTCGCAAATGACCGCATACCGGAGACTAGACTAGAGGCCAACTACGGAACATTGATCCCCGACATCCATTCCTGGTTGACCGACCCTTGGAACCAGATCCCCATGGGGCTTCCTTGTTACACGGATGGATCAAGGTCGAGAGGGAAAACGGGACTTGGTGTTTATATAGAAAACACCACAGAACTGTTTTTCCGCCTGCCGGACTATTGCACAGTTTTGCAGGCGGAAGTTCGGGCGATAACGGAGTGTATCAGGGAACTCAACGTAATGGGGAGGTCAGGACTTGTGAATATATTCACAGATAGTCAGATGGCCATTAGTGCAATCTCAAAGGAACGCACTAAATCACGTACAGTTTGGGATTGCAAAAACGCTATTAACAGTTACTCGACACATGGTGAAGTGCGCATCATATGGGTGCCAGGGCACGCGGGGATAACTGGAAATGAGAGGGCAAACTCACTTGCTTCTAGGACAATAGAGTTAGGTAATATAAGCTTGGAGTGCGCGAAACCTTTCGATGCAGTTAAATCCGAGCTAAAGACTTGGGCACATAGGGCCCATTCAACTTTCTGGAATAACGGAACCATGGGAATCAATACAAAAATTCTATGGGGAGATCCAGACGAGAGAAGAACGAGGGAGCTGCTAAAACTTAGCAAGCTCGAACTAAGCAGAATAATGGGAGTTGTCACAGGGCACTCTCAACTACTGGCACATCTTAAACGCATCGGAATAGCGGGAGGAGATGAATGTAGAGCATGTGGGGAGGAGAGCGAAACATTGGAACACTATTTGTGCCAATGGCCCGCCTTCTCACAAATAAGATCCCGATATCTTGGGGGTGACATCTTACCGGACATAAGCCGATTACGGGGAATATGCTGGAGGAAATTAAGGAACCTTGTGAGTGACACGGACTTTCTCCAGACCTTTGGGTCATTATGTTATGGTTTATTTCAAAGGAGCGCACAACAAGCCTTCACTGGCTTAGGTGTATGTCGTATGACATGGGCTGACATACCCCTCCAATCAACCTAACCTAACCTAACCTAACCTATTGTGTTGGTTATATTTTTCGGCTAAACCTCCTCTCGTCCATGTAAAAATATTGGCCCATTGAGCCATAAACTACTTGCTGCTAGTTTTGATGGAGAAAGACCTCGTGATAAAATATCAGCCGGGTTTTCCCTCGATTTAACGTGTCTCCATTGCTAAGCTATGGATAATTCCTGTATGGTGGAATTAGATTAGCTACGAACGTTTGGTAAGTTGCTGATTGTGAGTTAATCCAGGCTAACACGATCTCTGAGTCTGTCCATAGGTAAGTGGGTGCATCCTCAAGTTTCAAGTCGCCCTTTACTCTTGGGCGCATAACAAAGCTGCGCAGAGTTCAAGACGCGGTAAGGTCTGGCGTTTTAAAGAAGCTACACGTGACCTTGCACATAGCAATCTCACTATTACTTGTCCGCTCTTGATGGTTGACCGGATGTACACAGCTGCGCCATATGCTCTTTCCGAGGCATCCGCAAAAGCATGAATTTGTGTTTTTGAGGGGATGTGTCCTTCAAAAACATGTCGTGAAATCTCTAAGTTATTTAAATGTTCTAACTCATTTCGTAATGTCATGCATCTTTTGTTTAGATTTTGTGGTAATGCTCCAATTTTGTTTGCCAAAGCTCCTGAATAAATATTTTGGCGGTGACTACCACTGATGCCAGTATTCCCAAGGGATCGAAGAGCCTTGCGAGATCTGATGTTACTGTTCGTTTAGTAACTTGCTTGATTTCTCCTGGATATACCTTCACACAAAACTTGTCATCTTTTGGCATCCATGTTAAGCCTAATGTTTTTACTTTTTTATCCTCCATACCGTCAAAATTAATATTGACTTCGTGTTCCTTCTCTGCAACACTTTGGAGTAATTTCGGGTGATTGGCATTGCATTTTTGTAGGTTAAGACCATGTTTCTGTAATATGTATTTTAGCTCTTGCTGAATTCTTAGTGTAACATTTAAATCATCATCCCCGCCAATTCCATGGTCCAAATAGAAATTTTTAAGCAAAAATTGGCTTCCATATGTGTACTGTTGTCTTTTGCTATCTTTTCCAGACATTTTCTGGCTAAATATGGTGCTGATCGAGTACCGTAAGTGATGGTGTTAAGTTGATAATATTTGACTGGAGTAGCTGCGTCACATCGCCAGATAATAATCTGAAACTTTCTGTCTTCTGGGTGTATGAGCATCTGACGATACATTTTCTCAATATCTGTTGTAAATACGAAGCGTGGTAGTCGTAAGCGAAGCAATATTGAAAACAGCTCGCTTTGGATGTTGGGACCGGTGTACATCAAGTCATTTAGTGGCAAGCCCGAAGGAGTTTTTGTGGACGCATCAAAGACTACTCGTAATTTTGTAGTTAAGCTATCAGGCCGCAATACACTGTGGTGTGGAATGAAGTAGTTTGGTTTGCCAAGAGACTTTGTGTCTATTTGTGTCATGTGGCCCAATTGCTCGTATTCATCCATAAATTGTATGTACTGTGTTTTGACTTCTGGTACCTTTGAAAGTCGACGCTCCAGTGATAGGAAGCGATTAAGAGCTGTTCCATGCGACTCACCTAATGCATGGGTACTATCGCAAAATGGGATTTTTACGACAAACCTTCCATTTTTATCAATGCTATGGTTCTGCGCAAAATGATTTTCATACTGTCTTTCTGACACTGACAGAGTTTTGTCTACCGTCTTAAACTTTTCTACCTCCCATAGTTGAGCGATGACTTCTTCTAAGGTTGTTTCATTCTCCACACACATTCCACATGTTGCAGTAATTGATTGATATTCCCCAATTTTTCCAGCAATAATCCAACCGAGTAACGTATTTTGTAATATGGGCAAATTCTAATTTGATCTGTCCGTCTACAAATAATTGGTGATGGAACTCGTCACCCAGCAAAATATCTATATTAGCCGGGCGGTTAAAACCTGGGTCAGCTAATGCAATATTATCAGGGATTTTCTAGTGATTGATGCTAATCAGTTGCGATGGCTGAGGTGAGTTAATGTGTTTAAGAACAGCTGCTTCAAGTCTTGTAGCGTAATTGTTAAGTCTTGAGCAAAGCTCGACGTTGATTCGTTGATGGACATTGGTGTTGCTTAATCCTATTCCACTAATAGAAATTGATGTTGGTGTTGTTGAAATATCCAGGCGTTTAACTAGGCGTTCACTTACAAAATTGAGTTGTGAGCCCGAGTCAAAAAGTGCTCTACATTGTATCTCCCTTCCGCCGGCGCTGATTTCGACAATGGCTGTACTAAGTAGTATATAGCTACTGGATATGGTGTGTGTTGCTGCGCTTAATGATGAGGCTGCCTGGCAGACTTGTGCGGGCCTTGTAACCTCAGTTGAATGATTGTATGTAGCTTTTGGAGATTGTGTTTTGGTCGGAGTCTTTTAAATGCAGCAAGGTATTGTGCTTGTTGGAACACTTCATACAACTTCTTAGGCCACAATTTTTTGCATTATGTCCTGGCCTCAAACAGTTAACACAGTACCTTTGTTTTTGTACAAATTGAAGTCGTGCTGATGGTGACAACTTCAGGAATAGCGGATGTCGTCCAAATTTGCACATTGCACAGAGTTTGTTGTTTCGCCTTTTGGTGATAGACGTGTAAACCTTTGTTTTTGTGTTTGATGATTTTTCTACCACTGCTTCCATTGACTGAAAGTTTCTCTCCAAAAACTCCAAAAATTCTTTGATTGTGGGAACTTCGCGTGGGTGGCCTGATCAAGTCTTTTTAATAATAAATGTAGTAGCAGCGAATCCCAGATTGATGTGTTTATTTGAAGATTCTGTAGTGCTAACAGACACTCTTGTGTTTTGTCATGTAATGACTTGTAATTATCGCTCGAAGTTCTGTTTGGGACATCGACCAGCTCTTGTACTAGTCTGCTAACGAGTAATCGTTTGTTGTTGTAGCTATCTGTTACTATTGACCATGCTGCCTCAAAATTATCTCCTGTAGCAGCGAAGTGCTTGATAAGATTTGCTGCTTCTCCCAACAGATGCGTCTTGAGATACCACATTTTTTTAATGCTCGGTATCGGTTGTTGGATTATTAATGAGGAGAATAAATGATGAAACTCCTTCCACTTCATATAATTTCCTTCAAATTTGGGAAGCGTTATCTTGGGAATTGGGACTGTCAGTGAGTCTGGCTGATTATTGTTGGACATGGAGTAGACTTGATCATTTGTATTATTTGCAATGGTTTTAATTGCCGTCTAATTGGATAAATCTATCCATATTATAGCCTTGTTTGCTTGTATCAGCACACAATTCTGAAATTTTATAATGCAAGCCTTCAATATTTTGCCATAAATTTGTGGCGGTTTTGGTGTCTTCACGTGTAAAGTCATCTTCTAAAAGGCGTTGCAAGGATGACATCATGGCGGCTTGCCTTCGCATGAGTTCGGCTAGCTCCTCAATTGGTTTTTCCGTTGCCCTTGATCCGGCTGCCTGACCGGGTGTTTGAATTTGTTGATTGTCAATAGATGTCGTAATTTTCATTATTGACTTTTCGAAAATCTCCTTGTATTGTTGGACGATATTCATAATTGCGGTGTAATAGTCTTCCAGGAAGTACTGATGTTCCGGTTTTCGAGTTTCACTGAGGCGAATTTCATTGTCGTTGGTCTCGAATTCTGACCATTCCGCATCGAGTCGTCTTAATCTTTCTTGGAAATAATTTATAGAATCCTTTCTTGATGTAGGATCCTTTTTGAAATTTCGGATTATGGCTTCAATCCTTTCACCAATTTGTTTTTGTTTGCTGACCAACTCTTCGAAAGAGGCCATGATTTATTTCTTTAGAAAAGATGGATGGCTTGGTTGATATTTTCAAGAATAAAAGTCCTTTACCACTGGTGGGGGAGACTAACGTATCCTTAAAACTCGAGGTTTGATGATTGTTGCGTGGTTTTTAGATAGCAAAATGTTTCTTACCACCAGTGGGGAAAACATGAAGTATCGAGGTTGGGGTCACCAAAAAATGTTCAATAAAGCACTTGAACTTATTGAACGTAAAATGTGTTTTGCAACAGCAGCACTGGAACTGTGTTGCCTTCTCTTAAATTCAAAGACCTTGATTGCTTTCAAAATTAAGAGTGATTTTATTTGTGATTAAATCCAACTTATATACTAATGTTACAATCCGGATAATGCTTAATTTGCTAATAGTATGTTGAACCAAATAAATTTTAAGTTTAATGTCAATGAAACTTCCAAAGTACATGAATAACTTAATTAAAATTACAGTAAACAGCCAAAGAACAATAACATTAAGTATCACGTTTCAATTATAAATAAACCAAAGAATAAAATTAAGTATTAAGTTTAACTAACTAAACTAAATAAATATTAACAGAGACAATATTGACTTGCTGTTATTATACATACATATATCTTAGAGCTGTGCTTATCATACGTATGAGCTTAGTGAAACTCCCCTCAATACGCCTGTACTGGTCTACTGATGCAACGCTTCACCAAGTTCAGATTGCGGGTGTCATGCCACGGCTCCGATTTTAGGAAATTACAGCTAATCTTCACTTTTGCGACAACAATAAAGCTGATGTTAGTGACCGTGGGTATAAAATTCGGCCAATTTTAGATCATATTAACAAGGCTGTGCCGGATGCGTATAATTATTAAAAAAGCTGTCAATCGATGAATATATGGTAAAGTTTAAGGGACATAATGCTATGAAACAGTAGATGAAGGACAAACCTATTTCGTGGGGATTCAAACTTTGGTGTTTATGTGAGGCAGAAACCGGGTGCTTATATAATATTGACATTTACAACGGAAAAAAATCATTTGTTGTGCACGGTCTTTTGCGAGGCTGTTGTTTTACAGTTATGCGAGCCACAGGAAAAAAGGGGTTGAAGTTTACTTCGACAATTTTTTTACAAGCCTGAACTTAATGCACATTCTCCAACAAAATGATATAATGGTGTGCGGAACCATCCGATGTAATAGAAAGCACTGATATTGGCCAACAGTTCGTCAATCAATTTGACCTCCATTGAATGTCGGGCAGCTTTAGCCAAAGAGTTGATAAGTAGCTTCAATTCAAGGAAGCGTGTCTTTTCAGCCGCAACCAAATGTGGAACCCATTTAATAAGCAAACCCAAATCTCTCCATAAAATGGAAAAACGTGAAGGTTGGAAACGGTGTTCTCATTGTGCTTCCAATAATAAGTATAGTCGCACAAATGTTTTTTGCGTTCAATGTAATGTGTTCCTTCGCTTCACTACGTCCCATGATTGCTTTGGAATCTATCACGAACAACACAAATTATAATAAGTGTTTGCGATCTCTTGTATTTTTCTTTACGTTCTAAATTGTTTCTGCAATTAAATAATTTGGGATGAAAAATTTCGTTGCAACCCATAGGCAACTATATTTGCCAAGCAAAATGGGGGACTTAGAGGGTTCCCAGGAGTGCAATTTTTTTCATAACTACTATTAGACCATAGATCGCGAAAATATACCAAAAAAGTAAATCGCTTTAGCCAAAAATGTTTGGTCGTCGTTTGGGTTAAGAAAGGTAGGCGTTTTACCTGTATTAACAGTTAGTAGATCGTTAGTATTCCGAAATTCTAAAAGAGCCTGTCCAAGTGTTGTAATTCCGACGTTGGTGGTAGTGTCGGTGCGTCATACGGCAAGTATACTGATGCTAGGCATATGTTCCCATTTCCCTCCTTCAGTACTGTTGCGTCTGCTGTTGACAACTCCGTGGATAAAAGAAAGCATAAATTTTTGAATACAGGTCCTCGGATGATTCCTTGTTTTAGCATAAAATAATTGGTAATTTACATGGTTTAATCCATTAACCCTATTTTTTGTCGTCCAGGGTTCTTGTATTAATGCCGCATGTATCTTACCTTCGTTATTTTTCTCCATCAAAGCGTGAGTTGTCGTCTACCGGAGCGAGAAGTTAATTTGGATGACCTCCCACATCATCCTTCTAATAGGCGGTCCTCTTGGGAGTTGGTGATATTTTGCTCCAACTCCTCCTTGGATGTCTGGTCTTCCGTGATACCCGCTTGAGTTTGTCAAGATGCAGCCTGTGCTGTGCTTGTCCTGTCGTTGATGCGGGTGGTTTTCCCCTGGCTGCCGATACAGGGCTTGCCCATTTTGAAATAGACAGCTTTTGACACAAAGAACACCTCCCCTTCAGATTTGGAAAGGCTGGAAATAGATCCCTGGTCGATGCCCCCCACAAAAAGTTCCATTTTGGTCCTTCTCTCTGTAGAACACCTCCCATTTCTCTACCGCCAGTACTTTGTTTTGTCTGCCAATAACCTCCAAAACACGGTCGGATGTGAATTTGCATCGCCATCCTTTAATGTAGAAGGTTGCCTTGGTTAGAGTTGGTATATTTCTCCCTTCCACCAGTTCCAGCTTACAACCTTTCCATGGCGGAGGGATTCTTTCTACCAACTTCTTAAGGGTAGCTGTGCAGGTCTGCGAAGCTAATCTTAGCATCAGCACGCTCCTTTGAAACTCGCAGCTGTTTATTTGCATTGGAGATCCGTTTTCGGTAGCCATAACGTATTCCAATATCGCGTTATTTACTAGATCCTCAACCACTTGTTGTTGATTTTCTGGTATTTTGCCAGTCGGACCTGAGGTGTCAATAACCGCGTAGCAGAGATTGTCCCTGTATTGCCTCCTGGCTACTTTAGCGTAAGATGGCGGCTCTTTTTCCTTGGGTGCGACTAGCTTCCTCTTACGCGTGAAGATATTCCGCTTTTATGCGTTCTCTGATTTCGCGGAAGATTTCGCCGACGTGCCCGCCTTCTCAGTAAGTGCTGCACCTTTGACCCCCTTACTAGAAGGATTCTTCATGGAGACTCCTTTAAGAAAGGAAGCCGTCCGATTTTGGCGACTTACTGGTCGATGAGGAGCACATTTTCTTATGCTTCTGCTCCGCAATGTTCTGGCCTTCAGGAGATCGGATCCTCTTACCAGTCTCCGCCGAGGTGGAGGGAGTCTCCGATGATTCCTTTAGGGCATCTTGCGCATTTTTAGCTGCTGCCTGGTTCTTCTTGGCAAGTTTTCGCCTTTGAACCCCAGAGGGCCGCTTTTTCCTAGTATTTAGGTTCGCAATTTTGTCGCTCACCTCATCTACCAGTCTGTCTAGATCCTGCGAAGGATCTCTACCTGACTGGTTTACGTTTTGAGAGTCAGAGTTGATGTTCCCACCTGTCTCTGAAGGCTGGGTTGACCTTAAGTCCCCCGGGTATTACCACCTCTTCCTCGTGATAAAAGACTGCAAAGAGAACAGATAGGCACGGGTCGCATAACAACTCTGTTTGGGGGTGGATAACTTTAAGTATGCAGGCTTTTATGCCCACCACTTTCTTCAGTTAAACTATGGATCCTATAGAGGACGCTCGTTCGCCTTCAGAAGATTTATAAACTGTTTTGCATTCAACGATGATGCTGAAGAGGTGTTGAATTCCAGTAGCAATGACACCATCTCACGTGCATTTACCAACCCATTGTTAAAATAATTTTGCCCCAAACGTTGTTGGTTGTTCACTTCGTTAACGCAGTGTTCTATTGGTGATGATGGGTTTGAAAATATTACCTGTCCTTGAGGTGCAAAATATAAATTGTTCCGATGTAATTGTTCCGTTCTGACAGTGCTGTCTGTTCATAAATTCATTCGTATTTTTGTATTGCTTATCAAAGTGTATAAAATTATGTTGAGGGACGAAATTACTTGCAACATGAGTGCGACAATTAAAATATCCACCATATGCCTGTTGTAAAACATAATGTGTAGTTGGACGTTGCACAAAAGTGTTCACTGCAAACTGCGACTGAAAATCAAAATAACGACCGCTTGATGTATGCGTACCTAAATTTTTGCTTGTTGGAGCACTTGTCACACCATTTTGTAGCTTTGATGACGTCACAATTTGTTCGCATGTCGATATTGGAAGAGCATACATATTGTTGTTGCTGTTAGCTATACGTGGAAGAAATTCAAAACAACGATCCTTTCTTGCAGAAGTACATACATTTGTGCTCGTTGAAACACTTGCCGCAACATTTTGTAGGTTTGATGACGTCACAATATGTTCGCATGTCGATATTGGAAGACCATACATATTGTGGTTATTGTTGTTCGATGTTTTTGTTGTTGTGCATGTTGGACGTGTATAAATTATAGAATCTGCGTATGATTGAATTATTGGCAGAGACGTACTGTTTGGTGTTGGCTCGAAATTTGAAATGGGTTTTGGATCAATATTACAACTGGTAAAAGACGTCTTATCCATATGTTCCTCCAAACGTTCAACCAAATAGTTCCGGCTTCCATTCGTAGGTAAACCAGCAATTTTACACTTTTTACGTAAAGCTTTAATTTACATGTTGTGAAAACTAGGCATCTTGCATTTCGCAGCGCAATGATGTACGGCTCAGGGTAATCTCACTTCTGAAGTTGTCACAAACCTCTCTTCGCTGCACCAAATTAATTACAAGTTTTTGGTTTAATGAAAATCAATTCATTTAGTTATACTCAAAAGAAAAATACTATTTTAAAAATCACGACCCAATACGTCTGCTGCCAGTTGATTAATCATTATCGTTATTGACAGAGTTATCTCTAGATGGAATAAAATGCTTGTAGACTTGTTGAGATGTGTTTTAGGGAAGGTTCGCTGACACTTGAGTATGTAAGGACGTTTTGTTCCAAAGGAAATAGTTTTTTAGTGTTAATTGTACGTTTTATAATGAATTGGAGAAAATAAACTTGATACTTGCGTTAATAACAAACTGCTTGCAGTGTACTAATGAGTTGGTTAAGGTCGCACATGCATACACCTAAGGCCATAACATATAATAATTTCTTACACCTACATATATGTGTATATATTTATTGAAAATATTATATCTCCATTTATGTTTATAATTTTACAGTTATGGTTGCTTTACATTGTAAAGATAGAATGCAAGTAAAAGGGATGTTTAAGCTAATTACTTAATTTTTTAAATAATTATATGATTTATATGCAGCTTTAATAAAATTTGCAATAAGTCCTTAAAGAGGATTAAAGACCCACACACACACATATATATATACAGGAAGAAGAAAATATTCCATGCATAGAAATGGTACAACCAAATTTGTGACTCCATATTGCGTTAAGCGCGTGTTCCTGTGAATACGTATATGTATATATGTACATATATGGTATATGCCAGAGAATGACAATCGATAATCGCATTGACATGCCCGTCTGTATCACAAAACATGCTAACTACGATATATTTATATATGAATTTCGTATGAATAATAACACAGCGTTGCACGATTTTGGTACTCTCTTAACTGTTAGGTAAAATGAGTATGTAATGAGTTATAGATTAAGTACTCCAAACGTATGTAGTATCCATCACGGTTAGTTTTCAAGATACATATGTATGTGCATGTCATTTATTATTTTTACTACCCTCACTTTAGGGTGAAAAGAAAAAGTTACTAGTTTCGATGTATTATACTATTTTATTACATTTTTTAGTAACACAGTGCAACACGAAAAAAATAACCATATACGGACACCACTACGTGACAAAAGACTAAAAAAAAGACCCGTGTCTCCCAATTTTTCCCAAAGTCAAGCACTTCTTTTTTATGGGCCGCCAAAGATTTGGGGCCTCGGTATCATTTTCGCAAAAAAGTGATCATTTTCTCGGGCTCATATCTTGCAAACCGTTCCGAATATCGATTTACTCTCTGAGGCAAACTTGTAGCTCTTGTAATGAAGAACAAAAATTGCGAAAATATAAAATCAAAAAAACTTCACCTTACAGATAAAAATCGCAAAAAACTTTAAAAAATTCGATTTTTTTACCTTTTTCTCTTGTTCAGGTCCATAGGTAGCAAACCGTTCAAAATTCAAGGAAATAATCAACTACAAAAATTTACCTAAGATCTCAATAAACAAATTTCTACAATATATAAACTTCCTGGGAATAATTCTGAACACCGTTATGTAGCGCGTCACTTTTTTCACTTTTGCGGCTACCTAAGCGCATGCTCACATAAGTGTCTTGCTTACTCAGAAGTCTATAATTTTTTCATTAATTCCGGTATCCTTTTCGATTTTGTACTTCTTTCTCTAGCTCTAATAGCTTACAAATTAGGCAATTATACAAAATTTATTTCGTTTGAAAATCTTTTAAAACAAAAAAGTTATAGATGTTTAAAAATCAAAAGCTTAATGTTGATGATATTTTATTATAAATACTTATAATTTTTATGATTAATTAATTTGCCTTATTTTATATTATATTTGAATTCCATGCACTACCCTAATTTAACATTGAATTACATACCTACTTACATATTTTTTACTCTCTTTATTTAAATGCAAAATTAGCGGTATAATCGTATGAATCTTAATTTGAGTGCATTTTTATTGTTTTACTTTGATGCATATAATACATTAACTAGAGTTATATACATACATACACATATAGTTATGTACATAAACATGCATAGTTACAATGACGAAAAGTTTATGTTCAACTTTAACAATAAAACATTGTATTTTAGTAATTCAACGGAACAACATCTAGTTTTTCTCTTGTACATTTTTTGGTGACCCCGACGTGATTGCGAGGAAATTAATTAATCTCGTTAATCACGAATATTTAGTGTTTTTATTAACTTAAAAATACATTGTTTGAGTGAAGTTTGGTACATGCCTACAGCTGCATTAAAAAGAGGATTTAACTGTTCTAAAATATTCGTGCTAAGCAAATAAAAAAAGGAAATTTATTTAACAAATAAATAAACTAATATATTTGTTTAAACTGCAGCATCAATATGAGTAATGTGGAAAATCTAAAAAATAAAAGGGCTCATTTAAAGGGTACCGCCACAAGGTTAGAAAACTTCATTAGCCAAGTTACCAGCGATACACCTCTTTTTGAAATACGTGCTCGACTGGAACGAGTGGACAAAATATATGATCAATACCAGTTAATAGACATTGAAATGTTTACTCAATTAGAGAATTTTCCTGAACGTGAAGCTGAAATAGAAGAAATTGAAGCTAGGTATTTTAGAATGAAAAGTAAATATAATGAAGCAATTGATAGTAGGACACACGCTGCATCGATGGAACCTCTCAATTCAACTATGGTGCAACATGATTCTTGGCAAAAGCTGCTGGAAACCCAAAGTGCTTTTATGGAAAAATTATCTGGTCTACCTTTGCCGGCACCGTCAACGTCTCAAACGCCATTGTCTCAAACGATGAATACCTCCACACAGTCTGCTGATGTTCGATTACCAAAACTAAACGTTCCTATTTTTGATGGAAAATATTCAGAATTCAAGTCCTTCTTCGATTTATTCAACAGTTCCATTAACAGCAACAATGCTCTTTCCGCTGCACAGAAGTTTCAATATTTAAAAGGATTGCTTAAAGAAGAACCAGCAAATCTCATACGTCACTTAACTGTTTCAGATCAGAATTATGAAGAAGCTTTAAAGAAACTTCAGGAAAGATACGATAAGCCATCACTTGTCGTAGATCTGTTAATAGAAACACTTTTAGGTATTCCAAAAACAGATACACCGCAAGGATTACGCAATATTTCTAATGTAGCAGATGAAGTGGTAAGGGGACTTCGTGCTCAAGGCGAAGATGCTGAAAAAAGAGATCCGTGGCTGATCCACATACTTTGCAAGAAAGTCGATCGAAATATCCTACAAGCCTGGGCGGAACATTGTGGTAAGGTAAATTTTCCCACTTTAGATAATTTTATTACCTTCATACATCAACGATGCGACGCGTTGGAGCGCTTGCCCACTCCCGTGAGTGATAAAGTTGGCAAACCTCTTCAAAAACACCCACATAAGTCAGCTCGTGCCTTTACTGGTACGATGAAAAAGTCTGTGCTATTTGTCCACAAATTCATCACTTATCTTACTGCCCCATGTTCAACAAATTAGACGTACCAAAGCGAATTGCATTAATCAAGGATAAACGGCTGTGTTTTAATTGTTTAAAATCAAATCATAGAGTACAAGATTGCCCTTCTAAATACACTTGTGAAACTTGTCATGGGCATCATCATTCATTGATCCCTATAGATCGGAAGCTGTCAACAAACCTGTCTGTAAAAAATCCACCTAAGCCTCAAGGTGAGCCTGCTGAAGAACCAAAAGGTAAATTAGCTTTAGATGAAACGTTTACGATTCCCAATGATACCTCTGTAAATTTAGCTGCATCTTCCGTGGTAAGAAATCTTAACATGTTATTGCCAACTGCAAGAGTTTTGGTAAATGATGATATGGGTTATTATCAAAGTTGCAATGTTCTTTTAGATTCTGGCTGCCAGAATACACTTATTACAGAGAAATGTGTGCAAAGACTAGGACTACAACGCAACCCATCAAAAATTTACGTTAGTGGATTGGGAAATAATAAAGCTGGGGTAACTAAAGGTACTGTTCAACTACAGGTAAAGTCTGTACACAGTGAAGAGATTGTATACATGCGCGCACATGTATTTAAGAGCCTAACTGCGAAGTTACCATGTTCTAAGCTAACAGTAAATCATTGGAATGAGATAAAAAATCTTCCCCTAGCTGATGATAAATTTAATACGCCCAAAGAAATCGATATTTTAATCGGATTTGATTATTTCTTTTCGCTTATAAGAACTGGTCGTATCATGAAGGACGATAGTCTACTCGCACAAAATACTGCATTTGGCTGGGTGATTTGCAGTGGATGTACAATGGAGGACTCGATTACAGTATGTTATGTAATGAGCCAAATCACTCCAGAAGAAGATCTTAATCAAACGTTGCGTTTATTTTGGGAATTTGAAAACATAAATGTAAAAAAGACAACTCTGTGTGAGGAAGATAAAAGGGCAGAAGAATTTTACAACTCTACAACATTACGAGGTGAGAGATATTCGGTGAGACTACCTTTTAAGAATAATCCTGATTTTTAAGAGTCCTATACTAGTGCCTTGAGACGTCTTAAAGCGATGGAAAAAAGGTTCAAATGTAATATTAAACTATATGAAGATTACTGTGCATTTATAAACGAATATATTTCTATGGGGCATATGGAGCTTGTACCTGAAGTTGAAATAAATCGACCTGTTTCTGAGGTGTGTTACCTTCCGCATCACGCTGTTTTTAAAACCAATAGTCTGACCACAACACTTCGTGTAGTTTTTGATGGGTCTATCAAAACAACAAATGGAAAATCTCTAAACGATAATTTATTAAGAGGTCCAGTTTTGCAACAAGACTTGCTGGCAGTAATACTTCGATATCGATGCAAAAAGTTCTGTTTCGCTGCAGATATAAAGCAAATGTTTCGCATGATAGTCCAAATGAAAAAATACGTCATTATAGACTTACAACAGTGACTTATGGTACCACAGCTGCACCTTACCTATCCATACGCACCCTCTTGCAGTTGAGTGAAGACGAACGTGAGCAATTTCCATTAGCTAGTGAGGCAATAAAAAACTGCTTCTATGTTGATGACTGTATGGCCGGCTCCAACACCGTAGAAGACGCTCAAAGGCTAGCGGAGCAGTTAAATGAGATGCTCATGGCTGGCGGCTTTCAATTAAGGAAATGGGCAACTAATGAGAGCAATGTCCTAAAAAATATCGCTTAAAAGGACAAGATTGAAAGTATTATCAACATTCCTACAGATCTTACTGTATGTTTGCTTGGTGTTACATGGGACCCATTACAGGATGTATTTTCTTACAGGGTAAAAGAAAATGATTACTGTATTGAGACTAAAAGAAAATTGCTGTCCGAAATCTCAAAAATCTTTGACCCACTTGGGTGGATTTCGCCAGTAATAATATCCGTTAAAATTCTCATTCAAAAAGTTTGGCTACTAAAATTAGATTGGGATAAGCAGCTGCCTGATGAAGTAAAGACAATGGCTCAAAAACTATTCTCTGAATTTTATTTATTAAATAATATTAGGATTCCTCGCCTAATCTTTTCCATAGAAACCAACATTTCCTACCACGGATTTTGTGACGCATCGAGTGCAGCTTATTCAGCCGTAGTGTACTGCCGCAAAACATCAGCAGATGGTGTGGTGTCTACTAACATAGTTATGGCGAAAACCAAGGTAGCGCCAATTAAGATGGTGTCAATTCCCAGGCTGGAACTCTGTGGAGCGTATCTGTTGGCACAACTTTTTGAGTATTTGATGCCTGTGCTGCTCATCGACAAGAAAAACATTGTGTGTTGGACGGATAGTAAAACTGTGTTAGCCTGGCTATCATCACACCCGACTAAATGGAAGACTTTTGTGGGTCATAGAACTAGTTTTATCCTTGAAACACTTCCTGACGTAAAATGGAGGTATGTACCCAGTAAATTAAACTCAGCCGACTGTGCGAGTAGAGGTATTAGATCCAGCTGTCTTGTTGAAAACAATATGTGGTTCCAAGGTCCACCATTTGTACTAAAGGACACAGCTGAATGGCCAAAACCCGTTAAAGAAATAATTACGAAAGAAAAATTGCGTGTTGAAAATCAAGTTATGCTTACAGCCGTTGTTTCCCATGATGTTATTGCTTTATTGAACGAACGAAAATCTCGCTTTCTACGCATGGTTCGTTCACTTGCTTACTATTATAGAGCTTATAACAATTTTCGATATAAAGCACGAAATAAATTACCGCTTCAAAAAAAAAATTAGGCATGCCGAAAATGAATTATTTAAGTATTATCAAGAATCTGAGTTGGGTGATGTCATATCAACTATCAAAAAAAGGGTCCCTGTTAACAGCAAAAAGTTGAAACGTTTATCGCCATTTTTAGATGAATATGGTGTCTTACGAGTAGGAGGACGGTTGAACAGAGCGGATTTGCCATATGACAGCCAACATCAAATTATAATACATAAAGACAGTCCTATTGTCTATAAAATTGTTCATGAGTGTCATTTGAAAAACCTACATGCCGGAATTACCCTTCTTACCGCTACACTGCGTCAACGTTTTTGGATTCTAGGAGCAAGAGAGCTGGCTAAAAGAGTTTGTTATAAATGTACAATCTGTCAACGCTACAGCGACAAGGCAAACGAACAACTCATGGGTGAGCTACCGAAATATCGTGTGAATGCCGTATATCCCTTTTTCGAGGTTGGCTGTGACTATGCCGGCCCCATTATGTTCAAGCAGCATAATGGTCGTAAAGCGCCAAAGGTTAAAGCATATGTGGCAGCATTCATATGCCTTGTTACCAAAGCAGTTCACCTCGAATTGGTGAGTGATTTAAGTTCTGACGCTTTCCTAGCTGCCCTGGACAGATTTGTGGCAAGAAGAGGTCTTTGCGGTCACATTCATAGTGACAATGGGACAAACTTTAGGAGATTAGGGAGATTTATAAAATGGTAACTACGTACGAATTTAATAATACAATTTCCGATTTTTTTATCCAACAAAGGTGTGCAATGGCATTTTATTCCTCCTGCCGCCCCGCACTTTGGAGGCGCGTAGGAGTCAGCAGTAAAGAGTATAAAGTACCACCTTCGGCGAACCATTGGCCAAACTATATTAAATTACGAAGAGCTATCAACTCTATTGACAAGAATCGAGGCTATTCTTATCCAAGCTGACTCAGATGATTTACCATACCTTAGCCCAGGCCATTTCTTGATAGGCTGACCTCTAAACACTCTACCTGAATTCGACGTTAAACACTTGAAAGCTTCGACTCTTTCAAGGTGGAATCATGTTCAGCAACTAACCCAATATTTTTGGTCACGGTGGTCAACCGACTATCTTCTATCGCTACAACCCAAAGCAAAATGGAAGGAAAAACCAAATCTTAACGTAGATGACATCATACTTTTGCGAGACGATAATCAACCCCCAGCCAGTTGGAAGATTGGACGTGTTCTAGAGACCCACGCTGGCTCTGATGGTCTGGTAAGAGTGGCTACGGTCAAAACTGCAAATTCAACATTTCAAAGACCGATAACTAAACTATATCCTTTGCCGAAGGACAATTGAACTTCAATGATGTCGTTCAAGGCTGGCGGAATGTTGATGATATTTTATTATACTTATAACTTTTATGAATAATTAATTTGCCTTATTTTATATTATATTTGAATTCCATGCACTACCCTAATTTAACATTGAATTACATACCTACTTACATATTTTTTACTCTCTTTATTTAAATGCAAAATTAGCTGTATAATCGTATGAATCTTAATTTGAGTGCATTTTTATTGTTTTACTTTGATGCATATAATACATTAACTAGAGTTATATACATACATACACATATAGTTATGTACATAAACATGCATAGTTACAATGACGAAAAGTTGATGTTCAACTTTAACAATAAAACATTGTATTTTAGTAATTCAACGGAACAACATCTAGTTTTTCTCTTGTACACTTACTAAAAAATTTCTCATTTTAGCAAAATACTGATATAATTAAAATATAAGCTGACTTAAACTTCTGCAGTTAAAACATTTTAGCCACTACTTAACTGCAGCAATCATCGCAAAGAGGAAAGTAAATTATTTAAAATAATAACGTTAATGATATTTGGTTTGGTCACTTATTTAGTAGGATATGTTATATTTGATGAATATTTATCAATGTCTCTGATAGATGAAAATATTTCTAATTAACTGAGCCTCAAATTCAATCATCTATTCTATTTCTTTAATGGTACGGAGGTAATGTTGCGTTGCAAAACCCTATTAAAGTCAAGTCTTTTAAGAAAAGTTGCTATCATTATTTAAATAATATTCCTCTCGAAGGCTACGAAAACACTCAACATATAATATTGCAAGGTTTGGATAATATTCCCTCAAGCTATTCTGTGTGCCATTAAAGATGTTGGGAAAACAAATTCTATTGCCGTTCAATCAATGCTAGGATTGTAAGCGTGTGGTCCTTCAATTGAATTATATCCTTTAAATCCGATATTTTTAGATTTAAAAATACCGAAACAATTCAACAATCTTTTGCAACTGAAAATAAAATCAAACAGAGTGGAAGAATATTCGAAATTGGTCTGTTTTGGAAGAAATACCCACCAGAACTTTCAGTAAGTTATACAATGGCCCAGAAATTAAATGTTTTAAGATTTGAAGTTCGGTAAAAATCCGGTTAGTATGAGGAAATGATTAAATTTTATGATTATTTTAGGACAAGTGCGATGATATATTAGAATTTAAGACAGAATTTCTAACTGTTAGTCCTCATTCTTACAATGGCGTTTGGGTTCGTACTTAAAAGGGAATGCTTAAAATTGTGATGGTTTTTTTCGATCCATTTGATTTGATTGCAGATTTCTTATTGCATTCTATAATATGGTACACAATAAAATATTGTGTTAAATAATCCAATACCGGAAACTTTACATCAGATTTTCAAGTAATGTTTGAATGAGTTCAAAAAAATAACAATCAAAGTTATAGTTCCTGTAATTAATATCATTTGCTTGTTTATTTTGTTCAAGGTGGAAGCAGTCGGAATCTCCTGCAAAACATATTGCAAAATTAATATTAAATCATTCCATAGAACTGACGAAAAAAATTCATTTATTTGAAATGGATGTCGTAGGTGAACAGGTATGTTTGAATATATTTTTTTATAAATACGTATAAAAGAATTAATGTTACTATTAGAATTATTATGATAACATTTTTTTTTGATACAAAAGATGCCCATTAATTTAGCTCTACATTGTACCACACGTGATATGATTTTGTAGAAGCAAAATAAAACAAAACTCTCTTCGCTTATATGACAGAGATCAAAAAAGTCTGCCGTAAGTTTTTTCTTGTTGGCTTGCTGATGTGTAAAGGTGAATTCACCCAATCGTTTTTAACATTCCGAACGCTTTTTTAATATATAGTTTGAAGTCTCTATTTTTTTGAGAGAGAGAAAGAGAGTAAATTTAATGCGGAACAATTTTTGCTTGAATTGGTTTTTACTCTCTTTCTCTCTCTCTCTCTCTCAAAAATAAAGACTTCAAACTACATATTAAAAAAGCGACCGGAACGTTAAAAACGAATGGGTGAATTCACCTTAATAGTATCAAGCTGAGATGGTATATCATTTCTACACCATTAATATAAACATCATGAAATTTTCTTGACTTCTGCTATGCCACCTAAAATCAAGTACATGTTGTCGTAATATTTATTTATTGTATAGAATTGCACAACCTTTAATATACAATGAAAATGCTGACGATGTCCACTTTAAAATACAGCTCTGATGTGATGAAAGCCAGTCATTTACCATCTGCTTGCCAGAGTTAAATCCGTATGTTCTCTTCTTCTGATACATTTAGTATTTACAATGTATATTTTTCTTCATTTTACACTTATTTTTATAGATCTAAATACTTGTGGTACAATACAGAGCCAAGTTTACAGTAGCAATAACTACATGTAATATTTTGATTTGATGATTGTGTCTTAACAAACACAAATTTCCTTTTCATTATAATATTTAGAAAAAGAACAAGTTTTGATGAGGTAAAGTAAATGCATGTATATATACTTAGATTGTAACGACACTTTTCCGATGGTTGCTGGAATAAGAGTAGGCTTAGAGTCTCTTAGACGTGCGTAAACCCATTAAAAATAATCCTTATGGATTTCGCCTCAACAACCACTCAAGAGCACAAGCTGGCAAGTAAAGAGTACCCACTAAGCTTTAGCAAAAGCACATTTAAATTCAAATACATTTGAATTTAGCAAACAAATAAAGAGAGAGACAAATGTAAAAACAATCTTTATTATCTTTATTGGCTCAGAGCATTTATATTTACTCATTCTTGCTCACTATAAGTCAGTGGTCTTCACAAAGAGAAACACACCTAAAATGAGAGCATTACAGTAAAAGAATTAACTCTTAACTCTAATTAACACTCTGCTTCCTTCAATGTGTTCAAAGAAACCAAAAAAAGATTTTCCAACTCAACGTCCCACATTTTTATTAAAAATTTTGTTTAAAAATGCTGTAAAAAAATACATATAAGTTAAGAATCTTTGAAACATAAACATGCATAAATTTATGTAGCTTGTTTTCAACTTTTCAGTATATCCAAAAATATTTTAGTTCTCTTTAAAAGATTTAAAACAGAAAAACATCTGATACACTCCAACTCTGTTGAAAGCTTACATGCTACTTAATGAAATTGTTTCACACACATGATTATTGTTGCAATTATGGTTGCCGTTAAACACAATAAAAACAAATTGTATGGATTTTTTTATGAAAGATTTTATAACGTCGTTAATTTATTACAATTACTTAATGACAGGAAATAAACAAAAATATCTTTTCAGGAATTATAAAAGCAATATCACTAAATACAGTAGAAGACTTAAAATAAAATATAATATAATAAAGATTAATAATACAGGTAATTTTGGTACATATTGAGAAGCTGTTTTTTTAGGATTTTTTTTTAGTTTGAGCAATCCTGGTTGTAATATTTATGAAGAGAATAAATAAAAATCCGAACATTTTCGTTAGCTGAGTAATATGAATGGGGGTTTTCACACTAGACTAATTTTTAATCCGCACAACTTTTGTTCTTTCGTATTTACACTAGACTAATTATGCTGGCATAAAATTGTGTACGTATACAAGGCTTTGTGTGTGTTAGTATTTGCTTTGTTTATTTCGCAGAACCTGTGTTTTCATAAGTGTGTATGTGTTAGTTTTGTTCTGCTTGTGCGGGGTTGAAGCTGGTTGAAAAATTGTGCCAAACAAAAACCACTCTCTTCACCGAAAAAGCCTACAAACTGCGATTTTATGCCAGCACAATTAGTCTAGTGTGGACTATAAGTCCTGTTTCACACACGTCAAGTTTTCTTGATCAAGTTTCAATTCAGCTGAGAGAAAGATAAAGAAAGGAATATCGCTCTCCCAGCTGAATTGAAACTTGAAACAGCTCTAAGCAAGTCAAAGTAAAACAATTTTTTGCTGATATGCTGTAAGTGTTTTTCTATGTATTTAGTCCTGTTTCACACACATCAAGTTTTCTTGATCAAGTTTCAATTCAGCTGGGAGAGAGATAAAGAAAGAAATACATACTCTCCCTATCCCTATTGAAATCAAGCAATGGTTATGACTTTTTAATGTGTTTTATTTGCAGATGAATTGAATTTTTGAGTTATTAAATTTGTGAGTTATTAAATTTTGGTTTAATAAAATTAATTTTTTATTTGTATGAAAAAATTGTTTTTTTTTTTATTTTTAAGAAGCATATGCCTGCCCCAATAACGATTAAACAACGCTTGAGTGTTTAGTTAAAATTCATGAACATTTCCTTTTTTTTTTTTTGTTGGTTACATAATTTATTACTTTTCTTTCGAATAATTTTTGTAGAAGATTTTACAAAGTCATAAGTCACATGCGAGCAATTGCAGGAGATATGCAAAAAAAGATTTGTAAATTCACTCAAAATCAAAACTTAAAATTTTTGCAAGTTTAAGCTATTTTTTAAATTGTTTTTCAAGTTCTGTAACATTTTTCCAACGCAAGTATGACTTTTGTATATTTAGATGACGATATATAGGTTGATAATTGATATTGGAATCAAATTAAACAAAAATTTAATTTTTTTATTTTGTACAAACACAATATTTATTGTATTTGTTTCTTATAAAAGAACAGCCATTTTCTATTTTAAGAGAATTGTACAATAAAACAAATAAACGAAAAAAGAGGATGTACTTAATTACTTGTTTTTTTGTATTTTTGAAAATGCCTAGTACCCACAGAGGTTGGCCAAAAATCTACAAGATATACTCCTTGCGAATTTTATCACCAAAATCTCTCACGGGTGCCAACTAGTAGTAGCAGAGCCTGAAATGTACAAGAAATACTCATGGAAAACACTATGGCAGGCGCCTTTTCCCAAAAACCGTGGCAAAAATAAAAAATTTGATGACAAAATTTTGTAAAATGAATGAACACATCGTATAAAGACCATTTTACTGATCATAATTAAAAAACGTTTTTCTTAATTGGATAAGAATTATAGCTGGTAGAGCTGCTTAAATTCGACAGTTTTTTAGAAAGTCCAAAAAAGGTGATTTTGTGAAAAAAAGACAATTTAGAATTGAAGTGTCAGAAATATTGCCATGTGATCACTACTTTTTTGGTATTGTTTTAAAGGTATATTTATTGTTTATTAAAAAAAAAATCAATGAGTGTTCGAACTCACGGGCGATGTGTTAACACCTTTTTTTACACGGTACCTGTTCGATATCTATGAACACAGACCCCCAAACCCGGAGGTAGAGTTAATATAAAGTATTTAATGAAAAAGAATAGTTTATTGAATTTAATTTTACTTTTTTATTTATTTTATATTAAACTAACAAAAAACAAAGAGAATACAAAGCAACAGACAGATGTAAATACATACATACATTGTTATGTTTGTACATACATAAGCTACATACGTTGCTGTCTTGCTATCTCATTTTTATATATGTACATATAACCACGTCACTATTCTCTTTGCTATGCATAAGACAAAACCGAAGATCAACATAAAACACTTTTTTAATATTACTCCGAATTAAAACTCTTAAATCTCCGCTCGCCGATATCGGATCGCCTTAATTTTTTGCCTAAACTCTTCGTCGAAACCCGCACTAGCGTTTTAATCCAAAAATTAATAAAATCGGCTATGAATTTCCGGAGAAAATCGCGTGGGAAAATTATATGAAAATCGCCCAATAATCACTTTCAATACCTACTGCCAAGCAACGAACAAACAAACGATGATTTACTCTTACATACCTTACACCTAATACTGATAGTTTACTGCCCTAGAGGCGCGCGTATAGATGTTAACACATCAAAAAGTAAGAAAATGTCCACCAGATACCCTACTTTTTTGGCAGTTGCCGTTTTTCAGACACCCTATATTTAGGTAGTTTTTACAAATAAAATAGAGAATATCTAAAAATGGGCAAAAATGGTCACGCCCATATTTTTTAGCATATTTACTACACAGTACTTTAAATAATTTAGCTAAATTGGTCCACAAAAAATGACAGGTTTTCTTGAAATTGGAAAAAAGATGTTACAGTCTTATAGCCAGCGTTGCCACATCCAAGATATTTTTGCAACCAAAATTAAAAAAAAATTGCCAAATAAGGAAAAAAGCTACCGAAATTTTAATATTTTTTATATTTTATTTTATCTTACAGCACAAAAATGTAAATATATGTGGAACTGAATGACATATTTTTGTTAATGTATGCATATGTGCCTACTTAAAAATATGTACGTAGCCTTATTTCATTGAAATATATATAATCGTATAGAAAGACCAAATCTTAGTTTTCTTTTTTTACAAAAATAAGAGAAAAATAACTTGAACTTTGTTATAAAATGTATTTTATTACTAAAAGATAAAAAATTATTTTATATATGTACAAAGCTGCTTTCCAAATATGAAAAGAAATAATTTTCTCTATACTATTGTTTTCACTGCATCACTTGTTACTAATAATTATTGCTTCTCGTTAATACGAAATTTTCGCAATGACTTCGTCCTACATTTTTCTTTAATTCTCTTTTAAGCTGATATCCTTTCTACACCATTCGTCAATAAAGTCTTGAAAAGTCACCATAAAAAGTCATAGTATGAATCCCATATAAATGATAACCAATATTTTGCTGTGTCAATCAGGTAGGCATAATTATTACAATTTGTTTATTTATTTAAATTTAAGAACACATTATGAAAATAGGCAGGTAGTTTTGAAACTTGATTTTTGTACTAAGTAAAATAAAAACTGCAGTTGTATATA
Source organism: Germaria angustata (assembly GCA_963681545.1). NCBI lineage: Eukaryota > Metazoa > Arthropoda > Insecta > Diptera > Tachinidae > Germaria > Germaria angustata. Next base: position 79,154,714 of record OY812998.1, on the reverse strand, counting down.
ATCCAGTTAATTGTGGCCTAGATTTATGTTTCGCAAATCAGGTAGTTTGAACCTTTTTATTTTTGGGTATAAATTAATCTGCAATTATGTAATGCAATCAGTTAAGGTTTTACTTTGCAAAAGTAGTGATCAGTACCAGAACTCATAATGTCATTTCAAAATTCGGAATTGTTCGAGTTATTTAGAAAATCACATAATGAAAATGTATTTAATTTGGGTATTGTGGAAAAATTGCATGGTTTACCAGGATACCACGAAAAGGATGTTAAAAACAAAAATCACTTCGTTTTCTCGGATATTCGTAAAAAATGGCTTGCCTCAAACCGTACGACAAAAACCTTTATGGAAAAGTACTCAGACTGGCTAAATGGATTAACAACTTTTGAAAACATCGAAGAACCGCATACATCTTTGGACAGCAGAAAAGGATGATCTGCTAAAACTATAAACGAGTGTTCGAAGTACACAAAAAAAAACGTAAACTTCAAAATGCTACAAAAGATATATCTACATCGAATTTGTCAGAAGCAAAAGATAAATCAAGGTCTGATATTACAAAAGCTGTGGAGCTTGCTAGCCCAGATCGACTGCGAAGGATTAAAGAAAGTATTCCAACTCCTCATAATGTGAATGTTCTTCCTGGATATAAAAAGGTTACCTCTGCCAAAAAAGAAAAAGTAACATGTAATATATAAGTTACTGAAGTATCAGCAGAAGTTGAACTGCAAGACTTAATCATACATCTAAACGATTAGTTCAAAGTTTTCCTGAAAAGGAAAGAGCATTATTTCCAGATAGGCTTATATTGATAAACAAGTGGGGATGTGATGGGTCATTTAAATGTCATTTAAAGCACAAAAAGTTGTGTTTTAAATGTTTGAGAAATTTTAAAAATATCATTACTTCAAAATATATGATTCTTGCGACAAGAAAAATCAAAGGTGTCATCGTGTTCAATGCCTATCAAAAATTATGATGTTTTCAACAAAAAAACACTGTGCATAGTGCCTCCACAAAGCTATGGCCAATAATGATACTCATTTTTATTAAAATATCTTTCTTACCTTAAAAGTTATGATGTTTGTAATAAAAACAGACGCTGTGCACAGTGCCGCGCTTAACCTGTGATCGTGCAAATCATTTATATTAAAGCTAAAGGAGCTTCCTTTCAAATGCTTTTTAAAATTTTTAAATATCTTTATCAGTTCAAAAGTTATGATTTTTGCAACGAAAAAAGTCAAAAGGACCCACTGTGAGGCGCGAAGCCTCTTTCAGTATGGGTAAATTTATAAGATTTAGCCACGAAGACTTGTGTAATGAAATAAAATACCCATCTCTGTATAACAGAACACTTCCAGCTTTTTTTGTGTAAAATATGAAATGTCAAATTAAGATAAATAAAAAGCGTCATTCGAAGTAATGCCAATGAACTGACAAGACGTGTTTTTCTTTATATGGCGACCGTGACTAGAGTTTTTTTTTGGTGTTTTTATATAACGGGTCACACAGCAACATGTGCAAAAACGTAGATCTTTGGAAAATAACGCGATCCGAAAACAAAAATATATACAGTAAACTGTAAGAGGTTTAATGTATGTATGTATAAAGAAAAACTTTTAATAAAAGAAAGAAGGAAAGTCATTTGACATACATATGTATGTATGTATGTATGATGATGAAATGCTTATGAACAAACTTGAATAACGGTATGGAAATACCAAATGATAAAATACTTATAAACAAAATTGAATAACGGTATGGAAATACATATGTACATACATAACTGAAACGAAAAAAAACAAAATCCATAACTAAAATATGGGAAGTGAGTATAGTGAAAAAGAACATAAAAATACATACAGCGGTCAAAAAAATCATAAAGAATATGAAAGGATACAAAAAAAGTGGAAAAACCACAAACTACATTATGAAACTGAAAATCAAGAACTAAATACTTATAACTACAACTAAATAGAAAACAACGAATCAACAAAACTTCAAAGTGACACTCTCATAAATAAATAAGGAAACAACAGGAAGCAAAAAAACCCTAAAAAGAAGAAAGTACCAATCATCGCATGTATAAAATTCAGGAAGAAGGCAAGACGAGAGTTATACAAAAATATAATAACAAATTTAGAGGAGAAAACCGGTAACAACATTAACATCATATCAACATACATACTTATGTATATGTATTTATTAAATTATATAATCTGTACTTATTTAAAAATACTTAAAATTTAGGCTGAACAAAACTTTTTTTAGCATTATAATTATTCACTTATCCCAGTAGTATTATATAAAATTTATAATTATTAATTTATAATATACATGTACATATATATGCGTATCTTAATAACATGAAGGTAAAACAAATTTCTTTTACGTTACCATATAGTTATATTTAATTTCGTTGAAATATTTCACTCGGGAAATTCTAATCGACAGAAAAGTTTAATTGGGAATTTGTAAATTATGTTTAATTTCAAGTAATTTTTTTTCCACTAACATATACTTTCTACTTATACTTTCTTTTCCCTGAATAATAATAATGTAATTAGCAGGGAAATACACTTCATACAAATATAACTACATGGCAACATAGTTTGTAAATATATACATGTATGTAAGTATTAATTCAATTACGAATTGTACGAACATCTAAAATTAAAACTAACTCAAATGCAAATAACAAAGTTTGATTTTGCAATAGCTAAAGCGAATGAATACAACGTAAATTAAAGAATGCACTTAGCCAAAATAATATTTTCTTCCACTAACATAATTAGGGATAATTATGACGGAAATCCCTTTGGATTGGGGTCATTTCTGGACAAAATCGAACTAATTGAAGAATTAGCAGAAGCGAATTTGATACCAACCTTTGTAGCATTTGTAAAGTCGAAGTTGGAAGGCAAAGCACGAGGTTTTGCCTGAAAACGTTAGTACAATTACTGAAATAAAGGAAGCTTTAAAGAAAAAAATAAGACCAGATAATTCAAAAGTTGTTACAGGTAGGATTGTTGCATTAAAAATACGGAACAATAATTACGTTGAGTTTACCAAACAAGCGGAAGAATTGGCAGACGCTCTTAACGGGTCTTTAGTTCTAGAGGGAATAACAAAAGCTAAGGCCCACGAAATGGCCAGTGAACAGACTGTCAGCATATGTCGACTTAATGCGAGTTCTAACCTAATAAAGTCCATTCTAGCATCTACATCATATTCAGATCCAAAGGACGTGATAGCTAAGTTAGTAGTAGAGCAAACTAATGAAGCAAGCGTGAAACAAATATTAGCATTTCGTCCTTGTAATATTAGTTTGAATAATTTCCAAATCAGAAATAATTACAATCGTCCAGTACGTTGACGACATTATCGTTGTTGGCTGCAGTATGTTACATCACCTAAAAAACCTAGAAAACGTATTCCAAACCCTCAGAAAATACAACTTAAAGATTAACCCGCATAAATGTATTTTTTTCAAACCAGAGTTCACTTTTCTTGGACACAGGTGTACGGCACAGGGCCTTTTACCGGACAACTCAAAAATAGAAACGATCGAAAACTATCCAGTTCCTACTGACAAAGACGCTGTTAGACGTTTTGTAGCATTCGCTAATTACTGTCGGAGATTTATTCCGAGTTTCGCAGTAATAGAAGCTCCATTAAATCAAATTGTGAGGAAAAAATAAATTTCATCTGGAGTGACAAATGTCAGAAAGCTTTTGAGAGATTAAAATGGTGCTTAAAGTCCCCAAGACTGCTACATTACCCAAATTTATTATAGCTGTGGACGCTTCGAAAATGGGATGTGGCGCAGTCTTGAGTCAAGATTTTAATGCAATGACTTACCCATCTATTTTGCATCTAAATTTTTTAATGATGCTGGACAAAGGAAACCAACCATAGAACAGGAACTTTTGGCAATATACTTTGCAATTAAACAGTTTAGGCCGTACATGTATGGAACTTAATTTATAGTCAGATCGGATCATAGGCCTCTTGTTCATTTATTTAACATAAAAGACCCGTTCTCTAGACTAACTAGAATAACATTGGAATTATCTGAATAAAACTTTGTTATAGAGTATATTAAGGGTAAAGACAACACAGCAGCTGACGCACTTTCTCGTATTTCAATTGACGAATTGAAAAACCATAACAGGAATATATTTATTTATTTATTTAATTTATTTATTTAATTTAAAATTCACCTAATGAAAATAATCCTTACAGGCTAACAAATATACTAATTAAATAAAACATTAAATAAATCCTTATTTTCTAATAACAAATTAAAATCATTAGCAGACAATGAAAAGTCTAAGACAATAATATTAGAAATCTTATTTATATTATTCAAAACTCGTAACAAAGGTTCACGCATTCCATAATTAGTAACATGAGTAGATACATAAAATTGGTTATTGGATCTAAGGTGTTTAAAAGGTACACAAAATTTAATCAAACTTAATAGGTATTTACAATCGATAAAACCATTAATTAAATTATAGACAATCCTAACGGAATGAATAGTACGTCGTACATAAAGTGGCTTTAAGCCCAAAAGAAAACAACGAGCATTATATGTAGTCGGGACCAACATTGTAAGATCATTACGAAGTGCAAATTTAACAAATTTCTTTTGAATCCTTTCAATTCTATCAGTATGTACATTATAAAAAGGGTTCCAAACAAAAGAACAATACTCTAACTTCGAGCGAACAAAAGTAATGTATACAATTTTTAATGTTATGGGATCCGAAATGTTGCGACTGTTTCTTCTTATAAATGCATAAGCAGAATAAGCTCTAGGTATAATATAATCAAGATGTGCATTAAAGTTTAGTTCACAATCCAAAACAATGCCAAGATCTAGCACTTGGTTAACAACTTTCAAGTTAAAGTAGCTTAACTTGTACTGGGATGTTATTACATTACGAATATTAGACCTATGAAAGCTCATTTGAAAACATTTATCCACATTCAAAGGTAAATTATTAATACTGCACCAATAGAATATTTCATCGATGCAAAGCTGAAGAGCGATGACATCATTGTCAGAAGTAATTTCCTTATAAAGTTTCAGGTCATCAGCATACAATAAAAATTGTGAACTAGCACAATAACTACCAATGCCATTAATAAAAATTACAAACAATAACGGGCCTAATATACTACCTTGTGGCACACCTGAGGTTGAAGTATATGGTAAGGACACAAAATTTTCTAAAACAACAGTGTATTTTCTATTCGACAAATAGGACATCAACCAATTAAGAAACTTGCCATAAAAACCAATTTTTGCTTAATTTAAGGTACAGTATATTATGTGCAACCTTATCAAACGCTTTACACAGATCCATAAAAATTGCATCAACTTGGTTATGTTTTTCAAAAACAGATATACAGAAGTGATAAAAGACAGCACAATTTGTAGTGGTAGAACGACCAGGAAAGAAGCCATGCTGCTCAACACAAATATACCGCTTTAGTGCAAAAAAACATCTTTGCCTTAATTACATACTCAAAAATTTTTGAAATATTAGACAATTTCGAAATTGGACGATAGTTAATAACGTTCGATTTATCACCAGTTTTGAAGACAGGGGTAATCGAAGCAATTTTCCATCTATCAATAAAGCATCCTTCATCCAACGATTTATTAAAAAGGTACAGTAAAGGTATACTCAAGCTTTCAGCCAGATTCTTTATAAAAAATGAACTCAAACCATCGACGTCAATACCAAAAGAATCCTTAATATCTCTTATGCTATTTACGATATCGTTAAATGTTAATTGAACATAACCGAAGTCAACAATAGGCTCTATACATCTTAAAACATTAGGATCTACAGAGTCATTTACAGACTGAAAATTAGACTGAAAAAACAACGAAAATGCATTTACAATGTCATTACCAGAGCTTAAGGTATTACCATTAAAATACATGACAGATGAATATCAAGAACTAGACTTTTTAGATCTTATGAAATTCCAGAATCGTTTAGGATTGTATTTAATAGAAGATTCATAATTTAATATATATTGATTATATAAAAACTTATCAAGAAAATTAAATTCACGCATATAATACTCATAGAGTGTTTTGCAATGTAAATCACCAGATTGATTAAAATTTTTAAAAATTTTTTTTCTAAGATTTTTTAAACCCTTAGTGTACCATGGAATTTTGTGAACCTTTGGTGGCAAAAGAGGAACGAAACGATCAATGAGATTTTTTAAAGTATTAATAAATATGTTATAACAATATGCCATATCCTTAGCATCAAATAGATTATTCCAACTTATAGATTTAATTTCCGCATTCAAATTACCATAATCACAATCATTAAAATTATAAATATTATTGTCGCTTTTACAAATAGAAATAAATTCAAAAATTAAAGGGATGTGATGCATGTCAGTTATACACATAGGAAAAGGACAAACAGATAACGAGTATTTAATCGCTTCAGGAACAAATATTACATAAATCCAAAATGCGGTTTAATTTATTTGTGAAAGAATTGATTTGTACTAAGCCTAGACTTAAAAAGGAATCCACAAGATTAATTTCATGTGATTTATTTACATTAATAGGCGACAGGTAGACATCATTGAATAAATTACTCCAGCCAATCTCACATAGATTAAAGTCATCAATTACACAAAGATTTTCAGCACCAACAACATCTGACAGATGAACCACATTTAAAACATGGGCAGCATACACAGAATCCTCACTTTTAGGTGGGATATATGAAGCACATATAAACAAATTTTTAGAGCTGGTAATGCATACACAAAGTTGGTCCAATAGAGGGTTTGTATCAGAGAGAGCAGCAAGTTTAGCATTTAAAGTTCTTTTAACAGCAATGTACATACCTCCACCACGAGATTTTCCCAAACTTTCAAGATAACGGTCCTTACGAAACACTTGGTATTGATGTAAGTCACAGAATTCAGCATCACAAATAGCCGGGATTAACCAAGTTTCCACAATTACAATAACATCATAATCAGCTTGAGCAGTAAATTTATAGACATCAGATAATTTAGTACGAATACCAGATGCATTTTGGAAGAAAATTTTTAACTCATTATTGAAAGGACGAGAAGATGAGCAGCAGGTTGGCAGATCAGTTGTTATATATAGTTTTTTGGTTAGTTGGTACCGGAAGGCGTCCTATATTTCTTCGGTTTACATTATATATGTATTCACGTACAAATGTACTAGTTGGCCAAAATTTTTGATCAAGTACATATTTAAAGGATTCATCAGGAACCAAAACCTTAAAAGATGCTATGTCTCTCGGGCTGGTGTATGAAAATTTATACACAGATATATTATTAATCATATCTTAGATTTTATATAATATTCAACATCATCAATTGTAGTATCTGATGCCAAGCGAGATAAAAAAATATGTCTGCTAGGAGGTATAACCTTCAACGGTTTGGGAGTGACTTGAGGTGTATATGGTACAGAAGTTGAATTTGGAATACTTGCTGGTTCTGGTGTGTTATTGACAGATATTTCTGGCAATGGCGCACTGAATTCTAAGGAATTTGGTGTAACAGCTAACGGTGTCTTATTTGAAACATTGGAATTTGCAACTGGCAACGAGGAACTTTCGGCTTCTAAATGCCGAGAATTGAGCTCATTGCCCATATTAGTTATTAATAATGTTATAAAAGAATTTGACGGAGCATCTATACCAGAATCAGGAACAGAAACTATATTTTGAGATGCAGCAGATCTAGTAATAACCATATTACGTCCCAGAGAGCAATTAATTTGTGCGCTAACAAATTTATCTAAATTCGTGTATTTACAGAATAATTCACAATTTCATCAAATTCAAACTTAGTGTTTTTAAAAAAATTATAAAACTCAGTTTTTACATTTTTATAGCCCATGCAAGTCCAATGAAGAGATTTGAGTGGATCCGCCAAAGCATCAGCGTCACGCACCTTAAGACCACTACATTTCAAATGAAAATGATTAAAGCACAACCAGCACGACACCATACGATCAGTGCCCGTATAAGTACACTTTGTGTTAGAACACTCCATACTTTACTGAGTAAAACAAACAGGTGATGAGACGTTACAGAAGCACAATGAATGATGATAATTATTATATCGATGAGCTCGTAAGAAAAATACAAATACGACAACACAGGTAAACTCCACTTATATCGAAGGCACAAACCAAAACACTATGAGCGTTGATGGAGCTGTGACAATGTTGTATTTAATGCGTATGAAAGAGATCAATCATATGCAACGTTGTAATATTTTGTAATAAAGACTTTTAGCATATATAAACAGCCAAAATCCAATTAGCAAACTACAAATTTAGATGTTATTGCAAGTTTTTTCGGTCACAACCACAACACTTCACTATTCCACGACAATACAAATATCAGCGAACAAATATATGCAGCAAAAAGTTAAACCGGACTTGTGATATAATTAAAACAACTCAAAATACGAGCCGGCAGAAAAAACACTACTTCACTTTACTGTATCCCAGCAAACATGACAACCGCGGAATGTCTAAGCAAACTCTACCTAAAAGTGCGAAAGCTGATGTTATTGTCGGGAAATTACCAATATATGATAAATTTTCACATGACTTCAGTACTAAAATACCGAAAATCAGATTAGAAATTTTTTACACGAAAGGTAAAATAGCGAAATTACACATAAACCTTTATAGAAAATTTAAGTTGGCACTATACTTGGATATTTGCATTGAAAACGAAACCTTACATTTAGATGAAACGATTTTGAGACTTCAGCGGGAAGCCGTCAGTAAAAATATTCGTTCGATAGAGTGGCCAAAGGATGACATTTTTTTACTATTTGTAGCATACAGGAATTAAAGAACCATGGTATAATTATAATTAATAATTTTAACTGATCCTATAGAGGAAGTATATGGTGAAAAGAGAAAACATAATTTAATGGCAATTTATCACAATGATCCACTCTTAGGAGGGCATTGTGGCCGAAAAAAATTATATGCGAAACTAAGAACCAAATTTTGTTGGAAAAACATGTCGAAAGAAGTGGCTACTTTTGTGAAACAGTGTAACAAATGCAATCTCAATAAAGTTAGACCAGGTAATAAAGAAAATTTAATAACAACCCCCACACCGATTCGCAGCTTTGATATTGTGGTGCTAGACACAATCGGTCCATTAGAAGAATCAAAATATGGAAACAAATATGCCTTGACCCTAATATGTGATTTGAAAAAGTATTTAGTAGTGTGGCAACCCACAGAATAAAAATACAACTAATCAAAAACATATTAAAATACAACTATTCAAAAAACATATAAAATGTCATCGAACGTATCCGGTATGCCGCTCTCTTCTGTTTGCAATCGTCGCCATATACACACGTTATATATATATATATATATATATATATATATATATATATATATATATATATATATATATATATATATATATATATATATATATATATATATATATATATATATATATATATATATATATATATATATATATATATATATATATATATATATATACTTATACTTAAGATTTTGTGAAATTTAAATTACTAAAATAAAACAGCATCAAGTGAATTGACCACTGAAATAATTGGGATTTCAAGTAATAAGACATATTTACAACACAAGTAAGTACGACCCCAAATTGGTGACCCCGACGTGATCAAGATGCCAGACGATAACCCTCAAAGTAGTAACACAATTAATCTGCGAGATGCTGCAAACGACAACGAGGTTTCGATACAACGAGTGTCAGTAAAAGTCCCTCCATTTTGGCCAGAACGACCCGAGATTTGGTTTGCTCAAATGGAAGCGCAATTTGACATGTCAAACATCGTACGGGACACGTCAAAATTTAATACAGTTGTAGCTGCAGTAGAGTCCAACGTGCTGGCTCAAATTTCTGACGCGGTACTACAGCCACCCGAGACTGGAAAATACGACAACCTCAAAAGATGCATCATCGAACGTTTTGGTGACAGCGAACAAAAAAAAGACCCAAAAGCTCCTTTCCGACATGGAGTTAGGTGACCGCCGCCCAAGTCAACTGCTCTACGAACTACGCGATTTAGCCAAGGACAAGGTAAGTGAGGAGTTTTTAAAATCATTATGGCTCCAACGCTTTCCATCAAATGTACGGGCTATTTTACAAGCCTCCGAAGCCAAGTTGGTTGAGCTGGCTAAACTAGCCGACAAGGTCATGGAAGTCAGCGACTACCGGCAAGTAATGGCCGTAGAAAGGGTCCCAACTGAAGGAACTCTTTCCGAAATTAATTAGCGAATGTCTCGACTCGAAAAAAACTTTGAAAAGCTTTTCAACACAAAGCGCGCACGCTCAGCCTCTAATCGATTGTGGAATAGTAGCCATGCAGAAAAAAATACAGTACCATCAACGGCACAAATGTGTTGGTATCATCAAAAACACGGAAGCAAGGCTCAAAAATGCCGCATGCCATGTAAGTTTGAAAATAAGCAAAAAAAAAACTAACTAACGCGTCTGACCTGCAAACGAACAGTTCAGACGTGACATCTAACATCATCGCTCGCCTGGTAATATTAGACGACAATACCAACGCACAGTTTTTAATCGACACCGGAGCCGACGTATCAGTTTTGTCGCCGCGACCATTTGACAAAAGCAATATATCGTACTCAATCAATTATGTACAGCAAACGGATCAAAAATAAAAACCTACGGCCGACGACGCGTCAAAGTATCCTTAGGACTTCATCGAACATTTGACTGGAATTTCATTATCGCAGATGTGACTGGTCCAATTATTGGTACGGATTTTTTAAGCGAGTTCGATTTATTGGTTGACGTAAAAAAGAAACTACTGATAGACAGAAAAACGCTTTTGATGGTAAGTGGTGAGGCAATTCGCACGGCTGTATGCTCCGTCAGCAAAAACAGGTACACAAGTCTCCTGCATGTGTTTAGAGATTTGGCAACATTTGACTTCAGCCAAAAGAGGACTGCAGACATCGTAACACACCACATAGTAACGAGCGGTAGCCCGGTTTTCGCACGCGCGAGAAAATTAGCAGGCCCTAAGTTGTTGGCGGCGAAAAAAGAGTTCCAGTTTATGCTAAACAACAACATATGCCAACCATCGAATAGCTGCTGGGCAAGCCCACTGCAAATGGTTAGAAAATCTAACGGAGATTGGAGGCCGTGCGGCGACTATCGCGCATTGAATGCAATCACGGTGCCGGACCGGTACCCCGCACCTTTTATACAAGGCATCCGATCGATTTTACATGGTAAAACTATTTTTTCCGTAATCGACCTACAGCGAGCTTATCACCAGATACCAATAGAGCCAACTGATGTACCTAAAACAGCGATTATAACACCTTTCGGACTCTTCGAGTTCAAACGAATGACGGATGGACGACATATTCCGCGACATCAAATATGTTTTTATATACATCGACGATATTCTAATAGCCTCACGAACTGAAGAAGAGCACGAAAGACAACTACATACTGTTTTCAAGCGAATTCGTCAACACGCGTTGGCAGTTAATTTTGATAAATCAGTGTTTGGAAAAACTCACATCGACTTTCTCGGCCATACGATATCGTCCGAAGGACTCCGACCGAAGGCCGAAAGAGTTCAAGCAGTGAACAATTTTCCAGTGCCTAACGTAGCGAAGGAATTGACGGTTTTTAGGGATGATAAACTTTTACAGGTCATTTATACCAAACGATGTCGACAGTCAAAAATTGCTGCAAGATTTAATAATAGGAAATAAAAAAAACGACGCCACGCCAATTTGTTGGAACGAAAAAGCACTACAAGCGTTTCAAAAATGCAAAGACGCAATATCCAACGCGAACCTGCTGAACCATTTTGTATACGACGCGCCGCTAACTTTGACCGTAGACGCGTCAACCGAAGCAGTAGGCGGAGCAGTCCACCAAATCGTTCAAGGCAATAGTCAACCTTTAGGTTTCTACTCAAAGAAACTCACACCAACTCAACAGGCGTATAGTATATACGACCGAGAGCTGCTGGCTATATATCAAGGCGTTCAACATTTTCAGTGCCTACTAGAAGGAAGAATATTTACCATTTTTACTGACCACAAACCACTCACATTTGCTTTTCGCCAGAGACGGGAGAATACTTCCCCCAGAAGAATTCGTCAATTTGACTACATTAGCCAATTTTCAACCGATATACGCCACATAGAAGGTACAAGCAATAGCACAGCCGATTGCATCTCCCGAATCAACAGCATCGAAGGCAACATAAATTTCGAAACAATAGCGGACGAGCAAATTCGAGATCAGGAATTAAACGTTCTGCTGAAATCTGTTAACGAGCATTCGCTGGTACTAAAGAAGTTACCCATCCCAGATTCGAACCGAACAATTTACTGTGATACAAACCATCGTTTGGTAAGACCTTTCGTCCCGGCGCCTCTACGACAGCAATTGCTTAACAAATTACACAGTTTATCACACCCTGGAGTAAGGGCAACTTTGAAACTAGTTTCCGCTCGTTTTGTGTGGCCATCGATGTCCCGAGATGTTAAAAATTTTGTTCAACGCTGTTTGAACTGCCAGAAAAACAAGATAAGTAGACACACTAGTTCACCCCTAGGAGATTTCGGGCCAATCGCCCAGCGCTTTCAACATATTCATATCGACATTATTGGTCCACTTCCTCCGGCTAGAGGGTACCGCTACTGCCTGACCTGTGTCGACCGTTTTTCAAGATGGCCCGTAGCCAGCCCGATATCGGACATAGCAGCCGAAACAATCGCTTTCGCCTTGATTAACGGGTGGATTTCATCGTTCGGCGTCCCAACACGTATCACAAGCGATTTAGGTCGACAGTTCGAGTCGCAGATTTTCAGGGAATTGATGCAAATCCTAGGTATACATCACCTGGAAACAACAGCATACCACCCCCAAGCAAACGGCATGGTCGAAAGATGGCATCGCCCATTAAAGACCGCAATAAAATGCCATGCAACAGAAGACTGGTGTTTTGTATTGCCAATCGTTTTACTCGGCCTTCGGGCAACTGTGAAAGAAGATGTTAAAGCTAGTCCCGCTGAAATGGTTTTTGGAAGTCCTCTACGTATTCCTGGTGAATTTTTTCAGGAATCAAAAATTAAGACCGACACAACCGAGTTCGTCAAGCTATTACGACGCAAAATGCAGACGTTGAAGGCTACCGTCGCGTCCCGGCATCACACCAGTAGAGTTTTTCTGCAGCCAGCTCTTAAAAACTGCAACTACGTTTTTATACGAAGCGACCATGTACGAGCTCCTTTGGAATCACCATATACAAGCCCCTTCGAGGTGATAGAAAGGGGAGACAAATTTTTTCAAAATAAAACTACGACAACGTGCAGTCAACATATCCATCGATAGGCTAAAGCCAGCCTATACTCCAATTGACTATTACGACAATCAATTCGATAGCGAAAGCTCATCACACACGGTAACGAAACCGGCAAACAGCGCAACCGTGAGGAGTCAACCAGAGCCAACGCCCAAAACAACGACAGACTTTTCGAACCTCAGTATGCCGAAATCAGAGTGCCAAGGCCGTCCAGCAATACTACAAGGTCCGGTAGACATGTGCGGTTTCCAGCCCGCTACTTATAACCTTTTCACCAGGGGGGAGCCCTGTGGCAACCCACAGAATAAAAATACAACTCATCAAAAACATATTAAAATACAACTCATCAAAAAACATATAAAATGTCATCGAACGTATCCGGTATGCCGCTCTCTATATATACTTAAGATTTTGTGAAATTTAAATTACTAAAATAAAACAGCATCAAGTGAGTTGAACACAGAAATAATTGGGATTTCAAGTAATAAGACATATTTACAACATAAGTAAGTACGACCCCAAAGTAGCAATACCAATACCCGATAAAAGTGCGAACACAGTAGCCAGAGCCATTTTCGAGAACTTTATCCTAATATACGGTTTAATGAGTACGATAAAATCAGATTTAGGTTCAGAATTTAAAAATCAAGTATTGGCAGAATTATGCAAATTGTTAAAAGTTAACATAAATTTTTCTACAGCATATCACCATGAAACGTTGGGGACCATTGAAAGGAACCATAGAGTTTTCAATGAATACTTGAGATCTTACATAGGCGAGAATATTTCGGATTGGGACACGTATTTGAAATATTTTGTGTTTTTCCACAATACTACACCAAATACAGCATTTGACAGTAAGTTGGTACCGTATGCATTAATCTTGGGGAAAAAACCATCTTTGCCTGGGAATTTGCGGAAAAGTAAAATTGACCCAATATATAACGAAGAAAACTACAGAAAAGAAGTTAAATATAGACCACAAAGGACAAATGTATTGGCAAGAGAATTAGTTCGGAAACATAAGTTGAGGAGCAGGGATTATTATGACAGGTATGCGAAACCATTATTAGTAGAAATTGATAATACTGTTCTAGTTAAGAAACAGCCTTACGATAAATTTAAGAGTATTTATGAAGGTCCATTCATTGTGAAAATTATCGATGGCTGTAATGTTACTGTATATGATAGAAAAAGAAGAAAGGAAAGAATAATTCACAAAAATAGATTGCGAAAAATGTAAACGTAATTGACTAATACTCATTTCAAAAAAAAAAAAAAAATATAAATACATTGTTGAGAAAAGTTATTAATTACTAAATTATACATATAAAAAAAAACATTCAAAATAAAAAAAATTTTCGTTTGTATACCTATATTCAATAAGTACTGAAAAAAATTTATATAAAATTTAAAATATTATTATTATAATTTTGTGTAATATTTAAATGATTATTATATAATATATATATATATATATATATATATATATATATATATATATATATATATATATATATATATATATATATATATGTATATATAGAAACATGTAAATAAAAAGCAAGCAGTAAACGAAATAGGTACCATTCGTTTACTTCTTCCTTTTTCTAATAAAAAAAGGGGAGGTGTAAGGAAATAACATACCCATCTCTGTATATAAAATACCCATCTCTGCATATAAGATATCCATCTCTGTATCACAGAACACTTCCACCTTTTTTTTGTGTAAAATATGAAATGTCAAATTAAGATGAATAAAAAGCGTCTTTCGAAGTAACGCCGATGAACTGACTAGACGTGGTTTTCTTTATAATCGCTTCTAGTGACACTAGGGTAACACGCCGATTAAACGTAGCATTACATTCAACAATCAACAATTATACCGCACGGCTTGAAGCAGCCGTCCTTCCGCACATAATTTCACCTCAACCATCACAAGTTATCAATATAGATCATTGGCCAATTCCAAAGAATATTATGCTAGCAGACCCACAATTCAACCGTCCTGACAAAATAGATGTTCTGCTTGGGGCAGAATTTCATCACCAACTACTGTCAGGTGTTCAGATTCAACTTGGTAACGATTTGCCCATTTTATGACACTTTACTTGGCTGGGTAATTTCTGGTAGAATTGGAGAACATGAATCATCAACTGCAGCATGCGGAATATGTACTGAAGACGAAGTTAATTTGGAAGAAGCTATTGCTCGGCTCTGGGAACTGGAACTGGAACGATACCCATATGGAGCCCAATTTTTACTCGAAAACTTCTATGTAGATGACGGTATTGGCGAAGGGGATGACTTGCCCACTGTGCTAGCAATTCAGTCAGAACTACAACACATATTGCACCAGCATGTTCTTGAATTACAAAAATGGGCAGCAAATCATCCAAAACTACTTCAAAACGTCGCCGAGGAACAACAAGATGTTAATTTTGACTTCGATAGTGAGAACAATAATATCGTGAAAACTTTGGGCTTAACATGGATGCCACAACATGACAAGGTTAGGTTAGGTAAGGTTAGGTTGATTGGAGGGGTATGTCAGCCCATGTCATACGACATACACCTAAGCCAGTGAAGGCTTGTTGTGCGCTCCTTTGAGTTTAACCATAACACATTGACCCAAAGGTCTAGAGAAACTCCGTGTCACTCACAAAGTTCCTTAATTTCCTCCAGCATATTCCCCGTAATCGGCTTATGTCCGGTAAGATGTCACCCCCAAGATATCGGGATCTTATTTGTGAGAAGGCGGGGCATTGGCACAAATAGTGTTCCAATGTTTCGCTCTCCTCCCCACATGCTCTACATTCATCTCCTCCCGCTATTCCGACGCGTTTAAGATGTGCCAGTAGTTGAGAGTGCCCTGTGACAACTCCCATTATTCTACTTAGTTCGAGCTTACTAAGTTTTAGCAGCTCCCTCGTTCTTCTCTCGTCTGGATCTCCCCATAGAATTTTTGTATTGATTCCCATGGTTCCGTTATTCCAGAGAGTTGAATGGGCCCTATATGCCCAAGTCTTTAGCTCGGATTTAACTGCATCGGAGGGTTTCGCGCATTCCAAGCTTATATTACCTAACTCTATTGCCCTAGAAGCAAGTGAGTTTACCCTCTCATTTCCAGTCGCGTATCGCCCGGTTGACATTAAACTGGTCCAGAGAATGGATAAGTGTGTCGGTATGCACGTTGTTGAAAGCCCCCTCAATGTCAATGCAAACCGTGAGAGTGTACATTTTTTCATTAAGAGACCTTTCTATAAAGTACACCACATTATGCAATGCAGTGTCCACTGATCTACCTTTGACGTATGCGTGTTGCTTGAACCTCAGCATATGGCCTGCGATCCTGCCTTTAACCATGTCGTCGATTATCCTCTCCATGGTTTTCAGCAAGAAGGAAGTTAGGCTTATTGGTCTATAAGCCTTTGGTGAAGAATGATTTGGCTTGCCAGGTTTGGGGATAAACACTACCCTCGCTTCCTGCCAGCCTACTGGAATATATGCGTGTGTTAGGCATGCATTATAAATTCCTGCAAGATGTGTCGCAACTAAATTCATCCCTTTCTGCAGGAGCGCCGGAAAGATACCATCCGGACCCGCAGCCTTAAATGGAGAAAAGCTTTTTATCGCTTCCATAACCATCCTATCGCTGATAATAGGCACCTCATGTACACCACTTCTCTCATCGTCCAGCATAGCCGAAGGTTCGGCCGGGCTGCATGGAAAATGTGTATCCATGAGGAGTTTAATGGTTTCCTCCACATTTTCAATTGTCTTGCCCGTTTCATCCACTAATGATTCAGCCTGGATGTGGGCTGTTGACAAAAATTTTTTCATTTTAGAAACATCGCTTACACTGTCCACCTGTTCGCAGAAAAGCCTCCAGGATGTACGTTTAGCGCTTCTTATTCTCTTGTTGTAATTTCGGAGTTTATCACGATAATCCTCCCAATATACTGGTAATCTTTTACGTTTCGCTCTATTGTAGAGTCGGCGGACTTCCCTCCCCATTGCCCGAATCTCCCCTGTCATCCAGGGTTTTTCGTATGGGGATTTTCTTTCCCGAAGTGGGCAACTCTCTTCAAACGACTCAACTAAAGCGTCCGTAATGATTTTGACTTTACCGTCTATGTCCTCTCTTTCTAGGCGATTGAAAGAAACCTGCCCTAAATGAGAATCAAGTGACCTTTCGAATTTTGCCCAATCAGTTTTAGCCCTGTTTCGAAAGGTTATAGGTTCTGGCGGTTGCCTTGCAATTTTAAACATAATATAACGATGATCTGAGAATGAGTGCTCGTTCAGAACCCTCCATTTAGCAATTTCATCGATTACGTTTTCAGAACATATGGTTACATCTAATACCTCCGCTCTAATTCTATTAATAAAGGTAGGCGTATTACCAGTATTAACAGTTAATAGATCGTTAGTATTTAGAAATTCTAAAAGAGCCTGTCCCCTTTTATTAATGTTAGTACTACCCCATGCAATATGATGCGAATTAGTATCGCATCCGATTAGTACTTTCCTACCTTTTATTCTGCAATCTTCTATCAAGTGTTGTAATTCCGACGTTGGCGGTAGTGTCGGTGCATCATACGGCAAGTATACTGATGCTAGGCATATGTTTCCATTTCCCTGCTTGAGTACTGTTGCGTCTGCTGTTGACAATTCTGTGGATAAAAGAAAGCATAAATTTTTGTGACTAAGAATACAGGTCCTCGGACGATTCCCTGTTTTAGCATAAAATAATTGGTAGTTTACATGGTTTAATCTATTAACCCTGTTTTTTGTCGTTCAGGGTTCTTGTATTAATGCCACATGTATCTACCTTTGTTAATTTTCTCCATCAAAGCGTGAGTTGTCGTCTCGCTCCGGTGGAGGTTAATTTGGATGACCTCCCACATCATCCTTCTAATAGGCGGTCCTCTTGGGAGTTGTTGAATTTGTGGTCCAACTCCTCCTTGGCCGTCTGGACCTCCGAGACACCCGCCTGATTTTGGCTAGATGCAACCTGTGCCATGTTTTTCCTATCGTTTATGGGGGTGGTTTTCCCCTGGCCGATACAGGACTTGCCTATTTTCAAATAGACAGCTTTTGAAACAAAGAACACCTTCCCTTCAGATTTGGAAAGGCTGGAAATAGATCCTTGGTCGATGCCCACCACAAAAAGAGTTCCATTTTGGTCCTCCTCTCTGTGGAACACCTCCCATTTCTCTACCGCCAGTTCTTTGTTTTGTTTACCAATAACCTCCAAAACACGGTCGGATGTGAATTTGCATCCCCATCCTTTGATGTAGAAGGTTGCTTTGGTTAGAGTTGGTATATTTCTCCCTTCCACCAGTTCCAGATTACAGCCTTCCCATGGCGGAGGGATTCCTTCTACCAACTCCTTTAGGGTAGCTGCGCAGGTCTGCGATGCTAATCTTAGCAACAGCACGCCCCTTTGAAACTCGCAGCTGTTTATTTTTATTGGAGATCCGTTATCGGTTGCCATAACGTATTCCAATATCGCGTTATTTACCAGATCCTCAACCACTTGCTGTTGATTTTCTGGTATTTTGCCAGTCGGACGTGAGGTGTCAATGACCGCGTAGCGGAGATTGTCCCTATATAGCCTCCTGGCTACTTTAGCGTAAGATGGCGGCTCTTTTTCCTTACTTACGTCTAGCTTCCTCTTACGCGTGAAGAGATTCCGCTTTTTGGCGTTCTCTGCTTCCGCGGAAGATTTCGCCGACGTGCCCGCCTTCTCAGTAAGTGCTGCACCTTTGACCCCCTTACTAGAAGGATTCTTCATAGAGACTCCTTTAAGAAGGGAGACGCCCGGTTTTGGCGACTTACTGGTCGACGAGGAGCACCTTTTTTTATGCTTCTGCTCCGCAATGTTTTGCTCTTCTGGAGATCGGATCCTCTTACCAGTCTCTACCGAGGTGGAGGGAGTCTCCGATGCTCCCTTTAGGGCATCTGGCGCATTTTTAGCTGCTGCCTGGTTCTTCTTGGCAAGTTTTCGCCTTTGAGCCCCAGAGAGCCGCTTTTTTCCAGTATTTAGGCTAGCGATTTTGTCGCTCACCTCATCCACCAGTCTGTCTAGATTCTGCGAATCATCTCTACCTGACTGGTTTACGTTATGAGAGTCAGAGTTGGTGTTCCCACCTGTCACTGAAGGCTGGGTTGACTTTAAGTCCCCCCCGGGTATTACCACCTCTTCCTCTCTTTTTGATGTCGCTGTCCTTGTCCGATTTTCTGTTCCGTTGTCCGTTTGTATGTCCATTGTCGTCAGCGTTATTTTTTCGTTTTTGTGTTTATAATTATTATTATTAATTTTGGTCCCACGAGTGTGGGGGAAAGGAATCTCCTCCACTTCATAGCCCCCAGTAACGTGGAGGGGGCGTAGTCTATTTGCTGAGGTGCCCAGGTATCAGCAAAGCTCCGTTTAAATACAGTCTCATGCCCCCGACTGCAAAGAGAACAGATAGGCACGGGTCGCGTAACACCTCTGTTTGGGGGTGGATAACTTTTAGTATGCAGGCTTTTATGCCCACCGCCTTCTTCAGTTAAACTATGGATCCTATAGAGGACCCTCATTCGCCTTCAGAAGAAGTGTGCAATTCAGCCCACACTTAAGCCCTCACACCACGACAAGGTAGTTATCCCAGCAAGGGACACCATGACAAACTGTGTGTGAAAATATGCTTAAGGGAGATTAACCACGTAACAAAACGCACAATTAGCTCAGATTTAGCTAGTTTGTTCGATCCTTTGGACTACTATCGCCAACTGTAGTTACCGCAAAAATATTTATCCAAGAACTATGGGAAAAAATGTTAGACTGGGATGAGGCTCTGCCAGAAAATCTTCATTCAACTTGGGTTACATTCAGACAAGAGATAGAACACATAAAAGATCTAAGAATCACGCGACATATCTTTGAAAGACATGTTACATCCAACATACAAATTCATGCCTTTGCAGACGCATCAGAAAAGACATACGGCGCAGCAGTCTACATTAGATCAATAACGAAAAATAATCAGATTATTGTGAGATTATTATGCTCAAGGTCCCGAGTAGCACCTTTAAAGCGTCAAACCTTATCCCGTCTCGAACTCTGTGCAGCACTATTAAGCGCTTAGCTCACATCAAGAGTAAAGAAAGACTTAAAATACAAGGATGTTCCTACTTATTTATGGACAGATTCAGAGCTGGTCTTGGCCTGGATCAATTCACAATCATCATTATATCAAACATTTGTGCTACCGGATAATGACCCGATATCAAAATTGCTGATGCAAATGGTGCATGAGGAAAACCGACATTGTGGTCCTCAGGCACTCTTATCACACACAAGACAAAAATACTGGCCAATCAAGGGAAAGTCAATGGCCCGATCAATTGTCCAACATTGCATAAAATGTGCTAGAGCTAAGCCAAGGCTTCTTACTCAAATTATGGGAAATCTGCCATCTACAAGAATCATTCCAGCTCGACCCTTCATTAACTCTGGAGTTGATTTCTGTGGTCCATTTTGGGTTCACTATAAGAGCAGAGGAAAGAGACCTCCGAAGGCCTATATCGCAGTATTCTGCTGTTTTGCTACCAAAGCGGTGCATCTAGAACTAGTTAGCAGTTTAACAACAGATGCATTCATAGGGGCATTAAAAAGATTCATAAGCAGACGAGGCCATTGCAAAAACTTATACTGATAATGCCACCAATTTTGTTGGTGCCAAAAATCAACTGGCACAGTTGTCAGAAGCAGTTTACGGAGATTCAGCTACCGAAAAAATAGATAAAGAATGTACAGCTCGAGGCATTATGTTTCATTTTATACCACCAAGATCACTTCATTTCGGAGGCTTATGGGAGACAGCAGTAAAATCGGCCAAACATCTCCTTGTACGAAGTGTATCAACAGCATCACTAACATATGGGGAACTTGACACAGTGATCAAAGAGATTGAAGGAATTCTTAACTTCCGACCCATAAGTCCGATGTCAGACAATCCGAACGTTTTGGCGGCATTAACCCCTGGCCAATTTCTCATAGGAGCGCCACTCAACTCCCAAATTGACGTAGCAGCCACCAAAAACCGAAAGAATCTTCTCACTAGATGGAAGTTAGGTACACACTTAAAATCAGAATTTTGGAGGCGTTGGTCAAAAGAGTACCTGTCAGAACTGCAACACAGACACAAATGGAACAAACAACAGGATAACATTAAATCGGGAGAGATGGTAATAGTAAAGGAGGACAACACAACTCCTTTACAGTGGCCTCTAGGAAGAATCGTAAAAACACACAAGGGCGATGATGGCTTCATTCGAGTAGTTGATGTCAAGACATCAAAAGGAGTTTGCAGAAGACCAATTTCTAGGCTGGCACTATTACCAATAAGTAACTCTGAAAATGACGATCCTTCCCCCTTTGACGTAATCCCTCAACAAGATGACTCGATGAGCACAAGCATTCATCGGAACGAAAAGCCTGAATGTGATAAAAAAAATAATACAAGCCTGTGTTAGATAACACGGGCGCATAGGTCAGACGTAGAATACGTTAGTCATTTTGCAATTAAAATATATGAATTAAATATAATTTTTGATAAATGATTTAAATCTATCAATAAATTGATATGATATGAATGATATGGCAGCACAATAGATTACCTGCTTTCCAACTACTTCCCGATGTATTCACAGAAATGTGTTTAGGAAAAATGCCATTGATATAGTGAGCGTATACATCGCCAATCCTTTGTATTAATGTACATACACACACATTTACACGCTGCTCGCAGGAGTAAACAAACGACAGCAAAGATCTGTAAACTTTCAAGCACACACGTGTCCACGCTCCCCTCCCTTCATTTGATGATCCCATCCAAACGAACTAACAACCAACCGATCGAACAAAACGAAATGTACACACACACACATTTACACGCTGCTCGAAAAGTATATAAACAAAGCACAGCAAAGGTAAAATAATTTGATTTCACAACAACAACAAAAACAACAGCGGCATTTACAAACCAACAACAACAGCGGCATGTACAAAAAAAGTCTAAAATATCATGCTCTAAAATATTTATTTCCTTAACTACATAAAACTTTTATATATACATAGACATATAATTTTTTTAATGTAATTCGAAACAAAACATATTACCAAAATTGAGTAACATATAAAAATTGCTAAAATATGTTTTCATATATAAGTAAAAGTGGATGAGTTAACAAAAATTTTCTCAAAATTTTGTGCTCAAGATCAACACCCCTACCTTACCGTATAACGTATTCTACGTTAAAACGGACAAGAGTGTCGATGGGCCAAAGCATCTTCGCTATTATGATGGCGATCATATTAATGCCACTAGTATTAGGAGCACAAATACATATTAAAAGGTTCGAAAATAGTCTGGGCATACATTTTTAAGGAATTGGACCCGCAACAATTTCAACTATAGAATGGCAATTATTAGTTTGCTATGACTTAAAAGAATTTTGGACTGAAGCGGCAACCTTTTCACAAGGAACACAAACCTTAAACAATCTATGCAAGCAAATGCAGGACAAAACTACATGCACATGCCTGGTCAAGCATTTTGAACAGACAGAAGCGGAATTAAAATCAGACAGCACTTTGTTGTCTGGGCGGATAAAAAAAGAGCAGCAATCGATCTAGTTGGAAATATCGCCCATTCACTTTTTGGTGTATTAGACTGCGAATACGCTAAAGATATGGCTGATACAATTTCTCAAAATAAGGAAAACGAAGAACATCTTCTCGACCTATTAAAAAATCAAACCTCAATCATTGAAGCTACAATAAACATAATGAAATTAGATCAAGAAGCAGTATAGAAAGAATTCGATCAAATTGATTTCCAAATTGAACAAGTACGCAATATGCTAATTGACGATCGGAAGCAAGAAAGGATTTTCCGTATTTTTTTTGTCATTGTGCATACAATTAACAATTACAGCAGCGAAGCTCCAACAGACACAATTATCAATACTCGATATTTTAACAAACACTCACCATGGTATTATAAGCCCACTACTCTTAACTCCTCATCAATTACAGCAACAAGTAAGGAAAATCAAAATGCATATTAGCGAATCACTCTAACTGCCGGTAAATCAGAAAAATACGTTACAACTATACAAACTCATGAAGGTCAAAGGAGGGCTCACTGACAATATAGAAGTTTTCGGTATAACATCACCACTAGTTCAACGTGAACGGTGTGAAATATTTAATATTATTCCAGTGCTAGCACCTCTTTTAATCATCAACACTGCTCTCAACCAATATTTTACCATTAGCAAATCTGAACTCAGCTTATGTTCACTCATCACAGAAGATAGATGTCTGTGCTCTAAAGGTCAAATAAGGCATCAAGATGGCTCATCAACATGTGCCTGCGAGCTGAATTTATTTCACAACAACACCCAATCAGACTGCCCAGTACAGCCAATGAAATACAAAAAGGTTTGGATTCCCCTTCATCATCAAAGTGGATATATTCAGTTTCAAGCTTATCCCAGGCAACAGCACTATGCAAAACGGAAATCACACAATTCACACTTGAAATATCTGGCTTGCTTGAATTGGACCAAAGTACAACTTTAAATATAAATTCACGACGTTGCGTGGACAAAACCTGATATCCAGCAAGTTTGAAAAATCATATACCAGCTTCTGGGAACTCACGCAACAACGACACGAAGAACGCATCAAACCATTGTTACCAAAAAAAAAAAGATGCGAATCAATATATTTCCCAAGTTAAAAATTTAACAGCTCTTCAAAAATCATTAGAAACACAAGAAATATTAAGACTACCAAACAAACTTGAAGCTCGCAATTATCATCACATGACGGTTGGGTATACATCATTAGTGATTGCCATTAGCATTATCACATATTTACTAGTAAAACAAAGGTGAAAACAACGGTCGACTCCAATTTCAGCACCTCACAAGCAACAACTAAACTCAGACTTCACCGTTCACATATAACAACCAACACAACCTTCAACAATAACCCTAAAGTAAGAGATATTTTGAGCTGCACTCAACGGAGGAGAATGTCAATGCACGAGCATTATTTATTAAATTATTTAAGTTCAATAAACGTCAGTACTTTAAATTATTTAATAAACTTCAGCACACTAAATTATTTAAATTCAATAAACGTCAGCACACTTGTCCTAAATTAAAACATTTTTTATTACAATTTATTTTTTTTACTTTATTATTTTCTTTCACAATTGTAATTTAATATGGCACACGTTTCCTAAATTAACAAATTTTGTTATAGCAATTTAATTTGTTATGCAAAGTAATCATATTTCTTTGATAAAACTAGTATATAAGACTAAGAAATTTCTGAATAAAACAACTCTTACTTTGAAACTAAAAGAAAACTGTCTTTTTCAATTAAGAGCTAGCAACACGGTTCAAGTGCTGTTGTTGCGCAGAATTATGCAAATTGTTAAAAGTTAACATAAATTTTTCTACAGCATATCACCATGAAACGTTGAGGACCATTGAAAGGAACCATAGAGTTTTCAATGAATACTTGAGATCTTACATAGGCGAGAATATTTCGGATTGGGACACGTATTTGAAATATTTTGTGTTTTTCCACAACACTACACCAAATACTGTATTTGACAATAAGTTGGTACCCTACGAATTAATCTTTGGGAAAAAAACATCTTTGCCTGGGGATTTGCGGAAAAGTAAAATTGACCCAATATATAACGTAGAAAACTACAGTAAAGAAGTTAAATATAGACCACAAAGGACAAATGTATTGGCAAGGGAATTAGTTCGGAAAAATAAGTTGAGCAACAGAAATTATTATGACAGGTACGCGAAACCATTATTATTAGAAATTGATGATACTGTTCTAGTTCAGAAACAGCCTTACGATAAATTTAAGAGTATTTATGAAGTCCATTCATTGTGAAAAGTATCGATGGCTGTAATGTTACTGTATATGATAAAAAAGAAGAAAGGAAAGAATAATTCACAAAAATAGATTGCAAAAAATGTAAACGTAATTGACTAATACTAATTTCACAAAATAAAATACATTGATGAGAAAATTAATTAATTACTAAATTATACATATAAAAAAAAAGAAAACAAATATTCAAAATAAAAAAAAAAATTTATATATAGTGTTAGGGTTGCCAGACGGCCTTGATTTCGCTTGATTTACAAGAATTTTTGATGCTCGTCAAGAATCAAGAAAAAATATGTTTTGTCAAGAATTTTTACAGTCCACCAAGTTTTGTAAAAATCAAACGAACATTTCATTGAAATATTATGGTGAAGCGTTTTCTTTAAGTGTATTTGTTCGAAAACCTATCAACACTTATAATTTTCCCCTATATGCAACACTAATAATTTGACCAAAAGAAACGGCTGGTTTGAAACAGCAGCCCGTATCTACACCAGTATTTGTATCCGATCATGCTCAAAACGGCGGTGCATCGCTGTCATCTTTTTTTGTGGACCGAGCCGCCACTGACTGAATATTTAATGTTACAATTCTTAACGGCCTTAGAAAACTATCGACACATTTTTTCTTGTTTCCTGCTTCAAATTTACCAATAATTATTGCCGGCATATACGTTCAAAATACGGCCTTTTTCAACCCTTAACCTAAACATGTTTTGAATAATGCATGGTTTGGGCCACTGACGTCGATATTTAACAACGGCTTCAAACAAACATTTAACTCCTGTACTCAATTCCGCACTTCAGCTGGAACAGCAAAATTAAAGAAATGTTTTGAGTTTGCAAAAATAGAATACAAAGGACTTCTTCGACATGTGCCAACTAGGTGGCTTTCACTCTTGCCTTCTATTGACCCTTTATTATATTCTTGGCCAGCAGTAAAAGATATTTTTTGCGAAAACGTGAAAAAATTCCGAAAAGTTGTTTGGGAGTTTCTAGCAAATAGAACGTCTAATTTAGAATTGGATAATGAAGATGATGAATACAAAATTGAAGGTTTGTCAGAGGCATATTTATATTTTATTCAAAACGTTATGCATGAATTTCACACTGCTACATTAACTTTGGAAAGTGACACCTGTACAATTGTAGAACTACATATCGTAATGACAAATTTAATGAATAGCATTCAAAGCCGCATGAATGATAGTTTTTTTGGAAGCAAAGTAGCTGCAATAATGGAAACTCTTTCTCCTGACGAAATAAGTACGTTTCAATTTGAAGCTAACGATTTTTTGAAAAGAGCAATTAATTATTTAGCTCAACGGTATGATTTTGGAGAACAAGCAGTCTTTAAAAAAGTTTAAAGTTTAAACATAAAGAAATCACTTTTAACTTGGACTACGCTTTCAGAGCTTCCTAAAGAATTAGCGATTTCAGATGATATTAATAATGATAGTTTATATAGCGATTACTGCGTACTTCGAGAAGTTTATGATATGCTCACAACAAATATGCCAAATGGTCTAATTTTTTCGAAAAATGTGCAGAAAGCAACCTACAAAGTTTAAAAAAACTGATCTCATTTGTATTTTCAATACCAATAAGCAATGCTTTTTGTGAAAAAGCTTTTAGTATTTTAAATAATTTATATTTCAACGATAGGAATCGAATATCATTTGATTTAATAAGAACCGAGCTTTTAATAAGAATTAATTCAGATGAAGACTGCAAAAGTTTTCAAAACTTTTTAACAACACCTGATGGTACGGAATTAGTTAATTCTGTAACCAAAAACACAAAATGTAAATGTGGCAAAAAATCTAGTATATTAACTTATGTATATACCTATTTAAAAAGACTAAAACCATTGAATTGTAAGTGTTACTTTTTGTTTGCTATGTTTTTTATTTATTTTTACTGAATTGTTTTTTATTTTACTTTTTATAAAAAAAATTTACATACGTTTTATAAATTTTTTTATAATAAAAATAAATGAAATTGAAATACAACTACTAGAGTATGAGCGTTTTTAATGGTCAAGAATTTTTTTCAAAATCAAGAATTTTTTTGGTGAATTTCAAGCATTTAACAAATTTGAATCTGGCAACCCTAGGTAGTGTACTATACTCGTAGTGCGAAGGTCCCAGGTTCGAATCCTGGTGCAGAGCTAATTAAAGGGAGCGCACAACAAGCCTTCACTGGCTTCAGTGTATGTCGTATGACATGGGCTATCACACCCGTCCAATCAACCTAACCCAACCTAACCCATATCTATATTTAATAAGTACTGAAAAAAAGAAAATTTTATATATGTATAATTTAAAAAATTATTGTTATAATTTTGTGTAATATTTGAATGATTATTATAAAAAAAAATATATACATATATGTAAGTTAATTAAACTTACATTTTATTTATTAAAAAAATTTATGTTTTTTGTTTTTTTATTAATTTTTATTTTATTTCTTTATTTGCTTAATTATTAAAATTTGAAAGTTTATTATTTATAAAAGCTATCACAGGGACCCGCTTGTTAGGCTGGTGTATGATCCGGCTGATCTTAATTGCTATTCTTAACTAAAACTTTATAAGAACTTTTAATTGGCAAGAAGCATAATTTTATTTGCAGTCACGTTGCATTTTTAATAAAAAAATGCAATCAGGTTGTCAAAGTTAAAAACAACGGTTTAGTGTTACAATTAAAAATTTATTAAAATAATTTTCTTTCACATTGTGTCAGCATAAAATACGTTGCGCGTGTAGCTTAAATCGTGGGAAAGTAAATAAATTTGAAAAATAAAAATTAAGGAATGTGACACCACACCTTAACTCCTCCCCCTGTAAGATCAATCGTCCCGATTGTTAAAATGTGGGTAATTCATTAGCACTACAGAATCTTTCATTAGATTCTTCAAAATTTGACTTTTCAACCGTGGAGGTATTTTGTTCTTTTCCTTTTTCAATTTTTGTTGTAATATTTATGTCAGAATTAGATTTTGATTTAGTTTAATAAAAATTAAGCAAATTGCGATAACCAATAAATAGATAAACTGATACTTGTCGAAAACATTAGGTATCCCTTAGTTGATATCGAATTTATTTCATCTATATTATTGACTTGAATATTTTTCATCATTTTCAAAGATAGGACTTCTTCAACAATTGATTTATTGGATGATAGCTGTAGTACAGCTGGGAGTGCTTTCAAGTGGGAAACTTCTTTTGAAGTGAATGTTCGATTTTCAATTTTAATTGTTTCATTATGAAATTGAATCAAGTATGTTCCTGACAATTGATATGTTTTGTTTTCAAATATTTCCAAAAGTCCATTAAATTGTTTTAAAAGTATTGTTCCTTCACTTATTTCTTGTATTGTAGGAACATGTTCATTGTTTATAAATGTGCAATTATGATTCTTGCTTTTTAATAGTAGCGGTATACAAGTTGTTTCACTTATGTCTATTAAATTTTCATTATTACAAATACATAAATCATTAAATTGATTACAATTATTTTTCATTTCAAAGATTTTATCCTTACATCTAATTAGATTTTCTAAATTGATTTTTATAATTTAATTAATATTTTTTCACAATTAATTTAATTAATTGCAGGTAAATTTATTATATAGATTAAAGATGAATAGTCTGTAGCTATTTTAACTGTAGCAAAACCTAAAACTTCTTCTAAATTATTGTATGGAAATTCTTCAAGATCCAAAAATTGTTTGGCTTCATTGATCTCTTTTTCAGAAAGTATAAATGAATTAATTACTCCTACTTTTGCCCATTGTAATGCGTATTCTATATTAATAACATCTGTTTTAACAATATTTATTCTGTTTCTAATAGAGTCTTCTATAACCCTTTGAGTTTCATCTAAGGTCTGAATTGTTTTTAGAATATGATTAGTAGTATTCGTCAATAAGTTGATTCTGCCAATAAACTTTTCATTAATAATTTTCTGTCTTTCATTATTTGTAAGTAATCCGTTTATTTTACTGACTACAATATTATGGTCTTCGTGGTCGGGTGTACCAGCTATCCCTTTCCAAGCTGTGCCAATAATGTCAATTGAGCGTTTAATTCTTGGTTTCATTCATTTAATTTGATTTCTAATTTGTTCTATATCATGAAGCAATGTGCGTGTAGCGATGTACTATTTACTAATACTCTTCTTTGAATTTCATTGTTCAAATTATTGATTGTTCGTTCATATTCGTCAAGTTCTAAAATATGAATAAGTTTAAAGTTGCCGTTCTGTAATCTTGCTTGTCCTTGGTGTATTGAAATCAGTTGTGAGTTTGCTTAGTCTAGTATCTGGACTTCTGTTTTGTAGGTCTCAAACAATATAAAAAAAATTATTAAAAACTTCATTTTCTATAAAGGAAGAAAAAAGAAAGATAATTATGTATAAAAAGTTAAGAAAAAAAATCATTTTATGAATATAAGTTCTTATATTATCCTTGTGTATTATTCTATCGCGAAAATTAATTGTAACCTTATTTCCTAAGTCTTCTTTTACTTTTTGTTTTTTGAATCGTGGCAAAAGTTTATTTCTTTGTCCTATAATCTTCTCATATATTTTTTTTATTTGCCTTGGATTATTTCTTGATATCATATTTTCTTGAGCCTTTTTTAATATATCTACTAAGTTGTGTGGAATTTTGTTAAAAAGTATATCTTATTATTTTGTATAACTGAATGTATTGTATTATTATATTGTTGGGCTGCTCTGTAAAAAACCTCAGTGATATCTATTAAATTAAATTCTTCCTTGATACATCTAGCTATTTCAATTAACGTAGAATGGACTCTTTCGATTTGACCATTCGTTGTGCTATGCCGCGGTGTACAATAATAAACTTCAATTTGCAAACGTTGCATTAATGATTTAAATTGAGCAGTTAAAAAGCCTGGTTCGTTATCGAGTGTAATTTTTTTGGCATTAGGAAAGTTTTGAAGGACATCTAAAACTTTTTCTCATCAACGCATGTAATAAATTTAAGACCTTCAGCGTAAAAAATGTCTAAATTAAGGAACTCCCCCTCTTTCTTAGGAATTGGAGCATCTCCAATTGGAACCTTTTGTGGGTGTCTATTATATTTATTTCTATTGCAAATTGCACAGTGTTTGATAAATTCTTTAAAGTGTTTTATCATTTTCGGCCAGTAGTACTGTTTATATATTTGTTTGTGATTTTCCTTACAGTTTCTATGAGCTCGTGAATGGGTGTTTCGAATTATATTTTGTTGGTCGTTAACATTTGCGATGTCTAGTGGAAATATTTTAGTATATACAAATTTGTTTGTGAAAACTCCTTTTGTAGTTTCCTTAAAATCGTATAGATCTTCTGCTGTACAATGAATGCAGGTAACTAAATTTGGTTCAATAAACTCTAAAAGAATTGTTTTAAGATTTTCTCTTGTGACATATTCGATAATATGTCTTGTTCTTCCAAAAGTTATGATCATTTCATGAATTGTAAAATTTGTTTTGCACAAAAGTATTTGTTGCTTGAATTCATTTAAAGGTTTTGAGACTTCTGGAATATTGAAATTGTCACTACTTTCTGTAGAATGTTGGGTACTATGAAGAGATTATTCATCTGAAATATTGTTTAAATATTGACCTGAAAGTGCATCTGCTACTATATTGTGAACACCTTGTTTATAAATCATTTTTGGTGAAAATTCTTCAATAAATGATCGCCATCTTTTGGTTTTTGCGTTAGGGTTTCGTGTAGAAACTGCGAATGTTAGTGGTTGATAATCTGTATGGATTTCAAGATTTGAACTACCATATAAATAATTGCTTAAATTCATTAACGCCCATACGATAGCGTAGAGTTCTTTTTCATTGGTTGCGTAGTTTTTTTCTGTTGCATTAAGTGTCTTTGATATAAAAGTTATTGGTTTACAATCCTGACTTACGACAGCACCTACTGCATCATTGGAGGCATCAGTGGTAAGGATGAATTTTTTATTAAAATCAGGCTGAGTTAATTCAATCTGTTCGGATAATAATTTTTTTAACCTGTCAAAAGTGATTATACTCTCTTCATCCAATTTAATTTCAATCTTCTTTGACATATACTGTGATACTTTACCATTCTCACCGGCTAAATATTTGGAGAATGGTTTTGCTACTTGAGCATAATTTTTTATAAATTTTCGGTAGTATTCTATCATTCCTAGGAAACTCCTCACTTGTCTTAAGGTTTTAGATAATGGTTAGTTATTTATTGTTTCTAGTTTGTTTGGATCAGTTTTTATAACATTATGGCCTACAACATAACCAAGAAATTCTACTTCTTTAGAGTAAAATTTGGATTTTTCTAATGAAATTTTCATATTTGATTCTTCTAATCTATCAATTATCAACTTTAAGTGTTTAAAATGTTCCTCTAGTGATTTTGAATACACTATTATATCGCCTATACAAACATGACATATTTTTCCAATAAAATCGCGTAAAATTTTATCCATAGCCCGATGAAAAATACTTGGACTACTTTTGAGACCGAAGGGTAATCTTAAAAATTCATATTTTCCGTTATTCACAGAAAATGCGGTTTTCTCAATATCTTCTTCCTTCATAAGGATCTGGTGAAAACCTGATTCCAGATCGATGGTTGAAAAATACTTTGCTGTACCCAGATTGGACAATATAACATTACAATCTGGTATGGGGTATTTATCGCATATTGTGTTTTCATTTAATTTTTTGCGTACCACCTTCATTTATTCCTTTTTTCGGAACCACCCATATTGGGGAGTTGTAAGGACTTTTACTTGGGCGAATTATTTCGTCCTGTAATAGTTTTTTTATTTCATTGTTAACAAAGCTATTTGCAGAAAGTGGGTATGGATATTGCTTGCTCCATATTAGCGCTTCAGCAATTGTTCGGATTTCTGCTCTTATGTCCGTTCTAAACGGTAAATTCATATTTATATCTGAATGCAATTTTTAAATATTTTGTATAATATTTTTTCTTAAATCATTCAATGATTTTTCACTTTCATCACTGAATTTTAACATTTCTTCATTTTCTCTTTTATTAACAGCAGTTCCTTTAAAATGCTTATTTCTTGTTCCTGTATTTTCACTTGAGTTTCTTGACTGAATATTTATAATTTTCTCGCAGTGTTTACCGCAAGTTAATGTTCCTTTCTAAAAATCTAAAATAATATTAGCTCTTTTCATAAACTTATAACCTATAAGAAGGTCTGATTCTAAATTTTCAATTTCATAAAATCTTACATTTAAACCAAATATGCTGGCTTCATAAAAATACTTAATGATGGTAAAACCATTAATGGTTCTTACCCTCTTCTTAATGACTAATTCCTGTCTATTCGTTAGAACACCAGGGCTGCAGTAGCAACTTGTTGCACCGCTATCAATTAGAATTTTATATTTTCTTCCTGTCTGTGGCTGCCTTAATAATGTAGGGCAGTCCGTTCCTTGATCTAAAAAAGAATCTTCATTTAGGTTGTTGATTCGCTGAAATTTTTGATGTGGTTGTTGGCTTATTTGGCCACTATTATCTGATTGTCGCTTAAGATTGTTTTGATAGTTGTTGAAGGGTCCTGTATTTTGAAAATTATTAAAATCTCTGTTTTGTTGAAAATTGTTTTTGTAATTTGGTTGCCTTTCCTGTCTAAATTTAAAAGTCAAATTTCCCAGTTCCATTGGCTCTGGTTTTGTATTTAAAAACCTATTTGCATTTTCATTAGGACGATAGTCCCTATTATTACGGCTAGGAAAACGTAGAACGTTATTTCCTCTATTGATATGATTATTAATTATAGGTTTATTTAAGTGTAGAGCAAAGTTAGCTCTAACTTTATTTGCTTCCAGCTCCTGTGCTTTTGCCAAAGCACAGAAATGGAGAATAGGATATCTGCCAGAGGCGCATTTAGTCCTGTCATAAAAACCCTTGGAGCATACTGTCTATTTCTATTGTTAAGTTCCTTCGTTATGTTCGAGTTTGTTCCGTAAGTCATGATTGTTTTATTTGTCAAGTCTGTCAATTTTTTATTTACCTCATTATAATATGTCATTATTGACTGTGAACCCTGTCGCATTATACTCAACTCCTGTTCTATAATATGTAGTGGGCGTTTGTCCGTATAAGCGAAGTCAAGGCGACTAATAATGGCTTCAAAATTTAAAACTGTCCCATGATTAGTTAGGGTATCGTTAGCGTCGGTAACAATTTTATTTCTCAAAATGGTCAAAGCCGAGAAATAACACATATATTTTCATGGAATTCGTAACTGCCTCTCGCCAGCTAACGTAAGAGTTTTTGCCATCGAACGTTGGCAAGGATTTGATTACATCTAATGTTTCGTCGCATCGTACTGCTATATTAATTTTCTCTTCTTCAAATTCACCTACTGTATCAGAATTTGGCAATGCTCCTAAGCTTTTCGTTAATTCTTCTATACTAGCTACCAAAGAAGCAGTATGTGCTTCTATTAGAATTTTTATTTGGTCTGACGTGGCCATTTTATTTCCTGAATTTGTTTCCAATCTATTGAACAAATCCGACAAACTGCTTTTTCTGAATCCAGCTTGAATTCGGCTATTTTAAAATTTTTTTCAATAAAATATATCTACTTTAATAATGTATCTATATTTTTTGACCTTTTTTTATAATAATTTGTTTTTTTAATTTTTAAGCTTAAGGTCTTTTATTTTTTAAACAATTTAATTAAAAAATAACAATCAATATTTCGATACTCATTGAGTATCATCTTCAGGACAATTCTCTTTTTTAATTTTTTAATTTTATTATTTATAAAAAAGAGAATTGTCCTGAAGATGATACTCAATGAGTATCGAAATATTAATTGTTATTTTTTAATTAAATTGTTTAAAAAATAAAAGACCTTAAGCTTAAAAATTAAAAAAAAAACAAATTAAAATTTATCTACACAAAAATCGAATAAAGCCAAAACTTTTGAATAAATGTTTTCAACAAAAAAAAAACATTCACGAATTTTTAAAAACAGTAAATAGCCACAGAAATTATTAAATTTATTTTAAATTCTTTTTATTAAATTTATTTTCTTTGAGTTTATTCACTAATTTCTTACTTTTAATAAAAATTGTTTAAATTTTATCATAAAATAATAATTTTTTCTTTCGTTAATTAAGGCTTTTAAAGGTAAATTTTATAATTTTTTGTTACTATACTCTTCTTTTTAAATTTAGAAAATTAATTTAATTGTTTTATTTTCATATTTCAAAATTTCAACTTTCAATTAATTATTTTCTTTAAAATTTCACTTTATTATTTTCTTTCACAATTTAAATTGATTAAAAATTACTTACAACTATACGCTGTTGTCTTCCGAAGTGATGAATTATGATGGGAATCCTTGTTGTCTTCTGTAACGATAAATTTATTATGGGAATCGTTGTTGTCTTCCGTAATGATGAATTACGATGACAATTGGCTGATGTTGTTTTTCTGATTAATTGTTTTTTTTATATTATTTAAACTTATTTCTTTAAAGAGTTCTTAGCTTTGTTTTTCAATAAAACTCAGTTCTATTTTTGTCTTTTGATGAAAAAGTTTTCATATTTTTAACTTTTAAAGTTTTTATTTTTTCTCCTTTTTTATAAGGATACTTATTTTTAATTTTTGTTTTTTATTTTTTCTCCTTTTTATAAGGATACTTATTTTTAATTTGGCTTCTTTCTTCCTTAAAAATATCCTTACTTGTTTTTTTCAGGATTTAGCTTTTTAAGGATCCCGGT
This sequence comes from Germaria angustata, assembly GCA_963681545.1. Lineage (NCBI taxonomy): Eukaryota > Metazoa > Arthropoda > Insecta > Diptera > Tachinidae > Germaria > Germaria angustata. Next base: position 79,119,536 of record OY812998.1, on the reverse strand, counting down.
TGAGCTCCCAGTTAATTAAACTTACATTTTATTTATTAAAAAAAATTATGGTTTTTGTTTTTTTTTTAAATAATTTTTATTTTATTTCTTTATTTGCTTAATTATTAAAATTTGAAAGTTTATTATTTATAAAAGCCATCACAGGGACCCGCTTGTTAGGCTGGTGTATGATCCGGCTGATCTTAATTGCTATTCTTAACTAAAACTTTATAAGAACTTTTAATTGGCAAGAAGCATAATTTTGTTTGCAGTCACGTTGCATTTTTAATAAAAAAAAAATGCAATCACGTTGTCAAAGTTAAAAACAACGGTTTAGTGTTATAATTAAAAATTTATTAAAATAATTTTCTTTCACATTGTGTCAGCATAAAATACGTTGCGCGTGTAGCTTAAATCGTGGGAAAGTAAATAAATTTGAAAAATAAAAATTAAGGAATGTGACATCACACCTTAACTTGTATATATATAGAAACATGTAAAGAAAAAGCAAGCAGTAAACGAAATAGGTACCATTCGTTTACTTCTTCCTTTTTTCTTATAAAAAGAGGGGAGGTGTAATGAAATAAAATACCCATATCTGTATAACAGAACAGTTCCACCTTTTTTTTTGTGTAAAATATGAAATGTCACATTAAGATGAATAAAAATCGTCTTTCGAAGTAACGCCAATGAACTTACAAGACGTGTTTTTCTTTATACCTCTAAGTATCGTAAGCTACCAGTTGGTGAGCCTGAAATAGTACAATAATTCTCCTTGCAATATTAGGGCAAAGTCCCATAAGCTTTTAGAGCCGACTATTGGTTGAGGTATACACGCAACACCAAAGGAACAAAGCTTAGCAGCCCGTCACACTGTGTTGCGGCTAGTGGAAAAGTAACTTTTTCCGATTATTTTTTTCAGTTTTTTTAATGATGCAATTTTGTTACAGACATTCCAAGTAAACAAAAAACACATCAAGCTTATTTTTATGTTGGCCCGTTGATTTTTATTGATTTTAGAAGTCAAATATACAAAATTTTCACGAAAAGAGGGGATTTCAGGGCTGTATTCAAAATGATCTCATTTGATTTTGGTGACAGATATTTTGATTCGAAAAAAAATCTGCCTTCGGACAAGTATCTTCTGTAAAAAAAGGAATGTTGTTTGAGACATTTTCATATGCACCTTTTTTAGAGCGAAAACCCGACTAAAGGTCCATTTTTCCTTAAAATTTGGGTTAGGTAAGCAATATCTAAGAAGTCCCAGTTCCAAACCCCTACAGAAATGTTACATAATTTGTTTTCAACGAACTGTGAAAAAATCAGCTGCCCATACCTGCCCTCCTGGGAGTTATAGCGATTTTAGTATATCATTCTCAGTATTTATTCCATAGAAATAGAACGGAAATTCTCGGAATCACTTGTTGAATAATTTAATCATATTGGTTTTCGGGTGACTTTCCGTCATCCCACGTCAAATTTTTATTAGTTTCAGACCGGTTTCGGCTAATCGCCATCTTCAGTGTTTTCTTTTTTGTCACTAATTAGTCCGCGTGTGTGTCCGTCTTTATATAGTGTTTTCTTTTAGCTTGTGGTGGTACCTTTCTCTCTCTCTGTTGTTTTACTATTTTATTCTCTCTCTTTCGCTCTCGCTCTCTCCCTGTTATTGCGCGCTTATTTGTGTTATTATTATTTGCGTTATTTCTCCACTATGCATATAAAAGTGCAATGAAGTTCACTGTGGTTTCCATTATAATTTTGACAGTCAAGATTTATGGAATACATTAAAATTTCCTATCAGGAACTGCATGAGTTGATGCAACAGAGTAAAACTAGAAACGTGGAGGATGTTTTGGAATTGCTTGATCATGAGCATGGAGTGAAAAGTAGTTTAATGTTTCCAAACATAAAAGATAAATTGAAAAAGTTCGTCAATAAGTACAATGCACGTCTTCAAGAGTTTAACAGGATGTATGAACGGCTTGGAGCTACGGACTGGATTCAAGAGGGCTATATTGAAGTTGGAAATTATCCAACTACTTCAAAACGAAAACCCGAACCTAAGGAATTTACATTATGCTGTGAGAAAACAAGGAAGAAAAGAAGTATAGAACTAATGGAAACAGAAGAGGTTTCTGCAGATTTAATTAAATACACAGCTGAAGAATTGAGAAAAGAGGAAGAAGGGGATATAAAGGCAGCTTTGGCTTTCTTCATGGACATGAAACTCAGCGTTTATCAGTGGCAAAAGTTAAAAGAATATCATGAAAAATACAATTACTTTCCTAGTTACAGAAAACTTTTAGAGGAGAAAAAGAAATGTTATCCATAGGATGTCGAGGTAACTGAAAAGTCTGCTTCAGTCAAACTACAATCTCTTTTGGATCACACCGCGAATAGAATACTGGAATCCCAATCAATTGACCACCTTCAAGCATATGCAGAGAAAGAAATGTTATTGATTAGCAAATGGGGTATAAATGGATCTTCAGGACATAGCCAGTATAAACAAAACTTTACTGACAATACAGCAACTGATAGTAGCTTGTTCAGTATATCTATGGTTCCTTTAGTTCTTTCATGCAATAAAGAACAAGTATGGGAGAATCCAACACCATCATCAACAAAATATTGCAGACCAATCAAGTTTGAATATGCAAGGAGACTGGAGAGTATACAAAGCAACAGGACGATCTCATGAAAGAACAAATAAATAGTATACACGAAACGATTATCAACATAAGCGGATTACAATTTAAAGTAGAACATAAACTGGAGGAAACAATGGTTGATGGAAGTCTGTAATTCTTTATCTGATAACAAGTCTGCAGCAACGTGTTACATTTGCCACGCAAAGCCCAGTGAAATGAATCAGTTGGACAGAATTGTTAAAAAGACACCCAATCAGGAAGCTTATAGAATTGGATTATCAACATTACATTGTAGAATAAGATTTATGGAAACCCTACTGAACATTGCTTATCAAATCTATGTGCGCAAGGCAGGGAAAACAAAGAGAACTAAGCTCAGTGAAGATGAGAAGATTATTAGAGATTAAAGAAAAAAGGAAGTTCAACAAAATCTGAAAGATCAGCTCCAAATAACTGTTGATGTTGTGAAACAAGGAAGTGGAACAACTAATGATGGTAACACAGCAAGGAAATTCTTTAGTGATCCTGAGAAAACCGCTCTGGCCACAGGAGTAGATACCGAACTTATAAGAAGGTTTTCTAGCATTCTTCAAGCTATAACTTCTGGATATAAGATAGACTGCGATAAGTTCTCGAAGTACGGAAAAGAAACTGCTGGTCTCTATGTAAAGAAATATTCGTGGCATTATATGCCACCAACTGTCCACAAGGTTCTTATTCATGAAGCTGAAATAATTCGTTCATTTTTGGTCCCCATTGGCCAACTATCAGAAGAGGCATTGGAAGCAGGAAACAAGGACTTCAGAAACACAAGGCTTTACCATGCGAGGAAAACATCAAGAAAAGACAATTGTGAAGACATATTACATTATCTGCCCGCCAATTCTGATCCCGCAATCACAAGTAGGAGAATACTGAAGGAGAAGAAACACCTGGAATTATCAGAGGAAGCAATAAGCTTATTGGTAGATGACTGATAATTTGTAATTTTTCTGTAGAATGCAATAAAATAGGCCTGTGTTATAAAATAGTATCTTCAAAGTTTTTTTATTCTACATCTACTCTAGCACTCCACAAAAATGAGCATAACTCTCTTAAAACTGAAGCTATTAACTTCAAACCGGTATCAAATTAAAGCTTGCCACCTTTCAAATAAGAAATGAAATAGATTTTGGTTTTATATAAAATTTCAGAGTTATTCAACAAATATCGAAAAATCATGAAAATTTGACGTTTATAATTCTTGTTCGGACCACCCTATAATTTATTTTAAAAACTAATCATAGGGTATTTATCAGAAATAAAAGAAGAATTAAAAAAAAAATTTTTTAAATTTTTCGAAAAATTTTTTTTTTATTTTTGACTTTTGTTGAAAGTTTGACCCAACAATTTTTTTTCTGTGTACATTTTTTTTCACTCATTCTGTTTGGGATTTCATTCTGACCAATCTGTAGAAGTTTCTCATCGATACAATTAAAATTACAGTTTAGGCAATATGATTTCCAAAAAATTCCGGTTTCGCAACACTGTGCGTCAGCCAACTTCCCTTATGTCGTGCCTTTTATACCCAGCTTACTATACACATAAACACATGCACAGCACGTGGTGTTACTATAGCAATCTTTGAATGGTTTCAGCCCACCCGTATTTAGAGTTGTATTCCACAAAGTTAATCAACATCTACTTATGGATGCAACAAAAAGTTCATTACATCAAAATATTCATTAATAATATAGGTAAAGGAATCCATTCATCATTCAGTTATGCGATGGATATAAATGTAAAAAGAAGAATATGTATACATATGTCTTGTTGAACCTTCGTAGTGAACAGACGTGTTAGCGGAGTTTTTTTACATACTAAACAAACAAAAATACAAACAAAAAAATATTCATAATAAGTACTGATTCGTAATAAGTACAGTTTTTGTTAAATTTGCTTTATTTGCATTAATAATATTTTTCGTATAAACTGAAACAACAAAAACAAAAAAAAAACAAAAACAAGACACACAAACAAAGTGACTGAGGAATACTCTGTATGAGTACCTCAAAAACAAAAAATTGTGAAGTGAGTTCTAACGGCAGAAATGCTTATTTTACTGTGAGTTCTGAAGCTCTTAATGCGAACAATAAAAATAAAAAAATTGATGATAGTCTTTTTCTAACGGCAAAGCCAATTTTTCGCGAGCGATCAAATTCGCTTACTCCGATGCCAAGTAGTGATTCTATAACATTACCGCTGCCTAGTAGTTCTCTATTTAAATCAGCACCATTATCCGCTCCGGGCTCGTGTTCATCACTTAACCCAGTTATCACTATAAACAATAATATTGAGAAACCTAAAGTGCCTGTCGGAATGGACAGATATATCACAGTAGTAAAGCGCGGGCGAAGCCCAAATTCATCTAAAATCTCATCGGTCCCCAAGATATCCAGGGATATCGACGTCAACTCGGCTAACCGTCTAAACCGCTTTAAAATTTTGCAAGATATCACCGACAAACCCGACTTACCCTCGAATAAAACCTCAAAACCACCACCAATCTATTTGAGGGAAAAAAATTCTAACACCCTTATTAAAAAATTAATTTCGGTCATTGGTGAAAAGGCATTTCACATTGTCCCAATCAAACGTGGTAATATTGATGAAACAAAGATTCAAATATACGATGAAAAAGACTTCCGCAAAATGGTCACTGAATTTGAGAAAAATAAAACAAGTTTCTACACATTCCAGCTGAAGAGTGCTAAAGGCCTACAGATCGTATTGAAAGGCATAGATTCCTATGTTGTTCCTGAGGAACTAAAAGATGCTCTCACCCTCCAGGGATTTAAGGTAAAGAATGTGTCTAACATAATAAACAGGGAGAAGATCCCCCAACCTTTATTTCGCGTTGAACTGGAGCCTAATGATATTAAATTGAAGAAAAATGAGACCCATCCAATTTATAACCTAAAATATCTCTTATACCGAAAAATCACAGTTGAAGAACCACGCAAGCGTTCTGGACCCGTACAGTGCCATAATTGTCAAGAATATGGCCATACAAAAACTTATTGTAAATTACCTACTGTTTGTGTTGTGTGCGGTGAATTACACAACACTGCTATTTGCAATAAGTCGAAGGACCAGAAGGAAAAGAAGTGCAGTAATTGTGGAGGTAATCACACTGCTAACTACAGGGGATGTCCTGTATATTCTTTCGTTAAACAGGCTATGAGTCAAAAGCCTAAAGTAACCCCAGTGCAAGCAGGAAATACGTACTCCGCTACTCATCCCCTAATGGCCCAACCAATTACTTCACATGTATCGTATGCTGACGCTGTGAAGATTAACTCTATTCCCGCTCAAAAAGTTTTACCACCAACTATTACAACAAGTGCAAACCCAAGCTTTAATTTCAGTCGCCTTGAAGCTACTATCGACAATCTGGTGCAAACTATAAGCAGCTTTACAACAAATATGACTAGCATGTTGCAAGAAATGCTGCGAATGCAGAACACACTGCTTCAAGCATTAGTTAACAAGCCATGAACACGTTAAAGTTATGTTTCTGGAACGCAAACGGCATTCGCCAACATAGAAACGAACTTGAGCACTTCCTCACGGTGAAGAATATTGATATAATGTTGGTATCTGAGACTCATTTGACTTCGAGAAGCCTATTTAAAATGAGTGGCTACACCTTATACGATACAAAGGACCCGAGAGGAAGAGCATGCGGAGGATCAGCAATTCTAATAAAGTCAAGACTCAAACACTATATTCTTGAGAACACTTGTGAAGACCATCTACAAGCAACAAATATTTGCATAGAAAATTTTTGTTCAAATCTCGTAATATCATCAGTTTACTCCCCTCCCAGATTTTCAATCAGTGAGGATCAATACGAGGATTTTTACAAAACTCTTGGCCCTTGTTTCGTAGCAGCTGGAGACTACAATGCAAAACATACGTTCTGGGGATCGCGTCTTATTACACCTAGAGGTCGAGCATTGTTCAACACAATTTCAAAAATGGGTTTGGATGTCATTTCGAGCGGGGAGCCCACTTACTGGCCTACTGACATACAAAAAATTCCGGATGTTATAGATTTTGGGGTCATGAAAAATATCCCTAGGGATTTAATTCATGTTGAAGCTTCACATGATCTCTCCTCCGATCACACTCCCACGATCGTTACAATTTGTTGCCCACTAAGAAGTGGCTTACCTCACCCATATGTGAAGATGATAAATCGTGTTAACTGGCTGGGGTTCAAAAAATATCTCAGTAGTCATTGTGCGGAAAATATCAGGCTTAGAACTCCCGATGATATTGAACTTAACATTGCCAATCTTACCGAGAATATTAAAGAGGCTGCTAAACATGCCACTACCTCCCATCCGCAGACTGGGTTTAATAGAATTTATTCTGCGGATATTGAACGTCTCGTATGTGAAAAAAGAAGAGCTAGAAGGGAATGGCAACAGCACAGATCACCACAACATAAAATCAGACTTAGAGAATGCACTAAACGACTCCAAGAGTTGCTTGCATCTGAAAAATCTGCTTCTCTTAAGAACTATCTGGAAGGTCTCGATGTCACAGCAGCATCTAATTACTCCTTGTGGCGCGCTGCTAAAAAACTTAAAACACCCGTTGAGTCTAAACCACCCCTGCGCACTTCTACCGGAGGTTGGGCAAGAAACAATACAGAAAAAGGTAACATATTTGCTGGGCATTTAAAACACGTATTTACCCCAAACACATGTACTGGTGCTGTTGATTTTCCGAGTGTAGTTGCTCTACCCCCTCGACCCATAAAGTTTCAGATGCGTGATGTAAATAAACTAATTGCTGAAACCAATCCAAAGAAGGCTCCGGGTATTGATGGAATTAGTAACAAGATGCTGATGAATTTGCCTCGTATTGCTATTAGAATCCTGTTGTTTATTTTTAATGGCATTTTACGACTGGAGTATTATCCACACAGCTGGAAACTTGCCATGGTCAAAATGATTCCAAAGGCGGGCAAAGATCTTACCAAGGCTGAGTCATATAGGCCAATAAGTTTACTGTCAACAATTTCAAAGCTCTTCGAAAAGCTGCTCATGACAAAATTGTCCCCAATTCTAAATGATATTGGTTGCATACCGGACCATCAATTTGGTTTTAGAAGTCAGCATAGCACCATTGAACAATGTCATAGATTGGTACATTTTATAAGAAGAACATTTGAAGAAAAGAAGTATTGCTCTTCCCTCTTTATTGATGTTTCTCAGGCATTTGATAAAGTGTGGCACGAAGGCCTTATTTTAAAGTTGAAGACATATCTACCAATAAACATAGTAAATCTTTTAGAAAGTTACATTCTTGCCCGGAAGTTCACTGTTGTGGAAGGAGACTTCATGAGTGTGCCCGAAACTATCTCATCCGGTGTGCCACAGGGGAGTATACTGGGGCCAGTTTTGTATTTGATTTATACCTGTGATATGCCTTTAAGCAGTAATATCCTAACTTCTACATTTGCTGATGATACAGCCTGCCTTAGCATGCATGAAAACCCTCACGAGGCATCCCGATATCTTCAGGAACATATTAACCTGTTGGAGCTGTGGTTGAACTTATGGAGAATAAAAGTAAATGAACAAAAGTGTGTTCATGTCACATTTACTCTACGAAGAGACACTTGTTCCCCCATTCGAATCAACAATCAAGTTGTTCCTCAACATTCACGGGTGAAATACCTTGGTATACACCTTGACCGACGGCTTACATGGAAACACCACATTGACTCTAAGCTGACACAAATAAAACTTAAATTAACCCAGATACATTGGCTGATTGGTAGAAATTCAACCCTCAGTCTAGATTGTAAACTTTTAATATACAAGTCGCTTTTGAAACCCATATGGTGTTACGGAGTTCAGCTATGGGACACTGCTTCAGCTTCCAATGTAGAGAGAATACAACGAATGCAAAACAAAATTTTAAGGTTAATAACATCGGCTCCTTGGTACATAAAAAATTCTGTTTTACATCGTGATTTAAATATGCCACTTGTGACCGCTGAAATTGCAAAATATGCAGGCAAATATTTAACAAAACTCGAGCTCCATCCTAATCCCCTTGCTCGTAATATCTTGAACTTTACTGGACACATCCGCTTAAAAAAGAGGGATACTACGGCTTTAATACGCCACACTGCAGATGAAACTTTTTGAAAATATTTTTTGTGCTTAACACTACATTTATGTATTTTTAATTACTATCACTAAGTTTATGTCCGACACTGGTTGGGCCTAATTATATATCTATATTTAAGATTTGAATACTTATTGTTAGTTCAGTTTTAATGAAGATACAATAAATAAAATTAGTGAAAAAAAAAAAAAAAAAAAAAAAAATATGTACATATGTAAATGAAGTTAATTTTTGTTATGTTTTTTCTTAATTTATCGTTTTATCTCTTTATAATAATTATAAACATTTTTTGAAGTAAATGAAATAAATAAAAATGTATTCATACTTGTTTCTTATTAAAAATACAAAATTTTTTTGCTTTGTTTTGAATATTTCCCCAATAAATTAAATTTCAGTGCATTTATATAGGAAAAGGTGATTCGATTTGCGTCGTTTCAATTTGCGTCGCGTTTCTCCGGTCCCCATTAGCGACGCAAGTCGGGGCTCTAGTGTACACAGTATAATTATATATGGTATAAAATATTCATTAGCAGTTCATGTAACTTACATTATGTATGTATATGTGGTTACAAAAACAAGTTTAACGCCTTTTGTCGTTAAAAGATTTACAAATAAAATAGTTTAGAAGCCGAAACGCTTACATAAAAAAGACAATTTGTGTTCAAAAATCAAAGTAAAATTATTACAGCTAATTTACGTTTAGGTAATATTTTCTATAAAAGCTTTTTAATATTAAATTCATCACACTTCAAATATAGGCTCTGTAACGTTATGTACTTATAACATTATTACGTGCGCTACACACTGAGAATTTTGAAGACGGTGAAAAGATTACGGAAACTAAGAACTAAATTTGCATCTTAGCATCAGCTTCAAAGACGTCAATAGGTTACGCATATGGTATTTTATTTATTTTAAACTTCTTATACTCTAAATCTGAAGTCGGTTGAGTTTTTGGTTAAAAAACGTTTGTTTCAAACTTTTTATTCGTTATTGGAGAACCCTTTCCACAAGTTCACACATTGATCAAAGTAAATATTCTGTGTTATACTGCGTTTATGCTCACAGCTTATTCGAAAGAAAAATACTGCAAATTGAAAGCTTTGCCGCATAAACGGTGAACTAATTTTTAATTTGCGAATAGGCCACTCACTAAAACCCCTCTTTGCAGTTATGAACAACGATCAAACTATCATAGAGGATGTAGGGCAATTTTCGTATCTTGGTAACGTAGTAAGAATGGAGCAAAAATCAAAATTTTTTAATACCAACATAAAACTGGTTTTATTATGCGGCTCTGAAACTTTGAATATAAAGGACGTCATATGCAGCATATGCCTGCGAGAAATATATCACTTATATTGGCCTTCCACGGTCTGAAATGTAGACTCGCAAGGAATGTCTGGCAGTGAACCCATAAAAAGCGAAATAATACGATGAAAGTGGCGCTGGATAGGACACACGTTTTTTAAAGATAGAGCAGCTTTTAAGTTTAACTGCAAGGTTTGCGACGTCAAGGGTAGACCCGATAGTACTTGAGCAAGATTTATTCACTCAGAGTGTAGACACAGAGTAGCAATGCAACAAAGTAAACAACTAGCACATGACGAACTCACTACAATAATTCCTGTAATGCGATTCAGTAACATTATTTAAAGACTGCTGAGTTGATTAAAAAATTTAACCGCAAAATTATCGATTCTGCTATTCATTATTACAGTCAGCTGTTCAGCAGAAGCTTGATTTCTTTTGCAAGTAGTGCAAGTTGTTGTTTTACAACAAATATACAAAATTATAAAATCATATTTACATACGCAATCCAACCACAGTCCAATCTTTCAAAAATACTGAAAGTTTGCAAATTGGGCTTAAACGCTTCCACTCATTTTCACGTTTTTGGTGCTTTCGTCGATGTGGCACAACTGTTATTATATGACATATCACGTATTACCTACCAGTTATTGGTACCAATTTTTTAATGTGTTTTTATTTGTTGAATCTTCTATATATTTAAAATCAACAGTAAGTGTTTAAGTATTGGCTATAAAATTATTAACTATTTAATTTTAGTCAATGCCAAATAAAAAATATAACTACTGCAGCTTTTGTGGTCATCATCTTCAAGTATATCGCATTCGACTAAGAGCGAGAGTATTCCTCCTTCTCAGCCGTATGAATGTGCTTTTTATTTGCAGTATTTTGCGAACTAGTAGGTTTTGGTCCTAACATAACAGGGAACGGCTGTAATTTATTATACTGAGGCTATTGCCCGAACTAGGATTCAATAGCACCGTTTTAAAGTTAAAAACCTTCTCTCTTATTAATTTTAAAACACAACTTGTTCTTTTGATTGTTAAGTACCGAATAATCTGCTCTCGGTGTTCTTTATTATAATCCACTCATTTACATTCTAGGTCGAGACTACATAATATCTACATAATGTCTATCTTAACCTACCTAAACGTAAACATATGATTTATTTTGCAGGGATGGCACTATACCTCCCTTTTATTACAAAATGTGTAGTTCTTATAAGCATATACATATATAAAAATTTTCTTAATAGTAAAATTATCAGGGTCAGACTATTATCCTTCCCTTTTTATGAAAAAAAGGACGAAATGAACAAGGTGATCAGTTTTGGTCGTTTCTTTTTTTTTCCTTACTGTTAATGGAAAATACATAAATGTAGGTTTTATTGGGATTACTTCCCTTTTAATTAAATTTGTTCTTCGTATTTAATTGCTGTGTTACAAGCTATAAGTATGTTTTGTTATATGTTTTGTTTTTCTTGATTTATTTATAATTTTGATTTGTTATAATGTAATTATGCATTGGTAAAAAAAATTTGTTTTTTTATTGTTAAAATGCAAATGTTATAAATATTTCCTTAATCTGTTTTTGTATACGGTTTTTTCTTTTTTTGTTTCTTGGTTGTAAATCGTTACGTTAGTATCATCAGTCTTTGTTACTATATATGGTCCATCATAAATACTCTGATGTTTATCATATGGTTCTTTCATTAATAAAACTTTGTCATTAGTTTTTACATCTAAGGGCTTTACAAAATTTTTGTAATATCTTTTTTTATTATACTTGTGCTTTTCAATCAGCTCTGTCGCAAGAGCATTAGTTTTTTGAAGTCTAAACTTTACTTCCTTACTATAACTGTCGATATTGTATATGGGGTCAATATTTCCATATATTTCGTTAAGCATTGTTACGTTCTTGCCGAAAACTAATTCGAGTCGAAAATGGTGTTGGGTGTTGTGTTGTGATAAAAGGTAAAGTATTTTAAATATGTGTCCCAATCGGATACATTTTCATTAAGATAAGCTCGAATATATTCATTAAAAACACGATGATTCCGCTCCACTGTGCCTAATATTTCATGATAGTAACTGGTTGAAAATTTTATTTCAATTTCTAAAAATTTGCATAGCTCAGAAAGAATTTCGTTTTTGAACTCAGTTCCTAAATCAAATTTTATTATATGCATTTTCTCATATACTAGCATGAAGTTCTCAAAAATTGCTTTAGCAACAGTTTGGGCTGATTTATCAGGTATTGCTGGTGATCAAATACTTAGACAAATCACACATGATCGTTATGGCATATTTGTTTCCAAACGCGGTTTGGGGTAACGGACCTATGGTATCTATTACAACGATTTCAAATGCTTTGTTGGGAGTTGGTGTCAAAGTATGTTTCTCTGTGTTTGCAGGCCTAACCCTGTTTAAACAACATTTTGTACAATTTCTCACAAATCTAACTATGTTCTTTGTCATTTTCTTCCAAAAATATTTCGTTCGAATCTTAGCATAAAGTCTTTTTTGTCCAAAATAACCTCCCAACACTGGATCGTTATGATAAATCTGCATAATCTTCACCTTCTCATCTTAATTTTTTATTATCGCAATATGTTCAATTACGACTATTTCAAGAGTGTTGAGAGTTTTATTACCGTAATTTTTTAATTTTTGTATAGTAAATATTTTTAAAAATAAATCATCTTTTGGCCATTCTGCCCTGTAGATCCCTTTAACGTCGGCTTCTTTTTCCAGCCTCGAAAGCAAATAGTCAAAACTAATTGTTTCGTTAACGAAAGCAAAGTCTACAGATAGCAGTTTTTAAAATTTAAATTTTGCAGTTTTTTAATAATATAATATAATATATATATATATATATATATATATATATATATATATATATATATATATATATATATATATGTATATATATATATATATATATATATATATATATACATATATATATATATATATATATATATATATGTATATATATATATATATATATATATATATATATATATATATATATATATATATATATATATATATATATATATATATGTATATATATATATATATCTATATATATATATATATATATATATATATATATGTATATATATATATATATATATATATATATATATATATATATATATATTTACGCGTAATGTTTTGGTATTTTGCTCCCTGTGCAATATTTCGGTTCTTATTCTGGCTACTCTCTTATTGAAGATATGAGAAAATTGGTCATAAACTTTTAAGTTCGGTGGTTCTTCATTTCCATGATCCTTTTTTAGTTTCTTTGACATTGAACGTGTTGTTATTGCAAGTACTTGATTATCTGGACTGTTCTTTAACTCATCTATTGATATTCTGGATAAAGCACTTGCTGCTACATTTGATTTACCTTTGATATATTCCATGGTGAAATTGTACTCTGAGAGTTCTAATCTTATTCTGGTGAGTTTTAATGACGGATCTTTGATGTTAAAGAGGTAAACTAATGGACGATGATCTGATCTGACGATAAAATATGTACCGTACACGTATGGTCGATATTGTGTGATTGCAAAGTGAATTGCTAGCAGTTCTAGCTCAATTGTAGGCTTTTTCTGTTCTGACTGATTAAACGATTTTGATGCGTAATAAATCGGTAAGTCGTTACCATTAAAGGATTGGCTCAATATAGCTCCACATCCAAGTTCAAAAGCATCTACCGTTATGAGAAAAGGCTTTGAAAAGTCTGGATATTGTAAGATCCTAGGAGATAATAACATCGGTTTAAAAAGATCAAAAGGTTGTTGACAGTTTTCATCCCAATTAAAGTATATTTTTTTTCCGTGTTAAACGGTTTAAAGGTGCTGCTATTAGGGCAAAGTTAGGTATAAAACGCCTATAATAGTTTGAAAATGCAACAAGGCGTCTCGCTGCGTCTTTGGTTGATGGAACAGGATAATTTTTTTAATGCATTCACTTTCGTATCATCTAGCAAAAGACCATTCGCGGTACATTTGTGCCCTAAGAACAATACTTCAGAACGAAAAAAATTGCATTTGTAGGGATTTAACTTTAGATTATGTGCCCTTAAAATTTCAAAAACGTTCCTCAAATTGTCCAAATGGTGCTGTTTACTACAACCAACTATGACAATGTCATCCACGTATAAAAAGCCTTATTAGGAGAAAGTCCAGCAAATGCTATGGACATCATCCTAGAAAACGAATTAGGAGCCACATTTAATCCAAAAGGGTAAAACCTTCCATTTAAAAGATCCTTTGTCAGTACTGAAAGAGGTATCGTCACGCGAGTCAGGGTGCAACGGGATCTGGTGAAAACCGAACAAATCGACGCTGCTAAAATATTTTGCTCGACCTAAATTATCCAAAATATCATCAATGCGAGGTAAAGGGAATTTGTCTGCTTTTAACTTTTTATTCAGTGCACGATAGTCTACGTGGACTATTAAAATTTGAAACGCTAGGTTCAATCAGATCATTGGCAAGTAAACTGTTCATTTGTCTATTGATTTCATCCTTTTGAGAATGAGCGAACCTATAATATATATATATATATATATATATATATATATATATATATATATATATATATATATATATATATATATATATATATCGGGGACTGATCCACTAATCGGAATTTTTGTTCGTAGAAATTATTTATTGACATTTTGTCATCCTTCAAATCGAAAACGTCTGCATACTTTCCACAAAGTTGCATCAGACTATCTTTTACATCATTTGGCATTTGATTTTGTAACTTAGGTCATTCGTAGACTAGTAGGTAGTGTACTAGACTCGTAGTGCGAAGGTCCCATGTTCGAATCCTGCCGAAGAACTCTGGCAGTTATGTTTGATAATTAAAGGGAGCGCACAACAAGCCTTCACTGGCTTAAGTGTATGTCGTATGACATGGGCTATCACACCCCTCCAATCAACCTAACCTAACCTAACCTAGGTCATTCTTATCAATTGAGTATATGTAAAAATTTGATAACCGTTCCGCCTTGACTCCGTCATTCTATATACATTCAAATCATCAGTGGTGTTTATTATTCTTACGACAGGATTATTCGAATCTGTGATGCCCTTACCGAGAAATACACCATTGCAAATTTGTTGTGACTCAATAAACATGGGTTCTGTAATTCCGCATAAATTAATTATCCGATAAACTTCACTCCTTGGAGGTATAATGAACGTAAAATTCTTAGTTCCTTGCAATATTGGCAATGTTTGTCTTTCATATCCATCACAGATTGTAATTGTCATATTTTCATAGTTAATTTTGCATTTATTGTCCTTCAAAAAATCTTTGCCCAATATGCCTTCGGATGGTATATTAAAATTTTCGCCTACAACATGGAAAACTTGTGAAATTAAGGCATTTGAAACGATTAAGCTTGTATAAATTGTACCTAAGGTAGTTAAAGAATTTAAAGTAATACCCGCAACATGGATTATTTCATTTTCGTTTAAGAAAACATTTGATTTCAAGCAAGAAATTTTTATTAAGGATATATCTGCTTGCGAATCAACAAGAAACGAACAAGTTTTATTAGCGTCAATACAATTTAGTTTGATGAAATCGGCATAATTAGGGTTTAGACTGTAAACTGATTTATTAGGATTTTGATTGTTTAGGTCTGATATTGTGTTTCGTCTTTATCCCTCAACATCTGCTGTTGAGGGGCTTGGACGTTTAAAGTCCTCACTGCAGCTCTTTGATTGCGAGAATTTGGTGAATTCCTACCTCTACCATTGCCACGATAGTTGTTGTAAGATTGATAGTTCGTAGAAAAATTGTTGTTCCTTCCAAAATTATTGTTTTTATTGTTATTACTATGGAAATATCTACGGTTATTACCATGATAAAAATTGTTACGATGACGAGGAAAATTGTTACCTTGATAAGAACTATTGTTTCTGTTGCTACCTTGATTCCTAATTGCCAAAACTTGACGTTCCTTAGTTTCAGCAGTTTGTTCAACTACTAGCTTCGCAATGACTTCTTTCGGATCGGAAAAGCACGAAGATGCCGAAATTGATTTCACCAAATCCGATTTAGCGTTTAATCTACACATCGCAACTATTTGCTCAACCGCCATCTCATGAGCTTTTTTCTTTGTTATCCCTTCAACAGTTAAAGCACCTTTGAAAGCGTCAGCAAGATCCTCTGCCTGCTTTGAAAAATCTGCATTATTATTATGCTTAACTGTAAGAGCTGAAATTTTCCCCGCGATAACTTTTGAATTATCCAGTTTAATGTTTGTTTTTAAAGCAATTTTGATCTCATCTATTGTAGAAACACTATCTGGCAATGCATCACGAGACTTTGATTCCAATTTAGATTTAACAAAATTCACAAAAGTTGTTGCTAAGTTAGGTTCAGTCAGTTCTGTTATTAGATCAATCTTGTCAAGGAACGAGTCTAAAGACAATGGGTTTCCATCGTAATTGTCTCGTATAATAGAGGCACACATGCTAACGTATGATCTTTTTTGATCCATTGTAGCCATTCTTCTAAAGATTTCAACTTTACTGTGACTACTTTCCGATTCACTGCTACTATCACTCTCCACAACAAGTTCTCTATTTATTAATAAAAAAATAAGTTTTTCCCTTCAGGCACTCTTATTTTGCAATTTAATTTTGAAAAGCACTTGACGAGAAGCAATCGACAACTTTTAAGTTTTGAAAGAAGTGATTTTCTACTAGAAGTTGATAATTGTTCATAACTTGGTTCTGAGTATTCTAATAATGCATTGTATGTTTCTATTAGAAGTGAAACGTATTCGTTAAGTTTATGGACGTTCTTCGTTAACGGCCTATTTTGTAAAACCCTTTTCTTTATTTTGTAAAATTCAAACACTAATTCGTTAAACTTTGTGTTATTGAATTGTGACATTTATAAAAGTTACGTTATTTAATTATTATTTGTTTGTTTCTGAAATGTAGGAAAATGTAATTTAATTTATTTTGAAAGAAAGAAGAAAAATTGCTTCTCAAAATATTTTGTACTAGCTGACCCGGTCCGCGTTGCTGCCCCTAAGCAAACATTAGTGTTATATTACCATACGATTTAAATTGAGCGTTTAACGAAATTTACGGCCCTTAAATAAAAATCCATGGAATACATATCATAAAGTTTTGGAGTCCATATATTACATATACATATATATATATATATATATATATATATATATATATATATATATCCTGTTTTATATGTATAGATCTTTAACTTATTGTACAATGTTGCACCTTATTAAGCGCGGAATATCTTATGTTATCCGAATGATGTAAATATTTTGTAAATAAACCGAAAACTCGAAATTTTTAACGCAATATTTCGAAAGTTTTAAAATTTTGATATTGAATCATTATTAACATAGATTTTTTGTAAGTATCTTCGGAACTACATAACCGATTTAAGAGTTTGATAATTCGTTTTGAAGAACATGACAACGGCTTTCAAAAAAAAAAAATAATAATAAAATAAAATAAAAAAGCACAAAAAATAAATATATGTATATATCATTGGTGGTGCAATATGAAAATTGGATTTTGCCACGCCCCTCCGCCCAAAGACTTCACAGTTACTACGTTTATACGCACGTCTTATTTGCAAATAAAAAAGAATAATGTTGCCGTATAACTTTTTTATTGTAACTTATTAACTCACTTAAACAAGTCGTGAATAACGACACTATTTGCAAATAAAAAGTAAGACGTTGCCACTTCATGAACGTTTTTTGTGTTTTACTTACCAAACAATCATATTTTCGTCACATGGCATCACTAATAATAATATAAGTTCTGTATGCAATTACCCGTATAAACAGTGAATTAGTTATTTGCAAATAGTTCTATTTGCAAATAAGACGTGCGTATAAACGTAGTAAGTGTCACCCTCCCGAGTATTCTAAAGGTTCCCTGAAAATTTCGTCAAAATCGGCCCAGCCGTTTTGGAGCCATTACGTTACATACATACATACATATTACAATTTTATTTAATAGGATAATTATTAATAAAAAGGTATGAATAATATGGTTTGATTATTGTCGGCACTTTTTTTAACTTTTAAAATGCATTAAATGCAAAAAGTAGTTACAGTGGCATAACCACATTAGTTGGACATATGGTATCGCGGAGTTTATTGTAGATATTAATACGTTCTATAACACTGTAAAATATTTTTTCGTTCTATCATAAATAGTTTCCCCAGCGCACGCGATGACAGATTTTTTGTAACTAATTTTTTCACACCTTGGGTTACATTAATGCACTTTTATTAGGGAACCCTATTTGTTATGAAATATTGCCTATGTAACTTAGTGAAAATGCAGCTTTCTAATGGTAAAAGAGCTTTTAAACCGGTCCAGTAGTTTTTGTGTGAAAACATTACAAACATACACACAAATGTTTCCTCTTTATAATATTAGTATAGATATGCAAAGTAGTGTTTATTTGTTTTGTACTTGAAACTTAGTGTTGCAAGAATTTTTACGGAAATCAAACGAAATTGGAAAACAAATAATTATGTAAATGCATTTAAAATTATGTGAATACATGTATTATAATTCAAATTTTACATCAGTCTGTATAAAATTCTGAAAAGAAAGTTATATTTTCATTAATAATTAAATATTCCTCTTTGATCTATGAAAAAACCGTCGTTTGGCAACACTGTATTCTCAATAACCCAACTACCAGTATTTTGTTTTTGTTGTTATCTTTTTGTTACTCCCCTGAAGGAAATGTCACTAGTGATTCACTATTGACAAAGTCACCAGTACTAGTGACAACTTATACCCCAGCCAATGCTTTTTTCTGTTGACATTTAACATGCACTTGTCATTGAAAATCCACTAGTGACGTTGGAACTAGTGACGAACTAGTTCCAATGGGACCATATGACGACCGTAGAACTAGTACTTCTCTGTAGACATTGTCACCAGTATTATTGACATACTCTACACAATACTTCTTTCTATTGAAATTTAAGATGGACTTATCATTGAAAACCCACTATTGAAGAGGTCGTTCTAATGGGTCCATGTAAACAATTTTTGATATACATATATCCCTACAGTTTTAGTTAAAATAAATGATTAAAGGTTCACCATAGAACAAATAAACGCAATTAAAAAATGAAGAGGCATAAGCGTGCTCTCAGAAATTTCTCTGCTCATCAAACAAAAACATGTTGACAACTCCGTTGACGATGTCTACATATGAGTCACCAAAATAGTCGACAAAACTGGTGACTTGGGTACACTTGTCCCCATGTTTCCTTCAGGGTCTCTTTCCGTTAAGTTTATTTATGTAAGTATATATATAAATTTATATGTTTTATATGTAAGTATGTATTTCTGTATTGTGTATTAATGTAAAGTATAATAAGTGGTTAAGTATTTTATAAAATAAAATATTATGTAAATGTATGTGTATGTATTATAATATAATAATTAAAAAAATGAAGTAGATAGTATAATGTAGTATAATTTATATAGTATAATTAAAAATAGTTAAAATTGTTTTATTTTATTTAGATACATTATTTATCATATAGGTACATATGTAATATGTTGCTTGCATGCGGTATTCTTTCGCCAAATGATATTTATGAAAATTACTTTGTTTGCTGTCTCTTACTTGTTGTTATCATCTGGGAGGGTTTTGTTTTTTTACGTCTCTGTGTGCATTTTTGGTGTTTGTTCTTTTTTTTTTTTTTTTTTTTTTTTTTTTGTTAACAGTTCATTAGGTAAGTACCGATTATTTGTTTTTCCAATGCACTTTGGTAAATTTTCCTTTTTAATTTAATTTAATATAAGCAAATTTATATATATTTTTCTCATGCATATATTTGTATATACATATGTAAGTATGTACATATATATAATTTTTTTCTTATTTTAGTTCTTTTGTGAATATGTCTTAGTTTATTTATAGATATATATATATATATATATATATATATATATATATATATATATATATATACATATATTTTTTATATTTTTTTTCTTTTTTTAGTTATGCACTTTTAATTTGTAAAATTCTTAAAAAATTTTTTTTAATATGTATAATTTACTTATACACATCTAACTATGTATGCTTTATCAGTTTTGTTTAACTTTTTTTGTTTGCTTGTAGTTCTGTTATTTTTCCAACCTATCTGTATGTACATATATAAATTTTTTCCTTTTGCTTCAATGTAACGGTTTTTTCTCCTTTAACTTTATTTCTCGAACGAACGAACGGTTTTGCGCATTTTAAGTTTGCTTTAATGGTTTTCTTATATGTACATACTTATGTATGTATAAACTGTACATTTTCAAGTTTTTCTTGATTCTCTTTTTTTATAATGTTTTGTACAGACTGTACTTTTTTCCCCCGAGCATTGCTCGCACTTTTGTAATTATACATATGTATAAGCTGTACATATGTAGCTCTTGTGCAAAAGCTTACACTTATTAGTTCGAAAATTGAATTAAAGTTTTATTTTTTTTCCCCATAGATTAAATATTTAATTTTTCCAATTTTCCATGGCTCCTGGCAAGGATCGCCATTTAAAGTTAAAAAGCTTCTCTCTTATTGATTTTAAAACACAACTTGTTTTTTTGATTGTTAAGTACCGAATAATCTGCTCTCAGTGTTCTTTATAATAATCCACTCATTTACATTCTAGGTCGAGACTAGATAATATCTACATAATGTCTATCTTAACCTATGTACCTTAACGTAAACATATGATTTATTTTGCAGGGATGGCACTATACCATATTGGTTTTAGGATTGTATTTTATAAAAGAAGTTTGCAATCTAGGCTTAATGTTAAATTTCTCCCCATAAGCCAATAAATTTTAGCAGTCTTTTAGTTTCATTTGCAAAAATTTAACATGTATTTTCAATGTTAAATGATGATCAAAGAGAATATAATATACACAAATTTTTGCTCGTTCACCTTTATTCTTCATGTTTTTAACCATTTTTCTACTATAAAAATGTATTCCTGCAATTTGCTTATTGCGCGTTTTCATCGGTGCTTAGAAAAGCTGTATAATCGGCATACATCGATATGTGATTAATACTTTTTTGGAATATCGGAAGCATATGTATATCAATTACAACATGAGACCTAATATACTGCTTTGACGAATGTTGTTGCTATTGGCTGTGCTTAAAGAGTAACTTTCCTGACAATAATTTTGACAATAAATTTTGAGTGTTTAAGGGTAACTTCCACTTCAATTTATTAATTAATCCTTCGTGCCAAATTTAATCAAAGGCTTGGGAAACGTGAAGGAAGATACCTTAATAATATTTTTCCTTCAAACGCAGCCTTACAAGCCTCGTTTCAAATTATAAGTCAAGCTTCCTCCTGAAACTGAATTTGTGATCCAGGATACACCCACTCTTTTTCATTTATGGGATCAACCTGTTTACAAATAGTTTTAAAAAACTTTGACATGATATAACTTATAGATATATCTTATAGGTATATACGATTCCACAATCTTGCTCTTTTAAGGACTTAAGGATCATAGTGACCATCTAAACTTTCCAGTCTGCTGGGTAATGCTCAAGACGTAAGATAGCTTATATAATTACAAGGATAACGCTCTTTGCTATTCTGGGCATTAGTAGGAGCATCTTTTCACTAATTTTATCAGCACGTGAGGCTTCATTTCAGTTCATGCCAGCAACATAATATTCAATCTCACCAATGGAGCCCTGTCTATAGCTGAAGTCGCATTTAAAGAAGAATGCTTAACATTTTCCAAATTTCTACACAGCATGTTCTCGAAGCAAAGGGTACTGAGATACTTTCCGTATTTCAAACAGTTAATATATTTACTGCATGGCTAAATTGGTAGTTTAATTTGAGTATATACATACGTATGTCTAGCGTTATAATCTTTGGTTATAAAAAAGCATGGACCTAGTAATTTACAAGTTTTATATTGACTTTCAGTTATTGAAATTCTGGGGCACAATAAATGGATGAAGTCAACAGGTTTAAATGGAAACCCGCAGTGTTGTAGTTTGTTGCTTTACAAAATTCTCCGAAAAAATTTTGCTTCATTAAAAATGCTGAGCTGATTGCTGATCTGGTTAGACTTCAATGCATTAGCATACAAAACTTGGTTGCTAAAAGTTTTCTTGATCATGGATGAATCCGGACTTGAAACATTAGCGTACGAAACCTGGCATGTAGATGGTAGTGTCAACTGAAGGGCTACATTTTTTGGTTAAACTACGCTTTATGTGCGCATAAATGGGGCAACCTTTGTAGTTGGCAGCGTGGTTACTTCCACAGTTGCAACATTTTTTGTGTTTTGAATTGTCTGTAGGCTTATCGAACATTGCATATCACACACAATGCTACAGTAGGTAATTTTCAATAGGTCTTGATATGCAGGTTTTCTTGGCTGTTGGCGCATTGGTTGGGTCCAGCCCTCTTACGTGGCTCCTCTACTGTTACTTTTATGTGCAACAAGTATGTCAAATTATAGATTGAACTCATTTCTTTCTCTTCTAACTTTAGATCATTTGTTTCGAGTCCTACTCGAAACAGTGTTTGTAGTACTTTCTCAATTGAATTTTGCTTTCTCAAATAATATGTACTTTATTTTTATTTTGAAGTAAAACAATTCAGCTCTGTATGTTAATTTTTTTATCGTCATACTTAGCAATCTTAGAGGAAGATGCCAATTTCGATGATAGCGGCCTGGGTATTATTTTGTTTTATATTGGGACTTTCTCCCTGACAATGTATGTATGTTGTCCCCTGTCGTAGTTGCATTCAATTATATAGCCGATCTGACCAAAACACTCACAATACGATCGAGTGCACCTTTAAGTGAAGAAATGTTACAAGAAATTTCTAATTTATTCACTATTTTAACTAGCCGGTTTAATCAGGATCCATTACAAAACGTATTTTCATATGTCTCCACCAAAGGCGGACACTATAAGAACCCTTCAGTTCATGAATTTAACCCTAGAACGGTAAACATATTTTGTACCTACTTAATGGTAAACTTCGCCTGTGAGGCAACTTTTTAAAAAAAGCCCCTATATGACCCCAAAAACAACAAAAATTTATTAAAACAAAAACAAAACATATTTATTCAATGGTAAATATCAGAAATAAATAAAAACCAATTCATTTTATAAATATCTTAAATATCTACAAGTCTTATATGTCAATCACATATTTCAGTCACTAGGGTTAAAACATTTTAGCAAAAAAAAAAAAAAATTAAAAATCCATTCGAGATTAAAAAAAACTTTTGTATCATATTGTCCATAGATCTAATTAACACTTTAAAAAATAATATTAAGTTTTTATGCTGGAAGTAGCTCTGCAGACCAAAATAGATTTTGAAGTTTTTCAAACTATTTTTTTGCATTACATTGCCCACAGTTCGGTGATCTGTGCTCTAAGCAGTATGTTTTCTTGCACTTTGCGCAAAAATATACGCTCATGCGCTTTGATTTTGGAGGGCAGAAGTCACATTTTGATCGTTTGCCCTTTTTTATGCCTAGATCGGTGAAGTAAGTGGGGTCGGACTGACTTTCTTCTATCTGCGCTTCAGAACACAGTCATCATAAAAACCTGTAAAAATTACATGCACACTATAATTTTTAGCAAAAAAAATTAGAAAAACACAAAAGTAAATATGCCCAAAAAAATACCTTTATTGGTAAACTTCGCTTCACAGGCGGCTCAATTATCTATTACTCAACAACGCAGCGAAGCAAAAGCAAATGCGTTGCTATAACCGCAGTATTGACTCCCGTTGTTATATCCTTATATGAGGCAGTGGGCCGCCTTTATGTGGACGCCGATTAGTTGTCTGGCTGCTGTGCTTTTGCAGCTTGCGAGGTGGATGGTTTTTTATCATCCTTAATCCTCTTTTTCAGTGAGGATTCAGGTGCCGCCACCTCTTCAGACCTTTGCCTTTTTGGGCCATGTGTAATGCCCCCAGACTTCTGGTCTACGGCTATTGTTTGCAAGGCCTTGGCGTATGCCACCTCCTTACTAAGGCCCTTTATGAGTAGGTATGCCAGCCTTTTCTTCCCTGCTCCACTGAGTCTCTTTGGCCTCTCTTCATTCTTTTCTTTACTGAGAGTTACTCCCGCCCTAGTTTCATTTGAGGGCTTTTCTGCCTCTTTATTTTTTAAGGTATGTGTGCCTCTACATTATTTTTGTTTTTATTTTTATTGTGTTTCATTTTGTTCCCACGAGTGTATGGGAAAAACGGTCAACTACGCCAGAGCCCTGGTTGCGCAGTAAGGCATTCATTGAAATGGGACCTCGCCTGTGCATCCCAAGTCCGTATATTAGTTACTAGTTAACCCACTAGCCATTCATCCCTCGAGATATGCTGTTCCCTCTTGGATTCGGGTTTGTTTAGAGTTTTCTCTCTTAGCTCGACTATATTTGCCAGGTACCCAGCGGAGACATGACCGTACTGGGTCCCTGTTACCGGTGGCCACCACGAGGAGGTTATAGCCGCACTTCTCGTAACATCTTGAACTTTACTGGACACATCCGCTTAATAAAAGAAGGATACTACGGCC
Source organism: Germaria angustata (assembly GCA_963681545.1). Lineage (NCBI taxonomy): Eukaryota > Metazoa > Arthropoda > Insecta > Diptera > Tachinidae > Germaria > Germaria angustata. Next base: position 79,094,785 of record OY812998.1, on the reverse strand, counting down.
TTAATACGCAACACACCAAATGAAACTTTTTCAAATATTTTTGTGCTTAAAACGACATTTATGTACCATTAATTACTATCACTTTTATATCCGACACTGGTTGGGCTAATTATTATATCTCTACTTAAGATTTGAATACTTATTGTTAGTTCAGTTTTGAAGACACAATAAATAAATATTAGTGGAAAAAAATACCTGCCGATATGTTGGAGAGAGTATGCCAAAATTGGTCCAAACATATGAACCATTTAAGACGTAGCCCGGGCGACATTAACATTAAATCATCTTTAAACATTGAATTATATGGATCATATTATCGACTCAAATAAAGATTGCAGACATTTCTCTAAATTGTATGTGTTTTTATTAAATCAAATAAGAAAGCTCTTTAAAAATCACCCATTATTTAATCAGGAAAAGATGAAAATTAAAATCTTTAGTTTAAATACTTAATACATATTGAAAATTTATTTTTTCGGGATACTCTCCAAAACTAATTGTAAAACAAAGTTTTTAAAAAAAAGTTTTGTATGTTGTGGTTTTAGCTGTGGATATGCCGACACTTCATTGACGATTTGGTTTATCGGCCAATGCTAATGCGAACTACAACAAACCAATCACCCCTCAGTATACATAGTTGTGAACAACGAGCAAACTATCATGGAGGATGTATACCAATTTTCATATCTTATTAGCGTAGTAACAAAAGACGAAGGAGCAAATTATGATATAAATGACGGGAATAGATAAAATATGTATTTTGTGTGTTAAATATAGGAGCAACCGTGTGCTTCCTAGCCCTGTGTTTCACATTTAGTTTCCATGATAGTTTAGGGTTTAGAATAGCACTAAGATATTTCTCATTACTAGAAATGGACAGCTTCTAATTCTATGAACGTGGGAGTTTTAAGCTCTAAACCTTTGTCTTTTGGATAAATATCATCAGTTCCAATTTGCTTGAGTTTACTCCTAGAACCAAATCTGTAGCCCATTTGATGAGTGTACCCAAACCTTCGAGAGTCATAGTCTTAATGCCTGCACTGTCCACTTGCGGAGTTCATGTTGAATGATTGCCAATGATACACTATATCTAAAAAGCCAATGAAAAAGTACTATTTATTTCCAAGGGATCTCTCAATAAATCTTACCACCTCGTATAAGGATGTTTCTGTAGAGTGCCCTTTCAGGTAGGCATCTTAATATGCGAGAGTCATTGAGTCCAATGAGTCGGTGGCTGTGTAACAGAAATCTCCCACGTCCTATCAATTTTCTAAATGAAAATTTTGACCTTTCTTCAGCTGGTTAGTTAAGAGAAAAGCATAGTTTGTAAAATTTAAAAATCTAGGGATATAAGTGAATTTTAAGCACCCTGTAAGATCTGTACCTATCACGGCATGGTTATCGCATTTTCCTTTCGTAGCTAGTGTCAAAAACCCTGAGTAAATCCTTGCATATCTTTAATAGTTTAGAACCAAGGATGGTAACCATTTTCAGCTTTTGTTGATGGAAAGTAAATCTCAGACGTTTTAATGATAGTGTTAACCGCAGACACGGCTCTGCAGAATGCACAACTATTTTTTTATAACTTTGTTTACGCTAAAATTATAAGTGATATGTACAAACATACTGTTACACCACATTTGTTTTACTAAAATTTTCACTGCGAACAGCAAATATGTACATACATATGTACTTGTTGAGAAGTTCTATTTATCGGTATTATATCTTTTCGATAAGAAACACAAAAATTTTATTTTCAGCTACAGTTTATTAGAATCAGTAACCAAACATTATATAACATTATATCAACTCACTAACTTACAATGTAAAAAGAGAAGTAGAATAGAGACTGAAAGCAATAATGTACAATTTACACTGGCGAGCAAATTTTATTCGAACATTCCGCCCGCCTCGTTACGAAGGTGACGAAAATTTACAGATTTAATAGATAATTAAAACATAGATTAAAGGCAAAGATTAACAATATGTTAAAATGGCGATATTTCAAGTATATTGAATATATAAATGGAAAAATTCCTCCACTAGGGATTTGTATAAAGATCATTGTTATCACCTACTGGAAGTGGACAGAGTTTAACCAAAGGTCGCTTGAAAGTTGATAACGCAGTCTTCAAAGTTGCGACTCTTATAAGATCATCAGATCCAGGGTGAACTTCTTAAATACGAGCTAAAGCCATTTTGTATGAGGGTATCTCTTTCAGCAGCAATGAGAACCAATGATCCCTTTTGGATGGAGTTTTCCTGTTGCTTCCATTTGGACATTGATTTAAATCTCTGCAAATATTCACGAGACCAACGCTTCCAAATCTTTCCATCATTTGTTGAATAAGTTGTAAACGAGATAATCTTAAAAATGACAACTCAAGAACTGATGGTTTAGGCAAAGCATTTAACGTCGAACCAATCAAGAAATGAGCTGGAGTAATTGCGTTAATATCTGTAGGGTCATATGATAGGGCACATAATGGTCTTGAATTGAGGACTGACTCGATCTGTGCTAAAAGTGTTGAAAGTTCTTCGAAAGTTAAGGCAGTATTAGCCAAAACAGATGAAGTTTCTGAAAATTCTTTAGAAGAAAGAGTGAAGAGCTGCTTCAGCTCTGCATCCGCACCTATAAAGTTGGTGCCACAGTCACTAGTTAGCGTATAACAAATACCGCGTCGAGCTACGAATCTTTTGAATGCTGCAAGAAATCTATCCACTGAATAATTTGAGGTAACGCCAAGGTGTACGGCTGACGTTGATAAACAAACAAAAAGTACAATGTAGCCTTTGTATTGTTTGGCTCCACGACCACGCCAAGCCTTAATAAGCAATGGACCCGCATAGTAGTAGTGCAGGAATGGCCTTGCAGGAGTTGTTCGATTAGTTAGTAACTGACCCATAAGCTGTCGAGCCGTTTCTCCTCTGATCCTTGTACAGCGAACACATCGGCGGTTGAATGTTTTGATAGAAAAACGTCCAACTAGTATCCAGTAATATTGCCATAGATAAACGCACATAACTTGAGTACCTCCATGAAGCGTCTTCAAATACGCTTCCGCAATTAAGAGATAGTAGGAGAATAGGATGTTTGGCATTTGTATCAATAAGCGCATTACGTAGCCGCCCACAAACATGAAGTAATCCGTCTGAGTCAATAAATGGCGTAAGTTTGCTGAGAGGATGAGAATTTGGCAAAAACTGACTTCCTTGACGAAACCAACTTCATTTCAACTATATGACGCTTTCCAAAGTTATAAATATGTAGCATTTAATGTGAATTAATAACTCTTCACAAAAAACCCAACATGTGCAAAAATGGTAATATATGGTATCGGATTGCTTTAGGCTTTAAGTGGAGTGCATTTATTCTTAAAACATTGAAAGTGCTAAAAATCCAGCTGTTCTCGGAAGATTTTTGAATTACCCATATGATTTAGTATATTAGAAATCCAAATTTTGTTACCTAGAGATATTTTTTTCTCGTCATAATATAAAATGGGCAACATTATTAAGTGGCAGAATTAAAAATAACATATAAGTATTGTATCTCTAGGCATTTTTAAACTTTGAGAGTGTAAATAATTTTATAAATGTATAACAATAAAATTTAAATCATACCAGAATTATTAAAGAAATTTATAATTTTAAATTTTAAATAAATCCTTATTATACATAGGTATGTATGTATGTACTATAACATTTTGTATAAATTGTCAATCGAAAACATTCACGTTTTGTATAAATATACTCATCTGGTTGCTGGAAAGAACACAAAAGGCATAAAAACATGTTAAACAGCCACACATACATACATATATGTTATATATATATATATATATATATATATATATATATATATATATATATATATATATATATATATATATATATATATATATATATATATATATATATATATATCATATATATCATTTTAGATACACTTTCATGTATACACGCATGTACATACGTGTACGTACATATAGACGTATTTAAATCTAAATATGCAAATTGGAAATTTATTCAGAAAATATTACTTACTATATTCAGTCTTTTATATCTCTCGTTTTCTGAATCCCCTTTAATATTTCCCCCCCTCAACAACTCTTATCCAATAAAGAAATGTGCTCCTGTGTAAGCAAAAAAAAAATGAAGGAGCTTTATGGCATTAACCCGTTACGTCTTGTTTCCTTTTCATTTCTTGCCAAGAAAAAAAGCAAATATGTATGTGTGCGTATATTGTAGATAAATAGTATATGTATGAGAAATGCTCGAAGGGTTCCCTGAAGGAAACATGGGGACAAGTGTACCCAAGTCACCAGTTTTGTCAACTATTTTGGTGACTCATATGTAGACATCGTCAACGGAGTTGTCAACAAGTTTATGTTTGATGAGCAGAGAAATTTCTGAGAGCACGCTTATGCCTCTTCATTTTTTAATTGCGTTTATTTGTTCTATGGTGAACTTTTAATCATTTATTTTAACTAAAACTGTAGGGATATATGTATATCAAAAATTGTTTACATGGACCCATTAGAACGACCTCTTCAGTAGTGGGTTTTCAATGATAAATTCATCTTAAATTTCAATAGAAAGAAGTATTGTGTAGAGTATGTCAATAATACTGGTGACAATGTCTACAGGGAAGCACTAGTTCTACGGTCGTCATATGGTCCCATCGGAACTAGTTCGTCACTAGTTCCAACGTCAGTAGTGGATTTTCAATGACAAGTGCATGTTAAATGTCAACAGAAAAAAGCATTGGCTGGGGTATAATTTGTCACTAGTACTGGTGACTTTGTCAATAGTGAATCACTAGTGAATCACTAGTGACATTTCCTTCAGGGTTGTATGGATATATATGTGTGTGTACGTGTGTTTATGTGTATGAGATGTTAGCAAATACATAAAGTTTTCGTAGTAAAGCAATTTCAAACTGATATCAACCATTAAAGTCCCCTTTTGGCGCTCTAAAATACTCATTTTGTTGATTTTATTTTGTATCTTGTTTCTCCTATTGATTCCCTTTTTGACAAGCGAAGAAATGTTGGTACTTTTCTTGCATACGAATATGTGTACAAGTATTGTGAAAAAGCTTTTCTAAGTTAGCCATTTTTTATTACAGGATTTATATTTTTATTACAGGATTTATATTCTATCTAAATATGGCCTGTAAACCGCAATTTTTCGATAAGATAACAGGGTTTTAAGCTCCTGAAGTTAAACATATAAGTACGTTCTAAGACGGGAGATTTGGTCTTGATTTTGAACACCGTATTATACATATACTTATTACTACCGTGAGAAAGTCTGACACTCGCCCGGTCTAATTTTCCCATTGGAACTTGCCTTAATTCGGTCTGAAAATAAGAATTTTGAGTAAGTTTTATCCAAAATTTACGTTCATATTCTAATTCTGCTGGACTTTATGGTTGCTGAATAATAGATTTGATACCGCTTTTTGAGCAAAATCGACGACAAATAGCAGTCACTCTAAGCAGACGAGACAGTTTTGACAATTTTGCAACTAAGTCCCAGATGGGTTTTTGTTGATGACGGCATACTATATTGATAACTCGAGTAGATAATTTTTGAATTTGGGACGATTTTCCGTCATCCCACGTCAAATTTGGTTTGTAACCAGACCGGTTTCGGCTTTGTGCCATCTTCAGTGTTCTCTTGAATGTTCGGTCTGGTTACAAACCAAATTTGACGTGGGATGACGGAAAATCGTCCCAAATTCAAACAAACCCCGTCGGAAGAAAAACACAAAAATAGATAATTTTTCCTTTAGATTAATGTCACCTGAATTGATTGCTGGAGCTGGCCACGATGATTAATGATAAAGTAACCATTTTGGGCCATGCCACCACAGAAGGTGATCGATGAATTGCTGAACTGAAATCCCACGAGATGCGCAATCTGAAGGGTTGCACTTGCCTGGGACATGATGCAATTTGGCATCGGGTAGTGTGTCTTGAATTTTTATGAACATGATTCGATATATAATCTTTCGAGCGTCGAAACATTATTATAATTTAAAATAGTCTTTAAATGAGCAACTTTTTAGTGAGAATGACTGCAGCATTGAGCTCAAGACGTGGGATGGTTACTCGTTTTGTTGGAGTCACTTTTGTTTTAGCTTCGATCAAATGCACGGATACACTGTCGAGTTCAGTGATTACCCGTAAATAGATGATGGCTGCCATTGCATGCTCAAAGTCATCCGAGAAACCGTGAATTTCAAGGCCAAGTATTTTTGATGATATACCAATCCATCGAGGTATCGAGATTTTGCTGATGTTGTTTAAATCGGTGATAAACTTAGACCATCTATCCGCCAATTGATCATTAATGACTTCATCCCACCCAGCTTTCGAGAGCCAAATATCTTGCATTAATATTTTTGCTTGAATGGTTACAGGAGAAATCCAGCCAAGGGGATCAAAAAGTCGAGCTATATTGGATAAGACTAAACGTTCAGTAGGCTTACTTGAAGATGGTTTTAAAAATGGTGATGAAAAAACGAAAAAGTAATTTCTTGGTTGCCAAGAGACGCCCAGTGTAGAAATAGATGCATTTTCTTGAAGTTCACTTCTATCTTTGATTGTGCAACGATCTGGTGGAATACTAGAAAGAACGTAAGGATTATTTGCAGTCCATTTTTGCAAATGAAAACCGCCCGCCATACAGAGCATATTCAACTGCGTTCCTTCATTTTGTGCCTCTTCTAATGAATCTGCGCCTCCAAATGTATCATCTACGTACGTTGTCTCTTGCAAAATTTTCTTTGCTAAAGGATAGTTGGAACCTTCATCAGCTACAAGTTGCTTTATAACTCGATTCGATAGATATGGTGCAGGACCGAGGCCATAAGTGACCGTTGTGAGATGATAAGTTATCAAACTCGATGATGAAGAAGGCTTCCAGAGAATTTTCTGGTACGGCCAGTCACGTGGATCGACCATCACTTGCCGAAACATTTTCTCAATGTCGGCTGAAAAGGCATATTGATATTGATGCCATCAGGGGATTTTTTGAAAGGTAATCTTACAACATGTTTGCCTGATGGATTTCTTTTATGTGTTACTTGAAAATGAGCCTCGCATTCTTGATCTTCTGGAGACAAATTTGCCGTTTTACTAACACCTTATTCTTGTATCCAAAAATGCTGCAACAGCTCATCAAGATTGTTATCTACACGACATTGAACTGTATGGAATGGAGTTATAATAGACTCTAGTGGAACGCTACCCGATAATATCCATCCCAACGATGTAAGTTGTGCAACTGGGTAATGCATTCCACTTTTAATAATTGTACCTTCTAAAAAATAACCGTACAAATCTGCTCCAATTATAAGGTCAATTCTACCTGTGTCCATGAAATTGGGGTCAGCTAGCTGAATGCCTTCAAGATAAGTGGTGTTGAAGAGCTTAATAGCGCATGATGGTAATTGAATGGTGAGTTTCGATAATACATATGCACTTACTTCACATTGAAAGCTTGATTCAAAATGTGGTGAAAGCTTAAAATGTACTAAACCTTTGGTCATACCCGATTTGAATGTGCCAATCCCTATTAGGTTTAAGTTTCCCTTTTGTCTTTGTAGATGAAGAGACTTAACTACGTCTTCACTGATGAGAGTTATCTCTGATCCTTGATCAAGCAAGGCACGAACATTAACAGAAGCTCTGAGATTTGATTTTATTCGTACTAAAGCTGTGGTCAATAAAATTTTGGATTCACTATTCAAAGCTCCTGTAGATGTATGATGACTAGCAGCTATTGAATTGTTTATCCTAGTTGCTGGATTTTTAGAATTAGTGAGTTCAGACTGAGACTGATAACCATGGGTAGATGAATGATGACGGCCATTACAGTACCTGCATCCTTTTGAGCTCTTGCATTGGGAAACTCGATGAGAACCAAGGCAATTAAAACAGAGATTTTTTGAGATAATAACAGCGTGCTTTTGATCAGGTGACTTATGATTATAGATGTCACAGTTCGAAATGTAATGATCAGAGCTGCAAAGAGAACAAGAAATATTATTTAATCTAAGTGAAAAATTATTGGAAACCTCAACAGCACGTTTTTGATTTGTAGTTATAGCTATGTGCGAATTTGCTGTTGATTTCTTAACAGAATTTGATGAAATTGTCCTTGATTCAACGCTCTTTAATGCTTGAACGCGACCGCTGAGAAATACTTCTAATTCTGAGAACTTTGCAGGCCTTTTGGATGAACATCGGAATAATTCCCAGACTTCATGCGATGATGAGTCTAAAAGTCGCACAATCATATAAACGATAATATTATCCCACTGTTGCACTGGTGAACCCAAAGCCTTTAAAGCACCAAGTGACTCTTTCACGACTGCCAAAAGATTCTTTAAATTAGCAGATGATTTCCGTTGAAGACGTGGCAGCTCGAATATTGCATCCAAATGAGAATTATCGCATCCGAGTATTTTCGTGCTGAGTACACAAAAGATTCCATGCTGGAGCGAAATTTTCAGATGAGACAGGCATATTTGCAATACAATGCTACGCTTCACCACTAAGACTGCTCTTAAGATAATAAAATTTTTCGACAGCTGATAGTTCATTATTTGGCTGTATCATAGAGATGACTAAATCATGGAATGGCCTCCAGAATTATTAATTGATTGATTCACAACGCTATTATCTAAAGAGCTGCTTCGAAATTCTTTTAAGGATGTGAGCATTATCGATTTGGCATTAACATATGTTTCCTCGCATGTTGAATACATATCCGCAGTAAAATATTTATTTTTCCTCACCTCCTCAGTGAGTCTAGTACGAGTCAACTTATTCCAGTTAGCCTCTAGAGTTGACAATCGCGTTTCCACTTGGACTTTGGTACAAGCATCTGTCGAAAGAGCTTTGAATTTTGCGAAAGCAGATTCTATATGCGAATATGTTAATTTTTGATTAAGAAGGAGTGATTCTTGAGTTTCACTCATTGTAACTTAATTAAAAACTTCTTTTTCTTACTAAACCGAAATTAAAATATTAAGCTTCTTTCGTTCATATGTTTCAAATGCAGGAAAAAACATTAACTGTAATGCAATCAGTTCAGCGGTAGCCAGCAGCAGCAGAATGAAGTTTTATTACAACTAAAATAATGATGATGATGATGATGATGATGAGGCTGCAAGCAGCAATTTTTTTATATGCAATGAATTCAATTTTATTTTATTTTAGAAATTTAAATATTTATATGTATAGTTTTTTTAATTGCTTTTATGCCTTTTTTACTCATTTCACTATATAATTCACTTATGGATTGAACTTGGAACTTTTATTATATATGATGATACTGCACAAGTCGTACTATTACAGCGTTTTTTAGAATCCCAATTAATATGTTTATATCGATCCGGCTCAAAGAACCAAAAAAATGTTGAGAAGTTCTATTTATCGGTATTATATCTTTTCGATAAGAAACACAAAATTTTGATTTTCAGCTCCACTTTATTAGAATCAGTAACCAAACATTATAGCTGCCATCAACTCACTAACTTACAATGTAAAAAGAAAAGTAGAATACAGACTGAAAGCAATAATGTAAAATTTACACTGCCGAACAAATTTAGTTCGAACTGTACTTATCATCTGCTTATGTATAATATTATTTCAAAATATTGTAAAAAAGCGTTTACTATTACATAAGTATGTACATATGTTATTGATGATCAAATTTTGTCAGTCCATCTGTACCAAACAAACAGACAAGTCGATAATTTCTTTTTATCGTGACTAAGACTTTTTTGTTAGTAAATCATACTTGTCTGTAAAAACTCTTGCAGATTCGAAACAGATATTCTGATTGAAGATTTCCACAGTGTGATAAAATTATCCATCATCTTCTATATTTTAGGTACTTTATTCAGTTTGTGATTTCGAATTCCGTTGAACACAGTTTATATTCGATTTGCAATCAGGGGCTTCGGTCAAAGCCATTCGAGCATAACACCTTAACTTTGTCATCTCTTACGCCAAATAAGAAGTTCATACTAACCTTCTTGAGATCCGCTGTTATATCCTCCGTGAGGTAGAGAATAAAACAGAGAGCATTGCGGTTATGTTCCTCTACGCGGGATTACGGAAATCTTATCCACTGGAATGCTACTGCGTTGTCTTATTTCGGCTTACCCATCCCAAGTATTACTAATATTAGCGAGATAGTTCTTTAGAACCTGCTTTAAAAATACGTCCCAGTAGTTAATCACCTTTAACCACAGTGGATCCCGCAATAGTCGATGCTTGTGTTGCAGCTTGGTATGTGCTGTGTACCGAATCGTCATACTTAAGGGATCTATCTATCATGGCTTGGTACCTCGTCTTGTTAGCTGCGTCCCGGTTATGGGCAACTTCCTTCGCAACACTTATTACTATCTTTTCAAAAATGGAGACCGAGTACCTTAACTTCAACATAGTTTTCGGTTCTTTCTTTACTTTTCCAAGAGACCGACTGCTTTTTCCCAACTGGAGGAAAAAAGGTCATCCTCAGAAAAAATTCTTCGCTTCTAGTCTGTTTTTCGTTATTTTTTTATTCGTTCGTTCATAAATTGCTCCCAATATACTAAACCAATAATAATATATAACGATAACGGAGTGAATTAAATGGTTATAACTAATCGTTGCCAGCAAAATGTGTTCAGCTGTGTCCTTGATTTTCTTTTTAAGCCTAATGCATTTTGTTATCTCCATAAGAGTGCGGTGGACGTGCTCGAGTTGTCGTAGTTCTCTAAAGATATAATAGTTTCAGATTTAAATGATAGTTCATTTAAATACTTTATGCATTCGGAATACAACTTATTAGTTGCACAATCGCTTCCTTCAAACCTGTAATTGCGCTAGGAATCAGGTTGAACCACAGAAAATTTTTAAAATTTATCAATACAGGTAAGAAGATCAAATTTTGAAATTTATTATGATTTCATTTGCCAATTTCGGGCCCTATTCGCCCGGTTTTACTCGATAATCGTTCTGGTTTTATCTATCTCCGATAAAATCCTTCAATAGAATAAACTATAAATATTAAAACAAACTTAACGATATGTTGTTATCTGTTTTCAAATAAAACGGATTTAAGATGGTTGTAGTAAGTGGGGATAGTTTGTGTCTAGCTGATTTATATGCTGATCTGATGTAGAAGTATGTTGTTTGGGCAAGTAATATTTAATTTTTCGTAGAAAATACGGCCCCTAAACTTAGTTTTTTTTTACCGCCTTTGTGTAGCTCGTCACATATAACGCAAACGCTGGGAAACTTACAACAAAGCAGGCTGTAACCATATTTTTTCAGTGAAGATAATTTACGGTTTCTGCTGGCTTATGTGGTTCGTACACTAACTTTTCGTGCAACAAGTAGGTCAAATTACAGGTGGGATGCACTACATTGTCATGTAATATAATGTAATGGGGTTTGGCCCAGGATGACCTTTTGCACTGCGACCATTGTTGATCTATTGTGCTTCCCCTGTCCCTAAAAGTCCAATACGTTCGCAAATAGGATCAGCTCCTTCAATGGAAGCATTAGCAGATCCTCAGCGTATATGCATGTAGAGTCCTGTGTCTTCTCTGGCACAATGCCCCACAATTTGCTATCAAGTGTTCAATCGACCCCTCATCTTCACCACAAAATCTGCAGATGTCCTTGTCAGATAAGACCATGGTCTGTGAGCGCCCCTATCTGCGTCCGCAGGCTTTTCCTGTTCAGTCTTAGAGCCAGATCCGCCCTCCCAGCGTCAAAGCGTAGGAATTTCTTGGAGTGACATAATCCATTGATGTCATTCCAATGTTGTGCAATCCTGGACGATGTCCATTTCAAAATCTCCCCCGTAAGGAGACTTTTGTTAAACCGAAAAAAGGGGGTGAGTCGAATGAAGTTCCGCTCAGCCCCTATTCTCGCAAAGATGTCCGCCATCTCATTCCCGGCATGCTCCTGATACCCTGGTACTTATATCAGAGTAATCCGATTATGAGTCGCCAGGTCATTGAGCCTGCTGTGGCATTCCAGTAATAATCTGGACATGTACGTACAGTCGCTCAGGGCCTTAAGAACCGATTGGCTGTCCGAGAATATTTTAACCCGTATTCCCCTGTGTCCTCTTTCGGATAGGATACCCACAGTTTCCAGTATCGCGTAAAGTTCCGCCTGGAAAATTGTTGTATCCCTGCTCAATGCTATAGACCTGTGTGCTCCAGGCCCCACTATTCCCGCCCCAAATCCTAGGAGCGTTTTTGCGCCGTCCGTGTACCACATTTGCGATCCATCCCTTAGACATCCTGGGTTTGCGCACCATTCTTCCCTTGTGGGGAAGAGGACCCTGTATTTCCTGTCGAAACAGTATAGCGGGTCCATGTGGTCGCCCGCCTGAGACATATCAAGTAAGGCCCCATTTGCCCTGAGGATAGCCAGATGATCAGTAAGGTTGCCCTCCCTAAGGTTCTTTTTCCCGTAGATAAAGATTGCCCTTATAGTTGCCTTCTATTGTATAGCTAAATTGAGCAGTGCAAGGTTCAGAAGACCTTCCATTCCCAACGTTGGGGTTAATTTCATGGCCCCTGTGACGCATAGGCATGCAAGTCTTTGTAACCTGCACAGTCTCGATATAGTTGTCCGTTGCTCAATCTTCCTCCACCATACCAGAGGTCCCTACAGTATGGTTGGTCTCACTATCTGGATATATATCCAGAAGGTCATTTTGGGGCTCAGACGCCAGGATCTACCAAGGAGTTGCCTCGCTATCCAAAGGCTCCTCGTGGCCTTTCCCAGTACTGACTCGAGGTGTGGTTCCCAAGTGAGTTTCATATCCAAGACGAGACCCAGATATTTCACCCTCTCCCTGGGAACTATCTCGATGCCACCCATCCAGAGACTGGGTGAATTAATCACCCTTTTCCTGGACTACATTATTTTTTAATGTGAGGTAATTTGGTTCGAGTTTTACTTGAAATAATGGCTGGGGGACTCTGTTCATGTTTTTAACGTTTGTAGCTTTTATGCTGCAAGGCACTGTTATCTGCTCTGGGCTCATGCAGATGTCAATAAATATTATTATAATCTGAAGAACTTCGGAGCTTTTAATCTCTTAAGTAGAGAAGTTTTCGTTTCTTCTTTCCAGGTCAGTGGTCAGATACAGTTGTATTTTTTACGGTTGTAGCTATTCTCTTCGGCACACAATTGTTTGTATCGGAATGGCTCTAATACAGACTCTTATATGTATTTAAACCACAAAAGAACATGCGAAAAATTAACTAGAGAAGTAAAAGCTTTTTTTGTGTTCTACAATTACACTTTATTACAATTCATTGTTGTATGAAAAATGCTGCAAATTTTCTAAAACACATCCGTACTCTCCGAGAATGTGCACACGATCTCGCTTTTTGTTATAAAATATTGGGTATATAATAAGCTTACTGGAAGCTTTCGGAAATATCTATCATCTGTCATAAGTTGTTTGAAAAATAGACGTTCGCGTTTATTCTACAATGCGGTTAAATAATTGGAAAGGGTATTTATTAATTATTATACAAGTCTTTATACAGTAATTAATACAAATCAATTTGATTATTTTACAATTTTTAGGCCGTAATAGATGCGATTTTTTTAGTTTTGAAAACATATATATTTACTTAGCTCTAATCAAATCATCAGTACTCTTTATCTAAGTCATGTTTGAAAAGCATTCAAACTAATATCCCACATACCAGATAATTATAAATTAATTTGTATGTGTACGCATTCCCCCGCACCTACTCTGTCCTACTTTGTGTCTTGTCTTTAAAGTAATTAATATCAAATTTGACGACTTACTTTTATAGATTTCCAAATTGTAGATTATTGTCAATCATTCTGTATAAAGTAGTGTCTCGCCTTTCGTCCTGTTCACACGACTTGTGTTCTCGTTGGTTAAAAGAAGAATTTATAAAAACAGCGATAATGTCTACTTTTAATGAAATATTTGAAAACAAAAGTAAAATCATAACAATTAAGTGCGACAACATAAAAAATACAAAATTTATGAATTTATGCCGTTCTATCTTCAATAGACAAAATTTTTGAAAAAATATTGTATGATAAGCTGTTATTGTATCTGGAAGAAAATAATTTTTTGTATAAATTCCAATTTGGATTTAGACGTGGATGTGGTACCGAAGATGCTGTCCTTAACGTTGTTAAAAATATTTGTAAGGGTCTTGATGATGGGTTTTCTGGAGTTGCTGGAATATTTTTTGACTTTACTAAAGCTTTTGACCTAGTAGACCATCAGATAATGCTACAAAAGTTGAAGTATTATGGTATCCAAGGTCGTGAACTTTTGCTGTTTGAGAGTTACTTTACAAACAGAAAACAGTATGTAAATATAAAAAATGCAAAAAGTTTTATTTGCTCTGTTGAATATGGCGTGCCGCAGGGAAGTGGACTAGGGCCGCTATTATTCTCAATTTACATAAATGATATTAAAAACCTGAACTTAAGCGGTCAGCTGTGTATGTTTGCTGATGATGTATGTATAATGTATCCCTATAAACATGAATTGGTACTAAAAACCGAAATTGAAAGGGATGCTGCACTTATTTTTGAATATGCGAGAATAAATCGATTACTGATGAATCCTGGCAAAACCAATCTTATTAGATTTAGACCACATTCTTTAAGTATAAATAATAACTTTAGTGTATATGTTGATGGGAAAATTGTGTATGAAACTCATTCCATAAAGTATTTAGGAATTATTCTTCAAAGTAATTTATCATGGGACCTGCAAATTAGCGATGTGAAAAGAAAGATAGCACTAGCGATTGGAATTTTATATAAATTAAAAAACAAATTGGATAAAAAATCAAAACTGATGATATATCATTCCTTAATACAACCTCATTTGAATTACTTGGCTATTACATATGCTTACAACAAAAGCAATAATCTACTTAAATCTCTTCAATGTATGCAGAACAAAGCATTAAAAATTGTATACAATTTACCATTATTATATGCAACTATCCCATTATATAAAGAAATATGTAAACCAATATTACCAATTTATGGGTTGCATGAATATCAAGTTTTAATGTTTGTGTTTAAATGTATTAATAATATTGGTTACCATACTATACCATTCACGTTTAACCAAATAGAGTATAATACACGAAACAGAACAAATTTCAGGATTCCTAGATGCAGGTTGGAAACTACCAAGCAGAGAATTGATTACATCGGTGGACTCAAATTTAATAATCTGACTATAGCTCTAAAAGGAATTGAACGAATTTCCAGTTTTAAGTCTTCTTGCAAAGAACACTTATATAATACAATTGAAACGCTTTTAATATAAATTTTGAATAAAAATTTTTTTTCTCATTTATGATATATATTTCAAATATATTCTATAAGTTACTTTTTATCCTATATTTTATTTATACATTTAAGTTTTGAACTAATTTGCCAACTTGTCTCAATAATGCCTTCATGGCGCTGAGGCCAAAGAAAAATTTGTAAAATTTATTATGTCCAAATAAAATTAAAAAAAAAAAATCTAAATAAATATACAAAAAACAATTACCAAAAGAACAGTATATTAAATAAAAAAATTCAACTGATCCAAGAAACCCGTTCGATAAAAAACAAAGAATCGACATCAATAACAATGTAACAGCTGGAAACGAATTTACTTACAGAAATTAAAACTGACCCATCTAATCAATGTAATTATATTACTGATATCATTTTGTTGATTACTGCTAGACTGTTTGGTCATGACGGTATAACACTGATAATCAGGCAGTCCTCAAGTTGCTATTAATAATAAAGATCTGTGTAATATAAAACAGGCGTTCAGTTTCTTTTCTGGGTCATTATAAGCCCGCGTTTGTCTCTATCGGATGGATGTTTATACGTGTTGTCCCTTTTTTCATCATCACAGGGGTCTCGTTGTGTACATACGCAATAAAATTGTGTACTATTGTCAGTGCATGTGATTCAAAATTTAGTTTTATGTGGGTTAAGTTCAAAATCAAGCTACAATCTTTGCACTTTGGGTTTCTTAATAGAAGTCTAAATGCGGAAAGGAATAAAACCATAACCAGCTTTGATACCCTTTGGAAACTCTATGTAGAAAATTTTTCGCCATTTGAGTGACACAACCACGAAAGTCTATATATTGCGTTATTTGCAGAGCTCATTGGGCGGAGCTCAATGAAATTTTCAACCATTTTAACTGGAAGCTATGAAAAAATGCAAATGATATGGCAAAAATGGTCGAAAACGTAATTTTGCTGGGAGTGAGCAATTCCACTCCATCAAAACAAATCTTGATTAAGCCCAGACCAAAGTCTGGGTTTGATCAGACGTAAAGAAATTGTCTATAGAGGAAAATTTTAAAGCTGGTCTTATAATAGAAATGGTGAGATCTTCATGTACCAGAATATTCATGGGGGAATAAATGTATATGAGCACCGCCTTCTTGCTGATTTTTTTGCTGCCCCTCGTAATAGCAAAAGCTTTAACTCATTCGTTAAAAAATAAAGGATAATATTAGTCATTCATGGCGTCATGAAAAATATCCCTAGGGATTTAATTCATGTTGAAGCTTCACATGATCTCTCCTCCGATCACTCTCCCACGATCGTTACAATTTGTAGCCCACTAAGAAGTGAATTACCTCACCCATATGTGAAGATGATAAATGGTGTTAATTGGCTGGGGTTCAAAAAATCTCTCAGTAGTCATTGTTCGGAAAACATCAAGCTTAGAACTTCCGATGATGTTGAATTTAACATTGCCAATCTTACTGAAAATATTAAACAGGCTGCTAAACATGCCACTACCTCCTATCCGCAGACTGGGTTTAATAGAATTTATTCTGCGGATATTGAACGTCTCGTATATGAAAAAAGAAGAGCTAGAAGGGAATGCCAACAGCACAGATCACCACAACATAAAATCAGACTTAGAGAATGCACTAAACGACTCTAAGAGTTGCTTGCATCTGAAAAATCTGCTTCTCTTAAGAACTATTTGGAAGGTCTCGATGTCACAGCAGCATCTAATTACTCCTTGTGGCGCGCTCCTAACAAACTTGAAACACTTGTTGAGTCCAAACCACCCCTGCGCACTTCTACCGGAGGTTGGGCAAGAACCAATACTGAAAAAGGCAACATATTTGCTGAACAATTAAAACACGTATTTACCCCAACACTTGTACTGGTGCTGTTGATTTACCGAGTGTATTGCTCTGCCCCCTCGACCCATAAAATTTGAGATGCGTGATGTACAAAAACTAATTGCTGAAACCAACTCCAAGAAAGCTCCGGTTATTGATGGAATTAGTAACAAGATGCTGATGAAGTTGCCTCGTGTTGCTGTTAGAATCCTCTTATTTATTTTCAATGGCATTTTACGACTGAAGTATTAACCACACAGCTGGAAACTTGCCATGGTCAAAATGATTCCAAAGGCGGGCAAAGATCCTACGAAGGCTGAGTCATATAGGCCAATAAGTTTGCTGTCAACAATTTCAAAAATCTTCGAAAAACTGCTCATGACAAAATTGTCCCCAATTCTAGCTGATAATGGGTGCATACCGGACCATCAATTTGGTTTTAGAAGTCAGCATAGCACCATTGAACAAACTCATAGATTGGTTCATTGCATAAGAAGAAATTTTTTTTGCTAATATGAATTTATTGTATCTTCAAACTGAACTAACAATAAGTGTTCAAATCTTAAGTATAAATATAATAATTAGGCCCAACCAGTGTCGGACATAAATTTAGTGATAGTAATTAATAATACATAAATGTGTTAAGCACAAAAATATTCAAAAAATTCCATCGGAAGTGTGGCGTATTAAGGCCGTAGTATCCCTCTTTTTTAAGCGGATGTGTCCAGTAAAGTTCAAGATATTACGAGCAAGGGGATTAGGATGGGACTCGAGTTTTGTTAAATATTTGCCTGCATATTTTGCAATTTCTGCAGTCACAAGTGGCATATTTAAATCACGATGTAAAATTGAATTTTTCATGTACCAAGGAGCCGATGTTATTAACCTTAAAATTTTGTTTTGCATTCAATGGATTCTCTCTACATTGGAAGCTGAAGTAGTGCCCCATAGCTGAATTCCGTAACACCATATGGGTTTCAAAAGCGACTTGTATATTAAAAGTTTACAATCCAGACTGAGTGTTGAATTTCGACCAATCAGCCAATGTATCTGAATTAATTTAATGCCCCTATTGCGGTTCACCACTCAACTCAGTTTGGTCGTGTGAGAGTCAACCCAACTTATGCACAACCACACTCACTTTAGTTATTGCGATACACAATAACTAAAATGAGTTTGGTTGTGCATGAGTTGGGTTGACTCTACACGACCAAACTGAGTTGAGTTGTGAACCGCAATAGGGGCATAAGTTTTAATTGTGTTAGCTTAGAGTCAATGTGGTGTTTCCATGTAAGCCGTCGGTCAAGGTGTATACCAAGGTATTTCACGTGTGAATGTTGAGGAACAAGTTGGTTGTTGATTCGAATGGGGGAACAAGTATCTCTTCGTAGGGTAAATGTGACATGAACACACTTTTGTTCATTTACTTTTATTCTCCATAAGTTCAACCACGGTTCCAAAAGGTTAATATGTTACTGGAGATAACGGGTAGCCTCGTGAGGGTTTTCATGCATACTAAGGCAGGCTGTATCATCGGCAAATGTAGAAGTGAGGATATTACTGCTCAAAGGCATATCACAGGTATAAATCAAATACAAAACTGGCCCCAGTATACTACCCTGTGGCACACGGGATGAGAAAGTTTCAGGCACACTCATGAAGTCTTTTTCCACAACAGTGAACTTCCGGGCAAGAATGTAACTTTCCAAAAGATTTACAATGTTTATTGGTAAATATGTCTTCAGTTTTAAAATTAGGCCTTCATGCCACACTTTATCAAATGCCTGAGAAACATCAATAAAGAGGGAAGAACAATACTTTTTTTCTTCAAATGTTCTTCTTATGAAATGAACCAATCTATGAGTTTGTTCAATGATGCTATGCTGACTTCTAAAACCAAATTGATGATCCGGTATACACCCAATATTAGTTAGAATTGGGGACAATTTAGTCATTAGCAGCTTTTCGAAGAGCTTTGAAATTGTTGACAATAAACTTATTGGCCTATATGACTCAGCCTTGGTAAGATCTTTGCCCGGCTTTGGAATTATTTTGATCATGGCGAGTTTCCAGCTGTGTGGATAATACTCCAGTCGTAAAGTGCCATTAAAAATAGACAACAAGATTCTAATAGCAATACGAGGCAACTGCATCAGCATCTTGTTACTAATTACATCAATACCCGGAGCTTTCTTCGGGTTGGTTTCAGCAATTAGATTTGTGCATCACGCATCTTAAATTTCATGGGTCGAGGGGTAGGGCAACTACACTCGGCAAATCAACAGCACCAGTATATGTGTTTGGGGTAAATACGTATTTTAAATTCTCAGCAAATATGTTACCTTTTTCAGTATTAGTTCTTGCCCAACCTCCGGTAGAAGTGCGCAGGGGTGGTTTGGACTCAACGGGTGTTTTAAGTTTTTTAGGAGCGCGCCACAAGGAGTAATTAGATGCTGCTGTGACATCCATACCTTCCAGATAGCTCTTAAGAGAAGCAGAGTTTTCAGATGCAAGCAACTCTTGGAGTCGTTTAGTGCATTCTTTAAGTCTGATTTTATGTTGGTGTGATCTGTGCTGTTGCCATTCCCTTCTAGCTCTTCTTTTTTCACATACGAGACGTTCAATATCCGCAGAATAAATTCTATTAAACCCAGTCTGCGGATAGGAAGTAGTGGCATGTTTAGCAGCCTGTTTAATATTTTCAGTAAGATTGGCAATGTTAAATTCAACATCATCGGAAGTCCTAAGCTTGATGTTTTCCAAACAATAACTACTGAGATATTTTTTGAACCCCAGCCAATTAACACCATTTATCATCTTCACATATGGGTGAGGTAATTCACTTCTTAGTGGGCTACAAATTGTAACGATCGTGGGAGAGTGAACGGAGGACAGATCATGAGAAGCTTCAACATGAATTAAATCCCTAGAGATATTTTTCATGACGCCAAAATCTATAAAATCCGGAATTTTATGTGTGTCAGTAGGCCAGTAAGTGGGCTCCCCACTCGAAATGACATCCAAACCCATTTTTGAAATTGCGTTGAACAATGCTCGACCTCTAGGTGTAATAAGACGCGATCCCCAGAACGTATGTTTTGCATTGTAGTCCCCAGCTGCTACGAAACAAGGTCCAGGAGTTTTGTAAAAATCCTCATATTGATCCTCAGTGATTGAAAATCTGGGAGGGGAATAAATTGATGATATCACGAAATTTTTACAAAAATTTTCGATGCAAATATTTGTTGCTTGTAGATGGTCTTCACAAATGTTCTCAAGAATATAGTGTTTGAGTCTTGACTTTATTAGAACTGCTGATCCTCCGCATGCTCTTCCTCTCGGGTCCTTTGTATCATATAAGGTGTAGCCACTCATTTTAAAAAGGCTTCTCGGAGTCAAATGAGTCTCAGATACCAACATTATATCATTATATTTTACCGTGAGGAAGTGCTCAAATTCATATTTGTGTTGGCGAATGCCGTTTGCGTTCCAGAAACATACTTTTAACGTGTTCATGGCTTGTTAACTAATGAAGCAGTGTGTTCTGCATTCGCAGCATTTCTTGCATCATGCTAGTCATATTTGTTGTAAAGTTGTTTATAGTTTGCACCAGATTATCAATAGTAGCTTCAAGGCGATTGAAATTAAAGCTTGCATTTGCATTTGTTGTACTAGTTGGTGGTGACACTTTTTGCACTGAAGCAGAGTTGATCTTCGCAGCGTCAGCATACGATACTAATGTAGAGATTGGTTGGGCAATAGGAGGATAAGTAGCGGAGTACGTATTTCCTGTTTGCGCTGGGGTTACTTTAGGCTTTTGGCTCATAGCTTGTTTAACAAAAGAGAACACAGGACATCCCCTGTAGTTAGCAGTGTGATTACCTCCACAATTACTGCACTTTTTTCCTTCTGGTCCTTCGACTTATTGCAAATAGCAGTATTGTGTAATTTACCGCACACAACACAAACAGTAGGTAATTTACAATAAGTTTTCGTATGGCCATATTCTTGGCAATTATGGCACTGTACTGTTCCTGAACGCTTGTGTGGTTCTTCAACTGTGATTTTCCGGTATAATAGATATTTTAAATTATAAATGGGATGGGTCTCATTTTTCTTCAATATTACATCATTTGGCTCCACTTCAACGCGAAATAGGGGTTGAGGGTTCTTCTCCCTGTTTATTATGTTGGATACATTTTTTACCTTGAATCCTTGGAGGGTGAGAGCATCTTTTATTTCAGCAGGGACAACGTAAGAATCTATGCCCTTCAATACGACTTGTAGGCCCTTGGCGCTCTTAAGCTGGAATGTGTAAAAACTTGTTTTATTTTTTTCCAATTCATTAAGAACATTTAAAGAAAAGAAGTATTATTCTTCCCTCTTTATTGATGTTTCTCAGGCATTTGATAAAGTGTGGCATGAGGGACTGATTTTGAAATTGAGAACATATCTACCAATGAACATTGTAAATCTATTGGAAAGTTACATTCTTGCCTGGAATTTCACTGTCGTGGAAGGAGACTTCATGAGTGTGCCCGAAACTATCTCATCTGGTATGCACAGGGGAGTATACTGGGGCCAGTTTTGCATTTGATTTATACCTATGATATGCCTCTGAGCAGTAATATCTTCACTTCTACATTTGCCGATGATACAGCCTGCCTTAGTATACATGAAAACCCTCACGAAGTATCCC
Source organism: Germaria angustata (assembly GCA_963681545.1). Taxonomy (NCBI): domain Eukaryota; kingdom Metazoa; phylum Arthropoda; class Insecta; order Diptera; family Tachinidae; genus Germaria; species Germaria angustata. Next base: position 79,072,881 of record OY812998.1, on the reverse strand, counting down.
GATATCTTCAGGAACATATTAACCTGTTGGAGCTGTGGTTAAACTTATGGAGAATAAAAGTAAATGAACAAAAGTGTGTTCATGTCACATTTACCCTACGAAGAGACACTTGTTCCCTCATTCGAATCAACAATCAAATTGTTCCTCAACATTCACAGGTGAAATACTTTGGTATACATCTTGACCGACGGCTTACATGGAAACACCACATTGACTCTAAGCTAACACAAATAAAACTTAAATTAACCCAGATACATTGGTTGATTGGTAGAAATTCAACCCTAAGTCTAGACTGTAAACTTTTAATATACAATTCGCTTTTGAAACCCATATGGTGTTACGGAATTCAGCTATGGGGCACTACTTCAGCTTCCAATGTAGATAGAATCCAATGAATGCAAAACAAAATTTTAAGGTTAATAACATCGGCTCCTTGGTACATGAAAAATTCAATTTTACATCGTGATTTAAATATGCCACTTGTGACTGCAGAAATTGCAAAATATGCAGGCAAATATTTAACAAAACTCGAGTCCCGTCCTAATCCCCTTGCTCGTAATATCTTGAACTTTACTGGACACATCCGCTTGAAAAAGAGGGACACTACGGCTTTAATACGCCGCACTCCAGATGAAACTTTTTGAAAATATTTTTGTGCTTAACACTACATTTATGTATTATTAATTACTATCACTAAGTTTATGTCTGACACTGGTTGGGCCTAATAATTATTTATATATTTAAGATTTTAATACTTATTGTTAGTTCAGTTTTTTAAGATTCAATAAATAAATATAACCGTGAAAAAAATGTGAACTCTTTTACAGAATAATCAAATTTTAGCTGAACTGACTGATTAAGCAAACCTTCTGGATAAAATATTTGCATATATTTTTACTTGTCGAAAAAAATCAACCACTGTCCGAAGAGTATATGTATCTATATCAAACACGTTATTTCCATGGCCGTTTAAGAGGTTTTAGCGGAACTCAATGCAAATTAGCCTCCGGGACCGGATGAAATTCCTACACTTGTCTTGAAACAGATATTGTCGAAACTAGCGCGTTCTTTAGCCAACCTTTCCGGTACCCTGTGCCATGGTGGGGAGTTTTTAGTGTGCTGAAATCGCAGTTTGCTCTGCATTTTTCAAAGTGATAAAAAACATAGTTAACTACGATCTTGTAAGTTATCTAGAATTCCACAGCTTAATTAGTGACCGTCAGGTTAGTTTCGTAGAAGACGGTCTACAGATAATTCACCAGCACTCCTATCGGACAAGTGATATCATTCCATTCACAACTTTGACGAAAGTAAGGTTATGGCTCTTGATATTTACAAGGCGTTTGACAAGAGTGTGGCATGGAAAACTCCCAGCAAAACTTACTTGTTTTGGTGTCGGTGATGATTCCTTTCGATTCACTATACGAGTTATTATAAATGGGATCTCATCAGACAAGTTTAAGATTAATTCAGGAGTATCACAGGTTTCCGTTCTTTCTGCTACACAATTTCTTCTTTTTCTTGATGACTTTCTCTGTCGAACTTCCAACACTATCTACTCTTTTGCAGATGACAGCAGCATGTGCCATTCGTATTCATTCAGCAACAGGCTAAAGCTGTCGAGATTGATAACATTAGGCAGAATATGGATGATACACTTAATGATGATCTTGTGACGATCACCGATTGGTGTCATACAAATAGGGTTAACCTTGATGATCGTAAGCCTAATGTGGTATCCCTACACACCAACATATGAACGAACATGCTGCTCTAATCGTAACTACGGGTAATATAAATTTTGAGCATTTGAAGGCTCTTGATGGTCTTAGCATGAAAAATTCAGTGAGATGTTCGAAGGACTGGGCACATTTTTCATATGGGTAAAGAAGCATTCAATATAGTGGACCTAACCGAGTGCGTAGAGAAGATATCGAAAGAACTCATTGGTGATAGCAGCGTAGCCAACTATATTCAGTCTCTGGATTATCGATATTACAATAGAATGCGCTCTAGTAAAATTTGGAACGAAGGTCGCTTCTTATTATATACAATTCGTTCTTTATTTAGACCATAGGCTAAATTAGACATGTCAACTTTTTTGACGTTAACACTTTGTTGAGTAAGGGATAGCTAATGTATTCGATTTCATATAGCTATCTCTCTCTTGAGAAGTTGTTAATGTTTACATTTTCATGTTAATTTTTAGTTGTGCAAACATATAGGCTAAAGAAAATTTTTTATTCAATTGTTGAAGTTTAGTGAAATTGACGCAAGTTAAAAAAAAGAAATTTGCGCCAAATTATTGACAGCAAAAAAATATACATACATATATGTATGTATATAAAAAGATTGCAATAAATACATACATATGAACCTGTACAAGAGGGAAAAATAAACAGACGAAAAAATGTAAGTATTGAAAGAATCCTGCTTTTCAGGTAGTGTTACATTATGTATTATTGTTTTTTAGGAGCCGACGTTGTGTTATGGAATCTCCAGCAGGAGCGAAACTCCACGTTTTCCCGAGGAAACTTACCAGGTAAGTTCTAAATCAAAATAAGTGTTTGTGTGTGTTTACTTGTGATATGTGGTACAAGCCGGAAGACTTTGTACATTGGAAAGAATTTTATTGCTATCCAATGTAATAAATCTTTGCTGGAAGAATATACATTGCACATTGGATATACTTGTTGTATTGTTATCCAATGTACAAATGTGTTACTTATGTATGTACCTAACGTATACGTGTAAAACTTTATGCGGTGGTAATATTTCATATAAATAAAGAGTTCTTAAGGGATGATTATTTCTGAAATTAAATTTGTGGAAAAAAATAATTGATTTAAGTTTGCAGTATTTAAATACGATGTACAAGTTTCATTTGAAAAAGAATCATCATCAGTTTATATTTGTGGTATGTGTATATATGTACATATATATTTAATTTTGCTTTTTATGATATGGGCGCTGCGGTGGTGAACAGGTGGTGGATAGAATTCTTTTTTAAATGAAATTATCTGAAAAAATTCATTTCTGATTTTGTACATTGGAAAAAACGCTATTCAATGTATAAATTCTCTCTCAAAAGCATGTACAATTTTTATTGAATTTCAGTTCCCTATAACTGTTGTGGCTAATTCCACGGCAGTAAGTTGCTTTGTAAAATTGTTCCTATTGTTTTATATGTTTGTTCGTATTATACTACAGCTTAAGCCTACATATGTACACATAATAGGTTTGTTCCACAAGATCTCGGACAAGTTCGGACTATTGAGAGCAAAATGAAAATTACTTTCTAAATTTGCCAAAGTTACCCAAAATAGTGGAAGCCGCAACATACAAAACATTTTTTATAAAATTATTATATAAAAAGGTAAAATATTATTAATAATAGTCTGCCAATGATATTTTACAATAAAATAATCTTATGCTAAGTATATACTTACATATAGCATGCAAATAGGTACTATTTTATAAATTAGTTTAAAAAAACAAGCTCATATTCTTCAACAGGAAATAAATTTTAAAAATAAAAAATAAGTATTTTTCATATCACATCACATTTTCATATCATATTCTAACATAACTTTGATTCGTCAAAGCACGCAAAAAGTTGAGAGTTGCCGAACTTTTTGCGTAACGCTGCGTTAAAAGTGTTTAATGTGGCATGTTTCGTATAAGTATGTACATTTCATCTCAAATGTCAAAGCGAAGCTGTAACGCAACGCGAAGCAAAAGTTGTATCTGACATGGCCTTAAGAGCGACAGCGCTCTGTCAACAATGAAAACAGGGCTGCAAAAAGTGTTACAAATCTTTGCATTTTTTTACATAAACTAAATTAAACGACAAAACATTAATTTAAATACATATTTTTCAATAGCAAAAATCATTAATAAAAGTCGAATTTATAGTATATTAATTAAAAAAATTTTATAAAAAATGTTTGGTATGTTGCGGCTTTAGCCGTTCTTATGCCGACTTTTCATTGGTAAACCAAACCGGCAGTTTCGAATCAAGTGTAATATGAGAATTATATATCGTTTATGCTAAAAAAAATCATCATAGGATGCTTAGACTGTTTTTATACAAACAACACAAAAAATATAGATGTATACTCAACGTGAGTTTATTTTCCTTTTCTTGCAATATGTATGCAATTAAACGCCCGTTGGTCGCTAATAATTTTAAAGGGTGATTTTTAGCAACTGTTTTCGTGTAACTTGTTATTGTTAATTCTTCTCATCGGTTGCAATACTGGGCTATATACCTTGCACCTCGAAGAGCAAAAATTAGTTCACATTGCCGTTGTAGATGGTATTAGTTGCATAGCCATTTCAAAATAATTGGCTAAAGTTATAATGGTAGGTTCTAATGTCGAATCCATGTACCAGTGTGATCTCAGACACTTACAATCTCGTTGTCAAACAAGCGCTTATTTAAAACCAACTTTAGAAGCTTCAGTTTTAAATCTTCCTTTTACTAACCGAACTTCTTCTGAGAAATTGAAACTAGTTCAAATTTCTCAGGAAACTGAACAACCTTTGGATACAGTTGCTATTGAAACCACTTCTTCTCGAATTTTTATTCTTAAGTACGATATAAACCAGCAAAAATTTTAACCAGTACGCGCTTTAGATACTGCGACACCTGTTTCATCAATACTCTATACTCGACACACCGCCATTGTTAGTTCTGATAAATTTTTTGAAATAAGACTTAGAAACCTATGGAGTTGAGGAGTTTGTAGATCTTGCGGATCAGTCTCTATCCCACATTGAAAACTGCCAACCTGTTGTTTCACTTCGCATATTGAAACAAGAATTTCAATTGTGTTTTATGGAATGTGGTGTTTTTGTTGATGAATATGGGTGCCGTTCGCGACCCTACGTTCCCCATTTTCAATCCATGCAAATTATACGTTTACATCGCTCATACATCAATGTAGTGATGACTGATGCATCGCAGGGCAAGAAAGATTTAGATGCTGATGTTGATACGAATAGTGGTCCACAATTGAAACGTTCATATCTCAATTTCTATATGCCAACACTTTTAATTGAAAGCAGCAAATTTCACACATTCATGCTGGCCATACAAGAAAATACAGGTTTTCAAGAGATCTATCATCTTGATGCTAATAGAATTTTTAAGCAACACGATAATGAATTGCCACCACTGTAACATTAGACTCTTAGGCAATTAGCGATTTATTTACTTAGTTTCACTTATTTACTTAGTTTCATATATGTATGTACATACATACATATGTATTTGAATATTGCATGTCATTAATTAATTAAGAAATTCTGTCTGTGTTACCTAATATGTACTTACGTCCTGTTTTGTGAGTCTCTTAACAATATTTTGTTTATGTTTGTACAAGGCGGTTTTTGTTACCTTTCTTGCAGTAAAAAGTTACACATGTTCAGTTTGGTCTATAATTTAACCATGAATCGACTTACAAACGAACAATGCTTGGAGATTATTGAATTTTTGAATTGCCGGTTTGATGTGGATTATGGGCCGTTTCAATAAGAAGGTGCCACATGCCACACAGCACTCGAAAGAATGGTCCACTTGAGAGGCGAGTTCGATGAAAAGTTTATTTCACATTTCATCATGCGATTTAATGCCTTTATACATACTATTTTTGTGGGGCTATGTTAAGTCTCATATCTATGGAGACAAGCCCGCATCGGTTAGCGCATTGGAAGCCAAAATTGAAGAATTTTTTTGTGAGATACCGGCCGATATGTTGGAGAGAGTATGCCAAACTTGGTCCCAGCGTATGAACCATTTGAGGCGTAGCCGCGGTCAACATTTACATGAAACCATCTTCAAACATTGAATTATATAAGTAGGTCGTTCTTTCGACGCAAAATAAGTTTTCACACATTTCTCTAAATATTATGTGTTTTCTTTTTTAAATCAAATCCTGAAGCTCCTAAAAAATCACAAGTACAGGCAACAGATTACTTCGGGCATACTATATCATAATATTGTGCGGTACAAGGGGTTATATGTACAGGTATTCACGGTTATTGCTGTGTAAATTTTAACAAATCTTTAAGGTCTGTTTTTATAAAACGAAAAGAATATTTCGTTTTAGTATTTATATTGAAAACTAATATAAATTTGTTGTTTCCAATATAAATACGCGCACGAATTTTTCTTTCGTTTTATAAAAATAGGCCCTTCGTTACAGGGATGAAACTTAAGCGGCTTACTACAAAATGAGTTAATCTTAAGTAATTGAAAGCACGACTGTATGGAACTTATTTCAACCTAAAAACAATTTTATACATACTAGTGCGGTATGACCACTACTCGAGAAATGTATTGTGCTGAAACTAGGAGAATAGGTGATGGGAAAGTAATAGAAGGAGTAGTAACTGTGGACAGACATTCAATTTGAAACTTAATAAGCTAAAAGTTACACGCAATACTACCGCATTGATATGTCAGAAACTAAATTTCCGGCCATAAAACGAGTTCTCTCTGTAATGCGTTGTGCGATTTACTGTCACATCGACCACGAATTGATTTCGTCTAAATCACAGAATATACACAGAATACCCAACTTTGACGTTTAAAAAGGGTCCAAATCAGACTTTTAACACTTTGTGAAGAGTGAGATAGGAAATAAAATTAATAAGGGTGATGAAATATACTAAAGGCAACAGATGTACATCACAATTGCGAACATATGTTTGAAAAATGAGAATTTTGTTTTGTTTTATTTTGTGGAGTGGAATTTTATAAAATTACATTAAAAATATATGTGCAACAAAATTTATGTGCAAAGTGGTGTAAATATGTTTCCATCTATAGCAATAGTGGACAATGTTAATGCAATAGTTGGAAACACACAAATTCAGGCCTATCTGTTTGCATAAAACAATAGCCAGTGAAAAATTGCAATCAACAGTGAAAGTGTACACAAAGTTAAATTAGTTAAATTAAACTTAATACATATTTAAAAGATACTTAATATTCGTTTATGTTTCGTTGATTGTCATTCTATAATTATAGCAATTACGGCGATGGTGACAAAAACGAAGATGTTTTGCATGAAAATTCGTTGCCCCGGATATGGACATTTGCAACTATTACTCTATGACTAGCACAAAGACGGCAAATTATTTAACTCAAGGTAAGACAAATATAGGAACAAATATTTAGTAAAAAACTAATCAATGAATTGATATATTTATAACTTTTTAACCATAATTTTTCTTATCTCATCGTAGTATTGTAAGGTGGACTGTCTTGATCCTGAACAGCTGGAACAAACTATGGCAATGGTTGAAAATTCAGATATGAAACTAACGATCGATGAAACTACCAATCCATACATGCGGGCTGTAAAATAGTAAATTTGTATGTATATAATAACTCCTATTTATTTTTTATTGAAATTAGAAAAAAGACTAACTGAATTTTATTTTTAAATTTCCATTTTCATGTCAAATAAAACTCTTAAAGAGAAATTTATGTTCAATGCATTTATTTCAAATAATTAGTGTATAGTGTATAACACAAAAATTATGGTTTATTTTTATTAATTTATGTATTATCTATACATTAAAAAGGTAAAAATAACATATAAAAAAGTAAAAAGAAACTATAATTATATTAACTTGCAATAATCGTTTTTAATGTACTGGAAAAATATAGTTAGAAATAATTGCTGTGCATTATTAGATTGCTACCTTCTTAATTATTACCCAGTTTGTGGTAGTCTGTAAAGGACGAACAAGACCTGTAACGAAAGAAATATATTTATAATATTAGCTCTGTTCCACATGCATAACGAAACAGTCCGAACTAGCCCAAAGTTACCCAAAAGCGTTCCACATAACAATTTTTGTGCAAAAAAGAGAGAAATTGAGAGAGTAATTTTTTTAATTTCCTGTACAAATTTGCACGAACTTTTCTTTGGGTAAGTTCGGACAAGAATTTAACAATCAGCTGTTTTTTGTTTACATATGAAACTGATAGATTTATCGGAAACTTTGCAAGCAAAAGAAAAAGTTTAGTTTTAAAAAAAAAATATATTAAAAAACAGAAGTTGGAAAAAGAAACAGCAATAAAAATATTTAAATCGATCGTAATTTTTCTTTCCATTTTAAAAGATTTATAAATATTTAAAGAAAATTGCAATTGTTAAGTTTTTCTTCCACTTGTTTTTCAATTATTTTACAGCTATTGACAATGATGCAAATGCTTTGTTTTTATAATTTGATGACTTTTAAGCGTCTAAAAGCACTTAAATAGATTTTAGTTTAAAAAGTAAGCAGCATTAGAATTTCAGGAACTACAAAAATGGTTTTTTGCGTTCCAGCTATTTTGGGTAACTTTGGCAAATTTAGAAAGTAATTTTCATTTTGCTCTCAATAGTCCGAACTTGTCCGAGATCTTGTGGAACAAACCTATTATGTGTACATATGTAGGCTTAAGCTGTAGTATAATACGAACAAACATATAAAACAATAGGAACAATTTTACAAAGCAACTTACTGCCGTGGAATTAGCCACAACAGTTATAGGGAACTGAAATTCAATAAAAATTGTACATGCTTTTGAGAGAGAATTTATACATTGAATAGCGTTTTTTCCAATGTACAAAATCAGAAATGAATTTTTTCAGATAATTTCATTTAAAAAAGAATTCTATCCACCACCTGTTCACCACCGCAGCGCCCATATCATAAAAAGCAAAATTAAATATATATGTACATATATACACATACCACAAATATAAACTGATGATGATTCTTTTTCAAATGAAACTTGTACATCGTATTTAAATACTGCAAACTTAAATCAATTATTTTTTTCCACAAATTTAATTTCAGAAATAATCATCCCTTAAGAACTCTTTATTTATATGAAATATTACCACCGCATAAAGTTTTACACGTATACGTTAGGTACATACATAAGTAACACATTTGTACATTGGATAACAATACAACAAGTATATCCAATGTGCAATGTATATTCTTCCAGCAAAGATTTATTACATTGGATAGCAATAAAATTCTTTCCAATGTACAAAGTCTTCCGGCTTGTACCACATATCACAAGTAAACACACACAAACACTTATTTTGATTTAGAACTTACCTGGTAAGTTTCCTCGGGAAAACGTGGAGTTTCGCTCCTGCTGGAGATTCCATAACACAACGTCGGCTCCTAAAAAACAATAATACATAATGTAACACTACCTGAAAAGCAGGATTCTTTCAATACTTACATTTTTTCGTCTGTTTATTTTTCCCTCTTGTACAGGTTCATATGTATGTATTTATTGCAATCTTTTTATATACATACATATATGTATGTATATTTTTTTGCTGTCAATAATTTGGCGCAAATTTCTTTTTTTTAACTTGCGTCAATTTCACTAAACTTCAACAATTGAATAAAAAATTTTCTTTAGCCTATATGTTTGCACAACTAAAAATTAACATGAAAATGTAAACATTAACAACTTCTCAAGAGAGAGATAGCTATATGAAATCGAATACATTAGCTATCCCTTACTCAACAAAGTGTTAACGTCAAAAAAGTTGACATGTCTAATTTAGCCTATGGTCTAAATAAAGAACGAATTGTATATAATAAGAAGCGACCTTCGTTCCAAATTTTACTAGAGCGCATTCTATTGTAATATCGATAATCCAGAGACTGAATATAGTTGGCTACGCTGCTATCACCAATGAGTTCTTTCGATATCTTCTCTACGCACTCGGTTAGGTCCACTATATTGAATGCTTCTTTACCCATATGAAAAATGTGCCCAGTCCTTCGAACATCTCACTGAATTTTTCATGCTAAGACCATCAAGAGCCTTCAAATGCTCAAAATTTATATTACCCGTAGTTACGATTAGAGCAGCATGTTCGTTCATATGTTGGTGTGTAGGGATACCACATTAGGCTTACGATCATCAAGGTTAACCCTATTTGTATGACACCAATCGGTGATCGTCACAAGATCATCATTAAGTGTATCATCCATATTCTGCCTAATGTTATCAATCTCGACAGCTTTAGCCTGTTGCTGAATGAATACGAATGGCACATGCTGCTGTCATCTGCAAAAGAGTAGATAGTGTTGGAAGTTCGACAGAGAAAGTCATCAAGAAAAAGAAGAAATTGTGTAGCAGAAAGAACGGAAACCTGTGATACTCCTGAATTAATCTTAAACTTGTCTGATGAGATCCCATTTATAATAACTCGTATAGTGAATCGAAAGGAATCATCACCGACACCAAAACAAGTAAGTTTTGCTGGGAGTTTTCCATGCCACACTCTTGTCAAACGCCTTGTAAATATCAAGAGCCATAACCTTACTTTCGTCAAAGTTGTGAATGGAATGATATCACTTGTCCGATAGGAGTGCTGGTGAATTATCTGTAGACCGTCTTCTACGAAACTAACCTGACGGTCACTAATTAAGCTGTGGAATTCTAGATAACTTACAAGATCGTAGTTAACTATGTTTTTTATCACTTTGAAAAATGCAGAGCAAACTGCGATTTCAGCACACTAAAAACTCCCCACCATGGCACAGGGTACCGGAAAGGTTGGCTAAAGAACGCGCTAGTTTCGACAATATCTGTTTCAAGACAAGTGTAGGAATTTCATCCGGTCCCGGAGGCTAATTTGCATTGAGTTCCGCTAAAACCTCTTAAACGGCCATGGAAAGAACGTGTTTGATATAGATACATATACTCTTCGGACAGTGGTAGATTCTTTTCGACAAGTAAAAATATATGCAAATATTTTATCCAGAAGGTTTGCTTAATCAGTCACTTCAGCGAAAATTTGATCATTCTGTAAAAGAGTTCACATTTTTTTCACGGTTATATTTATTTATTGAATCTTCAAAAACTGAACTAACAATAAGTATTAAAATCTTAAATATATAAATAATTATTAGGCCCAACCAGTGTCAGACATAAACTTAGTGATAGTAATTAATAATACATAAATGTAGTGTTAAGCACAAAAATATTTTCAAAAAGTTTCATCTGGAGTGCGGCGTATTAAAGCCGTAGTGTCCCTCTTTTTCAAGCGGATGTGTCCAGTAAAGTTCAAGATATTACGAGCAAGGGGATTAGGATGGGACTCGAGTTTTGTTAAATATTTGCCTGCATATTTTGCAATTTCTGCAGTCACAAGTGGCATATTTAAATCACGATGTAAAATTGAATTTTTCATGTACCAAGGAGCCGATGTTATTAACCTTAAAATTTTGTTTTGCATTCATTGGATTCTATCTACATTGGAAGCTGAAGTAGTGCCCCATAGCTGAATTCCGTAACACCATATGGGTTTCAAAAGCGACTTGTATATTAAAAGTTTACAGTCTAGACTTAGGGTTGAATTTCTACCAATCAACCAATGTATCTGGGTTAATTTAAGTTTTATTTGTGTTAGCTTAGAGTCAATGTGGTGTTTCCATGTAAGCCGTCGGTCAAGATGTATACCAAAGTATTTCACCTGTGAATGTTGAGGAACAACTTGATTGTTGATTCGAATGAGGGAACAAGTGTCTCTTCGTAGGGTAAATGTGACATGAACACACTTTTGTTCATTTACTTTTATTCTCCATAAGTTTAACCACAGCTCCAACAGGTTAATATGTTCCTGAAGATATCGGGATACTTCGTGAGGGTTTTCATGCATACTAAGGCAGGCTGTATCATCGGCAAATGTAGAAGTGAAGATATTACTGCTCAGAGGCATATCATAGGTATAAATCAAATGCAAAACTGGCCCCAGTATACTCCCCTGTGGCATACCAGATGAGATAGTTTCGGGCACACTCATGAAGTCTCCTTCCACGACAGTGAAATTCCAGGCAAGAATGTAACTTTCCAATAGATTTACAATGTTCATTGGTAGATATGTTCTCAATTTCAAAATCAGGCCCTCATGCCACACTTTATCAAATGCCTGAGAAACATCAATAAAGAGGGAAGAATAATACTTCTTTTCTTTAAATGTTCTTAATGAATTGGAAAAAAATAAAACAAGTTTTTACACATTCCAGCTTAAGAGCGCCAAGGGCCTACAAGTCGTATTGAAGGGCATAGATTCTTACGTTGTCCCTGCTTAAATAAAAGATGCTCTCACCCTCCAAGGATTCAAGGTAAAAAATGTATCCAACATAATAAACAGGGAGAAGAACCCTCAACCCCTATTTCGCGTTGAAGTGGAGCCAAATGATGTAATATTGAAGAAAAATGAGACCCATCCCATTTATAATTTAAAATATCTATTATACCGGAAAATCACAGTTGAAGAACCACACAAGCGTTCAGGAACAGTACAGTGCCATAATTGCCAAGAATATGGCCATACGAAAACTTATTGTAAATTACCTACTGTTTGTGTTGTGTGCGGTAAATTACACAATACTGCTATTTGCAATAAGTCGAAGGACCAGAAGGAAAAAAGTGCAGTAATTGTGGAGGTAATCACACTGCTAACTACAGGGGATGTCCTGTGTTCTCTTTTGTTAAACAAGCTATGAGCCAAAAGCCTAAAGTAACCCCAGCGCAAACAGGAAATACGTACTCCGCTACTTATCCTCCTATTGCCCAACCAATCTTTACATAAGTATCGTATGCTGACGCTGCGAAGATCAACTCTGCTTCAGTGCAAAAAGTGTCACCACCAACTAGTACAACAAATGCAAATGCAAGCTTTAATTTCAATCGCCTTGAAGCTACTATTGATAATCTGGTGCAAACTATAAACAACTTTACAACAAATATGACTAGCATGATGCAAGAAATGCTGCGAATGCAGAACACACTGCTTCATTAGTTAAAAGTATGTTTCTGGAACGCAAACGGCATTCGCTAACACAAATATGAATTTGAGCACTTCCTCACGGTAAAAAATAATGATATAATGTTGGTATCTGAGACTCATTTGACTCCGAGAAGCCTTTTTAAAATGAGTGGCTACACCTTATATGATACAAAGGACCCGAGAGGAAGAGCATGCGGAGGATCAGCAGTTCTAATAAAGTCAAGACTCAAACACTATATTCTTGAGAACATTTGTGAAGACCATCTACAAGCAACAAATATTTGCATCGAAAATTTTTGTAAAAATTTCGTGATATCATCAAATTATTCCCCTCCCAGATTTTCAATCACTGAGGATCAATATGAGGATTTTTACAAAACTCCTGGACCTTGTTTCGTAGCAGCTGGGGACTACAATGCAAAACATACGTTCTGGGGATCGCGTCTTATTACACCTAGAGGTCGAGCATTGTTCAACGCAATTTCAAAAATGGGTTTGGATGTCATTTCGAGTGGGGAGCCCACTTACTGGCCTACTGACACACATAAAATTCCGGATTTTATAGATTTTGGCGTCATGAAAAATATCTCTAGGGATTTAATTCATGTTGAAGCTTCTCATGATCTGTCCTCCGTTCACTCTCCCACGATCGTTACAATTTGTAGCCCACTAAGAAGTGAATTACCTCACCCATATGTGAAGATGATAAATGGTGTTAATTGGCTGGGGTTCAAAAAATATCTCAGTAGTTATTGTTTGGAAAACATCAAGCTTAGAACTTCCGATGATGTTGAATTTAACATTGCCAATCTTACTGAAAATATTAAACAGGCTGCTAAACATGCCACTACTTCCTATCCGCAGACTGGGTTTAATAGAATTTATTCTGCGGATATTGAACGTCTCGTATGTGAAAAAAGAAGAGCTAGAAGGGAATGGCAACAGCACAGATCACACCAACATAAAATCAGACTTAAAGAATGCACTAAACGACTCAAAGAGTTGCTTGCATCTGAAAACTCTGCTTCTCTTTAGAACTATCTGGAAGGTCTGGATGTCACAGCAGCATCTAATTACTCCTTGTGGCGCGCTCCTAAAAAACTTAAAACACCCGTTGAATCCAAACCACCCCTGCGCACTTCTACCGGAGGTTGGGCAAGAACTAATACTGAAAAAGGTAACATATTTGCTGAGCATTTAAAATACGTATTTACCCCAAACACATATACTGGTGCTGTTGATTTGCCGAGTGTAGTTGCCCTACCCTCTCGACCAATGAAATTTAAGATGCGTGATGCACAAAAACTAATTGCTGAAACCAACCCGAAGAAAGCTTCGGGTATTGATGGAATTAGTAACAAGATGCTGATGCAGTTGCCTCGTATTGCTATTAGAATCTTGTTGTTTATTTTTAATGGCATTTTTTTAGAAATAAGATATGTTGTAAACAAAGATAATAAAAATAATATGTAATCAAAGTAACTAAAATAAGGATATGATTGTTTGAAGGTCAGACCCAATGCATAATAACCATAATATGTAAACAAAGTAATTAAAATAAGGATATGATTGTTTGAAGGTCAGACCCAAAGCATAATAACCATAATATGTAAACAAAGTAATTATACTATGGATATGGTTGTTTGAAGGTCAGACCCAAAGCATAATAACCATAATATGTAAACAAAATATATAGAACGAGGGTATAAATAGAAATGTAAATACTTTCGTTCCTCAGTACATAAGTAAAACTCAGTAAACTCAGTTCATAAGTAAAACTCATACATACAGTGGTATCTTGAAGCAATTATATTTTTTTTATAAACTAAGAACGAAGATTCTTAACTATTGTGTATATTATCTTAGAGAATTGAAAAATAAGACTATTTGTACATACGTACAACCTATAACACGTTCACAATAAAAAAGTATAACAACAGTTATAACAAAGATTGTAATATAAATAACTTATGTAAATATAAAAAATAAAGATGTTCAAAATTATGGTATCATACTTTTAATTGTTATATATATGTAAATGCGTCTATAAAACTTATTTTTTAAACCAAAGTTATAACAATTTAATACTTAACAAAAATGTTTGTACCATTCATATAATTTGGGTACTTTTTCTACAAACCCACAAATCATGCAAACACACTAAACTATTTATCATCGCTAATTCGAAACACATGACACGGTTTTAAACGTTCTATAAGCACATTAACATTTACATTTACGATACATTTACTTTACATTTACATGTACGATTTCTACAGTTGGCTAACGGAGCCTTTAGTGCTTATTCATGTAGAACCTACGAAAACTAAAGATTAGGCCATCACGCAGGCATAAAAAACATTTCTGTGCATGTAGCAACTCTGACGTCGCAAAAGTCTGTTCTCATTGGCTAATAATTTGTTGGTATCAAACTACATTTATTATATTTGTGTAAACATAACAGTGGAAAAATTTGTTATTTTTCTATTTAAAATTGTTAATAGAAATTAGTTATTTTCATAATATATATATATTATATATATATATATATATATATATATATATATATATATATATATATATATATATATATATATATATATATATATATATAAACTGACCTTCGTAGACTAGTAGGTAGTGTACTAGACTCGTAGTGCGAAGGTCCCAGGTTCGAATCCTGCCGCAGAACTCTGGCAGTTTGTGTTTGATAATTAAAGGGAGCGCACAACAAGCCTTCACTGGCTTAAGTGTATGTCGTAAGACATGGGCTATCACACCCATCCAATCAACCTAACCTAACCTATATATATATATATATATATATATATATATATATATATATATATATATATATATATATGTATGTGTATATATATATATATATATATATATATATATATATATATATATATATATATACTGTTGGCGTCAAAAGAAAGTGTACACATGCAGTAGAATAATGCTCATTTTAAAATTACGCAAAAAATTATATGTTTTTGTATATAAATTCGTTACTTGTGATGCTTTCTTTGTGCTCATGTGATTTCAAATTATTTGCATTTGTTATTTCGTGGAATGTGTAGTAATTTAAAAATGGGAATGCTAACTGCAATTGAGCTGAGAGAGTTAGTTGTAAAATTTAAGGAAGAAGGCAAATCTTTACATGAAATTGCCTCAATTATTGGAAGCAAGCCATAATACTGTAAAAAAATTATAAATAAACAGGAAAAATTTGTAAATTTGGAAGATCGGCTACGTGCCGGAAGATGGAAACGTCTTAATGACTTGATCCAACTGTAAGTGGGTTGAAAATATCAGAGCAAATATCCGAATCATCTGCAATGAAAGTAAGTTCTAGTGCCATCCACCGAGCGTTACATGCAAATGGTTTATATGGAGAAGTTAACAGAAAAAAAAACACAATAAGAAGTGACGCCTACAATTCCCCACAAAATACAATAAAAATTAAAAATCTTTCTGGAACAACGTATTTTTACACACGAAAACAAGAATGAGGTCTTTGGAACAAAAAAAAAGGTGGTAAAATTTGGAGAAGCAGAACTGGGAAATTTAACAAAAGTAACACGTGAAGCATGGCGGGGGTTCGGTAATGGTGTGAGCCTGTACGGCGTAATGCGGTTTACGATATTCAGTATTTATTATCAGCTTAATGAACAAAACCGACTATTTAAATATTTTAAAAGAGAATTTGGTGGCTAGCGTAGAGAAATTAAAATTAAACCGCATGGATCTTCCAACAGGACAACAGTCGTAAGCACACCGCCAAAAATTTTTAAAGAGTGGTTGCTGTACTACACTCCAAAACATCATCCCTCGCAATCACCGGACCTCAACCCAATTGAACATATGCGGAAATTTTTTACAGCCAAATAAGAAAAAGAACCATAACCAGCAAAGACTCCCCGAAACGAATTTTACGGGAGGAGTGGTACAAGATTCCAACGGAAATAACATAGAAATTGTTGGAATCCATGCACAAGAGGCTAGAAGCAGTTTTAAAAGCAAAGAGAAGTCAAACAAACTATTACTCATAAATTTTTCTAATTATTCTGAAACTGTACACTTTCTTTTGACGCATTCGAGAACACTGAAGATGGCACAAAGCCGAAACCGGTCTGTTCATAAACCAAATTTGACGTGGGATGACGGAAAATCGTACCAAATTCAAACAAACCCCGTCGGAAGAATATCACCAAAATCAAATATTGAGTACTTTTAGTTTTGTTTGTACTGTTTTTGTTGTTGTTGAAAAATTTTGATTATTTATTAACGTAGAATACGTTATACGGTAAGGTAGGGGTGTTGATCTTGAGCACAAAATTTTGAGAAAATGTTTGTCAACTTTCACCCACTTGTACTTATATATTAAAACATATTTTAGCAATTTTTATATGTTACTCAGTTTTTTTAATATGTTTTGTTTCGAATTACATTAAAAAAATTATATGTCTATATATAAAAGTTTTATGTAGTTAAGGAAATAAATATTTTAGAGCATGATATTTTAGACTTTTTTTGTACATGCCGCTGTTGTTGTTGGTTTGTAAATGCCGCTGTTGTTTTTGTTGTTGTTGTGAAATCAAATGATTTTGGCTTTGCTGTGCTTTGTTTATTTTTCGAGCAGCGTGTAAATGTGTGTGTGTGTACATTTCGTTTTGTTGGATCACACAGAGGAGTATTGGACCCAAAAAGCTGGCCAAAATTATTAAGCGTGTTTTTTGTTTTAAAAGTTTAACTTTTTTGCTAGTTTTAGCTTTAGTTTGATAGAAAAAATTTATTGGCAGGTTATTATTGGGTTAGTGTTATTTTTGACACCCACCACCCACCACCCACCGACCAACCTCCCACCCACCTTTTATAACTTTGTTAGATTTTTTTCCTTTTTGAAGAGAATTTAATTTTATAAATATATTAATTTATTATCCGTACACGGTATGCCGCGCTACACGATTGTTGTGTGTTTTTAGAAAAATTATATATTATTACGTATGCCGGTCTCCCCCTCGCATTCCGCCAAAATTTGGTTTGCAACTGTACTTTATTCTAATAGTAACTCAAATTAAATTTAGATAGTTGAACTATTGTAGTTGTGTAGATACAGGGAAATAAAACATAGCTTTTTATGGATGTTACAATGTCCCCCTTGTCAAAATTATAATTTATCCAATATTAAATATTAAAAAAATTGTTCTCGTAGCTTGGCTTCCTATAAGGGATAAACAACCAAATAAACAAAAACATATTCACTTTTAATATTTATTTTATATTATTAAATACTCATCATATGAAAAAATTAAAATCTTTTGTGTATTGCAGCTTAAAAAAGGTTCACAGCTCAAAAATAACCTATTTAGAACATCATTTCCATGTTATCTCTCAAAGTTGCAAAACTCTTATAATAAGAATTCTGGGCAATAAGCCATACATGTGTATTTTTCAAAGTGCATTTCCCCTTACTTAGTTAACAACCTGATACTTGGGTGCATTTTTTATATACCTATACCGTTTTTAAATGTAATTTTGATTTGTAACTCTTTTAAATTAGGTATGTAGTACATAGATAAAATGTCCTGGAGACGATCAAGTCTTATATAGACCGCAGGTATACAAAAACACTTTAATAGGTGTGTATGCGTGTGGCTTATAATTATTCCTGATAAGACATTTAGTAAATTTGAATATATGAACTAAGAACTGAATTTTAAGAAATTCCTTTTTTAAGGGCGGGTAATCCATCACATTGGTAGTTGTTCAAAGTGATGTAAATAATATTTCACATCAATAATTCGAAAAACACAAAAGTTTATGACGACAATAAAGTATAAGAAAAAGTGCGTTATGAGCAAAAATAGAAAAAAAAGATAAAATTTTCAAAAAATCACCAAAAATAGTGGCGCAAACTTGCGCAAACTTTTTTTCTTTTTTCTTAAATTAGAGATCTCATATTTTATTGTGGTATATAACATTATTTGTAGAACAGCTAACCTCACTTTCAAAAAACCTTTCCTTTTTTTGGTAAGAATTTATATACATATATGTATGTATAATTTTTTTTATAATTAATATTTTTAAAATAAATATTTGAGATAATTTTTTCTTTTTAAATATTAAAAATAGCTCCTGATGGATTCTTTCGGGTAATACCTCTATTCGTTTAGCTACAAAAAAATATCATATAAATATCTTGAAGTCGAAAAAATTCAATAAAAACGCATGCAATTTTCTTCACTTTCCTGACTTTAACAGTGTCCCACAACTACAAATCTTAACTTACAATCTTTAAAATGCACGATGGCAACACTGTTACTGTTTGGACGTGCAAAATTATTTATCTGAGTTAAAATATTAAAATTTATTTATAATTGTGAAATTAACATCGGAAATATTAATTTTTTGTGTTGGAATCGTTGATAGTGCTACTTAATAGTATAATACATTGAAGTTTATCGAGAGGGAAGTGTAAATTAAATCCTTTTACAATTCACACTTATGGTTGTTTCTGTTGGCGCCCGTTGTGATAGCTGGTGTCTCAATACCAAATCTTCGTGGAATTAGTGCCGGAAGACCTCAAATTGGAATAAAGTTTATGCAGACATATACTAGGAATCAAATAGTTGTTAGCTGTTGATATCTAGCAGTGAGAGGTTTGAAATTTAATTCGAGTTTATACCTCTTGTTTTGCTGTTTACGTTGTATGCTGTAAAAACTGATGAGTAATAAGCGAGCAATACACTTAATATCACCAGAGCACACTGACCATAATAATTGCAAAAGATATTTGCCAAATCGTAAAATGGCTGGGAGCAGACGTAAAAGCTTAAATAAAAATAAAATTGTTTGTATTCAGTGTAAAACAGAAGTATTAACTAATGAAGATGCGTTGCAGTGTGATGATTGTAATAAAACGCTGCATTCAGTATGTACAAAAAAAGATAAAAAGCAGATTGCAGAATTGCTTAGTAATGCATCTTTAGCGTTTAGGTGTCATTTTTGCGATCCAAGTGAGAACCCAAGTGTTGTGAATGAGCTTACGGAGATTAAATCTAAACTTAATCAGCTGGATGACATAAGAGACTCAATTAAATATTTGTCCTCCCAATATGATACGATTTTTAAAAGTGTTGCAAATAATAACAAAAAGATTATTGATTTGCAAAAGGAAAATAAATTACTACGCAATGAAGTTAAGCAACTAAAGTCAAGCGTCAATTTTCTAAACGATGTAAGAGTACAAAACGATTGTGTTATTAACGGAATTAAAATTAACGGTGATAAAATAAAAGCTGTTGATGTTGTTTTAAATATTGCTCAGAAAACTGGTGCCGATATACGTGAGGATCAAATTGATGAGGCTTATTTTTTGAATACCAAAGTCAAAACGTCCAATGCATTTACTGAACCAAGAAAGAGGTCGATTGTTGTAAAATTTGCAAATAAAAAAAGTAAAAAGTTATTTATGGCTGAAAAAGCCAAAATGAAAGAAATGGACGATTTTAAACAAGTATATATCAATGATTTTCTATGCAAGGAGTCTATGGAAATCTTTAATTATGCTAAATCCCTAAAAAAAAGTCGGATATAGTTTTGTTTATGCTAGAGGAGGTACTGTATTTGCAAGGAAGAATTCTAATTCGAGACCTTTTAGAATTAAATCAATGGATGATGTTGATCAAATCTTACTTAAATGTTCCGGTGGTGGTGGTAGAAAAAACGGTCCTGTGGCTAATGTTGAAACAACTGATGATGATTTTGATGATGATGATGATGATGGTAACGTTAATGAAGTGGATCTTTGAACTTCTGTAATTATTTTTATTTGACATAAATTATGAATTCAATGTATTTTAAAAATTTAAATTCTTATAATTACTGCATTAACAAATACAATAGGAAAATGTTCAATATTTTATCTGTTAATATTAGAAGTGTTTCTTCAATATCTAAATTTAATAAATTCAAATATGAAATTAGCAGGTTTAAAGAACTTCCTGACATAATTGCTATTCAGGAGACTTGGTTTGACATGCAATGTATTAATCTATACTCAATCTCTGGTTATGAAGTTGTCAATTGTTGCAGAAAGGATGGATATGGTGGGACTTCTGTGTTTGTGAAGTCTGTTCTGAATTATAAAGTTAAACAAAGTTTAAGTGAAGAATTTTTGGATATAATATCAATAGAATTGCCAGATGTCAAGATTATGAATAAACCTTTAACGATTGTGTCAGTTTATCGGTCACAAAAATGCTTTATACCTAACTTTCTTAGACAAATAGAGGATTTGCTTGTTTTAAATAATGGTAGTCCTCTTTTTTTCGTAGGAGATATCAATATTGACATGTTGTGTAATAACAGGGATCTGAACCTTTTAAATAACATCTTCTCAGAATTTGATATGCATTCTTGCCACAATCTTGTAACAAGGCCTTTAAGTGGAACCTCGATTGACTGCGCTTTTACGAATTTATCTAATCGATTATATATATACTCTATTGAAAGCAATTTGAGTGATCATAATATGTTAAGTTGTAATTTGGATTTAGAATTTTTGCGTCAGGATGTAATAATTAAAAAACAATATGAATTTGATTCCAACAAATTTAAAAGCTACTTAGATACTAATCTATTAAATAGAAATTCATCTTGTTACAATGCATCTGATTTGTGCCAAAGCTTAATAGACAATCTTTCAGCAGCCGCCATGTATAGCACAAAACTTACTACGAAGCGTTTAAATGATCATAAATTACTCACACCATGGATAACAGATAACTTGCTTAAGTTAATTGCACTAAAGGATAATCTTTTAAAAGCAAGAAGAAAAAATCGTAGTGATAAATCAATAGCAGAGAGATTAAGAAGAATTAGCAAGATCATCAAAATAAGCAACAACAAACTAATGAATAATTATTACTCGCATTATTTGAATGATTGCAATGGCGATCCAAAGAAAACTTGGCAATTTTTAAATAAAGCGCTAGGTAGAAATAGAGTTGTAAAGAACGTTGTAACACAGGATGGTTGTGTTTTAACAAAAGAAGAAGATAAAGTTGAAGCTTTTAATGATTATTTTGTTGATATTATTGATAGTATGCAAACAAACATTACAAGAGATTCAAATACTGATATTAACTTTTTTCGTACTTTAGTACCTGAAAGAACAACTTTTGAGCTCAAGAAGGTAAATAGAATCAAGGTTGAAAACATTCTAAATACCTTGCACAATAAAAAAAGTCCGGGTTATGATAATATTACTCTTAGAATGCTCTTGATAAAACGCAATGAATTAGTTAATATGTTGACTGAGATATTTAATAAAATGATCGACGAAGGGGATTATCCTGATGTACTCAAAGTACATAAGGTAATTCCAATACCAAAAGTTAGTTCATCTAATAATATTGAAAGTTTTAGACCAGTTTCCGTCTTGTCAGCTGTGGATAAAATTTTTGAGAAGATCATATATGAACAATTATCCAATTATCTTGATGATAATAAGATTTTATTTCAAAGGCAGTACGGTTTTAAAAAAGGGTTAGGAACAGAAGAAGCAGTGGTAGATGTTATTGACTACATTTGTGGAGAGCTTGATTCTGGCCATAGTGGTGTTGCAGGAGTTTTTTTTGACTACTCAAAGGCTTTTGATCTAGTAAATCATGATATTTTAGTAAGAAAGCTTGCAATATTAGGTGTAGCAAACAAAACCCTGGAACTTTTTCGTCAATATTTAACAAACCGTATCCAATTTGTCCAAATTGGTGAATATAGCAGCTCTAAGCGTCCAGTCAAATGTGGAGTTCCACAGGGAAGTGTCCTCGGGCCATTATTATTCAAAATTTTCATCAACGATATAAAGAACATAAATTTTTTTGGTAAATTATATATGTATGCTGATGATATTTGTATTTTTTACCCATATAAATATCGACAAGTTTTACAAACTCAAATCCAACATGATGCTGCAATTTTAAGTGAATTTTCACGATTTAATCGCCTTGTTCTGAATCCAAAGAAAACTAAATTCGTTAGATTTAAACCATACCGATCAAGGAATGAAGAAGAGATGGTGGTTCATATTGATGGAACTCCAATAACTGAATCAGAGATGGTGAACTACTTAGGCATTCAACTAAAACACAATTTGGTATGGGATGAGCACATAAACTTGTTAAAAGCTAAAATTTCATCTGGAATTGGTATTTTGTATAAATTTAAAAATAAACTTAACACTGATGTCAAAATGCTTATATACCAATCACTCATACATTCTCACTTAACTTATCTTCCTATTATTTATGGCTGCAAAGCAAACAATTCACTAAAGTCTCTTCAATCTGCTCAAAATAAAGCTCTCAAGCTGGTTTTTAATCTTCCGCTAAGATTTTCAACGTTAAACTTATTTAAAGAATATGCTAAAAATGTTCTTCCAGTAAAAGGCTTATATAAACAAAAAGTTTTAACGTACGTTTTTAAAAAAATTAGAGGAACAGATGTTAGTGGTTCCACGCAGTTTACACAAAATATATTGCACACTCGAAGAAATACCAGACAGGCTCTAAATTTGAGTACAGTAAGATGTCGTTTAGATTTGACAAAACAACGCATTGCTTATGTTGGACCAATTGAGTATAATCAATTACCAGTCAATATTCGGAATATACAAGTTTTGTCTACATTCAAGAAATCGATTAAGGATCTTTTACTCAGTAACGTTGAAGCACTTCTAATATAGAGAATTATTCAAGAATTATTACTTCCATTTACTTTTATTTTTTGTTCTTTTTTTTTATTTTGGAAATTTATTCCAATACTGGAGTTAATGTCGACGTCGTCGACGGCGTCTTTATTCCGAAATTGTGATGTTCGGCTTAAATTTTTCACACGATGCAATTTTTGTTTTTTTATTTTTTATATTTGAAGTCGTCAACGATGTCGACTTTAACTCTAGCATAACCTTAGCATAAATAACTTAAATTAAAATTGGAAATTGAATTAAATATTTTTTTATATTTTTTATTATAAATATTTTTTGATTGTTTTACATGTATAAACGCAGAGTTGCCTTTTAGCCTCTAAAAAGCCTTTATGGCGCTGAGGCGTTGAAAATATTATTGTATAAATAAATTAATGAATTAGAAATAAAAAAAAAAAAAAAAAAAAAAAAATGTAGAATTTTGTTTTCTATCGATCTGCGTAATTACTTCTTAGGATTTCATCAAATTAATTTTCGCCTTTTTGGCCAGCTTTTTGGGTCAAATACTCCTCTGTGGATCGGTCGGTTGTTAGATCGTTTGGAGGGGAACATAAAATGAAGAGAGGGGAGCGTGAACACTTGTGTGTGCTTGAAAGTTTACAGATCTTTGCTATCGTTTGTTTACTTCTGCGAGCAGCGTGTAAATGTGTGTGTATGTACATTAATACAAAGGATTGGCGATGTATACGCTCACTATATCAATGGCGTTTTTCCTAAACACATTTCTGTGAATACATTGGGAAGTAGTTGGAAAGCAGCTAATCTATTGTGCTGCCATATCATAAAAGTATCCTATCTAAAATTAATTAACTTTAATACATGCAAACGCCTACTTATGTTACAAAAACTTAATAACTAGCTATCAGCTATATACGTATATGTTAGATAGATTTAAATCATTTATCAAAAATTATATTTAATTCATATACTTTAATTGCAAAATGACTAACGTATTCTACGTCTGACCTATGCGCCCGTGTTATCTAACACAGGCTTGTATTATTTTTTAAATATTGTAAGAGCATTGTACAATGTTTTATAAATAACAGTAGTTAATTTATTTTCTTTGCAAAATTAATTTTTTAATGCAAAAATAAATACAACTCATAAATGCGATACCTCGATGTGTACAGACGTACTTTAAGTAGCTCCGCAATTATTAAAAACAATTAGATAAACATAAACAAAACAAAAACTTTTGGTGTGAAATTGTAAGACGAAAAAAAAGAACAAAAACTAATCAAACATACATACAATGATGAAAATAATAATTACTGAAGGCTAAATTTTAACTAAAATAAACAATTAAAAGAGAACACACAATAAAACGATCTTAAACAAGCAATTAATATCTTTTATGCCTCCAATAACACGAAAAAAGAAAACAAAAAGTGATACAAAAACAATGTTCCAAATATCGGCATCAAAAAACAAAGAGAACAATCGCAAATCTCTCTTAACAACGACGGGTTTAACTATACAACAACACCAAGGCTATCAAACGGTGATTCTCACTTTAAATATATGCAATTATTGGATAAACGTCTAGAAAAGCAAACTCAGCAAATTATGAATATACTGGAAGAGTTCAAAGACCGCGTTTTTTCTGAAATTAATAAGAGAATTGATGAAGTGAAGAGTGACTTAGTCCTAATAAGAGACAGAGTGGAAAAACTTGAAACAGTTGCAGACGAAATTGTTGAAATGAAAAAAGAAATTAAATTGTTGAAATCAAAAATACATATGCAAGAAAATTCTGATGTTGCATCTGATATACGTATAACCGGTATCCCATATAAAAATAACGAACAACTTCCAATTTTCTTTCAAAAACTCTGCAATACGATTAATGTTGATAAGCCAGAAATTAAGTCTATCTTTCGAGTTAAACATCATTATACTAATTTCCGTAACGTTCCTGATCCTCCTATTGTAGTACGGCTAAACAACTCCTATGAAAGAAACTTATTCCTAAAAAAAATGTGCTCAGTTTAAGAGGTGCAATAAAACTCAATTCAGGTTAAGTCATATTGGTCTCGATAACGATAGATTATTTGTTATAAATGAAAACCTTACCCCGCCTATTTACAATATATTTAAAAATGCGCTAAAAATGAAAAAGGCCAATCGAATTAAAAATACCTACACTCTACGAGGTATTGTCTACATAAAGCGCCTTGAAAATGATGAAGCAATTCGTATTGACAGTCTCGAGGAGTTAAATCAGTTATTTCTTGTACCATAAGCTGCCCAATAATATAGTTCTTGATGATGGAGGTTCCCTAAATATGTTAATAATAACTACGATTTCTAATTACAAATGCTTGTTTGATATTTTTATAATAATTTTTTGTGTTATGTTTAATATAATTTATTGTAATAATAATTAAATAAGTATCATTATGTACTGCACTGCTTTAAATCAGTATGGCAATAAACTATACCGATAACGGTCAGTGGAGTTCCAGAGACAGTATGAGCACTATGCTAAAAGTCTTAACAAAAGTGCATAATGGTTTTAGAATCTGTCATTTAAATGCCCAAAGCCTCAATAATAAAATGGATGAATTCCGAGTAATTTTTGAAGACTCTGGTGTTGATGCCATATGCATGGTTTCACCCGCAAACTAGGGATAATGCTTTTAAGATTAGTGGATATAATTTGTGTTATATATAATTACTTAAAAAAACAAAATAGTTTTATACATACTTATTAACAACACTGTATATCATACCTTTTATAATCACCTATGTTTTTTAAGCAAATCTTATGAGCGAATGAATTCAAATAAACAGTCTCAATTTAACTTTACAAGACGTGCGTTCTAAATACAATATTTGGCGACGAGTGAAAAAATATAACTGTTTATGTGCAAGTGCAGAGTAAAAAAAAATAATAACTGTTTTCTTAGCAAAAGTCAAAAATGGAAAATTTCGAGACAATTTTTAAGCAACGGCGTGAATTTACAAAAAGCCTTCTGGAGCAACAACAGAAGTGGATGCAATCGTTCGTGGAAAGCAACCATAGTAAGACAACAGCCAACCAGCAATTGGTTCCAGCTTTTCCAGCATTCAACAAAGAACGCCAGAATTGGGACTCATATTTGGAACAGTTGAATCAACATTTTTCAGCATACGCTATCACCTCACCGGAAAGGAAAAAATCTTTCTTTTTATCCTGGATAGGAGTAGAAGTTTTTGAATTGTTAAAAAACCTATTTGGTACATCAAATTTGGATAACCAACAATTCGACGCATTAACTGTAAAGTTAACGGAACATTATAAAGTAAGCCATCATTTAGCAGCAGCACGATATGATTTTTTCAAAAATAACATGAAACACAACCAATCATACAAAGATTGGGTTGCAGACCTACGTGGGTTAGCACGAGAGTGCAAGTTCGTTTGCAGTTCCAACACATGTGCTGCCAGCTTCGCCGACGACATGATACGTGATCATATCATCGTAAACTCACCGCATGATGCTGTCAGAGCAGCAGCTCTTCAAAAGCAGCAACCAACATTGGCTGATGTTCTACTCATAGCTGAAGCCTACGAAGCAACAACAAAAACAGTAGCTACAATTAAAGATTGTATTGGTGAAAAACCAAATCAGGTCAATACAGTTAGTAATAACGGTCCTGTAAATTCGTATAAAGACATAAATAAAAATAAATTCAAATCATGTTCAGGTTGTTTTATCTCTCACAAAAGAGAAAACTGTAAATTTTTTAACGCAACATGTAACAAGTGTGGTAAAAAAGGCCATATTTCGCCAGTTTGTATGTCAAGAAAGAGTAACAAAAGTAAAAAGAATAAAAACTATAAACATGAAAACCGTGTTGATGTCATTGATACAATTTATGAAGTAACAGGAATTGTGTCGAGTACCAAAACAAAAAGTTATATTAAATTAAAACTTTTTGATAAAGTTATAGACTTCCAAATGGATTCAGGTGCAACTGTTTCATTGATTAATTATCAAACGTATGAACTGTTAAATAAACCGAAATTAGTCAAAGCTAATAGAATTTTATACGCATACGGGGTACGGAAAATTCAAATATTAGGCGAATTGCATACCTCAGTGAAGTGTGGTGATCGTGAAGAAAATGTAGTAATGGTCGTGGTAAAATCTAATGAAATTGGTGACAATCTTTTCGGTCATGACTTATTTAAAAAATTCGGTTTCGAAATCAAGCAAATAAATACAATTTCGAGCAAATGTAAGAATAAAATAAATGAACTATGTGTAAAATATAGAGACCTTTTTGATCCGACTCTAGGAACCGTTTGAAGCAAAATGCACAACCAAAATTTTTTAAAAGTAGGCAAATTTCATTTGCACAATTGACACATTTCAAAAATGAAATTGATAGACTAGTAACTCAAGGTATTTTAAAACCAATTAAATTCAGTGCTTGGGCTTCGCCAATTGTTTTAGCACCAAAACCAAATAATGAAATACGGATATGTGGCGATTTCAAGTTAGCTATTAATAGTCAAATAGATGTGGTACAATATCCCTTACCCACACGGGAGAATTTGCTACACAAAATCCGTAAGGGAAAATTTTTTTCAACCATCGATCTTAAAGATGCGTATCTACAAATCGAATTAGACGAGAAAACTAAAGAGATGATGGTTATAAACACACCAATTGGACTTTTCCAATACCAAAGATTGCCATATGGTATTGCGAGTGCGCCCGCAATTTTTCAAAAATTGTTGGAACAGCTTCTCACTGGTGTAGAAGGCTGCGGTAATTATCTTGACGATATCATTATATCAGCGCCAACGTTTTCGGAACATATGGAGCGCCTTGAACAAGTGTTACAAATATTAAGGCTAAACGGCATTAAATGTAAACAACAAAAATGCCAATTTTTGAAAGAAACAATAACATATCTTGGGGTCCAAATAAGTGATAAGGGCATTTTGCCGGATGAATCGGGTGTTCAGGCCGTAAAGCAGTTAAAACGTCCTACAAATATTAAGGAAATTGAAGCGTTTATGGGTAAGATGAACTATTACCACAGTTTCGTGCCTAATTTTGCAAGTGTTGCCGCACCAATCAATATGCTACGAAGAAAAAATGTATCTTTTAAATGGGGTTCATCACAACAATCAGCATTTGAAGCACTCAAATCGCATATCGTTCACGCCGCACATTTTCAAGATGAGTTACCAATTGTTCTTGCTACCGATGCTTCACCATTTGGAGTAGGGGCAGTTATATCCCATGTTTACCCGGATGGGACGGAAAGGCCAGTCGCTTTCGCTTCAAAAACTTTAGATCAACACCAAGCCAGATATAGTCAAATCGAGAAAGAAGGTCTTGCTATAGTTTTCGGAGTGAAACGTTTTCATCAGTACCTTTATGGCCGTAAATTTACCCTTCTGACGGATCATAAACCGCTGGTAAGCATATTTAATCCAAACAAACATTTACCAGTAATGACGGCACACAGACTGCAACGATGGGCTATTATACTTATGGCCTATCACTATGAAATTAAGTATCGGAAAACTGCTGATCATAGTAACGCTGATGCTTTATCGCGTCTACTAATGGAAGATGGGGAAATTTTCGATGATACTGAAGCTTGCCTTAACATAAATTTTGACAGTTTCCCATTAAACCCTGAACAAATCCGTAAATACGCAAAAAAAGACAACCAACTTTGCCAGGTACGACATTTTATCGAAAAAGGGTGGCCCGATCGTTTGAGCTCTGAACTAAAGCATTTAAGACCATTTTTTAATCGTAGAAACGCCCTAACTATACAAAACGACCTCATTTGTTTTCATACAGGCTTTGTCCGAGTTGTCATACCAAACGCTTTGAGGCAAGAAGCTTTGGAACTTTTGCATGATGGTCATTGGGGGGTGGTAAAAATGAAGCAGCTTGCCCGCCAACATATTTGGTGGAATAACATAGATAATAATATCACTGAAACTGCTTCAATGTGTGATGTATGCCAAATAGAAAACCAGTCTCCAGCAAAACAATATCAAAGCTGGCCTAAAACGACTAAGCCATGGGAACGCATACACATTGATTTCGCTGGGCCCATATATAATTCAATGTGGCTCATATGTGTAGACGCCTTTTCACAGTTTCCGTATGTTTCACCGATGATAAAAATCACAACGGAAGATACAATCGCTTCGTTATCCACAATTTTTTGCATAGAAGGTCTTCCTAACACAATTGTCAGCGATAACGGAACACAGCTCACCTCGGATACTTTTAAAAATTTCTGTTCGAGTTTGGGTATTAAACATTTAACCACAGCTCCGTTCCATCCAGCATCTAACGGACTAGCTGAGCGATTCGTAAGAACATTTAAAAGTGCCGTGCGTAAAAATATTGACGATGGCATGTCTATTAAAATGGCTGTTCAAAAATACCTTTCAACTTATCGGTTTATGCCCAATACATATGGGAGGTCTCCAGCCGAACTGATGCGTAACAGGCCAGTACGTACAATTTGGTCGCAGTTACTAGAAACTCCAAAAACAAACAAAAATCAGTATGATTCAAAATACAGTATTGGTCAACAGGTATTTATTCGTAATTATGGTAAGGGAAGGAAATGGATTCCTGGAACAATAACGAGCAAAGCTGGTAAAATTATGTTCTTTATTAATACCGACAGAGGTATTTGTCGACGTCATATTAATCAAATGAAGCCTAAAAAATCTACAAATCAACATTTTAACAACTTAGGTAAAGCAGCTGATGAATACACCTACTTACTACCTTTACCACAACAAGAAACAAAAACACTGCACGGCCAACCTCAAGAGGACGGGATGTCAGCACTATTCCAAGAAGTACCAAATCGTGACTTGAAGAATGAAACAGATATGTCAACAATATTCCAGGAAGTACGAGATCAAGCCGTGGGGGATGAACCAACTACAGGTACAACTGTTGAACAAGAACTTCGTAGAAGCAATAGACCTCGTAAGAATGTATCGCGGTATTCTCCTGACACTTTTAAATGAAACAAAATAATGTAAAGTAAATTATAAAAAAAAATATAATTATAAATTTTGAATTTGTAGAAAAATGTGAGGAGGAGAAATGTTATATATAATTACTTAAAAAAACAAAATAGTTTTATACATACTTATTAACAACACTGTATATCATACCTTTTATAATCACCTATGTTTTTTAAGCAAATCTTATGAGCGAATGAATTCAAATAAACAGTCTCAATTTAACTTTACAAGACGTGCGTTCTAAATACAATAATTTGTATCGTACTGACAGGAACACCACAACTCATAGAACAGGTGGAGGGGAGTTTCCATATTCTTAAAAAATGGTATTATTGGAAATATTGCTTGGAAATCTAAAGTGGACCAAGATATGGAGTACTTGTTTTTAAATATATCGGATCACGTAAATAAAATGCTTCTTGGATGTGTCTATAGGCCACATAAGAGAAATAATACCGAAACTCTTATACATGAAATTGAATCACAAAGCATAGAATATCCTGACATAATAATTACCGGAGATTTTAACAGCAATGTTCTTGCTGAAAGTAAGCTCATGGATTCTATGAAGTCGATCGGCATTACACCTGTAAATACAATTATGCCCACTCACTTTACAGGCATGATGAATACTCTATTGGATGTTATCCTTATCAGTAACAAACAAAAACTGCTGCACTATGAAAAATTGTCAGCACCTATGATTTTCCAAGCATGACTTGCTCTTCCTCAACTATAACGTTCAGCCAGTTATCAAACAACAATCCTTTACTTTTCGAGATTTCAACAACATTAACATAAGTGCACTACAGAGAGATACAGATATGGTGAGATGGGAACAAATCTATAACATACCAAATATTGATGACCAACTACAATTCCTACAGGGCAATATTCTTAGTTTATATAATAAACACGTTTTAATTAGAAAAAAAAAATTCACCACAGAGACAATCCCTGGTATACAACTGAGGCTGAACAGCTAATACAGGATCGTGATGCAGCATATGCTAGATGGAAAAAGTATAGAACAGCTGAACTTCACACAATTTTTTTCAGAAGAAGAAGAGCAGTAGTGTCAAAGGTAAGGAAAGACAAGTTTTCATATTATGAGAGCAAATTTAGTTTAGCTGTAAGTTCTAATAAAACTTGGAAAGAAATAAAGAAAGTTGGTTTGGTTAATCAAGCACACTGCAAAGGGTCGAGTGTGAATGTTGAAGAGATGAATAAAGATTTTATTAACATACATAATAATTGCCTGCCGTAAATCCTAATAATTTTAGTCGCCAAACAACTTCTGATTATGAAAACCAAATTAACAAATTTAGCTTTCAAATATTTACTCAAGCAGATGTCCTACAAGGCTTCTTATCTGTAAAGTCCAAATCTGTGGGATATGATGATATAAACCCAAAATTTGTCAAAATACTGCTGCCTGTCTTACTTCCTTTCATAACACACCTTTTTAACACTATTGTCACCACAAGTTCTTTTCCTCTTCACTGGAAATACACAAAAATTGTGCCAATTCCAAAAAATTCAAAAGAATATCGTCCTATAGCAAGATTGCCGTATCTCTCAAAAATTTTTGAAAAACTCATTCATAAACAAATTCTGGAATATGTTACTCGAAAAAACTTGTTAACTACATATCAGTCAGGCTTTAGGCAAAAACGTGGATGCATAACAGCACTCTCTGAAGTTGCAGAAGAGATCCGATGTATTATTGACCAGGGTAATATCCCTTCCTAATCCTTCTGGATCACTCAAAGGCGTTCGATACAGTCCATCATGAAATACTATGTTGGAAACTGAAACAACAATTTAAGTTTTCAGCGACATCAGCAAAGTTAATATCAAACTATTTGAGCAATAGATATCAGGCTGTATTTTTTGACTCAATATATTCTTCATGGCTGCCAGTTGCAAGCGGTGTACCGCAGGGCTCAATTCTCGGTCCACTATTGTACATTTTGTATTCCAATGACCTTACGAGTCAACTAAAATTTATGAAAATCCAAAAGTATGCTGATGATGTGCAACTGTTCATTGGCTGTAACCTTTCAAAAATACCGGATTGCGTTTCAAAAATAAATTCAGACCGTTTAAGAGTCAGTGTTTGGGCAGCTTCAAATGGGCAGAGCTTAAATCCCAAAAAATCAATATGCATTCCAATTTGCAGAACAGAATTGAGCATCCTGTATCAATCTAGAATTGTTTTGGGAAACACACAAATTAAAATCGTGCCGTCTGCAAAGAACTTGGGTGTTATCTTTAACTCAACATTTTCGTGGACAGACCATATAAACAATGCAACAGGAAAACATATTATAAGCTAAGAACATTGTGGGCTAATCAATATTTTACACCATTAAAGATAAGAATGTTGTTAGCCAAATCATACTTATTGCCAACACTTTTATATGGGTGTGAATTGTTTTCCGGGTGTAGTGCTTCTGATAAGCGAAAGTAGAAAACTACCTTTAATAATATCACCAGATACGTTTTCAAACTAAAAAGGACGGACAGTGTTTCCCAGTATGCAAACAAATTGTTTAACGTTTCTTCTGATAATCTTTTAAAATGTCGCAGTTTAATTTTCCTATACAAAATAATCTACACTAAGGAACCAGACTATCTATTTAAGAAATTAATATTTGCAAGATCGACTAGAGGCAAAGTTATATTGCATATCCGATATCATTACCAAATGTCGGAACACCAATTTTTTATATACGCCATACGACTCTGGAATCTACTTCCACATAATATACAAAGCACAAGCAACGCAGTACATTTTAAAAGAGCAATTTTTAACTTTTTTGGCTAAATAAAGAAATTTTTGATCTTATTCCTCTTATTATAATTAATCTGTCATACCAAAATATTATTATTTAAATACTTATTTATATTCTTTTATTCTTGTGTTCCCATTTTATATAACTTTAAAATTTTATTGTAGTATTTTATAAGCTATTCAAATTGTATATTTTGATGTCCAGCACTAAATCTAAAAGATATTATGTCTTATTGCACTGGTGACTATTTCTAATAAATAAACACAGCAGGCTGAAACAAAACATAGTGTACACTTTCTTTTGACGCTGGCAGTATATATATATATATATATATATATATATATATATATATATATATATATATATATATATATATGCTCGCTATATAAATTGAAATAAGTGAAAATACTTTTGTAAACGTAGAATTAATGTTGTTGTTTTATTCAATTTCTTCTTTCGCTTATTGGTATTTTGAGCGATTTCAGCATTTAATAACCTAATTCTAAAATACATCCTACATACATCTAAAGAAAAAAATTTTACGTCTTCACTCTCTTCGATTTCTTTTGCTTACAAACAAATGTTTCTGCAAAAACGCGCTTGTAAGCGACAAATTTTCGCCATTCAATTTTAAAAAGATAGTATCACACGATCTTACGGTTTCCATTAATGAAGTTGATGGCTTACATTGGTTGATGGTTGATAATCCAACTTCACTAAGGTGGCTAACCCATGAATAGCTCGAGTCCTTTAAAGGACTAACCACAATATTAATATTTTCATTTTTTAATTTGTTGCAAATATATCCGGCTAGATTCTCCAAACTATCATAATCCAGGATTTTCAACTCGTTTTTATTACTTTCTGGTTGTAATATATCCTCTTGGATGCGAGGATTAACACTCATCAGTATAAAACGTGAAGAAATCAGTAGGAAAATAAAATACTACTATATGGAATTGTATGATTAAATTTACCTGTTAAAGAATTATGTACATCTATGTCGGGAGTATCGTCAACCTTCGTATATGCGTTAGTACCCAAAATGCCTTCGTTGTACCCTAGAATATATGACCGAAATCTATATCTAAATTTTCAAGATTAGGGTGATCGTGAAGTCCGCCTTTCGCTCTAATTATTACAAAAAAAATTTCGAGGACATCCTGTTTTAGGCGATACGCAAAAATGTAGTCAATATTAAATCGAATCTTCAATTCGATATGTAGCATTTTTAACGCGTTATTTGATTGACAGATACCTTTGAAATATGCGTATCATATAGTCAAATACTTACATATATACATATATAAATAGTCAAATATATACTTACATACATAAGCATGTAAATATTTTATTAAAAACACACAAAATTTCTCACTTTTTTGCTGTTATTTTGTTTGCGATTGCCCACTGTTCACTTCATATTAACACTTTCTGCTCTCTTTTGTTTTTATTTTTTTTCTTTTGCAACTTTAAAAAAAAACTAATATTAATTTTTTTATAATTATAATTATTTTGGTATAACACACACTTAATATGAAATTTTATGTAAAATTCGTTATGTATTCAGACCCGATTTAAGACTTTTTTTTAAAAACTCTCTGAGTAAATTAATTACAGGGCTGTCAAGTTTCACTAAATACATATGTACATTTTTTGCAAGATATTATAAATTTCAGATATGTTACAGGGTTGGTAACCTTTGTGAGGGGACTACTACGTCATCAAACGTTAAATCATGCGCAAGGTGTAATCTTTATTTCTATCATTCTTGGATAGCAATTTCACAACGTAATCAAACATGTTTACATAAGGAATAGGAGTATGTTAAATTTCTTTATTTTCTCTATTGTCGTAATTGAGACCGATTGATTTAAACTAATTTATTTCTTTTAACTTTACTACTTTATTGGGTAATCTCTAAAATCGGAGTGAACATGAAATTGCAATGTGATAGCTATGACTTCCTAGTCGCAATATATTTTAACCGGCGTTATGAATTATACCCCTTGTTTAATAGCATGTTTCAACGGCACCTGCTTCGCTCTCTATTCTTGCTTCACACCCCAATCATGAGCGAATCAACTTGCTTCGCCATACAAAATTTTGAGAGCGAAGCAGGTAGATTCATATTGAATCTACTTGCGAATCAAGAAAAAATCCTCTCTTCTCTAATTTTTATCGTAAGTGTATCTGCACTATTTGTCAAAATTAAATATCTTTGTAAAAAAAGCAAATTTAAAAGTGAAAATTTTATAAAAGTTAAAAAACAATGGAAAGAAAAAAAATTATGAAATCGAAGCAGGTAGATGAGTCGTGTAAACAGCATGATTTATAAACTTGCTTCAGAAAGCGAAACAGGAGATTCAAGTTGTCGTGGAAATATGCTATAAGTGGTATAATCTGGAGCCCAAAACGGAAGCTTACGGGTCCTGCCGGATCTTCTAATGTCCACATTTGAGTTGATGACAACATTGGATTCTGACTAAACTTGACTACCAGAAGGTTGTGTAACAGTTTGATGATCAGAGGGAGGGCCATCGTTATAGCGTTGCTGTTGCGGTTGATGATGTAGTTGTTTTTTGTTCCGAGGTTTTTTGTGCGGTTTGCGGTTGTTCAGAATGTTTGTTTTTAAGAGCTTGTTGTTCCGGGGATGGTTGTTCGGTTGGTGGTTGTTCAGAATGTGGGTGTTTAAGAGGTTGTTGTACGTAATGTTGCAGTTCCTTTTCCGTTTCTGAAGTGTCTAAGGAATTAAAAGAAGTTGGTTGCAAATTTAATTCATCCAATAAAGAAGTTAATGTATTTGATTCTGGGCTATTGGAGAAATCAGGCCATAGTTGATTTGTATGACATGCTATGAGACGAAATTCAGGTGCAGTTTTAGTTTTTACTTCATACATAACTCTGCCAAGTTTCTTTGTAATGGTGCCAGGACTTCAACTCGTTTTGTTTCTTTTGTATATTTTAACGAACACATGTTCTCCAACGCTGTAATTTCTTTGTTTGGCACCGTGTTGATTATTAAATTGCGCTTCCATTTGTTTATTACGAATCGGTTCATTTGTTTTTGGTTTATTCAGTAGGTCTAGGTTTATTCGTATTTTCCTTCCCACGAATAGCTCTGTTGGTGTTTTCCCGGTAGTTTTATTTGGACAGGATCTGATATATTTGCGGCCATTTTGAATATGAGTCCACAATTATAAAATAATAAAAATCGTCTATAGGACCAGCTATGTCTGCGTTGCATTGGCCGATTTGTAATGGGCCATGATTGTAACGTTGTTTTTGGTAAAGTCTTGGCAACATATAAGCTCTTGGAGCACTGCCGTATGTATTGTTTTATGTCTTCATCTATTTGCGGCCAATATACGTAGCTACGAGCAATCATTTTCGAACGTTTACTGCCATCATGGCCTTTATGCAGCTCTTTTAGTACTTAGATCTGAACCGGTCAGGGATGACGATTCGGTTTAAATTATTTCTTCTAGCAAAATAACATTGTAAATTTTTATTAATAACATGTGGCCACTTACCAGATTGAATGTACTTTATAACTGCTTGCAATTCATCATATCTTGCAGTGGCAGCTCGAATCATATTGTGCGTAATAGGCAAAGGTTTTGTAGCGTCATCTATAATCAATTTAATATCTTTTTCAAACCGAATGCAGGCTACTAGTGTATCTTCATTTGTTTCCGAGTTGTTTTGAATCAACATTGACAAGATATCAGCAGCACCGAAATTAGTTGTCGATACGTACTGTAATTGAAAATCATAGGACATTAATTTTAACGCCCATCTTTGAAGGCGATTTGCAGAATGAGCAGGAATTCCCTTCTTTTTTGAAAAAATTGCAAAAAATGGTTTGTGGTCTGTTTGAAGAATGAAAGTTCTTCCGTATAAATATTTATGGAACTTGACGACGGCAAATACCAGAGCTAGAGCTTCCTTCTCAATTTGAGAATAGTTTTGTTTTCTGGTGTGAGTGCTCTGGAGCAATGATATATAGCCTTTTCTGTGCCGTTTGGAAAGACGTGGCAAATATATGCTCCCAGTCCAACGTTTGAAGCATCTGCTGCCACATTAATTGGCAGCCGTGGATCGTAGTGTGTTAGCAACAAACCGGTTGATAAAAGTTGCTTAAAACGTTGAAAACTTCGCTGACATTCTTTCGTCCAATTTCATTTTACATTTTGCCTTAAGAGATTGTCCAAACTAACTAACTTATTTATGTTTTTCAGAAATTTTTCATAATACTTAACTGTACCTAAATATGACCTTAGTTGACTGATATTTGTAGGTGGTGGCAGATCACGAATTTGTTTAATTTTGTTTTTGTCTGGGTGTATACCGTTGGCATCGATGTAATATCCCAGATAAGTACACGATTATTTAAACATTTTACGTTTATTATAATTTACCGTCATGTTATATTTTGCTCTAGGACCTGTTTCACGACTGTTTTATTTTGTTCTTGAGTTTTGGTTGCAATAACAACGACATCAAGGTATGGGTACGCTCCTTCAATACCAAGCAATAGGCGATTAAACGTATACAGACCACGATGTGTATTGATGACCAATAGCTTCTTCGTTTCTTCGTCAACCTCCAACTGCATGTTGAGGTCTATAATTGAAAAAGAAGAACAGTTAAAAATATCATCTGGCAATGGCAGTGGAAAGCTGTATGGTTCAAGTTGAGCATTTAGTCCTGTGGAATAATCGCCACAGACTCCAAACTTACCGGATGATTTTTTACCCCCACTATTGGTGCGGCCCAGTCTGAAAAATTTATTTGTGTTATTACATCTTCTCGCTCTAGAGTGTTGAGTGTGTCATCTAGAGCTTGCCTAATAGCATAAGGTACTTGTCGCTTAAGTCGAAATATTGGTGTTGCATTTTGTTTTAGAGGTATGTTTTAAAACTATTGACGTGGCCAATTTCCTCTCTGAAAACTTATTGAAATTGTTGGCGTAATTCTGTAGGTGTTTGTATACCTAAAAGAGTTACTCGATTACATGTTGTGTATGAATCGATGGTTTCTTTCCATAAGTTAAACTTTTCCTTCAAATCCGACCCAAATAGATTTAAATCTGTATATCGGACATTAAAATTTTGCAAACAGTTTCAAATTTCTTAAAAGCAACCACTGCTTCGAATTGACCCAAGATGCGTGTGCTAATGGTGGAAGCATCACAAGGTTTTAAATTTGATAGTTTTAATGAAGGCTTACCAAGTTTTGTCATGTTTGCTTGCATATTATGGTGACATCCGATCCAGTGTCATGTTGTAATATTACACTTAGGCTATTTATATGCATTAACACATACATATCTTCGATTTTATTAAGTGTATACACGCTTTTTACATAATCCTTTTTGATGGATTTATTTATTTTGATGAATTTATTCTTCACCGGCTTCTGAGTAATTTTCCTTTCATAGAAACACGAGCAAAAGCCTTCTTTGTGGCCTACTTTATTACATGAACTGCATTTGTGTTGTGTATATTTGCAGTCGCTTACGCAATGCATTTGTCCACATTGCCAGCATGGTCGCTTTGGCATTTGAGTTTGTTCTTTTTCTAAAAATTTTGTTGCTTTAATTTTATTTATATTTGCTATATTTGTTGGATAATTTTCTTGAATTGTGGCGTCACTTTTTAAACTTTCTATCAGCTGTACTTGGGCTACCAATTTATCAATAGTAATTGGCGCTGTCTCTTTTTCACCTTCAAGCAATATCAAAAGTCTCACTTTTATTTCTTGGTCTTTATCCCGTTTTAATCCATTTATAAAAATTAAGCATTTAAAGTTGTCAGCACTGCATTTATTCAATAAAA
Organism: Germaria angustata; assembly: GCA_963681545.1. Classification (NCBI taxonomy): domain Eukaryota; kingdom Metazoa; phylum Arthropoda; class Insecta; order Diptera; family Tachinidae; genus Germaria; species Germaria angustata. The sequence continues at coordinate 79,033,615 of OY812998.1, read as the reverse complement.
AATTTTCACAATGCCGATTAACAATGGCGGCATAACTTACACCATCGTCCCTTTCACCTCGAACATTCTGCATTCATTTTACACGAACACTGAACAAACTTTCTTTTCTTCCATACAATTTGTTTAGTATTTCTAGCGTTTCCGAAAATTTTAAGTCCCGAGGCTTTTTTTGGAGAATGTATGCCCCTATTGCGGTTCACCACTTTTGTGGCAGTTTGGTCGTCTTAGGTGATTTCGCATTGCCGTTCTCAACTAAACTGCCAGTTGGCTATTCAGTTGTGTATCTGTTTTTTCATGGTATTGCCGTTCTCAACTTTGTAAAAGTTTGGTCGTAAAAAACGTTGAATACACACAACTGCTTAATTGTAGTTGTGTCATCATCAGTTAGAGTGAAATTTTTTTAAAAGCGGTGAAAATTTAAATCAAAATGGAGAGATCTTAAGTATCAATTTTTGTAATAAATTTTTCGCAATTTTTAAACACTTTTATTAGTTTGAAAATAATAACGAAAGCCCAATTTGAGCAGCTTGTTCAGATTATAGACAGGAATCCGGAAATTGCTCGCGGAAAACCAAAGTTTGGTGCAACGAAAAATACGTGCAAGGAATTATGGTAAGAGTTTTCTGTAGAATTAAATAGTTTGGGACCACCGACAAGAACATCTTAAGAATGGCAATGTGTAAGTGTGTCAATAAAATAATATTAAGCAATTACAATATTCTTAATATAATAGTGACAGTATCTGGCCAAGTTTTTGGCGTTGAGAACACTGCAGCATCAACTGAAAATTCTACTGAGTCAGTTGAACAAACAATACAACGAGCAGATCTACCAACAGCTACCATAATCAGAATAAGAAGTAATCAGGTACAAGAAAGCGAGCGTCTTGAGTTATTAAGAAAACAGGCAGTAACTCAGAATGAAATTCTGCAAACATTAAAAAAAATTAGAAAAAAAATTTTGCATTGTTGGAACGACAAGAAAATGAGGCTATTGATCTCCACAATCTTAAGGTGGAGTGCGATAAATTAAAAATAGAAAAACTTAAGAATAAATTTAAAAATTAATAATATTTTATTGTTTGCTGTTGTAGATAAATTTCATTTTATTTTTTTTATATATTAAAATTCACAAGTGGTATTATTTTTTTAAGAATTACAAGTTTTTAAGTATATGTACAGAATTCTTTTCTTTAACCTTTTAAGACTCCATTAACAAATTGTTTCACAATAAATAAAATATTTTATACTTTTTATTCCCACAACAGTTAAAAAAAACATTTAGTTTAATTTTCTTCAAATTTCACTTGTCAAATGTCATATTTAAAGTTGGCAATTCGATATTTTAGGTTGGCAACTTTATGACAAACTCAACTAAAAACTGTTGTGTATCGCAATAACTAAAATGAGTTTGGTTGTGCATAAAGCTCTAAACACATGGACGACAGCAGACAGGAAGCAGCAATATGTCAAAAATAAAATCCATGAATTTAAATGAAAACGATTATTTTGACGGCAGCACAGTAGCACGACTGCACAACAGCATTTGCTGCTGCTGCCAATTTAAGCTCTAAACACATTGACGACAGCAGACTTCACGACTTCACGGCTTCAAATGCAGCCAACTTCAAATGCTGCTCTGAAGTCAGCTTCATAATTGTTTTGAAGACAGCAACAGCATAATAATCAGGTGATGTGTATTTTAGCAATACAAATTTCAGGGATGCCGGATATATATTTTACAATGAATAAAATTAAAGATATTGATAAAAAATGTAATAATATCAAGAAAAACTATAAAAAACACATAAATTTATTTCTTTATTGTATTTTTGTGATGTTCTTTTATGTTTAATATTAAAAAAAATTTTTTTGTTTTTATTTATCCAATTTATATATATAGTGGCAACACTATATTTGTTTAGTGCTGCCCGTCAAAATAGAAAATAGCCTAAGTTGGCAGCAGCAGCAAATGCTGTTGTGCAGTCGTGCTGCTGTGCTGCTGTTAAAATAATCGTTTTCATTTAAATACATGGATTTTATTTTTGACATATTGCTGCTTACTGTCTGCTGTCGTCTATGTGTTTAGAGCTTTAGGCTATTTTCTATTTTGACGGGCAGCACTAAACAAATATAGTGTTGCCATTATATATATAAATTGGAAAAATAAAAACAAAAACTTTTTTTTAATATTAAACATAAAAGAACATTACAAAAACACAATAAAGAAATAAATTTATGTGTTTTTATAGTTTTTCGTGATATTATTACATTTTTTTTTATCAATAACTTTAATTTTATTCATTATAAAATATATATCCGGCATCCCTGAAATTTGTATTGCTAAAATACACATCAGCTTATTATTATGCTGTTGCTGTTTTCAAAATAATTATGAAGCTGACCTCAGAGCAGCATTTGAAGTTGGCAGCAGTTGAAGCCGTGAAGTCGTGAAGTCTGCTGTCGTCTGTGTGTTTCGTGCTTAAGTTGGGTTTAGTCTCACACGACCCAACTGAGTTGAGTGGAGAACCGCAATAGGGGCAGTAATCTATGTACATAAGTATTTGTTGAACACCTCCGTGCTTACCTTTCTCATCAATAACCTCACTTTTGAGGCGTCGTCGAGATCACTTGCCTCCGTATCTATCATACCATGTCGAAAAAATACTTCCTTCCTCTGGCTCATATACGAATTCACGTATATTTTTAGATATAATGTCCATTAGTGCCTCAGGGGTAGTAGTAATATTTAAGACAGATGCGGATGAATTTGGTGCATACATGGTTGAACTGCTTTGTGTAATGTTAACAAGCATTTCCATCAACCTTTGCTGTTTGTCTATAGCATCCTGTTTGCGTACTAACAATTCGCCCACCAAATTTTGTAATGTTCCCGTTGCCATTATTTTATTTCCAAATTATCCTCGTGGCCACTTGTTGTAATTGAGACCGATTGATTTAAACAAATTTATTTCTTTTAACTTTACTACTTTATTGGGTAATCTCTAAAATCGGATTGAACATGAAATTGCAATGTGATAGCTATGACTTCCTGGTCGCAATATATTTTAATCGGCGCACAGTGGCTGAAAATCGTTTTTCATTGGCCAAAAGTCGAATTTTTTTTGTCACCGATTTTAAAAATTTTTTACGCCATTTTGGAGCTAATATATCCATATTAAGGTAGCCAAAAAATTAGGTTAAACTATTGATAATTGTGGGCGTGGCATGCTGTCAAACTCAACTGTTTTTGTTATTTCAGTAAAAGGTGTTTTTTATCAGTTTTTTTGTCAAAAATTAATGGTCACTACTCGCAAGCTATCATCGATAATGGCCTGCGGTCTTTTTTATAATGTTGGAAGGATTATAGTCTTTAGTTCTTGTAAGTGGTTACCGCTCTAGCGTTTAATATTAGAGGTGTTATGGAATATTTATGAAACTACTATATTTTTCTAAAATTTAAACTTTAGTGGAATAGAACTTCTAGGGAACAAAAGGGAACAAGAAACGTATACCACCCGAAGAAAGGCGAAGGTGTCTTCTTTAATCCCATATATACTTTTGCACCCGCCACGACCCGCCGGTAGAACACTTTTTTAATTTTATTGAAATTACTCCAAAAAAATTCAAATTACTCTAATTTAAACAGCCCTATAATTACTCGTATACAATGGTGTATTAAATTTTCACTTTTTTGCCTAAAGGTTTACGTTTTTTACTTTAGACTACGTAAAACTAAAATAATTAAATATAATACCTGCGAAAGGGTTTTATGGCTTTGTTTTGATCAGCAAAAAATCAGTAATAAAAATATCACAATAGGTTCTACAGTAAACATATGATCTCTTTCTAATATAACTTTTAGGGTCAGCCAAAGTCATAAACAATTTTATAATAATAATCGCGACATTAAACCACTAAAGATAAAAATAACCCCATATTGACGAGATACTAATTAGTTTTACCTGATATTAAGGTATGGATAACAAGTGCAGTTTTGTTCAATTTAAGTACCACCTGCTTTGAAATTGAAGATCAATGAGTGAATAACATGTATCTAAAAATGTATAAAACTACGGATTCGATAAGGGATTACTCAATAATAAGTTAATCCTTTACGTGTACGTACGTATATTTGCAAGTGATAAATCATAACAGAAAAATATGGAGAGCTTTGTTTATAAAGAACTGGCCGAAGAGTATTTTAGAAATAAAAACCAGGAAGATGTTCTTACTTAAGTTAAAATAAAATTAAACTTAAAGTCGTGTAGCACCAAAATACAAGAGCAATTATCTCATTTTGTAAAAGTACTAAAAAAACGCTACAAAGAAGTTAGCTACAGTAAACAAAAGTTTTATATAAAAAGTGAAAAGTGGTTAGAAGGCCAACTTACTGTCGCTGCAGAAACAGCAAAGCAAGATAAGGTTGGAAGACCACGCAAATCATTGATCACACAGCCGAACGCTTGCTACAATCAATACCAGGAAATGCGTTAAAGAAATATGGAAACACAAAGCTAATTCTTTTTTGTAAATGGGGATGTGATGGTTCTTCGCGACAAAACCAATACAAACAAGTTGTATGTGAAAATATTTCGGACACGGATATGTTCATGGTATCAATTGTACCATTGCGATTGAAAAAGATTTTGGAAGATTCAGAGCCTTCGACTAGTACAACGCAAACAATGGATATTTGGAAAAATGAGACACCATCTTATACGAAATACTGCAGGCCAATCAAATTTGAATTCAAAAGAAACTAGTGATGCCATTAACAAAGAAATTAGTGATATCAAGGCCCAAATTGCAACATTACAGCCATTACAATTACAGTTAGATGGGCAGCAAATTGAAGTAAGCTACCAATTAGTCCTGATAGATGGAAAAGTAGGTCAGGCTTTGACTAACACGAAGGCTGCATCCAGCTGCATTATATGCCAAGCAGCATCAACCCAATTAAACCAAGTTCCGACAAAATCATTAGATAATACCGATGCATATGAATTTGGATTACCACCACTACATGCAAGAATACGACTTATGGAACATGTACTAAAAATCAGTTTTGAATTAAATTTCGGGTCTTCAGGATCCATAAGAAACAATGAAACCAACAAAGAGTTAAGAAGTTCAAAAAAGAAGCATGTTCAAGATGAATATCGCAAAATTGGATTGATTATAGATCAGCAAAAACAAGGGTCAGGCAATACAAATGATGGTAATACCGCACGAAGATTCTTTTCAGATCCAGAAACAGCATCTGAAATAACAGGAGTGGATTTAAACCTTATTTTCAGATTTAAAATAATCCTAGAAGTATTTGCGTGCAATGAAGAAATTACTCTAAACAATTTGGGGATTATGCTAAGGAAACTGCAAAAATATATACAACCAACTACCCATGGAGAAATATGTCTGCAACAGTTCAAAGAATTCTTTATCATGGAGAAGATATTATTAAATATCATTTGGTGCCACTTGGAGATCTTTCAGAGGAGGTTCAGGAAAAAAGGAACAAGGATTACAGATTTTATAGAGAGCACAATACTAGAAAAATTTCACGAAATTCCACAAATGAAAATCTATTTAATATATTATTGGCAACGTTAGATCCGTTCATCTCCAATATTCGAAATAAATAGAAAGTGGACCATGGGGATTTGGATGAAGAAGCCAAAAAACTACTAAAGAACAGAAATAGCACAGAGCAAAACATAGAATATTTGCACTCAATATTTGTGTCAAATGAATAATAATTATAATTGCCTTTCATTGCTATTTAAGTACGAAAAACATAGTATTAGTAAAAAATAATAATAAATAGAACCTACTTTGACAGCAAAAAATAAAAAATTTTTCTGTGGTAACAGCAAAATCTCCAGTTAATTTTACAATTTTTTTTTTGAGTGTAAAAATTTTTTTGAGTGTAAAAATTTTTTTGAGTGTAACATTAAAAAAATTCCATTATCCCAAAAAATAATTACAATTATTATTAAGTTCCAAATATAAAATTTTTTAATATGCAAATAAAAGAAATAAACCCATATTTCACTCCAAAAGTTCAACTTTGACCTAGAAGTCCTTAAGAAGTACTCAATCAATTTTAATGTAATTAAAACTGAGTCAAGCTGAACTAAATATCTATTAATTAAAAAAAATTACTTCAATATTTTGATCGGTTCAAAAGTTACAGAATTTTTGCCAATGAAAAACGATTTTCAGCCACTGTGCGGCGTTATGAATTCTTGGTATTGCCAACATATATTCATACATATGTATATTGTTATAAAATTTATCTTATATATATTCTTTTTATACCCAAACAAATATTAAATAAAATTATATATGTATTGTTGAATTTTTAGTGGGCAATTGTGTTCATCCTTGGGTGTGATAATTCCATTCAATAAAAATAACATCGAAAGTAATCATGAAAACTATTATACTATTTTTTAATTATAAGTATGTACATACTTATGCATATTCAATTCTTGATTATTTAATCGTAATCCCAAATAATCCCAACAATTTTTAAATATCTGTAATCATGATCAAATTGTAATCAGAAATTCTTAAATTGAGAATTATATAACTGAGGTGACCAACTGTACTCATTTAGTGACTTTTGTACTCTTTTTTCGCAAACCGTACTCTTTTCAAATCCTGTACTCTGAAAGTACTCATTTGTATAATTTTATACTCATTTGTATTTCTAAAAGATTTTTTAGATTATTTTATTTCAATTTTATTTACGCGCACATATGGCTGCCGTTTCCGGCACAATTGAGAGGCCGTATTATGTACCTGCAGAGATAGATAGATACTACAGACCTCTTTTTCTAACAACGTCAAAATTAAATTTGTGAAAAGAGATGGATATATCTATCTCTCTATATTTGCTGTGTTCTGACCTTTCTGGTTATTTTGTGCGTAGCATGTACGGCAAAGTTTTATGGGAATTCCCTTTCTGTTTAATTAATTTGAGCTTAAAAAAACCAACAATTTCCTACTTTTATTTATCTATTGAAGGTGAAGTTGCATGTAAGTATTAATATTATAGTTCCATTTTACTTAAATAATATCAGATTATTTTATTTATTTAAAATCAAAATAATATATATATTACTAATATACTTTTTAGATTATTAATTCAAATACGAACGATAACAAAAGAAGGTAAAATCGCTTAAACAAAAATTTAAAAAAAGAGTTTCCGTTCATTGTAGTTAAAAATCAAAATGATGACTCCTTGGTTAAATGCACAATCTGCAATAGGGAATTTTCAATTGCAATTCATGGACGTAGTGCAATAACGGCACATATTGAAACTAAAGTACATAAAACGTCTCGTGACACAGCAGCGTCAACATCCAAACTGACAACATTTTATAAAGGGAATACTTTTGGAACTAATGAAAAAAAAAATTGGCAGTTATGGAGGGTACTTTCGCTTTTCACACAATAATCCATAATCAAAGTTTTCGCAGCATGGACTGCACTACTAAATTATTAAAAAAAATTTGTGACGAAAAATTTTCTTGTGCGCGAACAAAATGTGAGTCTATCGTAACCAGCGTATTTAATGAATACTGCAAGAAAATGCTATCAGAAAATCTGGATTCTGTATCACATATATCTATTCTATCAGACGCATCCAATTTTAGTAAGGTATTTCGATATTAAGAACGGTATTCAAATTAAAATTTTAAATTTGGAATCATTGGATGGGGAAACATCAGACATTTTGGCTAATCACTTATTTCGTGTTATAACAGAGAACAATTTGAATAAGAAAATTTTGGCGCTCTCGGCTGATAACACAAATACCAATTTCGGAGGACGCACCCGTAAAGGTGTCAATAATGTGTACACAAAATTACAATATCTTCTGAAAAGAAATATTTTGGGAATTGGTTGTAATGCTCATATTATATCAAATGCCATCAATACAGCATCAAGTTCAATGTCAATAGATGTGGAAGTATTTATTACAAATATATGTCTATATTTCAATCGGTTTACAGTACGGGTAGCAAGTTTGAAAGAATTTTGTGAAGAGGCTGGTATTCAATACAAAAAACTGCTTGGTTATTCCAAAGTCAGATGGCTTGCTTTAACTCCAGCATTATAACGCGTTTTGCAGTTATATGATCCACTACGTTCATATTTTTTAAGCCTTAACAAATGTCCTACAATTTTGAAGAAATTCTTTCAAAACGATATATCAGAACCTATGCTTTATTTTATTCACAGTCAGGCGTCGTTGTTTCATAAAATTATTCTACAAATTGAAGGAGATAAAATTTCAGCAGCAAAAGAGGGATACTACGGCTTTAATACGCCACACTGCAGATGAAACTTTTTGAAAATATTTTTTGTGCTTAACTCTATATTTATGTATTTTTAATTACTATCACTAAGTTTATGTCCGACACTGGTTGGGCCTAATTATTATATCTATATTTAAGATTTGAATACTTATTGTTAGTTCAGATTAATGAAGATACAATAAATAAAATTAGTGAAAAAAAAAGAAGTTTGTATTATATTAAACGATTTCATACTGCAATGTAAATCAAGATTTAATGATGGATTTTTACCACTAATTCTAAATAATAAACTGACCGTTTTGGAAGATTCCAATCCCGGAATAAAAAATGAATTTTTCAAAGAAGTTAAAAATTTTTATAAAAATTGCTATGAATATATCGAAGAATGGATAGTGAACTTTAGAGCATTAAATTGCTTCAAATGGACCCTTCTAAATAGTAAAATTGAATGGAAAGAACTTCCTTCAGCAGTCGAATTTGTAATGAAGGAAGTAAAAGATATTGTTATTAATGACAATTTTCTTTTTGAAGAAATTCGAAGAGTAAATTTATATTTAAATGAAGAAAAATTGAAGAAATGGAGCGATGAGAAAATAGAACTTGACAAAAGATGGGTAGAAATCTTTCGGCATTTTAGAGTAGAAGATATCCCACGTGAAAATTTAAAAGTTTTAATAGAAGATTCCTTATGTTGTCCAGGCACTAATGCTGCTGTTGAAAGGGTATTTTCACTAGGGAGTGATTATTGGAGCAGTGAGAAGTCCCAACTTTCTGTAAAAACATTATCTGCTGTCTTAACAGTCAAACTTAATATGCAAAATGAAAGTTGTTCGGATGTGGCTACATTATTAGACGAACATCCTCATTTAGCGAAAAAAATCCACTCCGAAGAAAAATATGTTTTTAAAAGAAAATAAAGTTTTTATCGTTTTTTCTTCTTTTTTTCACCTATGAATAGGGGTGCCAAACGTACTGTTTTTAGCAGTACATGTACTGTTTTTATTTAATTGTACTGTTTTATGCATAACATCCAAAACAGTACGCAAATGTACTGTTTTTTATACGTTGTACTGTTTTTTGTACTTTTTGTTGTTCAATGATTTTTTATAAACATTTTTAATATTTGATAACAAAAAATCATCCATATTTTTAAACGTGTTAAAGCGAAAACCCTTTAATATATCGATTTAAAAACAAAATGACTCATGCCACTTTCAAAATAAAGGGCTCATATGTACATATGTATATGCAAATAATTTTATACTTAATGAATTAAAAAATATTTTATATTTTTATTTAATTAAAATGTAAAATAAAAGTTTAAAAACAAAGCATACCAAATGTGTAGAATTGACATTAATTTTAATATATAAACATTGCCACAATCTGAAAATTTAAAAATTTTGTAATACACGCAATACAACTCAGCCCAAACAACAAAATATAATCTTATATGCCTTTTATTGTGTACATATATTTAAAATGAATTTTCAAGCTCTTTGTACAAAAATTTTTATAATGCATATTGGCTATGATCTCATATATTTTAAGTGTTTTTTTAATATTATTTTTGTTTCTTTTGAATTAATAGTATATTTGTTGCTTTTTAATTAATAGCTCAAAACATGCTAAGACTTGAATAAATACTTATGTTTTCGTTAAAAAATGTACTGTTTTTTCCTTAATTGTAATGCTTTTTGTGCTGATTGTACTGTTTTTCCGAATTTCAAAACTGGCTACCCTACCTATGAAATACTTGCAAAGTGTACTCTTTTTGAACAAAAAGTAGTTGGTCACCTTAATATAACCATTGCAATTTTTTGTTAGACTAATCTAATGAGGTAAACGGATTTTAGAAACAAATATAGCAATAAAAAAACTAAATATGACATTGGGAGTTGAGTATTAAAAGTAATAGTGCTCGACTTTGCTAACACTGTGTGTAATTCTTTAAGTCGTGACAAAATAACCATATACGGACACCACTACGTGATAAAAGACTAAAAAAAAGACCCGTGTCTCCCAATTTTTCCCAAAGTCATGCACTTTTTTTATGGGCCGCCAAAGATTTGAGGCCTCGGTATCATTTTCGCAAAAAAGTGATCATTTTCTCGGACTCATATCTTGCAAACCGTTCCGAATTTCGATTTACTCTCTGAAGCAAACTTGTAGCTCTTGTCATAAAGAACAAAAATTGCGAACATATAAAATTAAAAAAACTTCACCTTCCAGATAAAAATCGCAAAAAACTTAAAAAAATTCGATTTTTTAACATTAGCATGTTAACAACATTTTTGACAGCTTTGTTATTGTTAACATGCTAATGTTAACATGCTAATGTTAAAACATCGAATTTTTTTAAGTTTTTTCGATTTTTATCTGGAAGGAGAAGTTTTTTTGATTTTATATGTTCGCAATTTTTGTTCTTTAGTCATAAAGAAGAGCTACAAGCTTGCCTCAGAGAGTAAATCGAAATTCGGAACGGTTTGCAAGATATGAGCCCGAGAAAATGATCACTTTTTTGCGAAAATGATACCTAGGCCCCAAATCTTTGGCGGCCCATAAAAAAAAGTGCATGACTTTGGGAAAAATTGGGAGACACGGGTCTTTTCTTTAGTCTTTTATCACGTAGTGGTGTCCGTATATGGTTATTTTTTTTCGTGTTGCACTGTGTAATGCTTTAAATGAACACATGTAGTTACTCGTATGCATAAAATGATCTTGCCACAAAATGAATTATGTTTTACATGACTCTAAGATTAATTATTAATTGTGGTAATCTAATATTTAATGTTTTTCTTATTTAATACAGTATATGTTACCCACAACAATATAATTGTAGTCATATTTCGCTTATTGCAGATTGGCCCATCATATGTTCAATTGCACATGAAGTCTCCGACAGTTGGCCGTATTGAAGTTTTGCAAACAGTTACACCCATTGAACCTATGCTGCAAAAGGTTGTGCATCGATTTTATGCTCCAAGGATTCTGGGTCCATTTATGAAATTTACTATATTTGGAGAAAGCATTATGGTAAGATTTCTGCACATTCTAGGGCATATGGCTAAGAAATTATATTTTGCATACGCACTTATCTTCGTCTGCTATTGTTACTATTTATACGAGTAATAGGGTAATGAGCGGTAATTCCGGTAATAAAAATTTTTTCTATATATTTCTGTTAAAAACATTATAAAATTTTATGTGTTTATTGACCCTTTTTTAGTATATAAAGAAACGGACAACTGTACTGAGACAAAGTGTATATACATATGTGGCACCCTGCCATTACCTTTTTGTTTCGTTAACTTCCTTAAGATAATTCTTACCCATCTGGTAACTTAAAAAAAGAACTCACTCGACTCCTCACGCGTGATCTCGGCTCTCGCTTAATAATATCTTTTTCATAGCTTCCAATGTTTTTATAACTTAATATTAATAAGCTCTTTTATTAAATAGAACATGTTGAATTAAAATACCACTGGATTCTTTTATTGGTAATTAATGAAATGACTAAATTCGTGACCCCAACGTGATTTAGTGGCACAGAAATTAAAATTAACAACGCGTGTGTTTTATGCAAAAACAAAGAGCCGTAAGTAACGGTGTAACGGTACACAAATTTCTGGAATTTTTTCGAAGCTACAGAGATGACAGAAAAAAACGATGGTGGAACTACGTCAACAACAACGTTATCAAAAATGAGCATCGATGCGCAACATCCTCGTCCCGAATCTCCAACTGCTGCAGACGTTGCTGTGGTATACGCTCGCCTACCTTTACCGCAGATAGCCAGCTCTAACATTGAGTAATGGTTCACGACTATGGACTTTTGGTTCACTGCGTCCGGAATTTTCAGTGATAAGCAGAAAACAGCTACAGTGTTGGTAGCCTTAGATCCAAGCGTTATCTCACAGTTGTCGGAAGTCATCGCGGAGATGCCTCAAAATGAACGGTATAATTACATCCGTACAAAAATAATTCATCATTTCGCTGATAGCGAACAGCGAAGACCAAATCGCCTACTTCCCGAATTGCCTCTAGGAGACAAAAAGCCGTCAGAAATGAAACGTGTAGCAGGGACTACTCTCGGAGAGGCCGCTCTTAAAATTGTATGGATCAAACGACTTCCGAATGTTGTGAAACCTGTTGTTTCCGCATCAAGTGGAACTGCCGCTGAATTTACTAGAATTGCTGATTCTATTGTAGACGCCATGTCAGTTAAAAACATTAATTCCGTTGCTAAACAAAGCTCTAGTGAAATTGAGGAATTACTTCAGGCCGTACATAACCTCACAAAGTTTGAGAATTTTACCGTTCGCCCACGTTGCCGCAGTCGCAGTCGCCATCAGTCTCGTAACCCAGAAAATTTTCGTCCTCGGTATGTATCACCTAATAATGCAGCCAATAACGCCAATTCTTCAACGAACGCTAGCGAGTGTTGGTATCACAAGAAATATGGCAGAAAAGCGCAGAAGTGTAGAAGCCCATGCCGTCATAAACGTAGTTCCGTCAGCACTGTACCATCCAGTGCAGCTCAGAAATCCGATTGAAGCCAGGCGCTCGTGGCAGATAACAGCGGATATTCCGCCTACAGATCAGAGATCGGGTAAGCAATGAAGTTTTTTTTAGTTGATACAGGTGCAGACGTGTCAGTCCTCCCTTTAACCTCAAATTACACAAACGTTAAACCTGCCGCCACCAAACTGTATGCAGCAAATGGCTTGCCAATAAAAGTCGTTGGGCAGAAGCGGATAGTTTTAAATTTAGGATTTAAGCGCAATTTTGAATGGCCATTTTTGATAGCAGATGTCACAAGTCTCATAATTGGTGCAGATTTTTTAAGATTCTACGATTTAATGATCGACTTACGCCGTAATCGTCTCATTGACAACTATCAAACTCCGATACCATTTGCAAAAGTGAAGGCTGCAATAATTAATGCAGCAGATTCATTTCAAGATATTTTACATGGTTTTTCCGATATAACGCAAATAAAACTGTACGGTACGACTACGAAGTCAACTATTTTTGACCACATCGAAATATCTGGCCAACCAGTATTCTCAAGAGCACGTCGCTTATCGCCTTAAAAATTAGCCCAGCACGACATTTTACTAAAAGCTGATATATGCCAACCGTCTAGCAGTAACTGGTCATGTCCATTACACATGGTCCAAAAATCTGATGGGTCGTGGAGGCCGTATGGCATTATCGTGCGTTAAATGCACGAACTGTTCGTGATCGATACCCGCTGCCGTATTTGTCTGATTTTACAAGCAACCTTAACGGTAAGAACTTTTTTTCAAAAATCGACCTCCAGAAGGGCTTTCATCAGGTTCCGGTCCGCCCTGAAGATGTCGCGAAGACAGCTATAATAACACCTTTTGGACTCTACGAGTTCAAATTCATGACATTTGGACTCTGCAACGCTGCGCAGACCTTCCAAAGGTTCATTAACGAGGTGCTACGTGGTTTCGATTTCGCCTTTGCCTATGTCGATGACATTTTCGTCGCATCAACATCAATTGAACAACACCGAAAAGACCTTTATGAAGTTTTTAAGAGATTGCGAGCAAACAATTTATCCATAAATGTCGATAAATGCGAATTCGGTAAGTCCGAAATAAAATTTCTAGGCCATTATTTCACCAAAAACAGCATACAACCACTTGCCGATCGAGTTACAGCAATTCGTGAATTCCTAAAACTAGTTCTTGCCAAAGAACTCAAAAGATTTATTGCTACACTTAATTTTTATTAAAAGTTTTTGCCAAATGCAGCCACAAATCAATTACAACTCCAGGCACTGATAAAAGGTAATATTAAAAATGATTGCACACTGTTAGTGTGGACACCAGAAGCAGAGGACGCCTTCATCAAATGCAAAGACGAATTAAGCAACGTAACACTATTGGCGCATCCAGCATAAAACGCAGAATTAGCACTTTATGTCGATGCTTCTGACGTTGCAGTCGGTGCCGCTCTTCATCAGCGTGTAATTGGTGTACTTCAGCCTTTAGGATTTTATTCTAAAAAATTAACGAGTTCACAACAGAAATATAGCACATACGACCGTGAATTGACCGCAATGTATCAAGGTACTTGTCATTTGCGATACATGCTAGAGGGTAGAAAATGTTACATTGTAACAGATCATCGTCCTTTAGTATACGCTTTTCAACAGAAGTCTGAAAAAGCATCGCCACGCTGGGCTCGACAGTTAGACTTTATTGCGCAGTTCACCACTGACATTCGCCACATCCCGGCTGAAGCAAACGCTGCAGCGGGTTTTCTTTCACGTATCCAGTCAATTAATCAAATTATCGATTACAAAAAAATTGCCGTTTCACAAAGAGAAGACGAGGAGCTGAAGAGTTTGCAGTCAGTTATAACCCCTAATTCACTTAAACTAACATCTTTTGTGCTTCGAGGATTTGAGCTTAGTATGGTTTGTGATACGACCACAAACAACATTCGCCCTTTCATCCCGAAGGAATTTCGTATGCAATTTATATCAACTGTTCATGGTCTAGATCATCCTGGCATTCGAGCAACAACAAAGATGTTAACCGCCCGTTTCGTATGGCCATCGATGCGAAAAGATGCTGCAAAATTTATTCGCAACTGCATCGCATGCCAGCGCTCGAAAATTCAACGCCACACGAAGTCCCAACCAATCAGATACACACATCCGAGCGAACATTTTTCACACATCAATATCGACATCGTTGGACCCTTTCCGCCGTGTGAGGGTCAACGTTATTGTTTGACAATGGTCGACCGTTTTACAGGATGGCCCGAGACAGTGCCTATACCTGACATGACCGCTGAAACCGTTGCGAAAGCAATTGTTCACAATTGGATTGCAAGATTTGGTGTTCCAGCTAAAATAACGTCTGATAGAGGAAAGCAATTCGAATCTTCAATCTTCACCGAGTTGACAACTCTAATTGGTAGTACAAGTTTAAGAATTCCTGGCGAATTCCTCATCAGCACCAACCCAACTGTAGCAACCAGTGAGGTCGTTGAACAATTCCGTGCGGCAATGCGAAAGCTTCGTCCAACCGACACATCGCATCATACAACACCAAAAACTTTTGTAAGGCCTACACTGAATTCGACTTCTTTGTACGAAATGATTCAATACGTCCGTCATACGATGGCCCATATCGCATTGTTCGTAAGGCAACGAAATATTTTACCATCGATATAGGAGGTTGTTTTACCAACATCAATATTGACAGACTCAAGCCTGCTTTTATCGAATTCGAAGACACAACTATTTTTGAAAGACAAATTCAACATCTTGGGGAATCAACAGTGTTCCAACCAGATTTCAACGGTGATGAGATTGTCAACAACCTGTATATACCAAAGATGTTAGATCTTATGAACCAAATGAATCGCTACCCGCTCGACAAGGCGCTCCAGAACTATCGGTGAAATCTACCAAGTGTGGTCGACTTGTTAATATCCCAGTAAGGTTCCGGTAGCTTTCCTCTAGCCGGGGAGTATTGTGGCACCCTGTCATTACCTTTTTGTTTCGTTAACTTCCTTAAGATAATCGTTACCCATCTGGTAACTTAAAAAAAAGAACTCACTCGACTCGCGACGCGTGATCTCGGCTCTCGCTTAATATCTTTTTCATAGCTTCCAATTTTTTTTATAACTTAATATTAATAAGCTCTTTTATTAAATAAAACATAGTGAATTAAAATACCACTGGATTCTTTTATTGGTAATTAATAAGATTACTAAATATACAAAATAATAAGGGTACGGTATTTTCCTGGGGAAGTAAAACACTTTTTATTTTAAATTTTTGTATTTTATTTCACATTTTATTTCAGTTGGAAGTAAGTTTTTATTTGCAAAATGTTTCTAAATTGTTTCTTTAATATTGTATTCTTATTTCAATATAAACCTAAATTTTAATAGTTAAATTTTTTTGCGAAATATTTAAATAGTTGCCTATTTTTATTTTTGCTTTAAGTTTTAATTGAAAGCGCTTTAATCATGAAATTTTTCAGTTTTCAATTTTTTAAGCTCGAAGTGTTTTAATATTTTTTTAAAATTGTTTTCTACTACGTAGAATTTTAAATATTCAAAATCTGTATTTTAGTTCCTTAAAATTTCAACATAAAGTCTTACAAATTTTTTTTCACGTTTTAATTTTATTTTTATGTTTGAAGTGTTTTAATATTTTTTTTAATATTTTCTACTATGTAGAATTTTAAGTGTTTAAAATCTGTATTTTAGTTCCTTAAAATTTTAACATAAAGTCTTATAAATTTTTTTGTTTCACATATTTTAATTTTATTCTTAGGTTTGAAGTGTTCCAATATTATTTTCAAATTATTTTCTACTATGTAGAATTTTATTAAACAAAAATTTTGTTTTAAAATTTTTCCATTTAAACTGTTTAAATTTTTATTAAAAAGTTTTTATATTCAAATATTTAACTTTAGTCTCTTGATGTTTTTGCTTAAGAATTCCAATTTTTAACAAAATTGTTCAAAGCAATAAGTTCAATTAAAATCAGAATTAATAATGAAACAGTATTCTGTTTTAATGATTGAGTTAGGCTAAGAAAGAGAATACGAAAAAGTAGAAAAATAAATTAGAGAGTACATTGAAGTTTCAACTTAAAAAAGAGTACCCTAACGTTTCACATTTATATTTATCAAATTCGTTATTCGAGATATTCTCCAAAATAACCATTTTAATATTATATTGTTTGTTGTTGGCTTAGCTAGGTATATGCCTGCATTTCATTGGCGCTAACCAAATCATCAGTACCCTTTAGCCAAATCATGATTGAAAGCATTCAAAGCTCGTATACTTAAGCCACAGACTACAAACACTATATGAGAATTCAAACAGAACTCAATCATATTTTTCTATTTGTAATCAACAAAAACACAAAAGTATAAATAGCTTTAGAATGTTTTTGTATAATCACAACACAACAAACAATTATAATTGACTTGCGTCTTTTTGTTTTTTCTTTTTACGCCTTTATACAATTAATCGCCCGTTGGGTGATAATGAAAGTATTTATAAGGCAATGAAAAAACAAAATTTATAATAACAATATTTATCAAATTCGTTATTCGAGATATTCTCCAAAATAACCATTTTAATATTATAAAGCTATTTATACTTTTGTGTTTTTGTTGATTACAAATAGAAAAATATGATTGAGTTCTGTTGGAATTCTCATATAGTGTTTGTAGTCTGTGGCTTAAGTATACGAGTTTTGAATGCTTTCAATCATGATTTGGCTAAAGGGTACTGATGATTTGGTTAGCGCCAATGAAATGCAGGCATATACCTAGCTAAACCAACAACAAACAATATAATATTAAAATGGTTTCACATTTATTTAATTTTCTACAATCACTTTAAATATTAATAATTCAATAAAAAAATCAACTTAGCAACAAATCCAAATTAAAATATTGAGTAGAAAAATCAACTAGAGAGGAAGATCCCGTACAGTTAACAAAAAAAGTATATCAACAGATTCGTTAACTTACATATGTACATATGTTTTTATATAAAAAGTATTAAATTGTAGAGAGGAATTTTTTTCCACTCTAATATTTATTTATTGTATCCTCATTAAACTGAACTAACAATAAGTATTCAAATCTTAAGTATAGATATAATTATTAGGCCCAACCAGTGTCGGACATAAACTTAGTGATAGTAAATAATAATACATAAATGTCGTGTTAAGCACAAAAATATTTTCAAAAACTTGATCTGGAGTGTTACGTATTAAAGCCGATGTGACCAGTAAAGTTCAAGATATTATTTTGTTAAATATTTGCCTGCCTATTTTGCAATTTCAGTGGTCACAAGCGGCATATTTAAATCACGATGTAAAATTGAATTTTTCATCTACCATGGAACCGATATTATTAACCTTAGAATTTTGTTTTGCATTCGTTGGATTCTTTCTACATTGGAAGCTGAAGCAGTGCCTCATAGCTGAATTCCGTAACACCATATGGGTTTCAAAGCGACTTGTATATTAAAAGTTTACAATCTAGACTGAGGGTTGAATTTCTACCAATCAGCCAATGTATCTGAGTTAATTTAAGTTTCATTTGTGTTAGCTTAGAATCAATGTGGTGTTTCCATGTAAGCCGTCGGTCAAGGTGTATATCAAGGTATTTCACCTGTGAGTGTTGAGGAACAACTTGATTGTTGATTCGAATGGAGGAACAAGTGTCTCTTCGTAGGGTAAATGTTACATAAACACACTTTTGTTCTTTTACTTTTATTCTCCATAAATTCAACCACAGTTCCAATAGGTTAATATGTTCCTGAAAATATCGGGATGCCTCGTGAGGGTTTTCATGCATACCAAGGCAGGCTGTATTTTCGGCAAATGTAGAAGTGAGGATATTTCTGCACAAAGGCATATCACAGGTATAAATCAGAGCTTTGAAATTGTTGACAGTAAACTTATTTGCCTATATGACTCAGACTTGCCCGCCTTTGGAATCATTTTGATCATGGCAAGTTTCCAGCTTTGTGGATAATACTCCAGTCGTGAAATGTCATTAAAAATAAATAACAGGATTCTAATAGCAACACGGGGCAACTTCATCAGCATCTTGTTACTAACTCCATCAATACCCGGGGCCTTCTTTGGATTGGTTTCAGCAATTAGTTTTTGTACATCAAGCGTCTTAAAATGGGTCGAGGGGGTGAAGCAACTACACTCGGCAAATCAACAGCACCAGTACATGTGTTTGGGGTAAATACCTATTTTAAACGCACAGCAAATATGTTACCTTTTTCAGTATTAGTTCTTGCCCAACCTCCTAGCAGCGCGCCACAAGGAGTAATTAGATGCTGCTGTGACATCAAGACCTTCCAGATAGTTTTTAATAGATGCAGATTTTTCTGATGCAAGCAATTCTTGGAGTCGTTTAGTGCATTCTTTAAGTCTGATTTTGTGTTGGTATGATCTGTGCTGGGGCATTCCCTTCTAGCTCTTCTTTTTTCACATACGAGACGTTCAATATCCGTAGAACAAATTCTATTAAACCCAGTCTGCGGAAGGGAGGTAGTGGCATGTTTAGCAGCCTGTTTAATATTTTCGGTAAGATTAGCAATGTTAAATTCAATATCATTGGAAGTTCTAAGCTTGATGTTTTCCCTACAATGAGTACTGAGATATTTTTTGATCCCCAGTCAATTAACACTATTTATCATCTTTATATATGGGTGAGGTAAGTCAATTTTTAGTGGGCTACAAATTGTAACGTTCGTGGGAGAGCGATCGGAGGAGAGATCATGAGAAGCTTCAACATGAATTAAATACCTAGAGATATTTTCATTGACGCCAAAATCTATAATTTCCAGAATTTTTTGTATGTTAGTAAGCTAGTAATTGGGCGCCCCGCTCGAAATAACCTACAAACCCATTTGTGAAATTGTATTGAACAACGCTCGACCTATAGGTGTAATAAGACGCGATCTCCAAAACGTATGTTTTGCATTGTAGTCGCCAGCTGCTACGAAGCAAGGGCCAAAAGTTTTCTAAAAATCCTCGTATTGATCCTCAGTGATTGAAAATCTGGGAGGGGAGTAAATTGATGATATCCCGAGATTTGAACAAAAATTTTCGATGCTTGTAGATGGTCTGCACAAATGATCTTCACAGCGTCAGCATACGATACTAGTAGAGTTATTGGTTGGGCTATTAGAGGATAAGTGGCGGAGTACGTATTTCCTGTTTGCGATGGGGTTACTTTAGGCTTTTGACTCATATCCTGTCTAACGAAGGAGTATACAGGACATCCTCTGTAGCAGTGTGATTACCTCCACAATTACCGCACTTTTTCTCCTTCCGGTGTTTCGACTTATTGCAGACAGCAGTATTGTGTAATTCACCGCACACAATACAAACAGTAGGTAATTTACAATAAGTTTTTGTGTGGCCATATTCTTGACAGTTGTGGCACTGTACGGGTCCCGAACGCTTGTGTGGTTCTTCCACTGTGATTTTTCGGTATAAGAGATATTTTAAATTATAAATAAGATGTGTCTCATTTTTCTAAAATTTAATATCATTTGGCTCCAGTGCAACGCGAAATAAGGGTTGGGGGATCTTCTCCCTGTTTATTATGTTAGAGACATCTTTTATTTCCTCACTAACAACATAAGAATCTATCCCCTTCAATACGATCTGTAGGACTTTAGCACTCTTAAGCTGGAATGTGTAGAATCTTGCTTTATTTTTTTCAAATTTATTCACCATTTTACGGAAATCTTTTTCTTCATATATTTGAATTTTTGTATCATCAATGTTACCACGTTTTATTGGAACAATGTGAAATGCCTTTTCACCAATGACCGAGATCAATTTTTTTATAAGAGTGTTTGAATTTTTTTGTCTCAGGGGGATTGGTGGTGGTTTTGAGGTTTTTTTTCGAGGATTCGTCGGGTTTGTCGCTGTCATCTTGCAATATTTTAAAATGGTTTTGACGGTTAACTGTGGCGGCATCATTATCCCTAGATATCTTGGGAACCGGTGAGATTTTTGATGAATTTGGGCTTCGCCCGCGCTTTACCACTGTAATATATCTGTCCATTCCGACAGGCACGTTAGGTTTCTAAATACTGTTGCCTGTAGTGATAACCTGGTTAAGGGTGCTGTTGGCTGAAGTAGTTAGCGCGTTGACTACAAAGCAATTTATGACTGACGAACCGGGTTCGTATCCTGTTCAAGACAAGTCATAAAATAAAAAAAATTAACATCATGAGTTTTTCTGATCTACTTAGTGTGGAGTTGTGTTAATTGTTGTTGGACTGTTGTTTAAGTGATGAAGGCATAACACTGGTCATTAACACTAACAGCAATTTCATACTCTCTATGCTAATGTTTACTGTATCAAGCGCCCTCCTTCGTCGGTATTGTTAGCAACAACCGTCGCACAGTGGCTGAAAATCGTTTTTCATTGGCCAAAATTCTGTAACTTCTGAACCGATCAAAATATTGAAGTAATTTTTTTTAATGGATAGATATTTAGTTCAGCTTGACTCAGATTTAATTACATTAAAATTGATTGAGTACTTCTTAAGGACTTCTAGGTCAAAGTTGAACTTTTGGAATGAAATTATTTGCATATTAAAAAATTTTATATTTGGAACTTAATAATAATTGTAATTATTTTTTGTGATAATGGAATTTTTTAATGTTACTCAAAAAAAATTTTACACTCAAAAAAACTTTTACACTCAAAAAAAAAAATAATAAAATTAACTGGAGATTTTGCTGTTACCACAGAAAAAAATTTTATTTTTTGCTGTCAAAGTAAGTTCTATTTATTATTATTTTTTACTAATATGTACTATGTTTTTCGTACTTAAATAGCAATGAAAGGCAATTATAATTATTATTCATTTGACACAAATATTGATTGCAAATATTCTATATTTTGCTCTGTGCTATTTCTGTTCTTTAGTAGTTTTTTGGCTTCTTCATCTAAATCCCGATGTTGCACTTTCCATTTATTTCGAATATTGGAGATGAACGGATCTGACGTTGCCAATAATATATTAAATAGGTCTTCATTTGTGGAATTTCGTGAAATTTTTCTAGTATTGTGCTTCCTCTGATAGATCTCCAAGTGGCACCAAATGATAATTAGTGATATCTTCTCCATGATAAAGGATTTTGTGAATTGTTGCAGACATATTTCTCCATGGATAGTTGGTTGTATATATTTTTGCAGTTTCCTTAGCATAATCTCCAAATTGTTTAGAGTCAATTTCTTCATTGCACGCAAGTACTTCTAGGATTATTTTAAATCTGAAAATAAGGTTTAAATCCACTCCTGTTATTTCAGATGCTGTTTCTGGATATGAAAAGAATCATCGTGCGGTATTGCCATCATTTGTATTGCCTGACCCTTGTTTTGGCTGATCTATAATCAATCCAATTTTGCAATATTCATCTTGAACATATTTTTTTTGAACTTCTTAACTCTTTGTTGGTTTCATTGTTTCTTATGGATCCTGAAGACCCGAAATCCAAATCATAACTGATTTTTAGTATATGTTCCATAAGTCGTATTCTTGCATGTAGTGGTGATAATCCAAATTAATATGCATCGGTATTATCTAATGATTTTGTCGGAACTTGGTTTAATTGGGTTGATGCTGCTTGGCATATAATGCAGCTGGATGCAGCCTTCGTGTTAGTCAAAGCTTGACCTACTTTTCCATCTATCATTGTAAGGACTAATTGGTAGCTTACTTCAATTTGCTGCCCATCTAACTGTAATTGTAATGACTGTAATGTTGCAATTTGGGCCTTGATATCACTAAATTCTTTGTTAATGGCACCACGAGTTTCTTTTTTGAATTCAAATTTGATTGGCCTGCAGTATTTCGTAGAAGATGGTGTCTCATTTTTCCAAATATCCATTGTTTGCGTTGTACTAGTCGAGTCTTCCAAAATCTTTTTCAATCGCAATGGTACAATTGATACCATAAACATATCCGAGGAAAAAAAAATTAGCTCTGTGTTTCCATATTTCTTTAACGCATTTCCTGGTATTGATTGTAGCAAGCGTTCGGCTGTGTGATCAAGTAGAGATTGTAGTTATACCTCTGCCGAAATTGGTGTGATTGTAATAGTATCCTTTGATGGCAAACAGTCCATTTTAGCAGCAGTTATGTGATGATATGCTGGATAGATATTTGAGCCCTTTTCAATCGCACGAAATCTGAGCTTAATATATTGCTGTTTTGTTAATTTCAAATCCAGAAAAAAGTTTAATTTAATTTTATTTTATTTTAACAAAGTTTAATTTTATTTTAACGTAACTAAGAACATCTTCCTGGTTGCTATTTCTAAAATATTCTTGGCGAGTTCTTTATAACCGAAGCTCTCCATATTCTTTTTAATATTTTTATTTGAGTCTGTTGTGATTTATCACTTGCAAATATACGTCCATACACATAAAGGATTAAATTATTATTGAGTAATCCCTTATCGAATCCGTAGTTTTATACATTTTTAGATACATGTTATTCACTCATTGATCTTCAATTTCATAGCAGGTGGTACTTAAATTGAACAAAACTGCACTTGTTATCCAGACCTTAATATCAGGTAAAACTAATTAGTATCTCGTCAATATGGGGTTCTTTTTATCTTTAGTGGTTTAATGTCGCGATTATTATTATAAAATTGTTTATGACTTTGGCTGACCCTAAAAGTTATATTAGAAAGAGATCATATGTTTACTGTAGAACCTATTGTGATATTTTTATGACTGATTTTTTTGCTGTTCAAAACAAAGCCATAAAACCCTTTCGCAGGTATTATATTTAATTATTTTAGTTTTACGTAGTCTAAAGTAAAAAACGTAAACCTTTATTCAAAAAAGTGAAAATTTAATACACCATTGTATACGAGTAATTATAGGGCTGTTTAAATTAGAGTAATTTGAATTTTTTTGGAGTAATTTCAATAAAATTAAAAAAGTGTTCTACCGGCGGGTCGGGGTATATATGGGATTAAAGAAGACACCTTCGCCTTTCTTCGGGTGGTATACGTTTCTTGTTCCCTTTTGTTCCCTAGAAGTTCTATTCCACTAAAGTTTAAATTTTAGAAAAATATAGTAGTTTCATAAATATTCCATAACACCTCTAATATTAAACGCTAGAGCGGTAACCACTTACAACAACTAAAGACTATAATCCTACCAACATTCAAAAAAGATCGCAGGCCATTATCGACGATAGCTTGCGAGTAGTAACCATTTATTTTTGACAAAAAACTGATAAAAAACACCTTTTTCTGAAATAACAAAAACAGTTGAGTTTGACAGCATGCCACGCCCACAATTATCAATAGTTTAACCTAATTTTTTTGCTACCTTAATATGGATATATTAGCTCCAAAATGGCGTAAAAATTTTAAAAATCGGTGCCAAAAAAAATATTCGACTTTTGGCAAATGAAAAACGATTTTCAGCCACTGTGCGTCGGCGAAGTAAAACAATTAATAAAAAATGGCTACACACAAATACAGTTTAAAAGACTAAAAAAATGCGTCTACTTAATTAACATTAGGAACGCTGCAACTCTGCTATAAAAAAAATATAATAATAATAAATCAACGTGTTACCTGAGTTGTAACACAGAAATTAAAAAGCTATCTCTCTCGCTCTCTGTCTTCTAATTTCACCACCTGTTCTCTCTACCCTATCCCTTTCACAAAAGAAGTAACACCTTAATTTGAGTAGTAGGCATTAATTGCATGATTGTAACTTCTCTTTAAAAAAAGGCGCTAACCTAAATACAGAAGTACTAAACAACGGTAATGTTAACGCGTAAAATCGGCTTTGCCGTTAGAAAAAGACTATCATCTGATTTTTTATTTTTATTGGTTGCATTAAGAGCTTCAGAACTCACAGTAAAATAGGCATTTCTGCCGCTAGAACTCCCTTCACAATTGTTTGTTTTTGAGGTACTCATGCTGAGAATTCCTCAGTCACTTTGTTTGCGGTTTTTGTTTTGTTTTTGTTGTTTCAGATCATGTGAAAATATTATTAAAGCAAATTTATCAAAAACAGTACTTATTACGAATATTTTTTTTTGTATTTTTGTTTGTTTAATAAATTGATGACATTATTCGACCTTTCTTAATTATAGAAGAAGACACCCACAGGGTGTTGAAATATTGAAAAATAAAAAATTAATGTATTGTTTTTTATAAAAAAAAGAAGAACTCAAACTCGATAAATTAATTCAATTTGTTTGTTTAATATGAAAAAAAAATCCGCTAATTCCTCTGTTCACTATGAGGGTTCAGAAACGAAATAATTAAATATATATATATATATATATATATATATATATATATATATATATATATATATATATATATATATATATATATATATATATATATATATATATATATATATATATATATATATATATATATATATATATATATATATATATGTATATATATATATATATATATATATATATATATATATATATATATATATATATATATATATATTAATTATTATATATATATGTTGAACGTTGCATAACCTTAATAATTTTAATGCATCAATACCCTTAAAGTTTTATAGATACGAGTTTAAGTTTGAAGATCAAGATTTAAATGTTTAAAGCCCATGTTTTCCATCAGATACTATTTTTTATTTAATATTTTTTGAAGGTATTTTATATAGATTCTTGTAACTATTATTTAATACTAGTGCTTTTCAAACGAATTCACGATGTTTATCTTCATATCTCATTGCCCAAGTACGACTGACGTATAGTGATGTATGTAGTGATGATTTGGCAATTGTTTTTTTATAATGTTCAACAATAATTTTTTAATAAACTAGTATTTAATTTTTAAGCACGTCTATGTATGTATTCTCTTTAAATCCAAGTAGAAGTTTTGACATTACAAATTCTTTTTTCAAAAATTATATAAACTAGTGTTCGCCTAGTGGTTGAAATTCAACCATTATTTCAATAATACAAAACCGCTCAGATAAAATTTTTCTTCATTTCTAATAAAATGTATTACCGTACTTACTCCATTCTTTAATAGTTGTATCTGTTAATGTGAGTTTTCCAAATAAATAATAGAAACGGTTTTGATGTTATATTAAATTGTTTTGATTAATTGAAGAAAAACTAAAAGTAAAAAAAAAATTCATTTTATTCATAATATTTAAACTAGTTGTACAACTGGCATCTTTATCTAAGGAAAATTACTTTATATACAATATTCTTCGTAAAAACTCTATTGTCATTGAGTATGTTTCCTTGACCATTTTTATTTGAAATATGAAATTTTCGGCCGTCGAATGAACGAACTCTACTCGCAGCTACATATAATTATCCATGAGCAAATACAGGTAGTCTCAAAAGGACACCTATCTTTCCAAATGTTTGCCCCTGTGACTTGTTAATGGTCATAGCAAATGCGGGTATAATTGGAAATTGTGTCCGCTGAAATTTAAATGGAAGAATTGTTCCAGAAAATAGAAAATTTATTCGTGGAATTAAAATTCTTTTATTGCGAACTACTCCCATTAATACTTCGCAATCTGTGGTGTGGCGGTGCAAGCATATTTCTCTCATTCGGGTTCCATTTACTATGGCTTGTGCCATGTTCAAATTACGAATCAGCATAACAATGGAATTTATTTTCAATTTCAATTTATGCGGTGGCATTCCGCTTACGTTTAGTAAATTTAAAAATTAAGAATGATATTCATTTACGTCATTGACATCATTAGAAACTTAACAAAACTGTAATAAACCTTCTCCTCCCCTGAAAGACGATTAAGTATATCATTATTTATTGAAGCGTAGTCTTCATTGGTAGGAGCTAAAATTACGGAATTAAGAATTTGATCCGATAATATATTCTCACGAATATTACCATAGATATCAGTAATTAAACTATCAAAACAACCAATTATTTGTTGTGGCAATTCAATAATGTCATCACCTAACTCTGGATAATTTCTTAATTCACCATTACCAAGTTTATTTATAAAATTCGACAAATTCTACTTCTTCTGGTCTAGCGCTCGTATTTTGTGTTAAGGTAACTTTGTGAAAAGAATTAAATTCCTTCCAACTAATGATGCAATTTTCAATTAAAGTAAATCAGGTCCCGTGTGGAACAACAGGTAAAATTTGCCTTAAATCGCACTTTAGTAGAATAGTTGTACCACCATATGGTGGAATAGAATGAACAAATAAAATAAGTTTTTCCTTCTGAGTGTTTATGGAGTTGCGAAGCCAAATTTAATTTACTTAATTTTGAGTTTTTTGTTGTAATTTTTTTTAGCAAATTAAGAGAGAAAGAGAGATCATGGCTTTATGATTGGCTAATATTCTTAACTGTTTTTAACTATCTTAGGCACAAAAATGTAGAATAAAAAATACATTCTGCACTCCTCCTATTGACAATCTATCAAACAAACAAAAAATCAAGCGAATACGTTGAGTTTAGGTCAGTTAAAATGGTTCATAACTTTTTCTACTTGCCTATTTATATATAAATGTACTTAGATTATTTTTAATGATTACATTTCGCGATTATACTGTACATGTTATTTCGCAGGTAACGAAAAGTATAAAAACCAATCATACAAAATTATTTCACAAAAATAGCGAACAAAATAAATTTGCTACCTATTTTTTACGAATCTATGTATGTACATATGTATATATGCAAAGCCTTGGGACTATATACTTATGTATATGCATGTTGCTTGCGCGACCAAGCCTCCTTCTTCTTTTAAATCCATGTGTACCCCACGACGGTCGAAGAATAAATAAATACGTTCTGTAAAAAACAAAACAATCGAACCTGTTTTTTCATAAATGCATATGTATTGGTTTTGTGCTAATAATGCGGGGTTATGAATGGTTGAAAAATTGTGCCGACGAAAAACCATTCCCCTCGTCTCTCTTGCCTACAAAGTATGATGTTATGCCCAATGTTGCCATTGAAATTTCGAGAAAGATACATTTTAGTTTCCAAAAAGATACAATTTTTCCCAAAAAGATACATTTTGAAAAAAAATTTAAAATCCATGTTTAACGTTTAACATTTGTTAGCATAACATTCTTATTTCATATTTAATATTTTTTCATTAACTATCCATTGTAATCCCTTAATTAACAGACATTTATCATTAAAATTGTACATTATCTTTTTTGGAGAATGACCTGAAAATTATAATGAAATGCCAATAATTCCATATAGAAACATATGTATGTACCTACATAAAATTTTTTTTAAATGTAAAATTCACTCACTCATTTTGTTTATATGTACATAAATATATAATATAATATTTCCAGTCAGCTTTTTTAGTTTACTTCTTTTAATTTCGGGATTAAAATTGTTTTGTTTTATACAACTATTATACGGTCTGAAATTATTCACTGTGAAGATCGTTATTGTTTTCTTCTAAAATTTCATCTTAACATACAATATGTATGTAAGTACATACTTTTATACAAGAATAAGCAGACGACAGAAGAATTTAGAAAACCTAACAACAAAATACTCTATTTAGTTGTCACTTTTTTTTTAATATTCATAACGAAGTGATAATTTTAAAAAACTTTGTCTGGGACGGAAAGCTCAATATTTTATTTCTGTACATTTTGCGTACAGATTCAAAAGATACGAAAAATGTCAGGATTATACATGGTACCTGAAGTCATCAAAAGATACGAAAAATGTATCTTTCGTATCCTAATGGCAACACTGGCTATGCCTGCATAATTGTTCTCGTGTGTTAAGGCTCAATAAGAACAACAACAAGTCAGTATATTTTTTGTTGTAATTTTTTTAGCAAATTAAGAGAGAAAGAGAGATCATGGCTTTATGATTGGCTAATATTATTAACTGTTTTTAAATATCTTAGGCATAAAAATGTAAAATAAAAAATACATTCTGCACTGCTCCTATTGACAATCTATCAAACAAAAAAAAAATCAAGCGAATACGTTGAGTTTAAGTCAGTTAAAATTGTTCTTAATTATTTCCACTTGCCTATTTATATATAGATTATTATAAATGTTATAAAAATTAAGGGAAATGTTGAGAGTCACAAATGTATAAACAGTAATTGCAGGATGTTTAGAAGAACTTTGAAAATTAAAATTTTAAATTTTCAAGTTAATTGTTTTGATTGATAGGTGCCCGCTTTCAATAATTTTTTTGGGGATTTTTTAGCTTTGAAAGATTTTGTAAAATTTCAACATAATAAATTCGTCCTGCTCAACGCCTTTGGTAAGCGGTGAACGACCGCTCGACTGTTCTCGAAGATAATCACCCCTATCGTGAATAAGAAGTGAAATTTTTGTTCACGTGGAATTTTTATTCCACCCGAACAGAAAATTGCTATCGGGAATTTCACGTGAACAATTTTTTCCACAACTTGAACAGCTGTGCAAAGTGTAATATGTTATCAGTGTAATTTGAATGAACATTTGAAAATAAAAGATATACATACACATAAAAAGATATACATACACATAAAGGTGCAGAGAAATATTGCAGAAATAAAGCAATACAAACATACATACATACGTATTAGCAATAATTTAAAAATAGTTGTTAAATTAAAGTTGTTTTTTTTTCTAATAATCGAAGTTTTATTTCTTCAATTTCTAGTAATTTTTGGGTTTTCTCTATTTTATTATTGACTTCTTTCAGCCGGAGTTCTTTGCACACCGCATGATGCCCCTCTATCATTTTGAATTTTTTAGCCTCGAGTTCGTTACCTTTTTCCAACGACCAGTATACTTTTCTCATTATCAAATGCATTTCTTTATTGTGACAGTTTAATCTTAACAAATCATGTCGATCACACAACTTAAACATGATTGGTTTATGATTAAAGGTAGTTTTTCTTTGTCTCAGGACATTATGAAAATTCTTATGTACCAATTCTAAAAGAATTTCCAAGGGAAAAGAAACGTCGGTTGTATTAATTGACTAAAAAAATTTCTGCCATAACATTGGAAAGTCATTACCCAAAATTTTGGTTAAAATAATAGACATATAAATAAGGAAACATGAAAGTCCGCTTCATGTAGCCCATCTTCTTCACGAAAGGCATCACCATTCAAAATAAGTCGAGTGAATGATGTAAAATAAATGCGAAAATAAGGCCAGTGGATCTGTTACCTTTCATTTTATTGAGAAGAATGTCACTTTGAAATTTATTTACCGATTTTGTCCTAAAATTACTTTTTATCAGCCTTAAATTTCTAATTAGACAAAAAATACTTACATGATGTATGCATTCCACAAGCAAAATCAAAGTGAACAAAACAGTGAAAAAATTCCACATATTGCACGAAAAAACAACATTCACGATAAGGGGAATTTTGTTTTAAGTGGAATTTTTTCGGGGGAAATTATTCACGATTGCAATAGTGTGGAATGTGGAATGATTTCATGCGGAAAATTATTCCCGATAGGGGTGAATATTTTGTCGTATTCTGCTTCCGTCCTTAAATATTTACCTATGTATGTATATCCACGAATAAATGTTGACCTTTATTTCGATGAATTTCACAATAGTGCTGAGCTCCAAGGGATAGAAAAAAACTAAAAAAAACATTTCCTTTTCAATAATTTATTTCCTCTTACTTGAAGATTATTAGTGAGTATGTAGTTGTAATGTCTTAATAAAGTTAATATCGTCGTTCTTTGTCTTGCGCGAGAAAGCGGCAGCCAAGTGCATGTCGCTAACTTTTGACTTACATACTACAGTATATTTCGTTTATAAGCCACACCGCTTATAGTGGAATTAGCAATATATTCCAAAAAAGGTTTACTTTCTGCCATATATTAGTGAAATTCATACAAAATATTCGTTATTCAATCCATTACCAATATAGTCCATTTTCCATTATACGCCATTTATATGTGAGGCAAAAAAAATAAATTAGTGCGAAGTTTTTCACATATGTATTGACAAATTTTAGTACATAAGAATGGAACCCAGTATTATTCTGACAAAAATCAAGTGATTTCCTTTTAATGTTGTTCAATTAAACAAACTGACTTTTTGGGTAAAATTGTACATACATGTACAAACATACATGTATGTTGTTTCCAAAATGGGTAAAGATGTAAATTTTGACATCATATTTGAAAAGATAGAGGACAAAGTTCTTAAAAATTCAGTAAAATTAAATCAATCAAAAATAACAAATTTCTTTAAATAATATGAGAACACTTACATACATATGTATGTGTAAATGTATACATGCAATAAGTATGTAGATATGTATGTACATATGTAGTTACATAAATGCTTACAGACAGATTTCAGTAAATAAAATTCTATTATGAAATGAAGAAACGTTTTTTCTTTTTGTTAATTATGTAAATATTAGCATTTTGTTATATTATTATTATTATTAAAAGAATTTATTTAAATATCTATGAAGAATAAGGTACAATGTTATGAGATTTTACTTAATAGTACTACAACAATTGAGTCAAATAATTAAATTAAAATAAACTATTAATAACACAGACTTGAGGAAAGTTTGTCACAAAAACCCCTTACAAACTTTTAATATGTTATAATGAAATTTGGAAAACAGTCACTAGCGGGAAACTATTCAATAATAGTATTTCAGTGAGTGTTTAGTAAATTCCTTATTGTTTCGTAATTAGACGAACTGCATTTTTCATTAAATGACAGCGTCAGATCATTGGCAAACATGCTAATCTTTTTGTAATTGAATCTATTCTGCAGTAAGTCCGTGGGATAGCGAGGGGATAGTCGGAGAATTATTTTAAAATTTTTGTTTTGGATAATCTGAAGTCTCTTGGAATGAGTTCGAGCTGTTTTGTGAAACCAGACCTGGCAACCATAAGTCAAGATTGGTCGGATACACATGTTATACAGCAATAACTTATTTTTAGGTTGAATTTAGACCTCCTATTAAGAATCGGGTATAAAGCACGACCACACTTTATTGCTTTATCACAAATGTAATCGACGTGTTTCCTGAACTTAAGTTTTTTATCCAGAATAATACCTAGATACTTGATATCGTCTTTAATAGGAATAATACTTCCACTACCATAGAGAAACTTTGTGGGTAAACGTTTTGGAGACTTATTATAAGGAAGTATTATAGCTTGTGTTTTGCTATCATTCACCTTGATCTTCCACTTGTCAAAATATTTTTGGCTTGAGATAAGGCTTTCCTGCATTCTCCTGATTATTGCATTCGAAACCTTTCCATGACAAATAAATGCGCTGTCATCGGCATAAAAAGCTGCATCCTGACTTCTGCGGACATTTACGTCGGACGTGTAAAGAGTGTAAAGTGTGGGAGATAGCACTGAACCTTGCGGTAAGCCCGCAGGGATTGGTTTCTCATTAGAAAACTCGCCATCTACACAAAAGACAAATGAACGGTCCTTTAGAAAAGATCTAATAATTTTCTGCAAATAAATCGGAAAAACATGAGTTAAGTTTGTATAGTAGCCCATCATGCCAGATGGTATCAAAAGCCTTTTCAATATCAAGAAAAATAACGCCAGTTCTTTTACGATTACTTTTGTTGAATTCTATGAAATTAATAACTCGCTTAATTTGGTGAACCGTAGAGTGTTCCTTACGAAATCCAAACTGTTGGTGGTTAATGATATTGTTTTGGTCTGCAAAATCTACTAATCTTTTATGGATTACTTTGTCCAGGACCTTGTCCAGTAAGCTCAAAATGCTTATTGGCCTATAACTTGTTGGAAGTTTTGGGTCTTTTCCCCTTTTATGTATGGGTATTACCTTCGATCTCTTGAACGTAGAGGGGAAGTAGCCATTGTTCAAACAACAGTTGAATATCTTGCTTAACACTTCATAAAATAAATCTGGCATAATTTTCAGTATAACACTATTTATACCGTCCATACCTAGAGCTTTATTGTTCTTTAGTAGCATGATGTATGACCTGACTTCTGCGGTATCTGTCAGTTCAATGTTACTACTACCAAGACGATCATCATCAAGATCACTTATATAATCCGAGACACGTGAGTCTAAAGGGGAAGGGTTATTGATTGTAATAGTGTGGGAATAACTAAATGCCTCAGCAATAGCGTTAGCATTCTCCACACCAGTTTTTAAAATGATACTGTTTGTGGTAAGGTCGGGCAAAACCGCGTTTTTTCCCTTCAACACTTTGGACAGTTTCCAGAATTTTATGGATCCAGGAGGCAGCCTTGAGATAAACCTTGACCAGGCCATATTCCTATCCCTTTTAAGGTGATGATCAACTAGGCCGTTTATCTGCCTCAAAATGGAGCCCAAGTGTGCACTGAGATTTGGGTCCCTACATCTCTGAAGCTTACGTCTATATTTATTTCTTTGTGAAATAAGCATTTTAGATGTACTTGAAATTTCTCTCTGCCACGGGTTCTTCCAATCTACTGGAATCATTCCGAAAGCAACATTAACTAATGCAATTAACTTGGTTAATAACGAATCTACGTTGCTATTGGTAATTACGGTCTGGTCAATATTTTGACGTCTAATTTCACTCTCCACCCAGACTCTAATTGCTCGCCAGTCTGCCCTATTATACAAGGGAAAAAGTCTTAATTTGTTTTGAAACTGACCATAAATGGTACAAGACAAAGGTACGTGGTCCGATTGCAAAATATTTTGATGAGTTCCAGGTTCGAAAAAGGGATACAGGAGTTTGATAATAAAATGTCTACTGTAGATGGCTGGACTTGGGATAAGTTTTGCCCGAATCGGGTGAATGAGGCTGGGAAATAAATATAGTAACCCGAAAGCAAACAGTGGTTAAAAAGCTCCCTACCAGCAGCGTTGCTGGAAGGACAGTTCCAGTGGGTGTGATGTGCATTAAAATCACCAAATATAAAAAAGTCGCTAGGAAAATTCGTAAGTAGGTCTAAGTCCGATCTAAAATTAGGGGTGTAAATTGGACTATAGGCAGCTGTAAAAATAACTGGACGTCTATCAATTGTAACCTGCAAGGAAATACTTTCAATGTTAGTCGTGTTAATCCTATCTAATAACTTATGAACTATGTTACTCTTTATCGCTATAAGTACTCCACCGCCGTGTGTCAGCCGGTCTTCACGGTAAATTTTGTAACCACCCAGTTGTAGTTTGTGATGCGGTTTTAAAAACGTTTCATTAAGTAGAAGAATGTCGATACTTTTTTCATGTAACACGAGCTCGAGCTGCAAAGCTGCTGAATCGGTAGTTATGCCCTGAGCGTTCCAGTGCATAACCTTAACATTGTGTACAACAATGGTTTTATGTGGCATGTTTAAGCATCATACCCAAGACTCTCAATTTGTCAAACTTGGTTTGACATTTTTCCAATGCATCAACTGCATTAAAAAGTATTTCTAATAGTTTTTTATTAGATAAGTCATCGTTGTTGACACGAGCCTTGACTTTTGATACGTCAGAAAACAATTTATTTCCCTGGAAGTAATTATGAGCGTATCCTGGCATCTCTTGTCTTTGCAGTTGCGGGAAATTACTATCGTCCATTACGAAGTTGAAATTACGCCTCTTATCGGGGACTCGAGCTTTCGAGGTTATGCGCTGTCGAATCTCGATGTATTCCCTACGGCACGGGCATTTGGGGTCATCAGCCCGATGGTTCACGTTCCTGAGATTTTTCTTGACACAGTTGTGACATTTGTACACTACACTGCCATCATGAGAACTTTTGTTTAATGGGCAATCCGCAAAGTCGTGGTTACCCGAACAAGCTGCACATACTATCATTCTATTACAGTTTTTGGCACCATGACCATACATTGCACACTTAGTACACTGAGTTGGGCCCTTGTTACCCTTGTATGGCCTTCTCCAATAGACAGAAATGTTGGAGAAATATTTAATTTTTAAATCCTCACGCTTAGATACGTGTTGTCTATCAAATTCAATCAAATAAAGAGTGTCGTCCACGTTCGATTTCTTTGTTACAATTTCTTTTACACTTACGGGCGTAATATTATGTGTTTTTTTGAATTCGTTTATAATTGTTTCGTTTGATAGTCTAGGGAGACCGAATAACACCATCTTGTAAATATTATTGTTTTTTACCTCGTGTGTGTAAAAGTTCACCTTGGCCAGTTTCAGCGCCTCGACCGCCGAATTGTAGTGAATCATCGTGCTGGCCATTATTTTTGTGCCGATGGAGATTCTTTTGTAGGTGTACTTATCACCAAACAAACCCAGTACATTGCCGAAGCCGAAGTTGGCATCCACTATTATTGGGGGAATTCTTTCCTTTATTGGCTCGTCTTCTTCATCTTCATCCGACAGCAGATGAAATCTATTACTGGAGCCGGCCTCATCATTTGTTTTGGGCAACTTGTGCTTGGGCGTATTGCCCCAGAACTTCATTCTTTTTTGACTAGTCATAGTCGAAAAGTTTTATCTTTTTATAGATTTTAATTAAATAGAATTAAATAGTCTTTATTATTCGCAAGCAAAAATGCACGTTGTTAACAACTCAAGGCAGTGATGCCAATGAACCGCATTTTGTTATATTTTTTTATAGTCAAAAAGAAAAATTGTATACGAATTCACCTATAAGAAAATATTGGCTTATAGAAAAATTGTGCTTATAGTCCAAATGGCTCTATAGTCCAAAATTTGTGTGTAAATTTGACCGTGGATTATAAGCGAATTATACTGTATAATGAAAAGGTGCCTGATAGTGAGGAATATTAACCCACTATTACAACATAGAGGAATTTATTTTAAAATTTTGTATATGCAAAGCATCATTTTTCGAAATATATTGATCAAATGGATATTTATTTGGCTGACTCAAGTTCAAGTACTAGAGAATTAGAAGACATTTATTGCATTAGCAGAACGGAACTGTACTATTGTCAATCGTCACAGCACCATCATCAGCGTTCATGTGTATGTATGTATGTTTTATCACTCACTAAGTGGTAAAAAACAAGACAAACGAGCCATACATACATATACATATAAAGGATGATTTTTAAAAGCTTTCAGATTTGTTTAAAAAATATATAAAATTTAGATAAATGTATGGAATCTTTGAGTGGATAGGACGATCTAAATAATTCAATGTTTAAAGATGATTTCATGTAAATACTGACCACGGTTGCGCCTCAAATGGTTCGGTGCGCGCTTGTCCCTATAGACATGAACCTCAATATAGCCTCACAAAAAATATTCTAAAGACGTTAAACCACACGATCTAGAAGGTCAATTAACCGGATTCAAACGTGGTATTAACTGTTCACCGAACTCGCCTCTCAATTGGGCTATTGCTTCCCGTGCTGTGTGGCATGTGGCACCGTCTATTTGACACCTGACGTCAGCCAGGTCCAGCTCTTTTATTTTGTGAAAAAATTTTAATTGTTGCATGGTAGTACTCGCTATTTACCGTAACGTTTCTGCCTTCATCGTCTTTGCAAAAATACGGTCCAATGATGTCACCAGCCCATAATACACACCAAACAATGCATTTTTTGGAAGGCAATGCTTCTGGCTGCTCTTCACAACAAATACCGCAGTTTTGCTTGTTCATGTACCCATTCAACCAGAAATAAGCATCGTCGTTGAACACAATTTTCCGATAAAAAAGTGAACTGTGCACTTTCTTAAGCCAGCATGAATTTTGACAATAAAATTCAATGATATGCAAGCGTCGTTTGTTTGTAAGTCAAAACAGAAAACAGCAGAACTGCAGAACTGTCAAAAGAGAAAACAGCAGAACTGCCAAAAACAGTGTTGACAAAAAGAAATTTGCTAAAAATCACCCTTTATATCCTTTTATCGTATATGAAACAGCATCCATGAAAAACAATATATGTTCATTAATTACTGCAAATGCATTATTTATTATAGTGTTTCTATCCATGCAAATTAAATTGTTTGTTCAGAAAATTATTAAAAAAAATTAATTTTAATTTTTTTGGTTTATTCTTTATTCATTTAACTTCCTTATCTTACGGTATACTTAAGAGTAACTAAAACTATTGCAATGCTCACAATAAGTACTTGTTTTCAGTTTTAGAATTTTGTCCAAAAAGCATTTTGCATGAGAAAATAAATTTCGAAACCCAACACCTTTATTTTTGCTAGACATGTCGTCAGCATAAACGGTGGGAATGGTATGAACATAGATATGATTAAAATAAAAATAAAATAAAGTTAATCAAACACCTTAACTCCCCCCTTTGTAAAAATCAATCGTCCCGATTGTTCAAAGAACTGGCAGATCATTAACACTGCGAAATTCGGGGTTTATTTCATATTTAAAAGCTTTATCGCAACCTGATACCTTTGGATCTTTTGATTCCTTTTGTTCTTCACCAATGACATTTGTTATACTTATGTCTGGATTTGAAGTTCGTTTGAATTTATAGAACATCAGAGTTATGCTTGAAAGCAATATAATAAAAATTATTGAATTAATAGAAATCATCCATTTTCCTTTTGTTGATATTGAACTAATTCGTTCAATGTTATTTATTTTAAGATCTTTAATCATTTCTAGTGAAGGGACTTCTTCAATTTGTGTTTTATTTCCGGAGAGCTGTAGTACAGCTGGTAGTGGTTTGAAGGATGTAAGTTCTTTTGAGATATAAGTTCTATTATCTATTTCTATTGTATCATTATGGAATTGTATAATGTAAGTGTCTGATAATGCACATGGGGTTGTTTTCGCAACTTTTAAGAAACCTTTAAATTGGTTTAAAAGAATTGTCCCTGGATAGATTTCTTCCACAGAAAGAACATGCTGATTGTTTACGAAAGTACAATTGTGATTCTTGCTTGACAAAATTTGTGTTACACATTTTGTATTACTTATATCTAATAAATTATTTTTACTACAGATACTTAAATCATTAATTTGTTTACATTCTCCTCTTATTTCATAAATTTCATTCTTACATATGATATAGTTTTCAGTACTTAGCTTTATAATCTTATCATTTTTCTTAACAGCTTTAATTAATAACTTTTCACAAATAATCTGGTTAATAGCTGGCAAACTTACAATATATATTATTGTAGCATCGTTTGTGGCTACTCTGATATCAGCAAAACCTAAGGCTTCTTCCAGATTGCCGTAGGGAAACTTTTCTGAATCTAAAAATTTTCTTGCTTCATCCACTTCTTTTTCTGACAGTACAAACGAGTTTACAATGCCCAATTTTGCCCACTGCAAGGCATATTCTATATTGGTAATTTCTTCTTTAATAATTTTCATTCTTCCTGTTATAGTTTCCTCTGTAGATTTTTTTACTTCTTCTAAAGATTGAACTGTTTTTAATATTGTATTTGTAGTGTTAGTCAAAATGTTAATTTTTTCTATCGTATCCTTATTAATGATTCTCTGTAGTTCATGGTTGGTCAGTAGTCCGTTTAGTTTATCTAAGACTATTTGATGGTCTTCATGGTCTGGGGTACCAGCTATCCATTTCCATGTCGTTCCTATTAAATTGATCGACCGTTTTCTTTTAGGTTTTAGTCTTTTCAACTGGTCTTTTATTTGTTTAATGTCATGAAGTAAAAATGGAAGTGCTGGACTATTCATATGTATTTTATCCCTAATTTCTGAGGAAAGATATTCGACGAAGTCTTCATACTTAGTGTTGAGTGTTAGTATAATCCAATATTTGAATCTCCAGTTTACAAACCTGGAACACTGCTAAAAGCAGTATCAACAATTTGACCATAACCTAAAAATTTAAATTTAAAATAAATCAATTCTTAATGTTGCTTTTATGGATTATTCTGTTTCGTGAATGTATCTTTACTTTGTCCCCTAAATCTTCCCTAATTTTTTGTCTTTTAAAACGCGGTGCAAGTTTGTTTCTCTGTCCAATAATCTTCTCATAAATTACATCATTCGGTGGATAAGTCCTTGCGGTACTGTCCTTACTTCTCTGTAACATTTTTGCTTGCGCAGTTTTTAATTTACTAACTAAATTTGCATGTGCAATTTTATTAAAGAAAACATCGGTCGGTTTTTCTCCAGTTACTGAATGATATGACTGATTGTATTGCTGGCTTGCTCTATAAAAACACTCAGAGTCATCCAGCAAATTATATTCGCTTTTAATGCACCTTGCCAATTCTACCAAAGTGGAGTAAACTCTTTCCACTTGTCCATTTGTGGAGCTATGCCTTGGTGTACAGTAGTACAGTTCTATTCTTAACCTTTGCATCAGTGACTTAAACTGTGCTGTCGTAAAACCCGGTTCATTGTCCAGTGTGATTTTTTTTTACATTTGGAAAACTTTGAAGGACTTCCAATATTTTTTCACCCAAATTCAACTTATCATCAATCTGCTTAATTACTAGAAATTTTGAATAAGAATCAATACACGTAATGAATTTCATGTTTTGGGCATAGAAAATGTCCAAGTTCAGGTATTCACCTTCCCTTTCGGGAATAGGAGCCTTTTCTATTTTTATTTTTTGTGGATGTCTATTGTATTTTGATTTATTACAAATTTCGCAGTGCTTTATATACTGCTTGAAATGGTCTACCATTTTTGGCCAATAATATTGCTTGTATATTTGCCTACAATTTTCCTTGCAATTTCTATGGGCCCCGTTGTGAACCTGTTCAATAATAATTTCTTGGTCGTCTGTATTTGTGACGTCGACAGCAAAAATTTTTGTGTAAACAAATTTGTTAGTAAAAACATTTTTTACTGTTTCTTTAAAGTCGTACAAGTCCTCTGGTGTGCAATATACAGCCGTCACCAGACTTGGTTGTAAAAATTCCTTCAATATTGTCAAAAGATTCTCTCTGGAATCATATTCGATTATATGGCGAGTCCGACCAAAGTTGGTTACTGACTCCTGGATGGTAAAGTTATTCTTTGACAACAAAATCTGTTGCTTGAATTCATTCAATGGTTTGCCGGTTTCGGGTATAGGATTATTTTCGCTACTCTCAGCAGAATGTTGTGTTTCTGTGTTCGATGAATCGTCAGAAATATTATTTAAAACTTGTCTAGACAGAGCATCCGCCACTACATTACTTACTCCTGGCTTGTATATTATTTTTGGTGAAAACTCTTCGATAAAAAATCGCCATCTCTTTATTTTATGGTTCGGATTGCGTGTTGAAATAGCGAAAGACAGTGGTTGGTGGTCAGTATAAATTTCAAGATCTTTGACACCGCAGAGATAGTTTCTTAGTGTTTTTAATGACCAAACGAGAGCGTAAAGCTCTTTTTCGTTAGTGGCATAATTTGATTCAGTTGGAGTTAGTGTTTTTGAGATGAACGTAATTGGTTTACCTTCTTGTGTTAATACTGCTCCTATTGCAACGTTAGAGGCATCCGTAGTAAGTACAAACTTCTTTGAAAAATCAGGTTGTGTGAGTTCGACCTGATTTATTAAGAGATTTTTCAGTTTCTCAAAGCCATCAATGGCTTCGTTATCTAATTTTATTTCAGTTTTCTTTGACATGTGCTGAGAGATCCTTCCGTTCTCTGCGGTTAAATATTTCGTTAAAGGTCTTGCAATTGTTGCATAACCGGATATAAATTTTCTGTAGTACCCCGTAATTCCCAAAAAGCTTCTTAATTGCCTAAGTGTTGTTGGTTTAGGGTATTCTAAAATTGTTTGTGTTTTGTTTGGGTTAGTCTTAATGACATTATGGGCTACTATATAACCCAAAAACTCAACTTCTTGTTGAAAGAACTTGGATTTCTCCAAGGATATTTTCATGTGGGAATTTTTTAATGTTTCAATTATAGTTTGCAGGTGCTCAATATGGGCTTCAAGACTATCCGAGAAAACGATAATATCGTCCATGTAGACATGGCATATTTTGCCAATGAATTCTCGTAAGATATCGTCCATGGCTCTCTGGAAGATTCCAGGACCATTTTTTAAACCAAATGGCATCCTTACGAACTCATACTTTCCGTTGTTTACGGAAAACGCAGTTTTTTCAATGTCTTCTGGTTTCATCAATATTTGGTGAAAACCAGATTCAAGGTCTATTGTAGAGAAGAATTTGGCTCTTCCCAGATTTGAAAGAATTACATTGCAATCTGGAATTGGATACTTGTCCGCAATTGTTTGCTCATTAATTTTTTTATAATCAACAACCATCCGCATTTTTGGAGTGCCGTCTTCATTTGTACCTTTCTTTGGTACTACCCAGATCGGTGAATTATACGGGCTCTTACTTGGACGAATGATTCCATCCTTCAATAAATTCCCTATTTCTTTGTTTACAAAAGCATTGGCGGATAGAGGATAAGGATATTGGTTACTCCAGATTGGAGTTCCAACAATTGTTCTAATTTCCGCTTTA
The DNA here is from genome assembly GCA_963681545.1 of Germaria angustata. Lineage (NCBI taxonomy): Eukaryota > Metazoa > Arthropoda > Insecta > Diptera > Tachinidae > Germaria > Germaria angustata. Next base: position 78,992,373 of record OY812998.1, on the reverse strand, counting down.
ACATCCGTGCGAAATGGTAGCACGGTGTTTATACTAGAATGAGTTCTTTTTATATCATTCATTATATTATTTCGAAGTGTATCCACATCCAGAATATTGTTAAGTAAAGTATCCTTCGACTTTGCTTGGTTTGATTCTACATAAATATTTTCCTTATTTTTCCCATAAGTTATTGTTTCATTTTCTAAATTTATTGCAACATTTGCCCGTTTTAGCAGGCTTATACCTATTAACATGTCATATTCCATGTTATCCATTTCATAAAAACGCTCCTTAACGCCAAGTAATATTGTTTCATAGTAATGGGTCAGAATTGAAAAACCGTGAACTGTTTTCACTCGCTTTCCTACAACTAATTTTTGTCTATTCTGTAATATGTTCTTTTTACAGTAGCAGTTAGTTGCTCCTGTGTCAATTAAAATTTTTACTTTGCTCCCATTTAATTTAGTGCGGTAGAAGAAGGGGAGTCCAATCCTTCTTCTAAAAAAGCATTCTCCATTATATTATTGATTCTTTGAAATTTTTGTTGAGGCTGTGTGCTTTGTTGCACACTGAAAGGATGTTCACGCTTTACAGCTTGGTTGTAACCCAAAGGTCCCTTTCTATTGTCATAAAAAGGACGAGTAAAATGACGATTTGTATTTTGTTGAAAATTGTTGGTTGGCCTTTGCCACTTATTTAAGGACGAATCGACTTCCATTGGTACTGGAGCCGCATGGGGATTATGTTCAGCTCGATGGCGGGGATTATTTTGGAATCTGTGAGGTATGTTTGGAGCTAGCCTCAAAATGTTTTGGTTCCTATTGTTATTATTATGAGTCTGAGTGCGATCGAATTGCAAAGCAAAGGTAGCCCGGAGATTGTTTGATTCCAATTCCTGTGCTTTGGCCAATGCATTAGGCAAGTCATTGGGCGAAAGGGAAAAAAGAATATTTGATAGTGGGGCATTTAATCTTGTTATAAAAACCCTTAGGGCATATTGCCTGTTCTTATTGTTTAATACATGTGTTAAGTCCGAGTCAGTTCCGTGTGTCATGATAGTTTTATTAATCAGTCAAGTTAATCCCTGATTTACCTTATTGTAATATTCCAAGATAGTGGATTGTCCCTGTCTTATAACACTTAATTCTTGTTCTATTAGGTGAATAGGACGTTTGTCGGCGTATGCGAAATCCAGTCTACTCATAATAGCGTCAAAATTCAACACCGTCCCATGATTTGTCAACAAATCGTTTGCCTCTTCAATGATTTTGTTTCATAATATTGTTAAGGCGGCATAATATTTTCGGCTATTCTTAACATATAATCTCATCGAGTTATTAGCAGCTTCACGCCAGCTAACGTATGAATTTTTTCCACCGAATGTTGGCAAGGATTTTATTACGTCTAACGTTTCCTCGCACCTTACGGAATTATCAATAATTTGTGTCTTATATTCCGTAACTGTATTTGATTGTGTTAGGCGTCCTAAGTCTAATGTCAACTGATTTATTTTTGCCTGCAATGGGCCTATATGAGCCTCTATCAACTCCTTCATATGGTCTGTAGTAGTCACACTTCTGCTAGTTCTTAACGTACTAAATGACTCAATAAGCTTATCTAATTCTTTGGCTTGATCCAGCTTGCCACCAGATCTATAATGTTCTTTGTGAAAAATTATTTTTGAATACTTATTCACTTAATTTTATTTATTAATTAACACAATTTCTAAGATTTAATAATAAATTTCATTTCTCAACAAATTACAATAAAAAAACACAATCAAAATTACAATTAAAAACTTACTACTAAAAATAATCTTCTGGATTCTGGTGTATTCCTTGCGCTTGGTATAATAATTTGAATTCTGCTGTATTCCCCACGGTTGTAGTCCACTGCGTTATTAATGATGATTTCTTTTCCCTTGATTGATCCGAAAAAATGTATTTTCACAGTTTTGGTCTATTATTATTATTATTGTTTTTTTGTTTTTTTTTTTTGTTATTTTTTTATTTTTTTTAGAGTTTGTTTTTTCTTCCTTCAAGATTTGGTTTCGTCAAAGCACCTTCACAGAGATAATTTTATTTTCTAATCATTAGTTTTGGATTAGAATACTTGTTCACTTTGTCATATTTATAAAAAATTTTATGTTTATGAAATTTGTTTGTTTAAAAAAAATTTTATTGTTCTCCTTATTAAGTTTATATTTATTGGTTTTATGTTTATTTATTTTTATTATTTTTTTTCTCCTTTTCTAAAGGATACTTATTGAGGCTTTATTTCCTGGTTTTCTTTTTTTTAAGGATAATTTATCTTTTCTCCTCTATCAGGAAATATATTTGTCTTTTTTTAGATCACTCGACCGAATCCTTACTTTTTGTTTTCAGGATATTACTTCGACGGAGGATCTCGGTTGAGCCCCCAATTAAATTGTTTGTTCAGAAAATTATTAAAAAAAATTAATTTTAATTTTTTTGGTTTATTCTTTATTCCTTATCTTACGGTATACTTAAGAGTAACTAAAACTATTACAATACTCACAATAAGTACTTGTTTTCAGTTTTAGAATTTTGTCCAAAAAGTATTCTGCATGAGAAAATAAATTTCGAAACCCAACACCTTTATTTTTGCTAGACATGTCGTCAGCATAAACGGTGGGAATGGTATGAACATAGATATGATATTTTTTTATTTTTTTTAGAGTTTGTTTTTTCTTCCTTCAAGATTTGGTTTCGTCAAAGCACCTTCACAGAGATAATTTTATTTTCTAATCATTAGTTTTGGATTAGAATACTTGTTCACTTTGTCATATTTATAAAAAATTTTATGTTTATGAAATTTGTTTGTTTAAAAAAAATTTTATTGTTCTCCTTATTAAGTTTATATTTATTGGTTTTCTGTTTTTAAGGATAATTTATTTATTTTTATTATTTTTTTTCTCCTTTTCTAAAGGATACTTATTGAGGCTTTATTTCCTGGTTTTCTTTTTTTTAAGGATAATTTATCTTTTCTCCTCTATCAGGAAATATATTTGTCTTTTTTTAGATCACTCGACCGAATCCTTACTTTTTGTTTTCAGGATATTACTTCGACGGAGGATCTCGGTTGAGCCCCCAATTAAATTGTTTGTTCAGAAAATTATTAAAAAAAAATTAATTTTAATTTTTTTGGTTTATTCTTTATTCCTTATCTTACGGTATACTTAAGAGTAACTAAAACTATTGCAATGCTCACAATAAGTACTTGTTTTCAGTTTTAGAATTTTGTCCAAAAAGCATTTTGCATGAGAAAATAAATTTCAAAACCCAACACCTTTATTTTTGCTAGACATGTCGTCAGCATAAACGGTGGGAATGGTATGAACATAGATATGATTAAAATAAAAATAAAATAAAGTTAATCAAACACCTTAACTTGCATCTACTTTTAGATATTTTGAATCTGATTTAGTATCAAACCTACAATAAGACTAATTTATTGAAAAACACTATAAAATAGTAAAGCGTGCATTTTTTAAAATTTTAAGTAGAAATGAGAAACAAAAAATATCCAGCACAGATTGTCGTGTACTAAACACTCTACATCTTCGCCCCGTCTCTTACAAACTTATCTTTCTGTCTAATTTTCATAATTTAAGAGGCTTAAGCAGATCAACATATCTATGAGTGTTTATGTTTATCAACTCTCACCTTTTCAGCTTTTTTCAACTCCACTCGTTTAAAGAGATGAACAGTGCATTCTCATATGCGAAAACAATATAGAAATTAAAATTGTATACAATTACGCACATTTGTTTTGTACATGCGCACTGTGGCGCCTTTTCCCAAAAACCGTGGCAAAAATACAAAATTTGATAACAAAATTTTGTAAAATGAATGAACACATCGTATAAAGACCATTTTACTGATCAGAATTCGAAAACGTTTTTCTTAATTGGATAAGAATTATAGCTGGTGGAGCTGCTTAAAGTCGACAGTTTTTTAGAAAGTCCAAAAATGGTGATTTTGAGAAAAAAAAAGACATTTTAGAATTGAAGTATCAGAAATATTGCCATGTGATAACTACTTTTTTTGTATTGTTTTAAAGGTATATTCATTGTTTATTAAAAAAAGTAAGAAAATGTCCACCAGATACCCTACTTTTTCGGCAGTTGCCGTTTTTCAGACACCCTATATTTAGGTAGTTTTTACACATAAAATAGAGAATATCTAAAAATTGGCAAAAATGGTCACGCCCATATTTTCTTAGCATATTTACTACACAGTACTTTAAATAATTTAGTTAAATTGGGCTACAAAAATTTACAGGTTTTCTTGAAATTGGAAGAAAGATGTAACAATCTTATAGCCAGCGTTGCAACAGCCAAGATATTTTTGCAACCAAAATTAAAAAAAAAAATTGCCAAATAAGGAAAAAAGCTACCAAAATTTTAATATTTTTTGTATTTTATGTTATCTTACAGCACAAAAATGTAAATATAAGTGGAACTGAATGACATATTTTTGTTAATGTATGCATATGTGCCTACTTAAAAATATGTATGTAGATTTATTTCATTGAAATATATATAATCGTATAGAAAGATCAAATCTTAGTTTTCTTTTTTTACAAAAATAAGGGATAAATAACTTGTACTTTACGTTATAAAATGTATTTTATTACTAAAAGATAAAAAATTATGTTATATATGTAACAAAAATGCGTTCCAAATATGAAAAGAAATTATTCTCTCTATACAATTGTTTTCACTGCATCATTTGTTACTAATATTTATTGCTTCTCGTTAATGCGAAATTTTCGCAGTGACTTTTTCGCTACATTTTTCTTTAATTCTCTTTTAAGTTGATAGCCTTTGTACACCGTTCGTCAATAAAGTCTTGAAAAGTCACCATAAAAAGTCATAGTATGAATCCCATATAATTTTTTTTTCACTAATTTTTATTTATTGTATCTTCGTTAAACTGAACTAACAATAAGTATTCAAATCTTAAATATAGATATAATAATTGGGCCCAACCAGTGTCGGACATAAACTTAGTGATAGTAATTAATAATACATAAATGTAGTGTTAAGCACAAAAATATATTCAAAAGGTTTCATCTGGAGTATTGCGTATTAAGGCCGTAGTATCCCTCTTTTTTAAGCGGATGTGTCCAGTAAAGTTCAAGATGTTACGAGCAAGGGGATTAGGATGGGACTCGACTTTTGTTAAATATTTGCTTGCGTATTTTGCAATTTCAGCGGTCACAAGTGGCATATTTAAATCACGATGTAAAATTGAATTTTTGATGTACCATGGAGCTGATGTAATTAACCTTAAAATTTTGTTTTGCCTTCGTTGTATTCTCTCTACATTGGAAGCTGAAGCAGTGCCCCATAGCTGAATTCCGTAACACCATATGGGTTTCAAAAGCAACTTGTATATTAAAAGTTTACAATCTAGACTGAGGGTAGAATTTCTAACAATCAGCCAATGTATCTGGGTTAACTTAAGTTTCAATTGTGTCAACTTAGAATCAATGTGGTGTTTCCATGTGTTTAGCCTTAGTAATTTTTAAGGCGACGAATCAAAAACTCAAATAACTTATGAGTTTTATTATTAAAACTTTGGGTACTGGATTTAAAAATAATAACACTGTTACTTCGATTTGCGTATATTCACAAACTGTCTGTCTTTATTGTTTACATTCTTGTTTTTATATTATTACGTTCATTATATTATTCATTCATTATATTATTACATATGTACCTATAGAATATAGGTACATATGTTTGCACTTAAATAGCGGTATTTTGAAGAATTTTACTTAATAATTAAGTTTGATTATTTTTAATAAGAAATATAATAACAGTTAAAATTTATGCAAAGTATAAATTAAATTCTATTTAATTAAAAGTTGAATTCTATTTAATATTACGCTCCAACACCATGTAAGCCGTCGGTCAAGGTGTATACCAAGGTATTTCACCTGTGAATGTTGAGGAACAACTTGATTGTTGATTCGAATGGGGGGAACAAGTGTCTCTTCGTAGGGTAAATGTGACGTGAACACACTTTTGTTCATTTACTTTTATTCTCCATAAGTTCTACACATCGGGATGCCTCGTGAGGGTTTTCATGCATACTAAGGCAGGCTGTATCATCGGCAAATGTAGAGGTGAGGATATTACTGCTCAAAAGCATATCACAGGTATAAATCAAATACCCAGTATACTCCCCTGTGGCACACCGGATAAGATAGTTTCGGGCACACTCATGAAGTCTCCTTCCACAACAGTGAACTTCCGGGCAAGAATGTAACTTTCCAAAAGATTTACAAAATTTATTGGTAGATATGTCTTCAATTTTAAAATTAGGCCTTCATGCCACACTTTATCAAATGCTTGAGAAACATCAATAAAGAGAGAAACACAATACTTCTTTTCTTCAAATGTTCTTCTTATAAGATGAACCAATCTATGACATTGTTCAACGGTACTATGCTGACTTCTAAAACCAAATTGATGGTCCGGAATGCACCCATTATCAGTTAGAATTGGGGACAATTTTGTCATGAGCAGCTTTTCGAAGAGCTTTGAAATTGTTGACAGTAAACTTATTGGCCTATTTGACTCAGCCTTGGTAAGATCTTTGCCCACCTTTGGAATCATTTTGACCATGGCAAGTTTCCAGCTGTATGGATAATGCTCCAGTCGTAAAATGCCATTAAAAATAAATAACAGGATTCTAATAGCAATACGGCTCTTTGATCCACCATGGAACTACAGGAATGAATATATAATAGCAATACGAGGCAACTTCATCAGCATCTTGTTACTAATTCCATCAATACCCGGGGCCTTCTTTGGATTGGTTTCAGCAATTAGTTTTTGTACATCAAGCATCTTAAACTTTATGGGTCGAGGGGGTAGAGCAACTACACTCGGCAAATCAACAGCACCAGTACATGTGTTTGGGGTAAATACGTGTTTTAAATGTTCAGCAAATATGTTACCTTTTTCAGTATTTGTTCTTGCACAACCTCCGGTAGAGGTGCGCAGGGGTGGTTTAAACTCAACGGGTATTTTAAGTTTTCTAACGGCCCGCCACAGGGAGTCATTAGATGCTGCTGTAACACCGAGACCTTCCCGATAGTTTTAAAAAAAAACAGATTTTTCAGATGCAAGTAACTCTTGGAGTCGTTTAGTGCATTCTTTAAGTTTATTTTTATGTTGGGGTGATCTGCGCTGTTGCCATTCCCTTCTAGCTCTTCTTTCTTCACATACGAGACGTTGAATAACCGCAGAATAAATTCTGTTAAACCCAATCTGCGGATGGGAGGTAGTGGAATGTTTAGCAGCCTGTTTAATATTTTCGGTAAGATTGGCAATGTTAAATTCAATATCATCTGGAGTTCTTATCTTGATGTTTTCCATACAATGACTACTGAGATATTTTTTGAACCCCAGCCAATTAACATGATTCATCATCTTCATATATGGGTGAGGTAGGTCACTTCTTAGTGGGCTACAAATTGTAACGATCGTGGGAGATTGATCGGAGGAGAGATCATGATAAGCTTCAACATGAATTAAATCTCTAGAGATATCTTTCATGACGCAAAAATCTATAACATTTTTTTGTATGCCAGTAGGCCAGTAAGTGGGCTCCCCGCTCGAAATGACGTCCAAGCCCATTTTTGAAACTGTGTTGAAGAACGCTCGACCTCTAGGTGTAATAAGACGCGATCCCCAGAACGTATGTTTTGCATTGTAGTCGCCAGCTGCTAAGAAATAAGGTCCAAGAGTTTTGTAAAAATCCTCTTATTGATCCTCAGTGATTGAAAATCTGAGAGGAGAGTAAACTGTTGATATCACGAGATTTGTGCAAAAATTTTCGATGCAAATATTTGTTGCTTGTAGATGGTCTTCACAATTGTTCTCAAGAATATAGTGCTTGAGTCTTGACTTTATTAGAATTGCTGATCCTCCGCATGCTCTTCCTCTCGGGTCCTTTGTATCATATAAGGTGTAGCCACTCATTTTAAAAAGGCTTCTCGAAGCCAAATGAGTCTCAGATATCAATATTCTTCACCGTGAGGAAGTGCTCAAGTTCGTTTCTATGTTGGCGAATGCCGTTTGCGTTCCAGAAACATAACTTTAACGAGTTCATGGCTTGTTAAATGATATAAGTGATAAACAGTATTTTGCTGTGTCAATCAGGTAGGCATAATTATTACAATTTGTTAATTTATTTAAATTTAAGAACACATTATGAAAATAGGCAGGTAGTTTTAAAACTTGGTTTTTATACTAAGTAAAATAAAAACTGCAGTTGTATATAATCCAGTTAATTGTGATCTAGATTTATTTTCGCAAATCAGGTAGTTTGAACCTTTTTATTTTTGGGTATAAATTAATCTGCAATTGTGTAATGCAATCAGTTAAGGTTTTACTTTGCAAAAGTAGTGATCAGTACCAGAACTCATAATGTCATTTCAAAATACGGAATTGTTTGAGTTATTTAGAAAATCACATAATGAAAATGTATTTAATTTGGCTATTGTGGAAAAATTGCACGGTTTACCAGGATGCCACGAAAAGGATGTTAAAAACAAAAATCACTTTATATTTTAGGTTTAAGATTTCTCTTTATTTATGAACATTTTTCTTGTTTGTAATCCTTTTATTTAAATTTAAATAGGCTACTTAGTTCAATCATATTTTATAAGCCAAATTACATGTGATAGTTATCAAAGAACAAATTACACCAAAGACACACGTGTAAATCATTCTGACAAACACTAGCAGAACGGAACAACATGCTGTTTTCGAAAGCCGCTACACTTTCATCATCAGCGTTCTTGTGTTTGGTCCACTTTTGTGGTGTCAGTTGATGTATATTTTAGCTATTTATACAAACTTTTTCACTGCAAATAGAATACGTGAATTTTTTTGATTCATTCGTATTACAATCTGTGAAAACTTTTTTTGTAATGGAAAGCCCAAATTCCACCTCACTAACTTACAACAGTGTGGCCATTGTTATCTATTCTTTACCAACTATACACATGTTTTTTAATTTGCTTAGTTTGTTTTTAACTTATGACAAACTTTTTTGGTTTGTTACTATAAGTATGTATGTTTATTAATTTTTGCTACAAGCCATTAGCTTTGTTAATTTATATTTTAGGTTTAATTAATAAACATACATACTTATAGTAACAAACCAAAAAAGTTTGTCATAAGTTAAAAACAAACTAAGCAAATTAAAAAACATGTGTATAGTTGGTAAAGAATAGATAACAATGGCCACACTGTTGTAAGTTAGTGAGGTGGAATTTGGGCTTTCCATTACAAAAAAAGTTTTCACAGATTGTAATACGAATGAATCAAAAAAATTCACGTATTCTATTTACAGTGAAAAAGTTTGTATAAATAGCTAAAATATACATCAACTGACACCACAAAAGTGGACCAAACACAAGAACGCTGATGATGAAAGTGTAGCGGCTTTCGAAAACAGCATGTTGTTCCGTTCTGCTAGTGTTTGTCAGAATGATTTACACGTGTGTCTTTGGTGTAATTTGTTCTTTGATAACTATCACATGTAATTTGGCTTATAAAATATGATTGAACTAAGTAGCCTATTTAAATTTAAATAAAAGGATTACAAAAATCACTTTGTTTTCTTGGATATTCGTAAAAATGGCTTGCCTCAAAACGTACGACAAAAACCTTTATGGACAAGTATTCAGACTGGTTAAATAGAGTAACAACTTTTGAAAACATCGAAGAACCGCATATAGTATCTTTGGACAGCAGAAAAGGAAGACCTACTCAAACTATCAACGAGTGTTCGGAGTATACAAAAAAACGTAAACTTCAAAAAGATATATCTACATCAAATCTGTCAGAAGCGTTATGTGTTAAGTACGTAAAAGATAAAGATAAATCAAGGTCTGATATTACAGAAGCTGTGGAGCTTGCTAGCCCAGATCGACTGCGAAGGATTAAGGAAAGTATTCCAACTCCTCCGAATGCATTACCCACAAAGTATAGCATAGAAGAAGCCTTAGCGTTATTTATGGACTTGGGATTGTCAAAGGAGAAATATGATATTTTACGAAGCTCTTTAAAGAATCATAATGTGAATGTTCTTACTGGATATAAAAAGGTTACCTCTGACAAAAAAGAAGCAGTACCATGTAATGTAAAAGTTACTGAAGTATCAGCAGAAGTTGAACTGCAAGACTTAATGGATCATACATCTAAATGCTTAGTTCAAAGTTTTCCTGGAAAAGAAAGAGCATTACTTCCAGATAGGCTTACATTGATAAGCAAGTGGGGATGTGATAGATCATCTGGTCAAAGTGCTTACAAACAAACAATATCGACAACCGACATAACTATTACAGATGCAAATATGTTTATGGCTTCTATAGTTCCTTTACGACTTAGAAGTGAAATCTCTGAGCATTGAAAAAATCCTCGCCCATCGTCAGTCCATTTTTGCCGTCCGATATTTTTTAAATATGCAAAGGAGTCTTCAGAAATAATCAAGTCTACAGTAAACGATATAAAAAAGCAAAGTTACGAACTAAAGCCTTCTGTTATTGAAACGTAGAATGGAAAAAATGAATTTTGTCTTACAATGATTGATGGCAAAGTCTTAAATGTAATAACATATACTTCCTCAACTTTGAAGTGTGCAATTTGCAAAAAGTCATAGAAGGACTTTCAAAATTTTAATGGTTCAAGTGATGAGCAAAACTATGAATATGGAATTTCTCCGTTACATGCCAGAATTAGGTGCATGGAGTTTATTTTAAAATTAGCGTATACAATTCCGAGAGAAGGAGAAAGTTTTCATGAGAATGCAACACCAAAAGAAATACTAACTGCTCGAAAAAATATTATACAAAATGAATTTCTTAAGAACCTTGGACTAAAAATAGACTGCCCAAAGCAGGGTTATGGAAATAATAACGATGGTAACATGTCCAGATCGTTTTTTGAAAATGATTAGTTAACAGCCCAAATTACTGGTGTCGACAACCATATTATAAAAAGGTTGGCAGTTATTCTAAATGTTATAAACTCTAGAGAAATGGTAAATGGCCCAAAGTTTCAGGATTATGCATCAAAAACTGCCCAGCTTTTCGCTCAAAAGTACCCTGAGAAAAAACTTACTCCTACGATTTTGGCTCATGGCCAAAATTTAATTGAATATCAATGCTTACCAATTGGAGAGTTATCAGAAGAAACCCAGAAATGCAAAAACAAAGATTACAAGCACTTTAGATATGCGAATACTTGCAAAATTTCACGGATTAGACAGAATGAGGATCTTTTTAATATGTAATATAAATAAAAAGAGTTATGTTAATACAACATGTTATATTAGAGTAGCATTTTTTCTAGACTTCCCTATGAGAATGTCATTTAAAGCACAAAAATTTGTGTTTTAATGGTTTGAGAAATTTTAAAAGTGTCATTACTTCAAAATATATAATTTTTGCGACACGAAAAGTCAAAGGTGTCATCGTGTCGAATGCCTGTCACAATAAGGGGGCACTTATTTTGATCCTAAAAGATTTAAAAATCAAGTGTTTTTTCCCCATTACAAATTTCTTGGTAACTTCAAAAATTATGATGTTTTCAACAAAAAACCACTGTGCATAGTGCCTCCACAAAGCTATGGCCAATAATGATACTCATTTTTATTAAAATATCTTTCTTACCTTAAGAGTTATGATGTTTGTAATAAAAACAGTCGAAAACAGACACTGTGCACAGTGCCGCGCCTAACCTATGCCCGTGCAAATATATTAAAGCTAAAGGAGTTTCCTTTCAAATGCTTTTTAAAATTTTTAAATATTTTTATCAGTTCAAAAGTTATGATTTTTGCAACGAAAAAAGTCAAAAGGCCCCACTGTGATGCGGTTGCTTGAAGCAAATACATACATATGTTCGGTTGAAATTAAATAATTTCCAATAACGAAAAATTTACAAAATGCATGAAATTTGAGTGAAATCAATGAAAAAGAATTACAATTTCAAAAACCAATTGCGTTTCCTTGGGATTCTTCTTCAGGAAAAAAACTTATAAGGTACCATGCGATGGTAGGAAAATGATAAATAGATGTGACAAAGTATATGTGCATATATAGTACCACGAAGAATAAGTTAAAGACTAGTCTGGCATGACATAAGTCAGACGAGAAGTATAAGAATATTTTCACTTCACACAAAACAACTTTAACGAATAATTGTTTTAATTTTAATCATAATCCGGACTTTAAGAAAACATCAGGTTTGGTTATAGAGAGGAACTTTAAACAACGTTACATGCTAGAGATGCGTAATATTAATTTTCCAAATTATAAGATTATAAACTATAATGTTACTCATATGTTAAACTGTCCATGGATCGGATTTTAAATAATAAAAGAACTTTTTTTTGCAGTTTGAAAGGGACATGGGTATATGGAACCACAAAATATTTCGAAAGCAGCCGCAGTTGGTGAAGGAAGAAATGTCTGTCAAATTGTTTCGGATCTGGTATTCTCAATTCTACTCTGAAAACAGCAGCTCATTCATTGAAGCTTATGAAAGTTTAGATTGGTAATAGTTGTGCTAATTTGGGTGAAATAAAATACATATGTTAAATTTATTTAATACTAAGAGCCAGTTTTTTTACTTCGAACTAATTCAAAATGGTTAGGTAAGTACGTTAAAAAGTTTTCTAGAGTATTCATTGGATTGATTATTTCGTTAAGATGCTATATTGGAGGGTTAGTTCTTGTTGCCATTATTTCTACCCCCCATAGTTTTAAATAGGTTGTGGCGTGGTGTAGTGTTTAAAGATCTTGCCTACAAAACCGAGTACCCCAAGTTCGCTCCCTGGCAGAGGACAAAAATGTTCACCATGGTTTTTCAAGTTTTAAATATAAAGTGGCTTCAATCCCCTCCTAAAAATCCATCCACTAAGCCCCCTGAAAAATCCCTTCATTGAAAAGAGGATAAGATCATTACAAACAAAGGTCAGGCAGAGCCACCACCTGGGAAAAAGATAGGAATCAACAAATACCGCGGTTTCTCACCACTACACCAAATAAAGAGGGTGCGTTGTTTCTAGGCAACGACAGATGGAAGCCCCATTATCCTAGACCTGCTACAGTAGACCAACCATCTACTTAGCTAGAACAACAACCGATTACGAAACCAAACAATAACAATGCGAAAATAACTGCAACAACAACCCGTTTAAAGAAGCCCTAAGCCTTATATAAGAGATATATATATATATATATATATATATATATATATATATATATATATATATATATATATATATATATACATATATATATATATATATATATATATATATATATATATATATATATAAATATATATATATATATATATATATATATATATATATACATATACATGTATATATATATATATATATATATATATATATATATATATATATATATATATATATAAACTGATTATAAAAATCATATATATTAAAACGAGTTCGTGTTGAACCTTCGCAGTGAACGGACGTGTTAGCGGAGTTTTTTTTACAAACTAAACAAACAAAAATAAAAAAAATTTTCGTAATAAGTACTGATTGGTAACAAGTACTGATAATGTTAAATTTGCATTAATAAAATTTATCATTTAATCTGAAAAACAAAAACAAAATACCCCAAACAAAGTGACTGAGGAATACTCTGCATGAGTACCTCAAAAACAAACAATTGTGAAGGGAGTTCTAACGGCAGAAATGCCTATTTTACTGTGAGTTCTGATATTCTTAATGCTCACAATAAAAATAAAAAATCGGATGATAGTCTTTTTCTAACGGCAAAGCCCATTTTACGCGAGCGATCAACTTCGCTTACTCCAATGCCAAGTAGTGATTCGGTAACATTACCATTGCCTAGTTCATCTTTATTTAAGTCAGCGCCGTTATCCGCTCCGGGATCGTGTTCATCGCTTAAAGTTATTACGATAGACAATAGTATTCAGAAACCTAAGGTGCCTGTTGGAATGGGCAGATATATCACAGTGGTAAAGCGCGGGCGAAGCCCAAATTCTTCAAAGATCTCATCTGTTCCCAAGATATGCAGGGATATCGATGCAGCTAACCGTTTCAAAATATTGCAAGGTGACAGCGACAAACCAGAAGAATCCTCGAAAAAAACCTCGAAACCACCACCAATCTATCTTAGGCAAAAAAATTCTAACACACTTAAAAAAACTAATCTCGGTCATTGATGAAAAGGCATTTCACATTGTTCCAATAAAACGTGGTAACATTGACGAAACCAAAATCCAAATATATGAAGAAAAAGATTTCCGGAAAATGGTAAATGAATTTGAGAAAAATAAAATAAGTTTCTACACTTTCCAGTTTAAGAGTGCTAAAGTCCTACAGATCGTATTGAATGGCATAGATTCTTATGTTGTTCCTGAGGAAATAAAAGATGCTGTCACTCTCCAAGGAACTAAGGTTAAAAAATGTATCCAACATAATAAACAGGGAGAAGGTCCCCCAACCCTTATTTCGCGTTGAACTGAAGCCAAACGATGTAATATTGAAGAAAAATGAGACCCATTCCATTTATAACTTAAAATATCTCTTATATCGGAAAATCACAGTTGAAGAGCCACACAAGCGTTCAGGACCCGTACAGTGCCATAACTGTCAAGAATATGGCCATACGAAAAATTATTGCAAATTACCTACTGTTCGTGTTGTGTGCGGTGAATTGCACGAGACTGCCATTTGCAATAAGTCGAAGGACCAGAAGGAAAAAAAGTGCAGTAATTGTGGAAATAATCACATTGCTAACTACAGGGGATGTCCTGTATACTCTTTCGTTAAACAGGCTATGTGTCAAAAGCCTAAAGTAACCCCAGCGCAAACAGGAAATACGTACACCGCTACTTATCCTCCTATGGCCCAACCAATCTCTACACAAGTATCGTATGTTGACGCTGTGAAGATCAACTCAGTTCTCAGTCTGCGGATGGGAGGTAGTGGAATGTTTAGCAGCCTGTTTAATATTTTCGGTAAGATTGGCAATGTTAAATTCAATATCATCTGGAGTTCTTATCTTGATGTTTTCCGTACAATGACTACTGAGATATTTTTTGAACCCCAGCCAATTAACATGATTCATCATCTTCATATATGGGTGAGGTAGGTCACTTCTTAGTGGGCTACAAATTGTAACGATCGTGGGAGATTGATCGGAGGAGAGATCATGATAAGCTTCAACATGAATTAAATCTCTAGAGATATCTTTCATGACGCAAAAATCTATAACATTTTTTTGTATGTCAGTAGGCCAGTAAGTGGGCTCCCCGCTCGAAATGACGTCCAAGCCCATTTTTGAAACTGTGTTGAAGAACGCTCGACCTCTAGGTGTAATAAGACGCGATCCCCAGAACGTATGTTTTGCATTGTAGTCGCCAGCTGCTAAGAAATAAGGTCCAAGAGTTTTGTAAAAATCCTCTTATTGATCCTCAGTGATTGAAAATCTGAGAGGAGAGTAAACTGTTGATATCACGAGATTTGTGCAAAAATTTTCGATGCAAATATTTGTTGCTTGTAGATGGTCTTCACAATTGTTCTCAAGAATATAGTGCTTGAGTCTTGACTTTATTAGAATTGCTGATCCTCCGCATGCTCTTCCTCTCGGGCCCTTTGTATCATATAAGGTGTAGCCACTCATTTTAAAAAGGCTTCTCGAAGCCAAATGAGTCTCAGATATCAATATTCTTCACCGTGAGGAAGTGCTCAAGTTCGTTTCTATGTTGGCGAATGCCGTTTGCGTTCCAGAAACATAACTTTAACGAGTTCATGGCTTGTTAAATGATATAAGTGATAAACAGTATTTTGCTGTGTCAATCAGGTAGGCATAATTATTACAATTTGTTAATTTATTTAAATTTAAGAACACATTATGAAAATAGGCAGGTAGTTTTAAAACTTGGTTTTTATACTAAGTAAAATAAAAACTGCAGTTGTATATAATCCAGTTAATTGTGATCTAGATTTATTTTCGCAAATCAGGTAGTTTGAACCTTTTTATTTTTGGGTATAAATTAATCTGCAATTGTGTAATGCAATCAGTTAAGGTTTTATTTTGCAAAAGTAGTGATCAGTACCAGAACTCATAATGTCATTTCAAAATACGGAATTGTTTGAGTTATTTAGAAAATCACATAATGAAAATGTATTTAATTTGGCTATTGTGGAAAAATTGCACGGTTTACCAGGATGCCACGAAAAGGATGTTAAAAACAAAAATCACTTTGTTTTCTTGGATATTCGTAAAAATGGCTTGCCTCAAAACGTACGACAAAAACCTTTATGGACAAGTATTCAGACTGGTTAAATAGAGTAACAACTTTTGAAAACATCGAAGAACCGCATATATCTTTGGACAGCAGAAAAGGAAGACCTACTCAAACTATCAACGAGTGTTCGGAGTATACAAAAAAACGTAAACTTCAAAAAGATATATCTACATCAAATCTGTCAGAAGCGTTATGTGTTAAGTACGTAAAAGATATAGATAAATCAAGGTCTGATATTACAGAAGCTGTGGAGCTTGCTAGCCCAGATCGACTGCGAAGGATTAAGGAAAGTATTCCAACTCCTCCGAATGCATTACCCACAAAGTATAGCATAGAAGAAGCCTTAGCGTTATTTATGGACTTGGGATTGTCAAAGGAGAAATATGATATTTTACGAAGCTCTTTAAAGAATCATAATGTGAATGTTCTTACTGGATATAAAAAGGTTACCTCTGACAAAAAAGAAGCAGTACCATGTAATGTAAAAGTTACTGAAGTATCAGCAGAAGTTGAACTGCAAGACTTAATGGATCATACATCTAAATGCTTAGTTCAAAGTTTTCCTGGAAAAGAAAGAGCATTACTTCCAGATAGGCTTACATTGATAAGCAAGTGGGGATGTGATAGATCATCTGGTCAAAGTGCTTACAAACAAACAATATCGACAACCGACATAACTATTACAGATGCAAATATGTTTATGGCTTCTATAGTTCCTTTACGACTTAGAAGTGAAATCTCTGAGCATTGAAAAAATCCTCGCCCATCGTCAGTCCATTTTTGCCGTCCGATATTTTTTAAATATGCAAAGGAGTCTTCAGAAATAATCAAGTCTACAGTAAACGATATAAAAAAGCAAAGTTACGAACTAAAGCCTTCTGTTATTGAAACGTAGAATGGAAAAAATGAATTTTGTCTTACAATGATTGATGGCAAAGTCTTAAATGTAATAACATATACTTCCTCAACTTTGAAGTGTGCAATTTGCAAAAAGTCATAGAAGGACTTTCAAAATTTTAATGGTTCAAGTGATGAGCAAAACTATGAATATGGAATTTCTCCGTTACATGCCAGAATTAGGTGCATGGAGTTTATTTTAAAATTAGCGTATACAATTCCGAGAGAAGGAGAAAGTTTTCATGAGAATGCAACACCAAAAGAAATACTAACTGCTCGAAAAAATATTATACAAAATGAATTTCTTAAGAACCTTGGACTAAAAATAGACTGCCCAAAGCAGGGTTATGGAAATAATAACGATGGTAACATGTCCAGATCGTTTTTTGAAAATGATTAGTTAACAGCCCAAATTACTGGTGTCGACAACCATATTATAAAAAGCTTGGCAGTTATTCTAAATGTTATAAACTCTAGAGAAATGGTAAATGGCCCAAAGTTTCAGGATTATGCATCAAAAACTGCCCAGCTTTTCGCTCAAAAGTACCCTGAGAAAAAACTTACTCCTACGATTTTGGCTCATGGCCAAAATTTAATTGAATATCAATGCTTACCAATTGGAGAGTTATCAGAAGAAACCCAGAAATGCAAAAACAAAGATTACAAGCACTTTAGATATGCGAATACTTGCAAAATTTCACGGATTAGACAGAATGAGGATCTTTTTAATATGTAATATAAATAAAAAGAGTTATATTAATACAACATGTTATATTAGAGTAGCATTTTTTCTAGACTTCCCTATGAGAATGTCATTTAAAGCACAAAAATTTGTGTTTTAATGGTTTGAGAAATTTTAAAAGTGTCATTACTTCAAAATATATAATTTTTGCGACACGAAAGGTCAAAGGTGTCATCGTGTCCAATGCCTGTCACAATAAGGGGGCACTTATTTTGATCCTAAAAGATTTAAAAATCAAGTGTTTTTTCCCCATTACAAATTTCTTGGTAACTTCAAAAATTATGATGTTTTCAACAAAAAACCACTGTGCATAGTGCCTCCACAAAGCTATGGCCAATAATGATACTCATTTTTATTAAAATATCTTTCTTACCTTAAAAGTTATGATGTTTGTAATAAAAACAGTCGAAAACAGACACTGTGCACAGTGCCGCGCCTAACCTATGCCCGTGCAAATATATTAAAGCTAAAGGAGTTTCCTTTCAAATGCTTTTTAAAATTTTTAAATATTTTTATCAGTTCAAAAGTTATGATTTTTGCAACGAAAAAAGTCAAAAGGCCCCACTGTGATGCGGTTGCTTGAAGCAAATACATACATATGTTCGGTTGAAATTAAATAATTTCCAATAACGAAAAATTTACAAAATGCATGAAATTTGAGTGAAATCAATGAAAAAGAATTACAATTTCAAAAACCAATTGCGTTTCCTTGGGATTCTTCTTCAGGAAAAAAAACTTGTAAGGTACCATGCGATGGTAGGAAAATGATAAATAGATGTGACAAAGTATATGTGCATATATAGTACCACGAAGAATAAGTTAAAGACTAGTCTGGCATGACATAAGTCAGACGAGAAGTATAAGAATATTTTCACTTCACACAAAACAACTTTAACGAATAATTGTTTTAATTTTAATCATAATCCGGACTTTAAGAAAACATCAGGTTTAGATGATGCGTAATATTAGAGATGCGTAATATTAATTTTCCAAATTATAAGATTATAAACTATAATGTTACTCATATGTTAAACTGGCCATGGATCGGATTTTAAATAATAAAAGAACTTTTTTTTTTGCAGTTTGAAAGGGACATGGGTATATGGAACCACAAAATATTTCGAAAGCAGCCGCAGTTGGTGAAGGAAGAAATGTCTGTCAAATTGTTTCGGATTTGGTATTCTCAATTCTACTCTGAAAACAGCAGCTCATTCATTGAAGCTTATGAAAGTTTAGATTGGTAATATTTGTGCTAATTTGGGTGAAATAAAATACATATGTTAAATTTATTTAATACTAAGAGCCAGTTTTTTTACTTCGAACTAATTCAAAATGGTTAGGTAAGTACGTTAAAAAGTTTTCTAGAGTATTCATTGGATTGATTATTTCGTTAAGATGCTATATTGGAGGGTTAGTTCTTGTTGCCATTATTTCTACCCCTCATCGTTTTAAATAGGTTGTGGCGTGGTGTAGTGTTTAAAGATCTTGCCTACAAAACCGAGTACCCCAAGTTCGCTCCCTGGCAGAGGACAAAAATGTTCACCATGGTTTTTCAAGTTTTAAAAATAAAGTGGCTTCAATCCCCTCCTAAAAATCCATCCACTAAGCCCCCTGAAAAATCCCTTCATTGAAAAGAGGATAAGATCATTACAAACAAAGGTCAGGCAGAGCCACCACCTGGGAAAAAGATAGGAATCAACAAATACCGCGGTTTCTCACCACTACACCAAATAAAGAGGGTGCGTTGTTTCTAGGCAACGAAAGATGGAAGCCCCATTATCCTAGACCTGCTACAGTAGACCAACCATCTACTTAGCTAGAACAACAACCGATTACGAAACCAAACAATAACAATGCGAAAATAACTGCAACAACAACCCGTTTAAAGAAGCCCTAAGCCTTATATAAGAGATATATATATATATATATATATATATATATATATATATATATATATATATATATATATATATATATATACATATATATATATATATATATATATATATATATATATATATATATATATATATATATATAAATATATATATATATATATATATATATATATATATATATATATATACATATACATGTATATATATATATATATATATATATATATATATATATATATATATATATATATATATATATATATATAAACTGATTATAAAAATCATATATATTAAAACGAGTTCGTGTTGAACCTTCGCAGTGAACGGACGTGTTAGCGGAGTTTTTTTTACAAACTAAACAAACAAAAATAAAAAAAATTTTCGTAATAAGTACTGATTGGTAACAAGTACTGATAATGTTAAATTTGCATTAATAAAATTTATCATATAATCTGAAAAACAAAAACAAAATACCCCAAACAAAGTGACTGAGGAATACTCTGCATGAGTACCTCAAAAACAAACAATTGTGAAGGGAGTTCTAACGGCAGAAATGCCTATTTTACTGTGAGTTCTGATATTCTTAATGCTCACAATAAAAATAAAAAATCGGATGATAGTCTTTTTCTAACGGCAAAGCCCATTTTACGCGAGCGATCAACTTCGCTTACTCCAATGCCAAGTAGTGATTCGGTAACATTACCATTGCCTAGTTCATCTTTATTTAAGTCAGCGCCGTTATCCGCTCCGGGATCGTGTTCATCGCTTAAAGTTATTACGATAGACAATAGTATTCAGAAACCTAAGGTGCCTGTTGGAATGGGCAGATATATCACAGTGGTAAAGCGCGGGCGAAGCCCAAATTCTTCAAAGATCTCATCTGTTCCCAAGATATGCAGGGATATCGATGCAGCTAACCGTTTCAAAATATTGCAAGGTGACAGCGACAAACCAGAAGAATCCTCGAAAAAAACCTCGAAACCACCACCAATCTATCTTAGGCAAAAAAATTCTAACACACTTAAAAAAACTAATCTCGGTCATTGATGAAAAGGCATTTCACATTGTTCCAATAAAACGTGGTAACATTGACGAAACCAAAATCCAAATATATGAAGAAAAAGATTTCCGGAAAATGGTAAATGAATTTGAGAAAAATAAAATAAGTTTCTACACTTTCCAGTTTAAGAGTGCTAAAGTCCTACAGATCGTATTGAATGGCATAGATTCTTATGTTGTTCCTGAGGAAATAAAGGATGCTGTCACTCTCCAAGGAACTAAGGTTAAAAAATGTATCCAACATAATAAACAGGGAGAAGGTCCCCCAACCCTTATTTCGCGTTGAACTGGAGCCAAACGATGTAATATTGAAGAAAAATGAGACCCATCCCATTTATAACTTAAAATATCTCTTATATCGGAAAATCACAGTTGAAGAGCCACACAAGCGTTCAGGACCCGTACAGTGCCATAACTGTCAAGAATATGGCCATACGAAAAATTATTGCAAATTACCTACTGTTCGTGTTGTGTGCGGTGAATTGCACGAGACTGCCATTTGCAATAAGTCGAAGGACCAGAAGGAAAAAAAGTGCAGTAATTGTGGAAATAATCACATTGCTAACTACAGGGGATGTCCTGTATACTCTTTCGTTAAACAGGCTATGTGTCAAAAGCCTAAAGTAACCCCAGCGCAAACAGGAAATACGTACACCGCTACTTATCCTCCTATGGCCCAACCAATCTCTACACAAGTATCGTATGTTGACGCTGTGAAGATCAACTCAGTTCTCAGTCTGCGGATGGGAGGTAGTGGAATGTTTAGCAGCCTGTTTAATATTTTCGGTAAGATTGGCAATGTTAAATTCAATATCATCTGGAGTTCTTATCTTGATGTTTTCCGTACAATGACTACTGAGATATTTTTTGAACCCCAGCCAATTAACATGATTCATCATCTTCATATATGGGTGAGGTAGGTCACTTCTTAGTGGGCTACAAATTGTAACGATCGTGGGAGATTGATCGGAGGAGAGATCATGATAAGCTTCAACATGAATTAAATCTCTAGAGATATCTTTCATGACGCAAAAATCTATAACATTTTTTTGTATGTCAGTAGGCCAGTAAGTGGGCTCCCCGCTCGAAATGACGTCCAAGCCCATTTTTGAAACTGTGTTGAAGAACGCTCGACCTCTAGGTGTAATAAGACGCGATCCCCAGAACGTATGTTTTGCATTGTAGTCGCCAGCTGCTAAGAAATAAGGTCCAAGAGTTTTGTAAAAATCCTCTTATTGATCCTCAGTGATTGAAAATCTGAGAGGAGAGTAAACTGTTGATATCACGAGATTTGTGCAAAAATTTTCGATGCAAATATTTGTTGCTTGTAGATGGTCTTCACAATTGTTCTCAAGAATATAGTGCTTGAGTCTTGACTTTATTAGAATTGCTGATCCTCCGCATGCTCTTCCTCTCGGGTCCTTTGTATCATATAAGGTGTAGCCACTCATTTTAAAAAGGCTTCTCGAAGCCAAATGAGTCTCAGATATCAATATTCTTCACCGTGAGGAAGTGCTCTAGTTCGTTTCTATGTTGGCGAATGCCGTTTGCGTTCCAGAAACATAACTTTAACGAGTTCATGGCTTGTTAAATGATATAAGTGATAAACAGTATATTGCTGTGTCAATCAGGTAGGAATAATTATTACAATTTGTTAATTTATTTAAATTTAAGAACACATTATGAAAATAGGCAGGTAGTTTTAAAACTTGGTTTTTATACTAAGTAAAATAAAAACTGCAGTTGTATATAATCCAGTTAATTGTGATCTAGATTTATTTTCGCAAATCAGGTAGTTTGAACCTTTTTATTTTTGGGTATAAATTAATCTGCAATTGTGTAATGCAATCAGTTAAGGTTTTACTTTGCAAAAGTAGTGATCAGTACCAGAACTCATAATGTCATTTCAAAATACGGAATTGTTTGAGTTATTTAGAAAATCACATAATGAAAATGTATTTAATTTGGCTATTGTGGAAAAATTTCACGGTTTACCAGGATGCCACGAAAAGGATGTTAAAAACAAAAATCACTTTGTTTTCTTGGATATTCGTAAAAATGGCTTGCCTCAAAACGTACGACAAAAACCTTTATGGACAAGTATTCAGACTGGTTAAATAGAGTAACAACTTTTGAAAACATCGAAGAACCGCATATATCTTTGGACAGCAGAAAAGGAAGACCTACTCAAACTATCAACGAGTGTTCGGAGTATACAAAAAAACGTAAACTTCAAAAAGATATATCTACATCAAATCTGTCAGAAGCGTTATGTGTTAAGTACGTAAAAGATAAAGATAAATCAAGGTCTGATATTACAGAAGCTGTGGAGCTTGCTAGCCCAGATCGACTGCGAAGGATTAAGGAAAGTATTCCAACTCCTCCGAATGCATTACCCACAAAGTATAGCATAGAAGAAGCCTTAGCGTTATTTATGGACTTGGGATTGTCAAAGGAGAAATATGATATTTTACGAAGCTCTTTAAAGAATCATAATGTGAATGTTCTTACTGGATATAAAAAGGTTACCTCTGATAAAAAAGAAGCAGTACCATGTAATGTAAAAGTTACTGAAGTATCAGCAGAAGTTGAACTGCAAGACTTAATGGATCATACATCTAAATGCTTAGTTCAAAGTTTTCCTGGAAAAGAAAGAGCATTACTTCCAGATAGGCTTACATTGATAAGCAAGTGGGGATGTGATAGATCATCTGGTCAAAGTGCTTACAAACAAACAATATCGACAACCGACATAACTATTACAGATGCAAATATGTTTATGGCTTCTATAGTTCCTTTACGACTTAGAAGTGAAATCTCTGAGCATTGAAAAAATCCTCGCCCATCGTCAGTCCATTTTTGCCGTCCGATATTTTTTAAATATGCAAAGGAGTTGTTAACACCAAACGTCTTAAAACATTAAATCATATTCAAATTAAACGCGGTTAATTTCAATCCCATAAGTAATCATAAACGAAGGCTGATTGCTCTTAATTTTATCCAACTGTTCTCACTTGCAAGAGGTGAATATTGTCATTTTATGTTTTTTAGTCAAGGATACTTACTTCCGCATATAATATATAATAGTTAAATCATTGTTAATCCAATCTCTGAATGGGTAAGATCTCCTAATAAACTCTATTTAAAATCCTAATATATCCTTATTTCCTTTGTTTCATGGATAATTGAGAAAACAAATACTTATATTTGTTTTTCCTTGGCTCTGAAAGTGTTTCCAGTAGCATAGATTCCCAGCTGCATTGATATACCTAGCATCCTTATTTCAAATTTAACATTGGTCCTTCGAGCCGGATAATTACATTGGAAACGCAAACTCTCAGAGAATTCTGCTCAATCACTCATTGGAGATCTTAATAGCACTCACACAATTATTCTACTCTTCACAGGTTCGTTTGATTTTTTCTTTCTTACTTAGTTTATTTCTTTTAACTGTGCTTTAATGTGAAGAACTACTTACATTGTTTAAATTACAAAAAAAAATAAAATTCATTTCTTTGAAATTAATATAATTATTAGTAATATTATAATATTACAAACTGAAAATATTAAAGTGAACAGTGTTACATGCAAATCCATTTATGCATAGAGAAAAGAACACGATCAAGTGTCTGAAATATACATACTACATACATATATTGGATACAGTGAAACTCAGCACAAACAAGAGGAATACATCGCCAAACACTTCTTAGGACGAGTGTGAGATAAAAGGTATATATTGTACATAATAATTTTTTTTCCATGCGAAATTATTATGTTAAATATCCATTAAAAGTATTTTCACATAAATATAAATCGTTTCACATATGCCAAATGTAGAGTGCTTTCACATTCCTACAAGTTCATAACTGTTCATACATATTTGCATTAATACATTCCAATATAAGAATATTTCTCTTCCAGAAATAAAATTTTATTTCTGCTTTAATTGTTGTTTTTTTGCATATTCCGCAATAAAGTTTATTCTCTCATTTATGAAATATACTTATATTATTCACTCTTACTTTTTCTCAATCAACAAAAAAAAAAATGCACTCACAGTACTCTTAAAAAAGAAAAAAAGTGTTTTTGTTGATCTCATACTAAATTATGCTTTCCATTATTGATCTCTTATGCTGGACTTGAGTACATTTATATATTTCCAAAATTTCATTTATTTTTTTTTTGCAATTTTAAACCTTTTAAAACCGTTGCTTTGCATTGAATCGTAATCCAACACATTCCTGCATATTTGAAGACTCTAACATAAAGATTTTGATTTGTTTTGATATTTGTGCTTTAAAGTTAACAAATGTAAAAAAGTTCCTTTAATTTTAAAGCATTAAAATCGCTACTTTAAATTTAATAGACATAAGTACGTACTTGTCTATACATATACTTATTCGTTGTGTTTGTCGGTGCTAAGCGGGTTAATCTACATAAATATTCCAACTTGTGATTGCATTTCCAACATAAAATAGGGTAGTTCATTTTATTTCCTTTTACGTGACATTATTTTTAATTTGTTCTATAAATAAAATATGAACAAGAAACATTATTAATTATTTCCTAAACTACTATCTTCCAAATATTGGCAAAAGTTTGTTTTATAAATACATCCCGAAAAATTTTATTGAATATAACGGAAAAAATATATGCATTTAATATTTGTCCATATATAAAGAAAATATTTTTTCGATAAAGCTGTATTTGTTGACCTATGATTTATAATGTTGTCTAAAGCTATTTTTCTTCCGGCTTGAGGTCAATTTTTTTTTCCAAAAGTTTTATAAATAAAAAAACCACTTTTTATTTGTTTTTTTTCTCGTCATTTATTAATGTTTTTACCAATATTTCGATCAACTTCGTTGATCATCATCAGGGGACTAAAAGCTTTTTATTTTGTACTATGTTTATTTATTAAATTTCTATATATTTGCGCGCAACTCTCAACGTCTCTCTTATAGTTTAATCTCTTTTCGGTTGGTACATTAATAATATGTAGCATTTCCAGAGTATATCTCTTTTTGTAGTTGTTTTCTCTTTGTAATATTTTTAAATTTTTAAAGTCTGGTTTGTGTCCCGTTGCTGCACAATGGGCGGCAAGTGCTGTTTTTGGTACTTCAGAATTTTTAATTATTTTTATGTCCGATTTATGGGATGCCAGTCTTGTCTTTAATTTTGACTGTGTAGTTCCAACATATACTTTTGGACACATATTGTTCCCGTCTCCATTGCAACCGATATGATAAACCAAATTCGATTCTTCTTCTTTCTCCCGTTTTGATTTTGTATTACTGAACAACTGGTTATTAGTATTATAATTTTTGAACGCTAAGGTGTTTTTTTCTTTGTTGTAAATGTTTGATTGTTTTAATCTTTCAGAAAAACCTGGTATGTAAATTGTAGATTTATATATCTTTGGCGATTTTGTAACTTTTTCATTTTGTTTGTTTTGTATGTTCGTTACTTGTTTTACTAAATCGTCAATAGTTGGTTTTGGAAAATCATTAGCCTGTAATATATTTTTAATTTTATGTATATTCTTCTCATGAAAACTCTCATGGCTTATATTTAAAACTCTTTTTATAAAATTTTTCGCGGTGTTTATTATAACTCTTCTCGGATGCTTCGAATAGAAATTAATTAATCGGTCTGAGCACATAGGTTTCTGGTACCAATCTAACTTAAGTACTGAATTCCGTCTGATTATGATGCAATCAAGATATGGTAGTTTATTATTATTTTCTATTTCCATTGTAAACTGGATTTGGTTATTATAAGTATTTAGTTTTGTTAACGTCTCCTCTACCTTGTTTGATCTGACTATGGCGAATAAGTCATCTACGTACTTTGTAATTATGCGTGGCTTGATTTCCATTTTCTCTACGGTTGCGTTCAAAAGTTCTTCCATTAAAATATCGGCTATTATCGGTGAGATAGGTGAACCCATTGGCATTCCCTTCCTTTGCTCATAACATAAATTCTTGTATTTAAAATAACGGTTTTCTTTGGCGCAAAAATATAAAAGTTCCATGAAATCACCTTTTGAAATTTTTGTAAAGTTTTGTAATATATTCCATTTACTTTCAATGATTTTTAATGCGAGATTAACTGGGATACTAGGGAAGAGGGAGACAACATCAAAAGAGATGAGAACTTCATTATCTTGTATTTTAATGTTATTAATTCTTTGTTTGAACTCTACTGCATCTTTTACATTGTAGGTCGAATCCCTAGTTAAGTTTTTCAGAATATCCGCCAAGTACTTAGATAACCTATGTGATGGTGAATTAACTGATGAGCATATCGGTCTAAGTGGGTTGTCAACTTTATGAATTTTGGGCAATCCATATATCCTCGGTGGAACTGCGGTTTTTACGGTTAATCTGCTCTTTTCGGACAAATTTATACTGTTTGTGTTAACCAGTTTTTCGATGAGGGTATTATTTTTATTCTGTAACACCATTGTTGGGTCTTTTTGAAGACGCTTATATGTACAAAGATTTCCAACTATATTGTTAATTTTTGTTTCATAGTCAGTTTTCTTCATTGCTACTGTAACATTTCCCTTATCAGAATTCAATATAAGTATATCATCATTTTGTTGTAAAAATCGTCGAACTTGTCCCACTGTGTCTAAAATATAAGTGTCTCTTTTATTATGTTTGTACTTGTGTATGTGGTCGTCAATTAATGATACTAGGTTCGCTCTAGATATCTCTTGTTGTTCTTTATTGTCATTAGTTTGTACGCACTCTTCACCATCAATAATACATTTAAACAAGGGGAAAGTTTTTGTTGCATTTGGTAATGCAAATTTTGGTCCTAGATATAGGAGCCACTGCACGTTTGTTGGTATTTGTTTATCTGTTTTATTTACAAACCAATGTTTGTTGTATTTGAAATTGATATCTTTATATTGGTTCTCTTTTAGTTTTTCAAATTTCCTTATTTGCGTTTGCTTTCTTTTTTCCAACAAGCTTGTAGCAATTTTGTTCTCACTTTCAAATAAAGTTTGTGTATCGTTTTTGTCCATCAGCTCTTCCAATTTAATTCTTGTCAAGTTGAGAGTGTGTTTGTAGTGGATTATTTGTTTATGTTTCTGATTAATCATCAGTTTTAGAATTTTTACATGAAAATTATAAATATGTCTTTTCAAACTTTTTCCAAGCTCTAGCGGCATTTTTTCTTTAACTTTAAAAAGGTTGTCAATATGTTTGGTTGTGTTGTAAATGCAATTCGGGATGATACTTGATTGCCTACATTTGATGAAAAACGTTACTGACGTTTGAATATTTATCAGATTCTTGTTCTGTTTGGTGTAATTCTTGAGAATGTTGATTGTGTATTTGTCATATTTTTGTTTGATGCTTTTGTAAAAAGCCATTGTGACTTCTAATTGCGGTGTGCCTTGCGTTGAATACTCGATAAAGGTGTATTTGTTGACCTATGATTTATAATGTTGTCTAAAGCTATTTTTCTTCCGGCTTGAGGTCAAATTTTTTTTTCTCCAAAAGTTTTATAAATAAAAAAACCACTTTTTATTTGTTTTTTTTTTCTCGTCATTTATTAATGTTTTTACCAATATTTCGATCAACTTCGTTGATCATCATCAGGGGACTAAAAGCTTTTTATTTTGTACTATGTTTATTTATTAAATTTCTATATATTTGCGCGCAACTCTCAACGTCTCTCTTATAGTTTAATCTCTTTTCGGTTGGTACATTAATAATATGTAGCATTTCCAGAGTATATCTCTTTTTGTAGTTGTTTTCTCTTTGTAATATTTTTACATTTTTAAAGTCTGGTTTGTGTCCCGTTGCTGCACAATGGGCGGCAAGTGCTGTTTTTGGTACTTCAGAATTTTTAATTATTTTTATGTCCGATTTATGGGATGCCAGTCTTGTCTTTAATTTTGACTGTGTAGTTCCAACATATACTTTTGGACACATATTGTTCCCGTCTCCATTGCAACCGATTTGATAAACCAAATTCGATTCTTCTTCTTTCTCCCGTTTTGATTTTGTATTACTGAACAACTGGTTATTAGTATTATAATTTTTGAACGCTAAGGTGTTTTTTTCTTTGTTGTAAATGTTTGATTGTTTTAATCTTTCAGAAAAACCTGGTATGTAAATTGTAGATTTATATATCTTTGGCGATTTTGTAACTTTTTCATTTTGTTTGTTTTGTATGTTCGTTACTTGTTTTACTAAATCGTCAATAGTTGGTTTTGGAAAATCATTAATTTTATGTATATTCTTCTCATGAAAACTCTCATGGCTTATATTTAAAACTCTTTTTATAAAATTTTTCGCGGTGTTTATTATAACTCTTCTCGGATGCTTCGAATAGAAATTAATTAATCGGTCTGAGCACATAGGTTTCTGGTACCAATCTAACTTAAGTACTGAATTCCGTCTGATTATGATGCAATCAAGATATGGTAGTTTATTATTATTTTCTATTTCCATTGTAAACTGGATTTGGTTATTATAAGTATTTAGTTTTGTTAACGTCTCCTCTACCTTGTTTGATCTGACTATGGCGAATAAGTCATCTACGTACTTTGTAATTATGCGTGGCTTGATTTCCATTTTCTCTACGGTTGCGTTCAAAAGTTCTTCCATTAAAATATCGGCTATTATCGGTGAGATAGGTGAACCCATTGGCATTCCCTTCCTTTGCTCATAAAATAAATTCTTGTATTTAAAATAACGGTTTTCTTTGGCGCAAAAATATAAAAGTTCCATGAAATCACCTTTTGAAATTTTTGTAAAGTTTTGTAATATATTCCATTTACTTTCAATGATTTTTAATGCGAGATTTTAAATACAAGAATTTATTTTATGAGCAAAGGAAGGGAATGCCAATGGGTTCACCTATCTCACCGATAATAGCCGATATTTTAATGGAAGAACTTTTGAACGCAACCGTAGAGAAAATGGAAATCAAGCCACGCATAATTACAAAGTACGTAGATGACTTATTCGCCATAGTCAGATCAAACAAGGTAGAGGAGACGTTAACAAAACTAAATACTTATAATAACCAAATCCAGTTTACAATGGAAATAGAAAATAATAATAAACTACCATATCTTGATTGCATCATAAACAGACGGAATTCAGTACTTAAGTTAGATTGGTACCAGAAACCTATGTGCTCAGACCGATTAATTAATTTCTATTCGAAGCATCCGAGAAGAGTTATAATAAACACCGCGAAAAATTTTATAAAAAGAGTTTTAAATATAAGCCATGAGAGTTTTCATGAGAAGAATATACATAAAATTAAAAATATATTACAGGGTAATGATTTTCCAAAACCAACTATTGACGATTTAGTAAAACAAGTAACGAACATACAAAACAAACAAAATGAAAAAGTTACAAAATCGCCAAAGATATATAAATCTACAATTTACATACCAGGTTTTTCTGAAAGATTAAAACAATCAAACATTTACAACAAAGAAAAAAACACCTTAGCGTTCAAAAATTATAATACTAATAACCAGTTGTTCAGTAATACAAAATCAAAACGGGAGAAAGAAGAAGAATCGAATTTGGTTTATCAAATCGGTTGCAATGGAGACGGGAACAATATGTGTCCAAAAGTATATGTTGGAACTACACAGTCAAAATTAAAGACAAGACTGGCATCCCATAAATCGGACATAAAAATAATTAAAAATTCTGAAGTACCAAAAACAGCACTTGCCGCCCATTGTGCAGCAACGGGACACAAACCAGACTTTAAAAATGTAAAAATATTACAAAGAGAAAACAACTACAAAAAGAGATATACTCTGGAAATGCTACATATTATTAATGTACCAACCGAAAAGAGATTAAACTATAAGAGAGACGTTGAGAGTTGCGCGCAAATATATAGAAATTTAATAAATAAACATAGTACAAAATAAAAAGCTTTTAGTCCCGTAATGATGATCAACGAAGTTGATCGAAATATTGGTAAAAACATTAATAAATGACGAGAAAAAAAACAAATAAAAAGTGGTTTTTTTATTTATAAAACTTTTGGAAAAAAAAATTTGACCTCAAGCCGGAAGAGAAATAGCTTTAGACAACATTATAAATCATAGGTCAACAAATACAGCTTTATCGAGTATTCAACGGAAGGCACACCGCAATTAGAAGTCACAATGGCTTTTTACAAAAGCATCAAACAAAAATATGACAAATACACAATCAACATTCTCAAGAATTACACCAAACAGAACAAGAATCTGATAAATATTCAAACGTCAGTAACGTTTCTCATCAAATGTAGGCAATCAGGTATCATCCCGAATTGCATTTACAACACAACCAAACATATTGACAACCTTTTTAAAGTTAAAGAAAAAATGCCGCTAGAGCTTGGAAAAAGTTTGAAAAGACATATTTATAATTTTCATGTAAAAATTCTAAAACTGATGATTAATCAGAAACATAAACAAATAATCCACTACAAACACACTCTCAACTTGACAAGAATTAAATTGGAAGAGCTGATGGACAAAAACGATACACAAACTTTATTTGAAAGTGAGAACAAAATTGCTACAAGCTTGTTGGAAAAAAGAAAGCAAACGCAAATAAGGAAATTTGAAAAACTAAAAGAGAACCAATATAAAGATATCAATTTCAAATACAACAAACATTGGTTTGTAAATAAAACAGATAAACAAATACCAACAAACGTGCAGTGGCTCCTATATCTAGGACCAAAATTTGCATTACCAAATGCAACAAAAACTTTCCCCTTGTTTAAATGTATTATTGATGGTGAAGAGTGCGTACAAACTAATGACAATAAAGAACAACAAGAGATATCTAGAGCGAACCTAGTATCATTAATTGACGACCACATACACAAGTACAAACATAATAAAAGAGACACTTATATTTTAGACACAGTGGGACAAGTTCGACGATTTTTACAACAAAATGATGATATACTTATATTGAATTCTGATAAGGGAAATGTTACAGTAGCAATGAAGAAAACTGACTATGAAACAAAAATGAACAATATAGTTGGAAATCTTTGTACATATAAGCGTCTTCAAAAAGACCCAACAATGGTGTTACAGAATAAAAATAATACCCTCATCGAAAAACTGGTTAACACAAACAGTATAAATTTGTCCGAAAAGAGCAGATTAACCGTAAAAACCGCAGTTCCACCGAGGATATATGGATTGCCCAAAATTCATAAAGTTGACAACCCACTTAGACCGATATGCTCATCAGTTAATTCACCATCACATAGGTTATCTAAGTACTTGGCGGATATTCTGAAAAACTTAACTAGGGATTCGACCTACAATGTAAAAGATGCAGTAGAGTTCAAACAAAGAATTAATAACATTAAAATACAAGATAATGAAGTTGTCATCTCTTTTGATGTTGTCTCCCTCTTCCCTAGTATCCCAGTTAATCTCGCATTAAAAATCATTGAAAGTAAATGGAATATATTACAAAACTTTACAAAAATTTCAAAAGGTGATTTCATGGAACTTTTATATTTTTGCGCCAAAGAAAACCGTTATTTTAAATACAAGAATTTATTTTATGAGCAAAGGAAGGGAATGCCAATGGGTTCACCTATCTCACCGATAATAGCCGATATTTTAATGGAAGAACTTTTGAACGCAACCGTAGAGAAAATGGAAATCAAGCCACGCATAATTACAAAGTACGTAGATGACTTATTCGCCATAGTCAGATCAGACAAGGTAGAGGAGACGTTAACAAAACTAAATACTTATAATAACCAAATCCAGTTTACAATGGAAATAGAAAATAATAATAAACTACCATATCTTGATTGCATCATAATCAGACGGAATTCAGTACTTAAGTTAGATTGGTACCAGAAACCTATGTGCTCAGACCGATTAATTAATTTCTATTCGAAGCATCCGAGAAGAGTTATAATAAACACCGCGAAAAATTTTATAAAAAGAGTTTTAAATATAAGCCATGAGAGTTTTCATGAGAAGAATATACATAAAATTAAAAATATATTACAGGCTAATGATTTTCCAAAACCAACTATTGACGATTTAGTAAAACAAGTAACGAACATACAAAACAAACAAAATGAAAAAGTTACAAAATCGCCAAAGATATATAAATCTACAATTTACATACCAGGTTTTTCTGAAAGATTAAAACAATCAAACATTTACAACAAAGAAAAAAACACCGTAGCGTTCAAAAATTATAATACTAATAACCAGTTGTTCAGTAATACAAAATCAAAACGGGAGAAAGAAGAAGAATCGAATTTGGTTTATCAAATCGGTTGCAATGGAGACGGGAACAATATGTGTCCAAAAGTATATGTTGGAACTACACAGTCAAAATTAAAGACAAGACTGGCATCCCATAAATCGGACATAAAAATAATTAAAAATTCTGAAGTACCAAAAACAGCACTTGCCGCCCATTGTGCAGCAACGGGACACAAACCAGACTTTAAAAATGTAAAAATATTACAAAGAGAAAACAACTACAAAAAGAGATATACTCTGGAAATGCTACATATTATTAATGTACCAACCGAAAAGAGATTAAACTATAAGAGAGACGTTGAGAGTTGCGCGCAAATATATAGAAATTTAATAAATAAACATAGTACAAAATAAAAAGCTTTTAGTCCCCTGATGATGATCAACGAAGTTGATCGAAATATTGGTAAAAACATTAATAAATGACGAGAAAAAAAACAAATAAAAAGTGGTTTTTTTATTTATAAAAGTTTTGGAAAAAAAATTTGACCTCAAGCTGGAAGAAAAATAGCTTTAGAAAATATTTTTTGTATCGTGATCAGATTAAAAATATTTTATCCTGGTTCATTTAAATATTTTCTTGAGCAAGTCCATTTCTATAAAATACTGCCTTTTAGTTAAGGAACCTCCCTAATGTTAATGAGGAATAATAAAGAAACCATTGGAATTAAATAAATATTTCCAACAGTGCATACAAAATAATAAAGTCGTTGAACTCTAATTCTTTGCTTTCCATGCATACAGCTGATACAAAAATCCAGAGCTATAAAGTAATACATTTGATAGCATACTATTCTTGCCTTGTTTGACGTAAATAATATATTTACGCGTTTCCACTTATTTCCCAATTTAGTTGATTGAAAAAGTGAAATATAAATAAATAAATTTATTCGTTTATTCGTTTTATTTTCTTCTCTACTTGAAATTGAATATTAGTCCTATTAAACTTATAAAATTATAACTCAAAAATATCTCTTGAGCAATTTATTCGCCTCGCTTATGGGATTGTAGAATTCGATTCAGATTTAAAAGAAGCGAGATATCCAATAAACTCCATTCACATTATAGAGGTTCATAAAGACGAGATTAAGGCCACATGGACTCGTATAAAGAAAATTTATGAAGAATTTTCACTCGAAGAGAATAGTAAGAAGAAAAAGGAAGAGGCTGCTACTGTGGAAGCATTAAAAGTGAAATATAAGAGCACTTATGAAATTTACTGTAGTTGTCTAGGAAAATTATCCGAGCTCGCAGATAGCTTGCGCCGAGATTCCGCTTCCAGGGAATGTTCTCCTCATGACTTGTCTATTAATCCCGAATGTTCCAACCTAACTTCCGACTCCTTGCACAGTTTCCATCTGCCTCCGTGTGATATTGAAATTTTTAAAGGGGACTATATGTCATGGCCAACTTTCCGTGATATGTTCACAGCCATGTACATAAAGAACACCAGATTGAGTCCAGTAGAGAAGTTATTTCACTTATCGCAAAAGACAAAAGGGGAAGCTCGAGAAATCGTTCAAAAATGTCCATTAACTAACCAAGGCTTTGATATGACATGGACAAACCTTTGTGAGCGCTTCGAAAATCGTAGAGTTCTTGTAAATGGCCAACTCAAGGTGCTATTTCACCTAGATCCCATATCTACTGAGTCTGGAAGCGCTATAAAACATCTCCAGCAGGAAATAAACTCCTGTATTTCTACACTTAAATTGTACAAAATTGATGTCGATAGCTGGGATCCTATTTTCATTTACTTATGTTCTAATATACTTCCTAGCTCTACTCTTACCTTATGGGAAGAAGGCTTGCAAGATAAGTCTTCAATTCCTAAGTGGTCCGAATTAGATGCTTTCCTAACAAATCGCTTTCGTACTTTAGAGTCCGTATCCGAGGTTAGAAATAATTCCCATAAATCTATTAACGTAAAAACGAAAGCTGGTAATAATATAGTTAGAAAAGTTAGTACATTTCAAACCAATGTGACTGGTCCAAAATGTCAATTATGTCCAAAAGAGTCGCATATTATTCGAAAATATCCTCGATTTCTGAAAATGGACTACAACCAACGTTTCAACGAAATTAAGAAACAAAGCCTATGCATAAACTGCTTTTCTAAAACTCATACAGTTCGAAGTTGTAATAGCAAAAATAATTGCTATAGATGTAACAAACGACATAATACCCTACTTCATAAAGAACTTGATAACTCAATTTCCAGCCGCGAATATAACATAACTACTCATTCGCAATTAAATCCACTGTGTTCTTCCTTTGAAACAACAACAAGTTCAAAAAATATACAGTCCACTGCTAATGAAGCTAATATTGTAAAATCTTGTTTCACTCGCAATTCAAGAGGTGTGTTGTTGGGGACTGCTATAGTAGAAGTGTGCTATTTAAACTTGCGATACAAGGCTCGAGCACTGATCGATTCAGGTTCTGAAGGCACTTTTATTTCTGAGAGATTATTTAATCTTCTTCAATTGCCTTTTATAAAGACTAATGCTCGAATATCTGGTTTAAATAATACATTATCTGCTAATGTACAAAAACAGACTGAGTTTTTGCTTGGTTCACCTATTGACAATAATGTTCAGATAGCTGCCACAGCGTTGGTAGTGCCAAATTTGTCCGGCAGTCTTCCTTCCCAAAATTATGACGCCTCTATATTTTCTAATATTCCTCATATACAACTTGCTGACCCTGGCTTTTATAACAGTAGCAAAATAGATATATTACTTGGTGGTTATCTGTTCCCCTCCATCATGCGCTCCGGTACAAAACATCAAATTTGCGGCTCATTAATAGCCCAAGAAACAATATTTGGGTGGATTTTGACCGGACCTATTTCAAATAGATCAATTTGCAGTAATTCTACTTTAGTATCCTATTTTTGTGAAATCTCATTAGATAAGGAGATTTCTCGTTTTTGGGAGGTGGAAAATCTTCCACGGAAGAACTATCTCACTTTGTCCGACAAATACTGTGAAGACTTATACAAGAAAACCACCAAGAGAGATACAAATGGCCACTATGTCGTATCTCTTCCGTTTAAAGAGGGATATCCAGAGAAGCTTACCTTGGGTCACTCTAGACTATCCGCAATGGCTCAATTTTTCCGAAATGAGGCAAAGCTGCTTCGATCGCCAGATTTCAAAGATAAATATGATTCTGTACTACAAGAATATGAAGACTTGGACCATATGTCTAAAGTTTCTATCCCTTCAAATTTAAACTCTAAAAAATATTATTACTTGCCACATCATGCAGTAATAAAACCTGAAAGTACCACAACGAAGTTGCGAGTTGTATTTAATGCATCCTCTCCATCTTCAAATGGCTTAAGTCTAAATGATATTCTTCATACTGGACCTATTCTCCAAACTGACTTAACCTTGCTTATCTTGAAATGGCGATTCTTCAAATTTGTATTTAATGCGGATATATAAAAAATGTATAGACAAATCCGTGTAAATCCAAATCACACAGTATTCCAAAGAATTCTATTTCGCAAAAGTCCAAATCAAACTCTGCAAGACTATGAGCTTAAAACCGTGACTTTTGGTGTAAATTGTGCGCCGTATCTGGCCATCCGAACTATTCTCCAATTAGCTGACGATGTGCAATTGAATTATCCTAAAGCTAGTAATATACTGCGAAATTCAATGTATGTTGACGATGCGTTAGCTGGAGCAAACTCAATCACAGAAGCTACCAAGTCCAGAAATGAGCTTATCCTAGCTCTCCGTTCCGCAGGCTTTTCCTTGAGAAAGTGGACATCCAATTCAAAGGAAATATTAAGGGAAATTCCTTCCGATGATTTACTTTTCGAAGATTTCTTAGAGCTGCATGATCGAAGTACTGCGAAGACATTGGGCATTCGTTGGAACGCTAGCACTGATTCATTTTATTTCAGTACTAAACCATTTCCCAATTCAGACAAATGTACCAAAAGGGAAGTTTTGTCCCAAATAGCAAAATTATTCGATCCTGCAGGCTGGCTATCTCCATGCGTAGTACTTGCAAAAATCCTGATGCAAAAGATTTGGATTGATGGCACAGGATGGGATGAAGTCCTTACTACAGATTCACTTTCTCAATGGAATACGTTCAAGTCCAAATATGTTTTTATCAACAAAATTCATATTCCGCGTTGGATAAAGTATAGTCCTGACGCTAAAGTCCAATTTCACGGTTTCTGTGATGCTTCAGAAAAAGCTTATGCGGCTGCACTTTACATTCGCATAGAAAAGGGTGAAACAGCATCGTGCTTTTTAGTATCCTCTAAAACCAAAGTAGCTCCAGTAAAATCCTTATCAATTCCAAGGCTAGAGCTATGTGGTGCTGTTTTGCTCGCTGAAATGATAGAAAATCTTATTCCTAGATTTGATCTAAAAAATTATTCGACATTCTGTTGGACTGATTTGAAAATAATTCTTGCTTGGTTGGCAAAACCACCATGTTCCTGGTTAACTTTTGTGGCTAATCGAATTTCCAAAATTATTGATATTATAGACCCATCCCGGTGGTCGCATGTAAGTTCCGAATACAATCCAGCAGACTTAGCTAGCCGAGGCTTATATCCACCCGAGCTAGTTGATAATAATCTCTGGTGGCATGGACCATCGTGGTTGCTAAGTTCAAAACAAAATTGGCCAACTGAACTCACTAATATTCCGGAAACTCATATTGAAATGAATGTGATTAAATCACACTACTCATATTTTTCAAATTATGATGATATTATGGAACGTTTTTCCTCCTTTTCGAGAGCTGTTCGTGTAATTGCTTATATATTTCGTTTTTTCTTTAGCACTCATCCAAAATATCGCTGCAACTTTTCCAAGAATTCTATTACAATATCCAGTTGTGAAATTTGTTTGGTTCGAAAAATACTTATATTAATTTACCAAAAGGTTCATTATCCAAATGAATATAAAGTACTTTCCGCTAATCAAGTCATACCGAATTCTAGTTCGCTTTCAAGCTTTAATCCTTTTCTGGATGGCGACGGTATCCTACGTTCTTGTGGTCGTCTTGAACATGCTCCAGAACTTTCGTACGATGAAAGGCATCCTATAATTATTCCGTATAATTGCCAATACTCACGACTTTTGGTTAAATTTATACACAATATTACTATACATGGTGGAAATCAGCTTGTTTTGCGACTTATAAGAACAAGATATTGGATTCCCAAAGTGAAAAATCTGATAAAAGCTACAATCAAGAGCTGTAAACCATGTCTTCTCTATAAAAGAAAATGCCAGACACAACTGATGGGTACACTTCCCCCAGAGAGATTGAATATTTCTCGTTCCTTTACCCACACAGGCCTGGACTTTGCAGGTCCATTTAACGTGAAGACCTATGCCGGTCGCTCTTGTCGCATAACCAAGGGTTATGTATGCATATTTGTATGTTTTTCGACTAAAGCTATTCATTTGGAGGCAACAACCGATTTGACCACCCCTGCTTTTCTCGCAGCCTTTATTCGTTTTGTTTCTCGTCGTGGTTGTCCGTTGCATCTCCACTCTGATAATGGAAAAACTTTTGTCGGTGCTTCCAGAATAATAGCCAAAGAGTTTATCCAAACCTCTCGTGAGGCAATTCTCGCACATTACGCTATTCAAAACTTAAATTGGCACTTTATTCCCCCCGGCGCCCCTCACATGGGAGGGTTATGGGAGGCTGGAGTGAAAAGCTTTAAGTCCCATTTCCGCAAAGTAGCAGGTGCTTCTAAATTTACATTTGAAGAGCTTTCCACTTTATTGGCTCGCATTGAATTCTGCCTCAATTCAAGGCCCATATCACCAATGTCTGAAGACCCATCCGATTTGTCAGCGTCAACTCCAGGCCATTTCCTTATTGGCTCTCCAATACTTGCTCCAATAGATCCACAAATAAATGAGACTTCTGTTTCCATATTAAATAGGTGGCAACGACTCAAACTTCTTCATCACAACTTTTGTAAACGCTGGAAGGGCGAATATCTAAAGGAATTGCAGAAGAGAACGAAATGGAAAATTCCAGAAGATAACTTGAGCAAAAATACACTACAGTCGAATCCGCTTTAGCGCAACACGCCTTACTGAAAAAAATCGGATTACTGAAAGTGGCACAAATCCCCGCACTGATTTTAAATGCAGTTAGTCTTATTCACTTCGCGTTAGCGAAACATCGTTTTACTGAAAATATCGTATTACTGAAAACCAAAAGCAAGCCCACGACTACGTTTTGTATGAAACTTACTTCGCTTTAGTGAAAAAATAAACAATGACAAATTTATTTATTAGAAATCGATTGCATACAAATTTGAAAAAAAAAAATTAATCAAAGTCAAATTCAAAGTTATTCTAAAAGTAATGCACGATTTTGATTATTAACTGTTATGTTAACTACATATTTAATGCATTGCATTCTAAGACTGAATTCTTATTATTTTATGTTTTTTGCATGCATACAAATGTAAATACTCAATGCGTGAAACTGAATTATTTTAATTTATGTATATTTTAAACTTTTATTTTTTGTTTTAAAAATAATTAAAAAAATATGAATATGTTTTTATGCATAATTTTTTTTTTTAATAAAATTTTTATGACGTAAAAAAATATACAGATTTGATATTAATAATATTGTTGCTTAACTGTAACAAATTTCAGTAATCCGAACTACGTTTTAGGGAAAAAATCGGATAACTGAAAAGAAAATTTGGTTTTGCCTGTTTTCAGTAAAGCGGAGTCGACTGTAGTTGTAATTAAGGATGAAAGTCTGCCTCCAAACGCTTGGCGGCTTGGCAGGGTAGAGAAGGTATATGTAGGACCTGACAACCGAGTTAGAGTGGCGGATGTTTTCACACAGCGAGGGACCGTTACTATACCAATCACAAAACTTATTGCACTATAGTCGACAACTTTATAATTTTCCAAACCTTAATTTTTCAGATTAAAATGCCAAATAATACTTCCAAAGGACCTTTCTCGTGTTACCGCTAAAAACGTACTAGCCGTCCTGATAATCACAAGCCTATGGTACATGTTCGATCTAAACATATATTTATATATGTACATTATATAAGTATATAACCACTAATACTAAAGATCCTAATGCATTGTTAAATAGATTTATTGAGCAAAAACTGTTAAATATAAGACTTATTTCACTTTTATATTTATAACAGAATTTCAACTTTATGAATTATATATATATTGCCTGAATTTTATAACAAAAAATTTTATGAATTGTATAACAAAATTTTTATCCCTTTTTATTATATATTTACATATATTCGTGTACATATAAGTAAAAAAAAAATTATGAATAAGATATTGTGTAATCAGTATTGAAGCTTGAGAATAATCTTAAGTATCTTTGACTATATATTCAACCTTGTAAATTTATTGCAATAATACTGCAAGGCGGGCGGTAATGTTAACACCAAACGTCTTAAAACATTAAATCATATTCAAATTAAACGCGGTTAATTTCAATCCCATAAGTAATCATAAACGAAGGCTGATTGCTCTTAATTTTATCCAACTGTTCTCACTTGCAAGAGGTGAATATTGTCATTTTATGTTTTTTAGTCAAGGATACTTACTTCCGCATATAATATATAATAGTTAAATCATTGTTAATCCAATCTCTGAATGGGTAAGATCTCCTAATAAACTCTATTTTAAATCCTAATATATCCTTATTTCCTTTGTTTCATGGATGATTGAGAAAACAAATACTTATATTTGTTTTTCCTTGGCTCTGAAAGTGTTTCCAGTAGCATAGATTCCCAGCTGCATTTATATACCTAGCATCCTTATTTCAAATTTAACAGGAGTCTTCAGAAATAATCAAGTCTACAGTAAACGATATAAAAAAGCAAAGTTACGAACTAAAGCCTTCTGTTATTGAAACGTAGAACGGAAAAAATGAATTTTGTCTTACAATAATTGATGGCAAAGTCTTAAATGTAATAACATACACTTCTTCAACTTTGAAGTGTGCAATTTGCAAAAAGTCATAGAAGGACTTTCAAAATTTTAATGGTTCAAGTGATGAGCAAAACTATGAATATGGAATTTCTCCGTTACATGCCAGAATTAGGTGCATGGAGTTTATTTTAAAATTAGCGTATACAATTCCGAGAGAAGGAGAAAGTTTTCATGAGAATGCAACACCAAAAGAAATACTAACTGCTCGAAAAAATATTATACAAAATGAATTTCTTAAGAACCTTGGACTAAAAATAGACTGCCCAAAGCAGGGTTATGGAAATAATAACGATGGTAACATGTCCAGATCGTTTTTTGAAAATGATTAGTTAACAGCCCAAATTACTGGTGTCGACAACCATATTATAAAAAGGTTGGCAGTTATTCTAAATGTTATAAACTCTAGATAAATGGTAAATGGCCCAAAGTTTCAGGATTATGCATCAAAAACTGCCCAGCTTTTCGCTCAAAAGTACCCTGAGAAAAAACTTACTCCTACGATTTTGGCTCATGGCCAAAATTTAATTGAATATCAATGCTTACCAATTGGAGAGTTATCAGAAGAAGCCCAGAAATGCAAAAACAAAGATTACAAGCACTTTAGATATGCGAATACTTGCAAAATTTCACGGATTAGACAGAATGAGGATCTTTTTAATATGTAATATAAATAAAAAGAGTTATATTAATACAACATGTTATATTAGAGTAGCATTTTTTCTAGACTTCCCTATGAGAATGTCATTTAAAGCACAAAAATTTGTGTTTTAATGGTTTGAGAAATTTTAAAAGTGTCATTACTTCAAAATATATAATTTTTGCGACACGAAAGGTCAAAGGTGTCATCGTGTCCAATGCCTGTCACAATAAGGGGGCACTTATTTTGATCCTAAAAGATTTAAAAATCAAGTGTTTTTTCCCCATTACAAATTTCTTGGTAACTTCAAAAATTATGATGTTTTCAACAAAAAACCACTGTGCATAGTGCCTCCACAAAGCTATGGCCAATAATGATACTCATTTTTATTAAAATATCTTTCTTACCTTAAAAGTTATGATGTTTGTAATAAAAACAGTCGAAAACAGACACTGTGCACAGTGCCGCGCCTAACCTATGCCCGTGCAAATATATTAAAGCTAAAGGAGTTTCCTTTTAAATGCTTTTTAAAATTTTTAAATATTTTTATCAGTTCAAAAGTTATGATTTTTGCAACGAAAAAAGTCAAAAGGCCCCACTGTGATGCGGTTGCTTGAAGCAAATACATACATATGTTCGGTTGAAATTAAATAATTTCCAATAACGAAAAATTTACAAAATGCATGAAATTTGAGTGAAATCAATGAAAAAGAATTACAATTTCAAAAACCAATTGCGTTTCCTTGGGATTCTTCTTCAGGAAAAAAAACTTATAAGGTACCATGCGATGGTAGGAAAATGATAAATAGATGTGACAAAGTATATATGCATATATAGTACCTCGAAGAATAAGTTAAAGACTAGTCTGGCATGACATAAGTCAGACGAGAAGTATAAGAATATTTTCACTTCACACAAAACAACTTTAACAAATAATTGTTTTAATTTTAATCATAATCCGGACTTTAAGAAAACATCAGGTTTGGTTATAGAGAGGAACTTTAAACAACGTTACATGCTAGAGATGCGTAATATTAATTTTCCAAATTATAAGATTATAAACTATAATGTTACTCATATGTTAAACTGGCCATGGATCGGATTTTAAATAATAAAAGAACTTTTTTTTTGCAGTTTGAAAGGGACATGGGTATATGGAACCACAAAATATTTCGAAAGCAGCCGCAGTTGGTGAAGGAAGAAATGTCTGTCAAATTGTTTCGGATCTGGTATTCTCAATTCTACTCTGAAAACAGCAGCTCATTCATTGAAGCTTATGAAAGTTTAGATTGGTAATATTTGTGCTAATTTGGGTGAAATAAAATACATATGTTAAATTTATTTAATACTAAGAGCCAGTTTTTTTACTTCGAACTAATTCAAAATGGTTAGGTAAGTACGTTAAAAAGTTTTCTAGAGTATTCATTGGATTGATTATTTCGTTAAGATGCTATATTGGAGGGTTAGTTCTTGTTGCCATTATTTCTACCCCCCATAGTTTTAAATAGGTTGTGGCGTGGTGTAGTGTTTAAAGATCTTGCCTACAAAACCGAGTACCCCAAGTTCGCTCCCTGGCAGAGGACAAAAATGTTCACCATGGTTTTTCAAGTTTTAGAAATAAAAAGGCTTCAATCCCCTCCTAAAAATCCATCCACTAAGCCCCCTGAAAAATCCCTTCATGGAAAAGAGGATAAGATCATTACAAACAAAGGTCAGGCAGAGCCACCACCTGGGAAAAAGATAGGAATCAACAAATACCGCGGTTTCTCACCACTACACCAAATAAAGAGGGTGCGTTGTTTCTAGGCAACGACAGATGGAAGCCCCATTATCCTAGACCTGCTACAGCAGACCAACCATCTACTTAGCTAGAACAATAACCGATTACGAAACCAAACAATAACAATGCGAAAATAACTGCAACAACAACCCGTTTAAAGAAGCCCTAAGCCTTATATAAGTATATATATATATATATATATATATATATATATATATATATATAAATATATATATATATATATATATATATATATATATAAATATATATATATATATATATATATATATATATATATATATACATATACATGTATATATATATATATATATATATATATATATATATATATATATATATATATATATATATATACATATACATGTATATATATATATATATATATATATATATATATATATATATATATATATATATATATATATATATATATATATAACTGATT
Organism: Germaria angustata; assembly: GCA_963681545.1. Lineage (NCBI taxonomy): Eukaryota > Metazoa > Arthropoda > Insecta > Diptera > Tachinidae > Germaria > Germaria angustata. Next base: position 78,948,245 of record OY812998.1, on the reverse strand, counting down.
ATAAAAATCATATATATTAAAACGACTTCGTGTTGAACCTTCGCAGTGAACGGACGTGTTAGCGGAGTTTTTTTTTACAAACTAAACAAACAAAAATAAAAAAAATATTCGTAATAAGTACTGATTGGTAATAAGTACTGATATTGTTAAATTTGCATTAATAAAATTTTTCATATAATCTGAAAAACAAAAACAAAATACCCCAAACAAAGTGACTGAGGGATACTCTGCATGAGTACCTCAAAAACAAACAATTGTGAAGGGAGTTCTAACGGCAGAAATGCCTATTTTACTGTGAGTTCTGATATTCTTAATGCACACAATAAAAATAAAAAATCGGATGATAGTCTTTTTCTAACGGCAAAGCCCATTTTACGCGAGCGATCAACTTCGCTTACTCCAATGCCAAGTAGTGATTCGGTAACATTACCATTGCCGAGTTCATCTTTATTTAAGTCAGCGCCGTTATCCGCTCCGGGATCGTGTTCATCGCTTAAAGTTATTACGATAGACAATAGTATTCAGAAACCTAAGGTGCCTGTTGGAATGGGCAGATATATCACAGTGGTAAAGCGCGGGCGAAGCCCAAATTCTTCAAAGATCTCATCTGTTCCCAAGATATGCAGGGATATCGATGCAGCTAACCGTTTCAAAATATTGCAAGGTGACAGCGACAAACCCGAAGAATCCTCGAAAAAAACCTCGAAACCACCACCAATCTATCTTAGGCAAAAAAATTCTAACACACTTAAAAAAACTAATCTCGGTCATTGATGAAAAGGCATTTCACATTGTTCCAATAAAACGTGGTAACATTGACGAAACCAAAATCCAAATATATGAAGAAAAAGATTTCCGGAAAATGGTAAATGAATTTGAGAAAAATAAAATAAGTTTCTACACTTTCCAGTTTAAGAGTGCTAAAGTCCTACAGATCGTATTGAATGGCATAGATTCGTATGTTGTTCCTGAGGAAATAAAAGATGCTGTCACTCTCCAAGGAACTAAGGTTAAAAAATGTATCCAACATAATAAACAGGGAGAAGGTCCCCCAACCCTTATTTCGCGTTGAACTGGAGCCAAACGATGTAATATTGAAGAAAAATGAGACCCATCCCATTTATAACTTAAAATATCTCTTATATCGGAAAATCACAGTTGAAGAGCCACACAAGCGTTCAGGACCCGTACAGTGCCATAACTGTCAAGAATATGGCCATACGAAAAATTATTGCAAATTACCTACTGTTCGTGTTGTGTGCGGTGAATTGCACGAGACTGCCATTTGCAATAAGTCGAAGGACCAGAAGGAAAAAAAGTGCAGTAATTGTGGAAATAATCACATTGCTAACTACAGGGGATGTCCTGTATACTCTTTCGTTAAACAGGCTATGAGTCAAAAGCCTAAAGTAACCCCAGCGCAAACAGGAAATACGTACACCGCTACTTATCCTCCTATGGCCCAACCAATCTCTACACAAGTATCGTATGCTGACGCTGTGAAGATCAACTCAGTTCCCATGCAAAAAGTATCACCACCAAATAATTCAACGAATGCAAACGCCAGCTTTAATTTCAGTCGCCTTCAAACTACTATTGATAATCTGGTGCAAACTGTAAACAATTTTACAACAAATATGACTAATATGATGCTACGAATGCAGAACACACTGCTTCTAGCATTAGTTAACAAGCCATGAACACGTTAAAGTTATGTTTCTGGAACGCAAACGGCATTCGCCAACATAGAAACGAACTTGAGCACCTCCTCACAGTGAAGAATATTGATATAATGTTGGTATCTGAGACTCTTTTGACTCGGAAAAGCCTTTTAAAAATGAATGGCTACACCTTATATGATTCAAAGGGCCCGAGAGGAAGAGCATGCGGAGGATCAGCACTTCTAGTAAACTCAAGACTCAAGCACTATATTCTTGAGAACAATTGTGCGGACCATCTACAAGCAACGAATATTTGCATCGAAAATTTTTGTTCAAATCTCCTGATTTCATCAATTTACTCCCCTCTCAGATTTTCAATCACTGAGGGTCAATACGAGGATTTTTACAAAACTCTTGGACCTTGTTTCGTAGCAGCTGGCGACTACAATGCGAAACATACGTTTTGGGGATCACATCTTAATACTCCTAGAGGTCGAGCATTGTTCAACTCAGTTTCAAAAATGGGGTTGGACGTCATTTCGAGCGGGGAGCCCACTTACTGGCCTACTGACATACAAAAAATGCCGGATGTTATAGATTTTGGCGTCATGAAAAATATCTCTAGAGACTTAATTCATGTTGAAGCTTATCATGATCTCTCCTCCGATCACTCTCCTACGATCGTTACAATTTGTAGCCCACTAAGAACTGAATTACCTCACCCAAATATTTAAGGTGCTCTCCAGTTCTAATTTCACAATCACCAGTTTGTAGAGTAATTCATTCCTTTACTTTGCGGCTACTAATTAATACAGCTTCTGTCTTATGTTCAGCAAGAGATAAATCCATGGAATTTAGCCATGATTTAACGATGTATATGCTGGTATTACAAACAGTCTCTCCCATATTTACATTTTTGGCTACAACAATTAGTGCAATATCATCCGCAAAGCCTACAATTTTCACACTGTCCGGAAGATTTAGTCTTAAAACTCCATCGTACATCACGTTCCATAGCAAAGTTTCTAGCACAGAACCCTGTGGCACCCCACCTGTCACTCTGTATTTCTTCACTCCTTCATCGGTATCATAAATAAGAACTCTCTTCCAAAAATAGTTCTTGATTATAGCTACCAGATATAGCGGCGTATTTATATGAGTTAGAGCATCAACAATATTTTCCCAATTAGCGGTATTAAAAGCATTTTTTACATCCAGTGTTACCAGCACGCAATATTCCTTGGAACCATTCTTCCAACTTTTACCTTCAATTGCACTCGTTGCTGTATCAACTACCACTTTAATCTCATCTATAGTGGATCTACGTTTCCTGAATCCGTATTGATATTCAAGCAAATCTTCAGCTGATTCTATACTCGCCTCTAATCTCTTGCAGACAATACTCTCCAACAACTTCCCGCAAGTATCTATCATGCATAAACGGCGATAGGAAGACGGATGATGTAGAGGTTTCCCATCCTTGGGTAGTAGCACAAGTTTTTGTCTTTTCCAAATTGATGGAAAAGATCTATGCTTTAGACAGGCATTGAACATTTGGATTAATTTTTCCGGGCAAAACTTGGCAACCTCTTTTAATATAGCATTTGGAATGCCATCGGGTCCAGGGGCCTTACTATTTTGGAATCTAGAGACAGCCTGTAGTACCTCATCGGTATTTACTAGTGGGAAATCGTATTATTTTCCAGCAGTGTTGTTTTCCCAGGTTGTCATATCCTGTTGTGGAAGAAGATGCTCCACGATTTTGTCGAGCACAACAGACTCTTTCGGCGCTGTCGTATGAAGGCATTTAAGCTTCCTTGTCACAAGTTTACAAGCCATTCCAAAGGGGTTTCTGTCGATGTTGTCGCATATGTCTAAGAAGCACATTCTTTTATTTCGACGTATTGCGAATTTCAGGGCCTTCTTCTTAGCTTTAAGTATCTGATGGTGTAAATGATTAATATCTCTACCTCGAGTTCTTACATATTTTCTTCTAGCTCGTATACAATCTTTTCGCAGTTGAGCTATTTCTTCATTCCACCAGTACACAGATGCTTTATTCATTCCTTGTTTTCTTTTCCTCATCGAAGTGTTGCATGCAAGGGTTATTTGGTTAATTAACTGCTCAGCCATATTCACCGCTGAACCATCTAAGCACATGTTCTCCATTTGTAAACTGAATACTTCTCTATCGAGAGTATTTGTTTTCCAACCCAATAAATTTCGACTGTTCACGCTGGATGTCGTTGTTCTATCGGTTATATCCATGATGATAGCCCTATGGTCGCTGTGGGTATAGTTGTCACATATACACCAATTAATGCAACAGGAGATGTTAGCTCTGGCAAACACAACATCTTTTTTTTCAATTTATCTATTATTGTATCTTCAAAACTGAACTAACAATAAGTATTCAAATCTCAAATATAGATATAATAATTAGGCCCAACCAGTGTCGGACATAAACTTAGTGATAGTAATTAATAATAAATAAATGTGTTAAGCACAAAAATATTCAAAAAATTCCATCGGAAGTGTGGCGTATTAAGGCCGTAGTATCCCTCTTTTTTATGCGGATATGTCCAGTAAAATTCAAGATATTACGAGCAAGGGGATTAGGATGGGATTCGAGTTTTGTTAAATATTTTCCAGCATATTTTGCAATTTCAGGGGCATATTTAAATCACGATGTAAAATTGAATTTTTGATGTATCATGGAGCCCATGTAATTAAACTTAAAAAATTTTGTTTTGCCTTCGTTGTATTCTCTCTACATTGGAAGCTGAAGCAGTGCCCCATAGCTGAATTCCGTAACACCATATGGGTTTCAGAAGCGACTTGTATATTAAAAGTTTACAATCTAGACTGAGGGTTGAATTTCTACCAATCAGCCAATGTATCTAGGTTAATTTAAGCTTCATTTGTGTTAGCTTTGAGTCAATGTGGTGTTTCCATGTAAGCCGTCGATCAGGATGTATACCAAGGTATTTCACCTGTGAATGTTGAGGAACAACTTGATTATTGATTCAAATGGGGGAACAAGTTTCTCTTCATAGCGTAAATGTGACATGAACACACTTTTGTTTATTTACTTTTATTCTAGGTTAATATGTTCCTGAAGATATCGGGATCCCTCGTGAGGGTTTTCATGCACAATAAGACAGATGGTATCATCGGCAAATATAGAAGTGAGGATATTCCTGATCAAAGGCATATCACGGATATAAATCAGATACAAAACTGGCCCCAGTATACTCCCCTGTGGCACACCGGATGAGATAGTTTCGGGCACACTCATGAAGTCACCTTCCACAACAGTGAACTTCCGGGCAAGAATGTAACTTTCCGAAAGATTTAGAATGTCTATGGGTACAGAGTCTTCAATTTTGAAATTGGACCTTCGTGCCACACTTTATCAAATGCTTGAGAAAATTCAATAAAGAGAAAAGAACAATACTTCTTTTCCTCAAATGTTCTTCTTATAAAATGAACCAATCTATGAGTTTGTTCAACGGTACTATGCTGACTTCTAAAACCAAATTGATGGTCCGGTATGCACCTATTTTCAGTTAGAATTGGGGACAATTTTGTCATGAGCAGCTTTTCGAAGAGCTTTGAAATTGTTGACAGTAAACTTATTGGCCTATATGACTCAACCTTGGTGAGATCTTTACCCGCCTTTGGAATCATTTTGACCATGGCAAGTTTCCAGCTATGTGGATAATACTCCAGTCGTAAAATAAATAACACGATTCTAATAGCAATACGAGGCAACTTCATCAGCATCTTGTTACTAATTCCATCAATACCCGGAGCTTCCTTCGGGTCTTAAACTTTATGGATCGAGGAGGTAGAGCAACTACACTCGGCAAATCAACAGCACCAGTACATTCGTTTGGGGTAAAGACGTATTTTAAATGCTCAGCAAATATGTTACCTTTTTCAGTATTAGTTCTTGCCCAACCTCCGGTGGAAGTGCGCAGGGCTGGTTTAAACTCAACGGGTGTTTTGAGTTTTCTAGAAGCGGGCCACAAGGAGTAATTAGATGCTGCTGTGACATCGAGACCTTCCAGATAGTTTTTAATAGATGCAGATTTTTCAGATGCAAGCAATTCTTGAAGTCGTTTAGTGCATTCTTTAAGTCTGATTTTGTGTTGGGGTGATCTGTGCTGGGGCCATTCCCTTCTAGCTCTTCTTTTTTCACATACGAGACGTTCAATATCCGTAGAATAAATTCTATTAAACCCAGTCTGCGGTTAGGACGTAGTAGCATGTTTAACATCCTGTTTAGTATTTTCGGTAAGATTGGCAATGTTAAGTTCAATATCATTAGAAGTTCCTGTCTTGATATTTTCAGTACAATGACTACTGAGATATTTTTTGAACCCCAGCCAAATAACACGATTTATCATCTTCACATATGGGTGAGGTAAGTCACTTCTTAGTGGGCTATAAATTGTAACGATCGTGGGAGAGTGATCGGAGTAGAGATCATGATAAGCTTCAACATGAATTAAATCCCTAGATTTATTTTTCATGACATCAAAATCTATAACATCCGGAATTTTTTGTATGTCAATGGGCCGCTCGAAATGACATCCAAACCCATTTTTGAAATTATGTTGAACAATGCTCGACCTCTAGGTGTAATAAGACGCGATCCCCAGAACGTATGTTTTGCATTGTAGTCGCCAGCTGCTACGAAACAAGGGATTTGTAAAAATCCTCGTATTGATCCTCAGTAATTGTAAATCTGGGAGGGGAGTAAACTGATAATATCACAAGATTTGAACAAAAATTTTCGATGCAACTATTTGTTGCTTGTAGATGGTCTTCACAAATGTTCTCAAGAATATAGTGCTTGAGTCTTGGCTGTTTTAGAACTGCTGATCCTCCGCATGCTCTGCTTCTCGGGTCCTTTGTATCATATAAGGTGTAGCCATGCATTTTGAAAAGGCTTCTCGAAGTCAAATGAGTCTCAGATACCAACATTATATCATTATTTTTTACCGTGAGGAAGTGCTCAAGTTTGTTTTTATGTTGGTGAATGCCGTTTGCGTTCCAGAAACATAATTTTAACATTTTCATGGCTTGTTAATTAATGCTAGAAGCAAAGTGTTCTGCATTCGCAGCATTTCTTGCATCATATTAGTCATATTTGTTGTAAAATTGTTTATAGTTTGCACCAGATTATCAATAGTAGCTTCAAGGCGATTGAAATTAAAGCTTGGGTTAGCATTTGTTGTATTATTTGGTGGTGACACTTTTTGTGTTGGAACAGAGTTGATCTTCACAGCGTCAGCATACGATACTAGTAGAAGTATTGGTTGGGCTATTAGAGCATAAGTGGCGGAGTACGTATTTCCTGTTTGCGCTGGGGTTACTTCAAGCTTTTGACTCATAGCCTGTTTAACGAAGGAGTATACAGGGCATCCTCTGTAGTTAGCAGCGTGATTGCCTCCACAATTACTGCACTTTTTCTCCTTCCGGTCTTTCGACTTATTGCAGATAGCAGTATTGTGTAATTCACCGCACACAATACAAACAGTATGTATATTACAATAAGTTTTTGTGTAGCCATATTCTTGACAATTATGGCACTGTACGGTTCCTGAATGCTTGTGTGGTTCTTCAACTGTGATTTTCCGATATAAGAGATATTTTAAGTTATAAATGGGATGGGTCTGTTTATTATGTTGGATACATTTTTTATCTTGAATTCTTTCAGGGTGAGAGCAAAAGAGAGAAAAAGACTATCGTCCGATTTTTCTATTTTTATTGTTGGCATTAAGAATATCAGAACTCACAGTAAAATAGGCATTTCTGCCGTTAGAACTCAAGTCATAATTGTTTGTTTTTGAGGTACTCAAAGTATTCCTCAGTCACTTTGTTAGCGGTTTTTGTTTTTGTTTGTTTCAGTTTATATTAAAAATATTATTAATGCAAGTAAAGCAAATTTAATAAAATCAGAATTTATTATGAATCAGTACTTATTACGAATATTTTTGTTTGTTTGTATTTTTGTTTGTTTAGTATGTAAAAAAAAATCAGCTAACACGTCTATTTACAACGAAGGTTCAATAAGACTAACGCAATATCTATCACTGAACCATTTCCATTTCGACTAAAAGTTTGCTCACTTCCAGAGTTCATTAGCACTAAATAAGTGCTGCGAATGTTTCCAAAAGAATCCTGCCTCTTGAATTTGTACTTGAACTTCCCCATTCAGTGGCTCATGCATTGAAATCTTCAGCTATTAGTACTGGGATTTTGCCAATAGCGTCGGATGTTAAACTACTTATTATATCCTTGAAAGCATCAATCCCATACCTCGGTGGGATGTAACAACTGTATATAGTTATTCCCAAAACCGTAGCACGAACAAAGCCGCCTTTCCCATTTGTCATTGTATCTTGAAGAAGTCGTCCACTTACCGACCAAATAGCAGATGTATTTGTGCTGTCATTCGACCAGTTTGGTGAATTTAAATTGCAGTAAGGCTCACTAATAATAGCTATATCAATTCCTAACTCTCGAACACTCTCTTTCAATAGCTCCTGGGCTGCTTCACAATGATTTAGATTTAGCTGGTAAAAGCTCATCTTTGTGATTTAAGTTGCTGAAGTGCCTTTATATAGTAAGGACAGACAACTGATCCAGTCACATGGTCACTTTTGGGTTTTTAGTGCATGTTCTTATCTTATGCCTAACTTCTCCACAACGAAGACAACTACGTGAGTAGTCGTTTAGGCTCTTACACCTATCCGCTGTGTGTCCGTAATCTAAACATTTGTAGCATCTCATTGGTACGATCTTTTCCCGTATTCGGCATATGACCCAACCAATTCGTATCTTCTCAGCCTCTATGAGTCGACTGGCTAAGATGGCATTTAATCCAATGTTGGCGATTTGTGTACCTCTGTAAGTTTTCCTCATAAATTTAACTACTGAAGGTTGTGGCGCTCGAAATTCGTCAAATCTGTCCGTGAGAGTCTCATAGATCTCTTCTTTACTTGTAATTTCATCAATGTCCTTGATTTCAATAAGCACCTCCTGTGTCAGTGCACGCATTTCCGCAACTGTGCCCAGAACTTCCTCGACCGTGGTTCTAAATTCATCTGTATTCTGGTATGCAGGTATATTGAGACCTAGGAGCAGTTCACCTTTTTCCTTTTTCCTTATACTCTTAACGTTTTAGCCTAAAGCGTTTAGCTTGGGATCGTTCTTCACTTGTTTGAGGATGTCCGCATAAGATATATCTCCGCAAGTCTTAATAACTAGAGCATCTGGTCAGACTGGCTTCTTCCTTCTTTTAACTCTGGGACGAACTTTTACCCAATCAGGATTTGAAGCTTTCTCATCTGAAATTCTTGCCAATGGTACATATGTCACGTTTGTTTCAACAATATTTTGAACAGTCTCGTTTGGGGTAGTATTTTTCTTCTTCCGTTTGTTCTCCTAGCGGCTCAGAATTGTGGGGTCTCTTTTCCGCTTTGTAATTGCCAGTTGCACTAGGGCTGGCTTTATAACATCATCTGTCTGAGGTTCCCTGTTAATCAGTGTTTGCCTGCTGCTCTTACCCGTTAAACTATTTAGTTCCTCTGACATTTGCTTATAAACCGCTTGTATCTCACGCGACATTGAAACAATATCCTTGTGAACGCCAAAGGGTTCTCCGAACCCGCACCATATATGTCACCTTTCTTCTCCTTGTTATACGTATGTTGTTTATCAGTATTCATAGCCATAGTCACAGAATATCACAGCCGTCGGCCAAGGGTGCATCAAAATCCAAAACAGTTGTTCCAGTAATACCATAATTAAGGCCGTACTGGTATTGACCATAATGCCTTACGGCGGGGGCTTGTAATTCCACGAGGTGTGTCTTCAGTGCTCCGAATCGTCCAAAAGGAAGCTATTTGGTGCTGCCAGTCAAAGACACAAACCTATTTTGCGCCTGAGGGAAACCACGGGGTCGTCACTCCCCCACACCTCTCTTGAGGGCACCCATTTGGTTGGATGCGTAATTAGGGGGCGACATCAACTCGCCCCTACAGAGATCATTCTACCACCAAATGCAAAACTTGAATTTCTTTAGTTTCACCTTTGTTGAATATTATTCAACGCCTTGAACAGAGGATTTGATCCTCTGACTCTCACCCTGTTCCTCTTCAACTTCCTACCTTGAAGGATGTTATGCTTCTCGCACTGCTCCTCTTCACAATCTCCTATCTTGAAGGATGTTATCCTTCTCGCCCTGTTCCTCTTCACAATCTTCTATCTTGAAGGATGTTATTCTTCTCGCCCTGTTTCTCTTCAAAATCTCCTATCTTGAAGGATGTTATCCTTCTCGCCCTGTTCCTCTTCAAAATCTCCTATCTTGAAGGATGTTATCCTTCTCGCCTTGTTCCTTTTCACAATCTCCTATCTTGAAGGATGTTATCCTTCAGGCTATGCAAGATGTTATCCAGCACTATTTCCCTAATTTATTCAATGGTTTTAAACCAGTGAATTCCTAACTAATTATCTTAGTCGCCAGTTGCCACGTCTTTATTCTTCGGCGTCCCACAAAAAAGGCCTCGATCTCTGCACATCTGTCTGTTTTATACCCTTTTTTCTCCATACAACAATCGCTCAACTTCTTTGTCGCTCTCGCTCACAATACCTCTCACCAGTGTTATTTGCCTCTCTCATCCTCTTATTTTTTCTTCGATGACTCCGTCTTCAGCATTATCTCTCTCTCTCTCTCTGCACGTCCTAAAAGACAACTACAATGTAGCCTCATAACCATGAGAGTTTTGCATTAACATATTCGCCACAGTTGGCTACCGACTACAATCTCTTTTCTCTTGTAGTCTAAACCAGCGATAGGCAAAAATACATATAAACATTTTGTTTGCGCTCACAAACACACATAAAGAATCACTATTGCCAGATCTGACATTTTCATGTCATACCTAAATTTGAAATCCTAAATCTCCATTCCCTCATAAAAATTTTGTTCATAAGAACTAGTATTTCCTCAGGTTAATTTCATATGAATTTCTGGGGATCTCACTTTTTGCATATGGCAACGCTAATTTCTAAAAACAAGCGTAACACGTCCATTGTGTTTTAGTGCTCGAGTGAGACTGATTTATGCTTTTTATTTCTCTGCAATACGTGTGCACATGTACACGATGTAAGAGCGTAAGCATTGGCGCGGCGCCCTTGTTTTGCCTATCGCTGGTCTAAACCCACCATCTTTTCTCTTTGTTTCATTGTTGTCAGCACCGCTAAGACTGCAATGAATGTGATTCACCAGCAAGTTTTGTCTCATTTTGTCATGTTGCTGTGTAGGCCAAAATTCCCAGAACTTTTGGTCCTCACAATATATATATATATATATATATATATACACATATATATATATATATATATATATATATATACATATATATATATATATATATATATATATATATATATATATATATATATATATATATATATATATATATATATATATATATATATATATATATACACACATATATATATATATATATATATATATATATATATATATATATATATATATATATATATATATACATATATATATATATATATATATATATATATATATATACATATATATATATATATATATATATATATATATATATATATATATATATATATATTGTTCCGAATTTGGAGTGAATAATTAGTAATTGCTCTAGAATATACCGAATTGTTGTTGTTCTTAATTATTGAATTATTGATTCTTATTTATTATTTGCTGAATTGTTATGTACTGAATTGTTTACTATTTCTTATTCACTACATTGTTGTTGTTAGTCTTATTTGCTTTTTGTTTACTCATTTTAAATGAACACATAACAGCTATACATACGTGCATACATAGTTACTTGTTTACTAGCAAAGCGAAAACAAATAAGATCATGATTATTGCTGTTGTTGTCTGTCGGCATTTAAATGTTGGGTACGTGTATGTGTGTATGTGTGTATGGCTTGTGTTTACGTTCAATTTGAGTGTACGATAATGTAAACAACTTTAACAAACAAACATGATGATTATTCGAGAGATGATCATTAAGAGTATAAAAGCTGCGCGCATCAACGTCAGCGAGTCAGTCATTAAAGAGTAAAGAGTAAAGAGTCAGTTAAAGTTAAACTCAGTGAGAGTCAGAGTTCAGTAGACAGACAGTGTTGAGTCTGTGATTAGTGAGTTGTTAGACTTTACCGTGATCGTGTAAAGCGTATTAAGTGGTTACTATTGCTTTTGAGCATAGTACAGTGATATTAAATTAAATAAAGTAGTAGCTGTTAAGTACTAAAAATCAAAGAATCGTGCGTTTAATTTCATTGCAATAAAAGAACCCACGGAAAACGTTTTTAAAAAGGTAAAAACGTAACAATTGGTGTCAGAAGTGGGATTGCAAAATGAAGTTCGACGAGCTTAAGGAGGAGTTGACCAAACTGGGCCTGCCCACAGCTGGTAACAAAGCGGAGCTGTAGAGGAGGCTAGCGGAGGAGTTTATTCGGCTTGGCCTGGACATCGACCCATAAGTTCGAAGAAAAAGGAGAACTGGAGATGGGTACACGTTCAGCTACAAGCAACATCGACATAAACTCTATGTTTGCAGTGTTTATGCAGAAAATGAAAGAAATTTCTAAAGCCAATAATGAAATGATGATGCAGAAAATTGAAGAAAGTTCTAAGGCCAATAATGAAAGAATGATGCAGAAAATGGAAGAAAATTCTGAGAAAATGGACGAAAGCTTTAAGGACAATAATGAAATGATCATGCAGAAAATTGAAGAAAGTTCTAAGGCCAATAATGAAAGGATGATCCAGAAAATCGAAGAAAACTATAATTTGCTGAAAGCAGTAAATAAAAAGCTAGAGGATATCTATGAGGACGCGAATAATAGGGTTAACATCCTTAAAGATAGATGGAATTACAAGGAGAGAGAAGTTCACAGCGTCAATAGGAAATTCGATGGGACAGAAAAAGATGTTCACGAGAGGCTTGATATTCTGAAGAATGGTGTAGATCAGAAGCTACAATCGGAGGAGGAGAAATGCGCTGAGTTAATCCTGGCATTAAAAGGCTCTGATGCACAAGTCCTGGAAACTGTGGGCGCTACAGCAAGGAACCAGGATGAGGACATTATGGCGGCTATGCAACGTAAGTCTGGTGGAGAGCATAAGGGGCAGATCCACAGAATGGAGCTAAAGCCGCAAAAGGCAAGGAAGACCATGAGAATATCGCCAAAGAATTGGAAGCCAAAGGCGACAGTACAGCGAACGGTGGTGGCAAGAATCGCGGCTCTGCATGGCAAGTATGGTGGAGAGCATAAGAGGCAGATCCACAGAATGGTGCTAAAGCCGCAAAAGCCGAGGAAGATTACGAGAATGCAGTCAAAGAATTTGAAGCCAATGGTGGCAGTACAGCGAACGGTGTTGGCAAGAATCGCAGCTCTGCAGCGTAAGTGTGGTGGAGAGCATAAAGGGCAGATCCACAGAATGGAGCTAAAGCCGCAAAAGCCGAGGAAGATTATGAGGATGCTGTCGAAGAATTTGAAGCCAATGGCGGCAGTACAGCAAACGCTAGCAGCAAGAATGGAGGAAAGGCTGGCGAAAAGAAGGCAAAAAAGAGCAAGAAACCTGACTCCAAGGAAGAGGAAGAGAAAGAAAACGAAAGCCAGGTGCGATGGAGTTGCGGATTCTGATGGATTCCACGAGGGACAAATGGACCTACTATTTAATTCACAGAGGAAGAAAGGGCTGTCTCCCAAACTACGAACACAGTGGGATGGACCATACAAGGTGATAAAGAGATTGAACGATGTTGTGTATGGGATACAGAAGAACCATAGCCCCCGATCTAAAATGAAGGTAGTACACTTAGAGCGACTCGCAAAATATGGAAGCAGTGGTTATGTGCCTGTTCGGGACGAACAGGCTTAAGCGGGCGGCAGTGTTACGAATTTGGAGTGAATAGTCCTATTGTAATTGCTCTAGAATATACCGAATTGTTGTTATTCTTAATTATTGAATTATTGATTCTTATTTATTATTTGCTGAATTGTTTACTATTTCTTATTCACTACATTGTTGTTGTTAGTCTTATTTGCTTTGTGTTTACTCATTTTAAATGAACACATAATAGCTATACATACGTGCATACATAGTTACTTGTTTACTAGCAAAGCGACAACAAATAAGATCATGATTATTGCTGTTGTTGTCTGTCGGCATTTAAATGTTGGGTACGTGTATGTGTGTATGTGTGCATGGCTTGTGTTTACGTTCAATTTGAGTGTACGATAATGTAAACAACTTTAACAAACAAACATGATGATTATTCGAGAAATGATCATTAAGAGTATAAAAGCTGCGCGCATCACCGTCAGCGAGTCAGTCAGTAAAGAGTAAAGAGTCAGTTAAAGTTAAACTCAGTGAGAGTCAGAGTTCAGTAGTGCGATTCAGTAACTTTTAAAGACTGAACAGTGGTTAAATATAACAACAACTAGTGTGGTTTGCACTAACCATTGTGCGATTCACTAACTTGGTGTTAACCACCCTTTTTGTGTTTTCATTTAATTGGGAATAGTGTGGCATCTTTGTTATAAATAGCGAAAAACACAAAGAGGAATAAAGAAAAAACAAACAAAACAAATGTCATATTATTTTTTGTTCTGCACAAGGTAAGTTGAACATTTTAATTATTTTGTTTTAAATAATATTTATTTCAATTTCATAGTATGATGTCCACCACTGCCACAAAAAACGGTCGCGCCACAAACGAGCAGCTTAGCCAAATGGTCGACTATATGCTAAGCAACCCGGGGCTAGCTGGGTGTAAATTCCAGAAGCTGCACGGGAAAGTGGAATGTGACAGAAAGTGGAGCGAGCTGTCCACAATGTTAAACAGTTTGGGAGGAACGGTGAAGACTGTCGACAAATGGCGCACAGTAAGTAGAAATTCTTTATATTTGTCGAAAAGTGTTTTCAAACGTTTGTTATATTTCTCTATGTACATACAGGTATGGAAGGAATTAAAAAGTCGGACCAGCGTAAAAGTGCGGGACAGAAAAAGGCAACAAGCACTGACGGAGAATAAGCCGATAAATCAAAACCCCGTCAGTGAATTAGAAAGACGTGAAATTGCTCTAATCGGCAGTGATTACGTAGAAGGCAATAAGAAAGAAGTAAGTTTAAAAAAAAAAATTGTAGTTTTTTGTTTTATATTGTACACTTATATTTGTTTGTGTTTATTTTGCATACTTAGGAGGACCAACTTCTGCTTGAAGGTGGAGAGGATTTCATCCTAGAAATGTCTCCATCTCCCGCTGCGAGTATACCATGTGATGCTCCATCATGTACTACTCAAGCTAGCACTGCCAGAACGCCGGGAAGGCTAATTAAAAGGAAGCGCGGTTATGACAGCTCCGGTTTACAGGAACAATTTTTGGAAATTGCCAGCAAACAAGCTGATTCCTTAAAGGTAGGTTTACTCTTATTATATATATATATATATATATATATATATATATATATATATATATATATATATATATATATATATATATACATATATATGTATACAGTTGTAATATACTCTTATTATGGTTTTTTTGTTTTAGATGTTAGCCGGAGCTAGCGTTGCAAGCGTGGAGGCTGCAAGGAGTCAAGCAGCGGCCTTAGAAGTATGTTTTTATGATTTTTAATTAACAATTTTATAAATCTCTTTTCCTTTTCCACTCAACAGACTTTAAGTGATTCTGTTGCAGCGAATAGAAAAGTAATGGAAATGTTGGCGGAGTCGATGCAAGTTGTGGGGGAAGGGATGAAAGTAATGGGAGAAGGGATGAAAGTGTTGGGTGAAGGACTGAAAGCAGCAGCGGCTGCTATTGAGGATTTGAGATAGTAACAGACTGTGTTATATTTGTTGTAGTTTTGTTATATTTGTTTTAGTTTTGCTTTTATTTTAGTTTAGTTGAATGAATTCATATTTTTTTTGTTATTTTTTATTGTTATTTTAAGTTTAATATATTTAGTAGATTTTTTGTGTTATTTTTTCTTTTTTTGTGCCTTATAAAATGAAAATAAAAGACTGAATTATATTCCTAACTGTTTTATTTATGAAAAGATTTTACAAGTGATTTCAAATTATTATTACATTTATTTATACATGCTCATATGTTTTTATGTAAAGAAATTTGCAATTAGCCTATCTTGAATACGTTTGGCTATTGAGGATGGACCACTGTGAGTTACCAAGTCATAACAGCGAGAACACTGAAGATGGCACAAAGACGAAACCGGTCTGTTCATAAACCAAATTTGACGTGGGATGACGGAAAATCGTTCCAAATTCAAACAAACCCCGTCGGAAGAATATCACAAAAAAAAAAAAACCACAAAAATTATTGACGTTTAGCTCACGACAATTTAGTGGCTAAAATTAACAGCTGTTGACTTTAAACTACAGTGAGTGTGGTTTAAATATGTTACTGAATAGCAGAATCGTTAATTTTGCTGTTAAAATTTTTAACCAACTCAACAGTCTCTAAATAAAGTTACTGAATCGCACTACAGGTATCTGAATTTATAAATTCGGTGTGTTTCGTTCTTTTTTAGCTTTAAACCATTCGGTTCGAATTCAACTCGAAACACTGGATAGGGGACTTTTTAATGTTAGTAATTTTTTACATTTAAAACTCTTTATCTGTTTGCGGTCCACGTAAGAGTCAATACATTTTATTACGATCTGAAGACCTTTAGTGCATTTTTATATTTTTCTTTTGGACAATTTTATTATTTTTATTTGTTTCGCTCTTCACTTTTTCTTCTGAGGTCACTGTGAATTGTGTATTGTTGTCATTTGTACCTTTCATTGCCTTTCATTGCCCATTCGAATTAGTTTATTGTTTTAACCCTTAAATGCATATAGTCTCAGATTTGTGCGGAAATTGTATATATAATGAAATCTGATTAAAAAATAATAACTGCGTTTAAATTTTTGAAAAAAAAAGTTATTTTGTTCATTTTATGAAGAAAAAATTGGTTGTATCTTTTAAGATACAATATGCACTCCCCGCTAAAATAACAATACATTAGAAAAAAAAATACTGTTTACGATTTGAATAACAAAAGTTTATTTTTCATAAGTTTTATACATATATATATAGAAATAAATGAGTTATTTATTTTTATTGGTTGTGGTAATTAAGAAAGCAGTTTTTATCAGCCGTGAGTCATAGACCTATTTCACACTTACTGCAAAACATATTCGTTTCACCTGTGCAATCCGGCATCTTGCATCTTCCTTTCTTACTTATCAACTTCCAATGTTCGGGAGGCGGTACTTGCGAATTCGGCTTATGTCTTTGTTTCTGGATTTCAGTTTTTACGTTCGATCGTCGACGAAGTAGAGTATGTTTTTATGCATTTTTATAATTGAAAAGTGAATCTGACACTTTCAATTTGAAATCTATCACTCGTAATTTTTTTCTTTTTGCTTGATCTTGGTTAACTCTTTTGTAAAGAATCCATGCATTGATGCAGGTCATACCTAATAGGTCGTAAAACAATCTATTTGTCCACTTTCTGTTTTTATAGCTATTTTGTGACGGCTCATGGAACATGTAGTCCTTTACAATTTGCGGATAAGAGACCATTTTCGTTTTGGTCTGCCTTTTGTCAAATCTATGAACAAGTAAACTTTTATTTGGCGTGATTGAAGAAAACGGTGGCTTAGTTCCTATATATATCGAAACTAAATTGACACATCTATTCCATAGATACTTAGCTTGCAATTTTTTATCTTATTCCGTCGGATTGTACCAACGGAAAGAATTCCCTGGGTTTTGAAGTATATAAGTAAAGGAATTGTGGTGTAGTAATTATCAAAGCATATTATGTAGTTTTTAAACTTAGGTACTTCACGAACTAATCTTACCACAATGTTTGCAGATGCTTGCAGATCTGGCTCTTCTGGGCGCATAATTTCATCTGCGCCGGTATAAATTTCGATCTTATACGCATACCATTTAGTGTCACATAATACAAAAAATTGAAATCCCCACTTTTTAGGCTTATTTGGGAGATATTGTTTCATATAGCTGCTCATTTTTGTAGAACACATTTGTTCATCTACAGATAACCTCGCTTGTTTGGAATCAGAACCAAATGTACGATTTAGGAAGTCAATATTCGGCCTAATAAGGTAGATTCCATCTCGTTTCGGATCTTCACGTGGTTTTATTCTTTATCATTGGTTTTATCTATTATATGACGTATTTCAATTTACCAAATACTAGAGATTATTGAACAAGCAACAATGACGGTAAACCAATTTTAATGATAAAGAATAAAACCTACCACGTGAAGATCCGAAACGTGATGGAATCTACCTTATTAGGCCGAATATTGACTCCCTAAATCGTACATTTGGTTCTGATTCCAAACAAGCGAGGTTATCTGTAGATGAACAAATGTGTTCTACAAAAATGAGCAGCTATATGAAACAATATCTCCCAAATAAGCCTAAAAAGTGGGGATTTCAATTTTTTGTATTATGTGACACTAAATGGTATGTATATAAGATCGAAATTTATACCGGCGCAGATGAAATTATGCGCCCAGAAGAGCCAGATCTGCAAGCATCTGCAAACATTGTGGTAAGATTAGTTCGTGAAGTACCTAAGTTTAAAAACTACATAATATGCTTTGATAATTACTACACCACAATTCCTTTACTTATATACTTCAAAACCCAGGGAATTCTTTCCGTTGGTACAATCCGACGGAATAAGATAAAAAATTGCAAGCTAAGTATCTATGGAATAGATGTGTCAATTTAGTTTCGATATATATAGGAACTAAGCCACCGTTTTCTTCAATCACGCCAAATAAAAGTTTACTTGTTCATAGATTTGACAAAAGGCAGACCAAAACGAAAATGGTCTCTTATCCGCAAATTGTAAAGGACTACATGTTCCATGAGCCGTCACAAAATAGCTATAAAAACAGAAAGTGGACAAATATATTGTTTTACGACCTATTAGGTATGACCTGCATCAATGCATGGATTCTTTACAAAAGAGTTAACCAAGATCAAGCAAAAAGAAAAAAATTACGAGTGATAGATTTCAAATTGAAAGTGTCAGATTCACTTTTCAATTATAAAAATGCATAAAAACATACTCTACTTCGTCGACGATCGAACGTAAAAACTGAAATCCAGAAACAAAGACATAAGCCGAATTCGCAAGTACCGCCTCCCGAACATTGGAAGTTGATAAGTAAGAAAGGAAGATACAAGATGCCGGATTGCACAGGTGAAACGAATATGTTTTGCAGTAAGTGTGAAATAGGTCTATGACTCACGGCTGATAAAAACTGCTTTCTTAATTACCACAACCAATAAAAATAAATAACTCATTTATTTCTCTATATATAGATGTATAAAACTTATGAAAAATAAACTTTTGTTATTCAAATCGTAAACAGTATTTTTTTCTAATGTATTGTTATTTTAGCGGGGAGTGCATATTGTATCTTAAAAGATACAACCAATTTTTTCTTCATAAAATGAACAAAATAACTTTTTTTTCAAAAATTTAAACGCAGTTATTATTTTTTAATCAGATTTCATTATATATACAATTTTCGCACAAATCTGAGACTATATGCATTTAAGGGTTAAAACAATAAACTAGTTCGAATGGGCAATGAAAGGCAATGAAAGGTACAAATGACAACAATGCACAATTCACAGTGACCTCAGAAGAAAAGGTGAAGAGCGAAACAAATAAAAATAATAAAATTGTCCAAAAGAGAAATATAAAAATGCACTAAAGGTCTTCAGATCGTAATAAAATGTATTGACTCTTACGTGGACCGCAAACAGGTAAAGAGTTTTAAATGTAAAAAATTACTAACATTAAAAAGTCCCCTATCCAGTGTTTCGAGTTGAATTCGAACCGAATGGTTTAAAGCTAAAAAAGAACGAAACACACCGAATTTATAAATTCAGATACCTGTAGTGCGATTCAGTAACTTTATTTAGAGACTGTTGAGTTGGTTAAAAATTTTAACAGCAAAATTAACGATTCTGCTATTCAGTAACATATTTAAACCACACTCACTGTAGTTTAAAGTCAACAGCTGTTAATTTTAGCCACTAAATTGTCGTGAGCTAAACGTCAATAATTTTTGTGGTGTTTATTTTAACAAAGAGTGGTTAATTTTTTTTCAAATGGCTTTTGAATATTTAGCGCTCGAATTATTGCAGGACCAACCTGTTTTTGACGCCGTAACAGTCGATCGACGTGCTCTTCGGGATTTGGATACCCCTTTCGATTTAACACCAACTGAGTTCCAGAAACTTTAGAGACTAACGCCAGACTTGGTTGAAGATTTGGTTTCTCAGTTGGATAGTGAATTGAAAGGGTCGAGGATTACAGCAATATCAACAGAAAAACAGGTAAGTCATATATTTGTGTATATCATAATACTGGAATAAGTTTTGATACGTTTTGCTAGCTGCTAGCTGCTTTGCGTTTTTACGCAACCGGCTGCTACCAGCGGCCTGTAGGAGAACAATGGGGAATATCGATGAGCCAATCATCAATAAGCCGTTGCCTGCATCGTGTAACTAGTGCAATTAATGGCAATATGTTTTTTGAAAAGGTGCGATTTCCAATGACTTCAACAGAGCGCCAAACTGCAAAGGCGATCTTTGCCTCATCATCCTCACCTTTTGTAGGAGGTACTATAGGAGCTGTAGATTGCACCCATGTATCGATTTTGGCCCCAAAAATTCATGAAGAGGCTTACGTAAATCATCATGGATACCATTCTTTAAATGTTCAAATGGTAAGAATTGTAAAAAATAAAAACATAAATACATACATACATTTCTACATTTGTACATATTGTTGCAGATATGTGATCCAAACCTTAAAATTTTAAATGTAAATGCCAAATACCCCGGAGCAAGACATGACTCCTACATTTGGAGCTCCTCTGCAGTAAGAAGGGTTATGCAGAGGAATTTTGAGAATTCAAATAATAAGATGTTTTTAATTGGTAAGTTTTTTTAGCTTATATTTATATACAAAAAATTAATTACTTAATCAATAATATGTGTATACATCTAAAGGTGATTCCGGGTTTCCACTAGAACCATGGCTGATGACTCCGCTCTCGAACCGACCAGAAGGGAGCCCTAAATTTCGCTACAACGAAGCATTATGCAAATCAAGGAATATAGTTGAAAGGTTGCTCGGTGTGCTGAAAGGAACTTGGCGCTGCTTATCTCAGCAAAGATCTCTTTTGTACGATCCTGGATTCGCTGGTAAAGTGGTGAATGCATGCGCTGTATTGCATAATATAAGCTTAAGTGAGAAAATAAATGAAGCAGAAGATGACTTCTTAGAGCCTGAATATAACAGCGACTTGGTAACTCACAGTGGTCCATCCTCAATAGCCAAACGTATTCAAGATAGGCTAATTGCAAATTTCTTTACATAAAAACATATGAGCATGTATAAATAAATGTAATAATAATTTGAAATCACTTGTAAAATCTTTTCATAAATAAAACAGTTAGGAATATAATTCAGTCTTTTATTTTCATTTTATAAGGCACAAAAAAAGAAAAAATAACACAAAAAATCTACTAAATATATTAAACTTAAAATAACAATAAAAAACTAACAAAAAAAAAATATGAATTCATTCAACTAAACTAAAATAAAAGCAAAACTAAAACAAATATAACAAAACTACAACAAATATAACACAGTCTGTTACTATCTCAAATCCTCAATAGCAGCCGCTGCTGCTTTCAGTCCTTCACCCAACACTTTCATCCCTTCTCCCATTACTTTCATCCCTTCCCCCACAACTTGCATCGACTCCGCCAATATTTCCATTACTTTTCTATTCGCTGCAACAGAATCACTTAAAGTCTGTTGAGTGGAAAAGGAAAAGAGATTTATAAAATTGTTAATTATTGTACAAAATCATAAAAACATACTTCTAAGGCCGCTGCTTGACTCCTTGCAGCCTCCACGCTTGCAACGCTAGCTCCGGCTAACATCTAAAACAAAAAAACCATAATAAGAGTATATTACAACTGTATACATATATATGTAAGTATATATATATATATATATATATATATATATATATATATATATATATATATATATATATATATATATATATATATATATATATATATATATATATATATATATTTTCCCACTAATTTTTATTTTTTGTATCTTCAGAACTGAACTAACAAAAAGTGTTCAAATCTTAAATATAGATAGAATAATTAGGCCCAACCAGTGTCGGACATAAACTTAGTGATAATAATTAAAAATACATAAATGTCGTGTTAAGCACAAAATTATTTTCAAAAAGTTTCATCTGCGTTGCGTGTTAAGGCCGTAGTATCCCTCTTTTTTAAGCGGATGTGTCCAGGAAAGTTCAAGATGTTACGAGCAAGGGGATTAGGATGGGACTCGAGTTTTTTTAAATATTTGCCTGCATATTTTGCAATTTCTGCAGTCACAAGTGGCATATTTAAATCACGATGTAAAATTGAATTTTTCATGTACCAAGGAGCCGATGTTATCAACCTTAAAATTTTGTTTTGCATTCGTTGTATTCTTTCTACATTGGAAGCTGAAGCAGTGCCCCATAGCTGAATTCCGTAACACCATATGGGTTTCAAAAGCGACTTGTATATTAAAAGTTTACAATCCAGACTGAGTGTTGAATTTTTACCAATCAACCAATGTATCTGGGTTAATTTAAGCTTCATTTGTGTTAGCTTAGAGTCAATGTGCTGTTTCCATGTAAGCCGTTGGTCAAGATGTATACCAAGGTATTTCACCTGAGAATGTTGAGGAACAACTTGATTGTTGATACGAATGGGGGAACAAGTGTCTCTTCGTAGGGTAAATGTGACATGAACACACTTTTGTTCATTTACTTTTATTCTCCATAAGTTCAACCATAGTTCCAACAGGCTAATATGATTCTGAAGATATCGGGATGCCTCGTGAGGGTTTTCATGCATACTAAGGCAGGCTGTATCATCGGCAAATGTAGAAGTGAAGATATTACTGCTCAGAGGCATATCACAGGTATAAATCAAATACAAAACTGGCCCCAGTATACTACCCTGTGGCACACCGGATGAGATAGTTTCAGGCACACTCATGAAGTCTTCTTCCACAACAGTGAACTTCCGGGCAAGAATGTAACTTTCCAAAAGATTTACAATGTTTATTGGTAAATGTGTCTTCAGTTTTAAAATTAGGCCTTCATGCCACACTTTATCAAATGCGTGAGAGACATCAATAAAGAGGGAAGAACAATACTTCTTTTCTTCAAATGTTCTTCTTATGAAATGAACCAATCTATGAGTTTGTTCAATGGTGCTATGCTGACTTCTAAAACCAAATTGATGATCCGGTATACACCCATTATTAGTTAGAATTGGGGACAATTTAGTCATTAGCAGCTTTCCGAAGAGCTTTGAAATTGTTGGCAATAAACTTATTGGCCTATATGACTCAGCCTTCGTAAGATCTTTGCCCGCCTTTGGAATCATTTTGATCATAGCAAGTTTCCAGCTGTGTGGATAATACTCAAGTCGTAAAATGCCATTAAAAATAAACAACAGGATTTTAATAGCAACACGAGGCAACTGCATCAGCATTTTGTTACTAATTCCATCAATACCCGGAGCTTTTTTCTGGTTGGTTTCAGCAATTAGTTTTTGTACATCACGCGTCTTAAACTTCATGGGTCGAGGGGGTAGAGCAACTACACTCGGGAAATCAACAGCACCAGTACATGAGTTTGGGGTAAATACGTGTTTTAAATGCTCAGCAAATATGTTACCTTTTTCAGTATTGGTTTTTGCCCAACCTCCGGTCGAAGTGCGCAGGGGTGGTTTAAACTCAACGGGTGTTTTAAGTTTTCTAGCTGCGCGCCACAAGGAGTAATTAGATGCTGCTGTGACATCGAGACCATCCAGATAGTTCTTAAGAGAAGCAGATTTTTCAGATGCAAGCAACTCATGGAGTCGTTTAGTGCATTCTCTAAGTCTGATTTTATGTTGGGGTGATCTGTGCTGTTGCCATTCCCTTCTAGCTCTTCTTTTTTCACATACGAGACGTTCAATGTCCGCAGAATAAATTCTATTAAACCCAGTCTGCGGAGAGGAGGTAGTGGCATGTTTAGCAGCCTGTTTAATATTTTCAGTAAGATTGGCAATGTTGAATTCAATATCATCGGAAGTTCTAAGCCTGATGTTTTCCGTACAATGACTACTGAGATATTTTTTGAACCCCAGCCAGTTAACACGATTTATCATCTTCACATATGGGTGAGGTAAGTCACTTCTTAGTGGGCTGCAAATTGTAACGATCGTGGGAGAGTGATCGGAGGAGAGATCATGTGAAGCTTCAACATGAATTAAATCCCTAGGGATATTTTTCATGACCCCAAAATCTATAACATCCGGAATTTTTTGTATGTCAGTAGGCCAGTAAGTGGGCTCCCCGCTAGAAATGACATCCAAACCCATTTTTGAAATTGTGTTGAACAATGCTCGACCTCTAGGTGTAATAAGACGCGACCCCCAGAACTTATGCTTTGCATTGCAGTCGCCAGCTGCTATGAAACAAGGGCCAAGAGTTTTATAAAAATCCTCGTATTGATCCTCAGTGATTGAAAATCTGGGAGGGGAGTAAATGGATGATATCACGAAATTTGTACAAAAATTTTCAATGCAAATATTTGTTGCCTACAGATGGTCCTCACAAATGTTCTCAAGAATGTAGTGTTTGAGTCTTGACTTTATTAGAATTGCCGATCCTCCGCATGCTCTTCCTCTCGGGTCCTTTGTATCATATAAGGTGTAGCCACTCATTTTAAAAAGGCTTCTCGAAGTCAAATGAGTTTCAGATACCAACATTATGTCAATATTTTTTGCCGTGAGGAAGTGCTCAAGTTCATTTTTATGTTGGCGAATGCCGTTTGCGTTCCAGAAACATACTTTTAACGTGTTCATGGCTTGTTAACTAATGCTAGAAGTAGTGTGTTCTGCATTCGCAGCATTTCTTGCATCATGCTAGTCATATTTGTTGTAAAGTTGTTTATTGTTTGCACCAAATTGTCAATAGTAGCTTCAAGGCGATTGAAATTAAAGCTTGCATTTGCATTTGTTGTACTAGTTGGTGGTGACACTTTTTGCACTGGAACTGAATTGATCTTCACAGCGTCAGCATACGATACTTGTGTAGAAATTGGTTGGGCCATAGGAGGATAAGCAGCGGAGTACGTATTTCCTGTTTGCGCTGGAGTTACTTTAGGCTTTTGGCTCATAGCTTGTTTAACAAAAGAGAACACAGGACATCCCCTGTAGTTAGCAGTGTGATTACCTCCACAATTACTGCACTTTTTTTCCTTCTGGTCCTTCGACTTATTGCAAATAGCAGTATTGTGTAATTCACCGCACACAACACAAACACTAGGTAATTTACAGTAAGTTTTCGTATGGCCATATTCTTGGCAATTATGGCACTGTACGGGACCAGAACGCTTGTGTGGTTCTTCAACTGTGATTTTCCGGTATAATAGATATTTTAAATTGTAAATGGGATGGGTCTCATTTTTCTTCAGTATTACATCATTTGGCTCCAGTTCAACGCGAAATAGGGGTTAGATCTTCTCCCTGTTTATTATGTTAGAGACATTCTTTACCTTAAATCCCTGGAGGGTGAGAGCATCTTTTATTTCAGCAGGGACAACGTAAGAATCTATGCCCTTCAATACGACCTGTAGGCCCTTGGCGCTCTTAAGCTGGAATGTGTAAAAACTTGTTTTATTTTTTTCTAATTCATTAACCATTTTCCGGAAATCTTTTTCATTATATATTTGAACTTTTCTTTCATCAATGTTACCACGTTTTATTGGAACAATGTGAAATGCCTTTTCACCAATGACCGAGATTAGTTTTTTGATAAGTGTGTTAGAATTTTTTTGCCTCAAATAGATGGGTGGTGGTTTGGAGGTTTTTTTCGAGGATGCTTCGGGTTTTTCGTTGTCATTCTGCAATATTTTAAAACGATTTTGACGGTTAACTGGGGCGGCGTCGTTATCCCTGGATATCTTGGGAACCGATGAGATTTTAGACGAATTTGGGCTACGCCCGCGCTTTACTACTGTAATATATCTGTCCATTCCGACAGGCACCTTAGGTTTCTGAATACTCTTGTCTATTGTGATAACTTGGTTAAGTGAAGAACACGAGCCCGGAGCGGATAATGGCGCTGATTTAAATAAAGAAGTACTAGGCAGCGGTAATGTTAGAGAATCACTACTTGGCATCGGAGTAAGCGAATTTGATCGCTCACGTAAAATTGGCTTTGCCGTTAGAAAAAGACTATCATCAATTTTTTTATTTTTATTGTTTGCATTAAGAGCTTCAGAACTCACAGTAAAATAGGCATTTCTGCCGTTAGAACTCACTTCACAATTTTTTGTTTTTGAGGTACTCATACAGAGTATTCCTCAGTCACTTTGTTTACGGTTGTTTTTTTTTTTGTTTTTGTTGTTTACGATTATATGAAAAATGTTATTAGTGCAAATAAAGCAAATTTTAACAAAAACCCGTACTTATTACGAATCAGTACTTATTACGAATATTTTTTTTGTTTGTATTTTTTTTTGTTTACTATGTAAAAAAACTCCGCTAACACGTCTGTTCACTACGAAGGTTCAACAAGACAATGATATATATATATATATATATATATATATATATATATATATATATACATATATATATATATATATATATATATATATATATATATATATAATAAGAGTAAACCTACCTTTAAGGAATCAGCTTGTTTGCTGGCAATTTCCAAAAATTGTTCCTGTAAACCGGAGCTGTCATAACCGCGCTTCCTTTTAATTAGCCTTCGCGGCGTTCTGGCAGTGCTAGCTTGAGTAGTACATGATGGAGCATCACATGGTATACTCGCAGCGGGAGATGGAGACATTTCTAGGATGAAATCCTCTCCATCTTCAAGCAGAAGTTGGTCCTCCTAAGTATGCAAAATAAACACAAACAAATATAAGTGTACAATATAAAACAAAAAACTACAAATTTTTTTTAAACTTACTTCTTTCTTATTGCCTTCTACGTAATCACTGCCGATTAGAGCAATTTCACGTCTTTCTAATTCACTGACGGGGTTTTGATTTATCGGCTTATTCCCCGTCAGTGCTTGTTGCCTTTTTCTGTCCCGCACTTTTACGCTGGTCCGACTTTTTAATTCCTTCCATACCTGTATGTACATAGAGAAATATAACAAACGTTTGAAAACACTTTTCGACAAATATAAAGAATTTCTACTTACTGTGCGCCATTTGTCGACAGTCTTCACCGTTCCTCCCAAACTGTTTAACATTGTGGACAGCTCGCTCCACTTTCTGTCACATTCCACTTTCCCGTGCAGCTTCTGGAATTTACACCCAGCTAGCCCCGGGTTGCTTAGCATATAGTCGACCATTTGGCTAAGCTGCTCGTTTGTGGCGCGACCTTTTTTTGTGGCAGTGGTGGACATCATGTTCAACTTACCTTGTGCAGAACAAAAAATAATATGACATTTGTTTTGTTTGTTTTTTCTTTATTCCTCTTTGTGTTTTTCGCTATTTATAACAAAGATGCCACACTATTCCCAATTAAATGAAAACACAAAAAGGGTGGTTAACACCAAGTTAGTGAATCGCACAATGGTTAGTGCAAACCACACTAGTTGTTGTTATATTTAACCACTGTTCAGTCTTTAAAAGTTACTGAATCGCACTACTGGTGCACAGAAGAGTTACCGTATAAGAACCACATAAAGGGTCGGACCCATACAGTGCGCCAAATGCAAAAAATACGGGCATAAAAAATTTACTGCATGTGACCTGCTGTTTGCACTGTGTGTGGAGAGCCTCGTGAAACCACAAAGTTATATAAACCTAAAAATAACTCAGGAAAATAACTGCAGCAATTGTCGAGGCAACCATATTGTATTAAATAAGCCTGAATTTAAAAACAAGTTTCTGAAATGCACTTGAATATTTCATAATGGATAAAAATTGACGTAACGCTTATATCACAGACCCATCTGACGTCTAGAGGCGGGTATACTTTATATGACACAAAGGAACCCCGAGTAAGAGCTTGTAGTGGCTCGACAAATAGTAATAAGATAACGGTTTAAAGACTACTTATTTCGTTTATTTTTCATTTATTTATTTATTTATTTATTTATTTATTTAAGATAAATTCAGTACAACAAGATGTAATCTTATTTAGCAATACTGGGGAGATAATGGCAACATGCAATTTTACATGTTTTATCTTATCAAAAATTAACAATTAAAAAAAGACAAAAAACTATAAAATTAACAAATTAAAATAAATTAACAATAACCAATGATATAAAAGGTGCAGTGCAATAAAGTCATAGGCAATGAAGCCATATGGTTTTATTGCCCATTTCATTGAGAAATAAGGCCATATGGCTTTATTTCCATATAAAGAATGAAATAAAGCCATTATGGTGTTATTGCTCATTTTATTTTTTTTTTATTATTCTAATTTATTTGATTTCTTTTATTTACAAAAAAAATTAACAAAAATATATCGTGTTATTTAAGTCCACCGTAACACCAAGGTTACAGTTTTTTCATATTAATAATACTATTTAATATTATTTCTGCTATATTTATGGTGCCCGGACATAATCCCCACGGACATAATCCCCTTTCCAGAAATGGGGATTATGGCCTGTTTTTTCCGGTCATAACCCCCATAGTAAAGTGGGGATTATGTCCGCTTCCAAAACGGACATAATCTCCATGGGGAGTATGACCGTTTGCTATAGAGATTATGTCCAACGAAAATAAGTCGAAATTCTTTACAAAAAACAAAATTCTTAGTTTATCTTAGTTTAGCAGGTAACTCCCGATGAAAGAGGTCCTTATCTTTGATATCAGAGATATATGTCCAAAGGCCGGCTATATAGACAATATTTTGTTAGCGAAGCCGCTGTTCCATATACCATTGAGCCATCCCGGCCTGGTATAACAAATACCGGCTTCGCTGTCTAAAAGTTTTCTCTGTAGCCAGAATAATGGAATAAGTCCTAATTAAATAAAAGAATAATAATAGCTCTTTAATTAATTAAAATAAAATAACTTCTATACCACACCTGAAGGTTGAAGGAGGAAAATATTTTGTTAGCGAAGCCGGTGTTCGAAATACCATAGAGGAGAAAATCTTTCAGACCGGCCGAAGGCCGGCTATACAGAAAAAGTTTGTAAGCGAAACCGATGGAGCGCACAAAAAGTCTTCACTGGCTTAGGTGTATGTCGAATGACAAGGCCTATCATATCCATCCAATCAACCTAACCTAACCTAAACCGATGATTGTGGGGATTATGACCTCATCGGAAATAGCCATAATCCCCATAATGGGGCTTATGTCCGTAATCGTATTGGACATAATCCCCATTATTATGGGGGGTTATGTCCACTACTTTGTGGGGATTGCGACCGCTTTATTTTCAGACATAAACCCCATTCCTTTATGGGGGTTACGACCGAAAAAAAACCGGACATAAGCCCCATAATTGAAATGGGGATTATGTCCGTGGGGATTATGACACGTCACCTATATTTATATTTAAATATTTGTTCTTAATTTTTTATGTAGTTATAATAATTTGCTGGATGCTCTAAATCCATATTCCATATTAATTCATATTCGTATATTTGGTTCTCTTCCATTTTATTATTTGATTTAATTTTTTGATGATGTTTGCTTGTAACACGTGAATAGTTAAAAGTATTTACATATTTGATAATGTCATGTAATAATAAAAAATGTGCTGATTTAAACTAATTCTTCATACATAGTCAGTACCGTAACTTTCTTTTTTGATAAATTCTTAACACACAGAAAACTTGAAATGTTGGACAAAAATGTTTTCAATATATTAGTGTTAAAATGCAATATAGAGCGCGCGCGCTGCGTATGTCGCGGGCCCGGTGGACGCGCGTCCGCCCCGCCCCCTTTCCACCTCCTGTACCATATTTTTTTACACATTTGACAATGGCTACTCATTCTTTGACAATTTGTAACCATAACAATTACACAGTTATGGCGTTATTTCCATTTTGGTTACTAAACGATTATAGTGATATTGCACTTGGGTGTAGGCAATAAAGCCATATGGCCTTATTTCTCAATGAAATGAGAAATAAAACCATATGGCTTTATTGCCTATGGCTTTATTGCACTGCACCGATATTAAATATTGAATAAAACATAAAAACAAGACCAATTTTAACAAATATACACGTATAATATTTTCAATTAACCCATATAGGTAAATATCGCAGAACTCAAGTGCTTTGCGTTGTTTAATGCTTGAAAATTAGGTAGAAGTTCATTCCAGAGACGAATGGCATTTACATACAAATGTCTTTCAAATATTTGTCTATGATATCTGATTGAGTTAATTTTGTAGCCTCTACTCGATCTAGAAAATTGTATCCTGTTATAACTATAACCGGATTGTCTGGTGTATACAATTTTGTGTAGAAATATTAGTGTACGGCACTTTAACAGGTTTTCAAGGGATATATCAAGGATCTGATATACTGCTATTTGTGGCAATATCGTTTTAAGCAATTTTCAGTTTATTTCTGATTATTGCATCACAATTATAAATTAGTTCACAACCATATATTAAAGTCGGGAGAATATATGATTTGGCTAGTAGCATGCGAATATTAATTGGAGTAAAGTACTATGTCACCCAAAGATTCCTTAGCATTGAGTGAACTTTACCATATGCAGCATTTACATGATTTAATCATGTTAAGCTATTGTTAAAAATAACACCAAGATTTTTGGCATATTCTATAAGATCAATAAGTATTAGCGGTAAGTTAAGTTGCACAAAGTTAGACTTACTGATCATCATCGCCTTCGATTTCTTTGCATTCAAGCAAAGACCATTTACTGATGCCCATTTGAAAACATTATTGAGATCATAATTTAATTTAGCAATGCATTCAGTGATTTCTGACGACTTACAGCTAATAAAGAGACGTACGTCATCTGCGTACATCTGTACACCACAATAGATAAGATTGGAGGGCAAATCATTTGAGTAAATGGAATATAACAGTGGACCAAGAATCGAACCTTGCGGAATACCTTTTGTTATTGAACATTTGTTGGATTTGTTTGAACCAGAATACACCAATTGGCTTCTATCACATAGATATGAAGATAGCAATTTTGTGGCAGTGTTAGAAAAATGGAACATATATTTCAGCTTTTGGGATAGTATGGTGTGTTCAACAGTATCAAACGCCTTTGAATGATCAAGTAAAACTTAAAATGATACAAAGTTGCAATCCAGTTTAGACCGCAATTCCTCAGGAACATCTATAAGAGTAGAAATACAGCTATGTTTCGGCTTAAATATAGATTGTTTTTCAGTTAGTAGGGCATTGTTATATAAGTACTGAGTCATTTGCGTGTGTATTAGCTTTTCGACAATTTTTGACATAAGTATATGAAAGCATTGCAATAGGCCTATAGTTCTTATCATTGATGAAAAAGTGGAAGTTGTGATTATGGAATGTATTAAGTGTGTTATATGCAGCAGTATATGATTTAATATTTTTTTTTACGGGCGAGGTAGGGTTGAAAATGCCTTCGCACTTACAGTGACCGTCGTCGACTGCATTGAGTGGTGTTTTCCACTAAAAAACTCCCTCCTCCGTTTCTGGTGGGATGCCTTCCCGGGACTGTTTTCTACATTACTTCAAGAAGGCCCAGAAACTTCATCCTCCTAAGAAGGACTTTGCTCGTAACACCCACGTCTGGATCCGTCATTTTCATGCTGCTGGCTCATTCTTGCTGAGTCTCCGTTATTGGGGACTCATTTTGCCGTGCATCGAGGTCTCTTTTCTTTCTTCTTAAGACATACTCGATGTAACTACTCACAGCATTCCATTTGTTTTCGCATTCGAGCCTTCTGTCAACTATGTTGGCAGGGGTGAAAACGATAATCTGCTCTCTTAATGCGATTCGCTCAGTATTCCATCTGATGCAGTTGAAAAAAGTGTGTTCTACATCGTCGTTTGTTGCATCGCAGTAGATGCAACTGGAATTACCTGTTTTGCCCATACGATGTAGATACTTACGGAAGTATCCATGACCTGAAAGGAACTGGGTCAGGAAGTAGTTAATCTCCCCAAATTTCCTTTGAGTTCACTTTTCTACGTTAGGAATGAGCCTTTTCGTCTATCTACCGGACTGTTTTGCGTTATATCTGCTTTGCCATCGTTGGATGGTTCCAGATCTCCGCTCTGCAGCACTAATATTAATTTCCGCCCCCTAGAGTCCCATGCCTCTTTCCGTTCGCGCGCCAGGAGATCAACCGGAATCTCACCACTTATTACGAAAACCGCCGCGCCTGAAACTGTACGGTAGGCTGAAGCGATTCTGAGTGCCGCTGTGCGTTGCACTTTTTCTAGAGCCTTACGCTTAGACTTTGCTCTCAGTGCATTGCCCCAAATTTCGCTGCCATATAGCAGTATAGAAGTTGTGGTTGCCATAATCAGCCTCCTCTTGCTCTGTGTGGGCCCGCCAATGTTTGCCATTAGCCTGCTCAACATGCCTGAAACTTTTGCTG
Source organism: Germaria angustata (assembly GCA_963681545.1). Lineage (NCBI taxonomy): Eukaryota > Metazoa > Arthropoda > Insecta > Diptera > Tachinidae > Germaria > Germaria angustata. The sequence continues at coordinate 78,915,752 of OY812998.1, read as the reverse complement.
CCTTTGCAGCCGCATGTTTTATCTGGGCCCAATAAGTGAGCCTACTATCGATTTTTACGCCCAGATATTTTATCGCCCTTTTGGTCACCAGGAGCCTGTCATCTATTTGCATGCTAATTTCTAGTGGCATATGCCCTCGCGTCATCATGATTAATTCAGTTTTGTTCACCGCAAGTTCGAGCCCATGGTCCTCGAACCATGCTCGAGTCCTTATCATTACCTGATTCAATTTTATTTTAGGGTCGTCCGCGTCCCGTGCCGAAATGACCGCCGCTATGTCGTCCGATTACCCTACAAGGTGTGTGTCTTCTGGCATATATATTCCTAATATCTCGTCATAACTTAAATTCCGGAGGTCAGGACCCAGGACGGATCCCTGGGCTGCCCCCGATGTAATCGTTCTAACTATCTGGCAGTCTGGTGTGTCGTATATAAGTTTACGGTCCCTAAGATAGCTCTGGAGAATTCTCATAAGATATATAGGTATGCGGAATCTTTCCCACAATGCCTTGATAACATTTGCCCATCGTAAGCTATTAAAAGCGTTGCGTACATCAAGTGTAGCTAGGACGATTACACGTTTCGAGTAGGAGCGTCCTTTCTGTGCGTTTTCGAAACTTCTCACTCAATGGCACCAAGAGTCGATCTTCCGGGTCGAAAGCCGTGCTGCCTCTCCGATAGTCCTCCGGCTGCCTCGATGGATTCTGCTAATCTGTGTTGCAGAAGCTTCTCCCTTCTTAAGGCTTCTAGCCGCGGTTTTTAGCTCTTCTTCAGTGAAGGGCGTGTGCATCCCATCTGTGTAAGGGTTTCGTGTTCATCATGCAATGGAGGGTGTATGGGGAACAAGTTATCGACGATGTAGTTGATATCCTCGTTCCCTATGTGCAAAGCAGTATGGTTCGCGTTTAACTTCCTCGTAACGATCTTGTAGCCGAGTCCCCAGGGGTTGCTGTTCAGATCGTTCCGGAGTTCTTCCCATTTCGACTTCTTGCTTCTAATAATCGCCCATTTCAATGCTTTTCGGCTTTGTCTGAATTCTTCGGCCACCATGGTTGCCTCGCCATTTCGCCTGGCTCTGGTGTATCCTCTTCTGTTACGAAGACAGGTTCGTCTGAGCTCAGCTATTTCCGGCGTCCACCAGTACGCAGCCTGTCTTCTAGACTGCTGCGTTACACGTGGCATGGATGCCTCGCAGCTTTGAGCTATGCGCTGCCTCAATGTCATTGCCATGGAGTCAGCATCACTCATGGTGTGCACAGCTGAGACCCCGTCAAAATTGCTTAGTTGCATTCCACTTGCGTGTGCCTCTCCTTCTTAGCGTCTGGTCAGAGTTCGTCCTTTCCGTGGTCCGGAAGGTAATATACTGGTGATCGCTACCAGTGAAGTCTTCCAATACTCTCCACCCTTCAACGCTTGTAGCCAAGCCCTCGGCCAGCAAAGTGATGTCTGGGGTGGTGTGTTCGCATCCCGACCTCCTGAAAGTAGTGGCATTACCGATATTTGCCACTATCAAACCTAACCTAGCAGCCATGTCTAAAATGTTTCTTCCGCGTGAGTTCGTTGTCCGGTCCCCCCATTCTACAGCCCTGGCATTGAAATCACCCGCTACTATAAACGGTCCGCCTATTTCCCTAACCCTATCCTCGATCAGGTCTAGTTTTGTCCTGAACTGGGCTATGCTATCACTAGGGGTAAGGTAGCAGCTCATTAGCGTGTATTGTCTCGTCCGAATGTACGTGTAACAGTGGCCTCCCCCGAGCTGCGTGATCGCGAGCTTACTGCCGCTAGGTAGCCACAGAGCAACCGTGCCTGTTTCATCTTCATACCAGGACCCTCGGGGTATTCGTCTATATTGTTCGCAAATAATGACGGCGTCTACCCTATTTTCAGCGGCAATTTGCTCGATCAGAGCGTCTGCCGTCCGATTTCTGTGCATATTTGCTTGAAGCACATTCATAGTTTCCTGACCAGTGGGCATCTTTTCAATCCCGGAAGATGGTCAGTCCGGTCGCGTTTTGCATCCGCGCAGTGGACACATTTGGGGGTTTCGTTACAGTCCTTCATTTTGTGTCGTGACCCCCCACACCTAATACAAGTGTTCCTCTTGTCTAAACCTGAACAATTTGCCTGTACGTGTCCCGTTCCAAGACATCGATAACATCTCTTAACGTCCTCGCACAATCGCATCCTTGCTCGGACCCACCCAATCTTTATATAGCCAACCTCAAGGAGATTTGCCGCGCTTTCAGCTGACAGGGTGAGGAAGGCTCGTACCTGCTCTCTCACATTGGGTGCGGTGATCCTTATCTGGATCTGCTCCCCTGGGTTGCTGAGCAGCTTTTGGGCTGCTGTTTCTACCTCCTCCTTAAGCGTAAGCGAATCGAGTTCTCTTATCTCGATAGTCGCCTTTGGCTTTAGTTCCACGACGGAGGCTGTATCTCTTATGGTACTCCTCACTGTTGAACGAAATCCGGCCTAACCTGTTGCCCTTTTCCGAGTTCAAGGAGGATGGCTCCGGTCTGCGTTTTCCTAACCGTCTTTATGCTAACCGAGTCGTCCGTCTTTATTTTATCGCGCAGATCTTTTAGAACTTCCGCGTAGCTGTGACCCGCCGCGGGTTTAATTATTACCGCTTCCGACTTCGCTCGCTGTTGCCGCTCGTTCTTCTTTTTGTTCGGTTCGACCGGTTTGTTTTTCGTCTTATTTTTTCTCCCCCTTTTAGTGACGGTTCGCCAATTTTCTTCTCCCCCTTGAGGGAGCTCAACTGGGCTCTTTCGATCTAGCCTTCTTGCTTTTTTCAGGCATTGCACTTCCATCTTCCATCTTTTGCATCTTCTGGATTAGCTACAGTCGAGGCGAGCCGCCTGTTGAATTACCTGTCACGCCCCCCTTTTGGACTGCACGTGCTGTGCGAAGTGTGTCCTCACCTGCTGGAGTGACAGCAGTTAGAGCCGCTCGTGCTGCGTAGGTGCTGGTCGATGTGATTCGCACCGTCTCTTTGGGATCTCCGGAGTTGGCATTGGGAGTACTTCCCTTATCGGTGCTGGTGTTCGTCCGGAGTCGGGCAGGTGCATTGGATGAAGTCTCAGCATCCATACTAATAGCACGCGTCGCATTGCCCGGTGCTGTGTTCACGGGCGTTGCGCATTTTGCAGGTGGCGATCTAGACAACAGACTGCTTCTTCGGAAGGCTGCATCGGGTGCCGCGCCGCGCTTAATTTTTTCTTCGGTCTTCTCTCTGTTCATTTACCTTTTCATTCATCTTCCCAGTTGTTCGTTTAATTATGCTATTATTATTGTTATATAAAATCATCTTTGTTGGGTCCCCGCTCTGAGCCGCTATCCTTACGCGTTTGTACATTCGCCTCAAGCGATCCCCGTGGGTCCCTTTGAAAGCAGTGAGGTCCACGCAAGGGTTGACACAGGGCCTTATGAGTACCTGTGTTCAGAGCCAGGATCTCGGCGCAAAGAAGCAGAAGTCATTCTCAACTGCACTTGTACTGCCACCTCGGCGGCGACGCATGTAGAACTTACTCAGAGCCTCGCCACAGTTTTAACGGGACGGGGGCGGCTGCAGCATTAGCCCACCAGCCGTTTCAGCGGATGTCACTCCTACATAATAAGGTGATGGAATACTGCAGCCGTCAGCCCAAGGTAGTCGGATCAGGATCGTGAGACATATTCGTGGGCCACAAACGTTCCATTTTCCGTCATCTTCAGCCGCACCAGGCGTGGTGAAACAGCTGTCCAGGATTTTGGTCCGCGGGTGGTATTTTAATTGCCACCTTCCCTGCAGATTTGAAGATCAGCAGAGAGTTCCCCTATCCACCACCTGGGGACGCGTCCGATGGGAGAGTGGAATAACTCCACACGGATATGATTTAATATCAATTTAATAAATTTCGGGTGAACACCATCATCCCCTACAAAATCAGATTTGATGCTTAGCATAGCTCCAAGGATATCGTCTTGGGTAATAAGAATAAATTAAAAATATGTGGCTGGTTGTTGATTTACATTATTGACATTATGAAAATCATTTGTGGATTTATAGTAACTACGATTTGCTTCAGGCATGTACACTGGCAAACTCCACGTTTAATTGGTCCACATCAATACTATTATCAGTTTGCATGCACGTTTTTGTGGTACCCATCAAACGAGCTTCCCTTCATTTTCTTCTTGAACAAACAGCTGATTGAAACTTTTCTCCATAGAATCTTAATTTTTCTATTCTAATTTTAAAATTCACTTCCCTTCTACAAGTTTTGAAAATGTTATAAAGCTCAGTAGTTTTAAATCTTTTACATCTTGCATATGCATTGTTTCTTCCGTCAATTAAAACTTTTATTTCATTTTAAAACCAAGTGTTCAGACCTTCACAATGAATTTCTTTCATATGTGCATAAGTTAGTCTGTATAAATGTACAAACATACTTAAGTACATATGCCTGCACGAAATTAGTTAAACAACCTTAAATTGCTAAGCTAATGTAATTTTTTATTAGATTTATGCATTTCCTTTACATTTAATTCAACAGTTAATTCAAATTATGAAAAGAAAAAGAAACCTTGAACTTCTGATTAAGTTTCAATTTTTGCTGTAGTTGTTGTTCACTTTAAATTCTTTTACTTTAAACATTTAACAACAACCTTGAAATAATTTTAAGTTTATTGCATTTGTCTGGGGTTTCAGATTTCCTGGAATTTCTCACACTCGTGGGAAATGCAAGGCAGAATTATATAATTAATAAATATATTAAAAATAAGTTATTGCAATTTAGCAAAAAATAGTATTTAAATAAAAATAAAAATAATTATTGCAATTTGGCAATAAAATAGTATTTAAGGCCATGATTTAATTTAAATAAATCGAGAAACAATTATTCAATCAAACTAAGCAGTTGTTTTATTTGTATTCTCCATTTCACCGCAATAACCAAGTTCAAGTGCTTGCGTTATCTCACCATAACAAATAACCAAGTTCAAGTGCTTGCGTTATTTAACCATAAAACATAATCAAGCTCAAGTGCTTGAATTATACCTACAATTGTCCCGGTGTTTCCGCCCGGACAAAGCAACACCGACCAGCAAATCAGCTGAGTCAAAACATTCTGGTGACCCCGACGTGATTAACTTCAAGAAATCGTTAGCTCCTCTTCCCAGGAACGAAGTCCTAAAGGCATAATCAGCTCGAACAGGCAACAACATGGCTACTGGTGAAACAACCTCCCCAATGGAGCAACTTACAACTTCTCAGAGAGCAACAGGAGAACTGATAGAGTCCATTATTCGGAAAGACTGTCCACTACTACGGAGAAAGACTTAGAAGATTGGACTCCGCTTGGGCAGAATTCGAACACACCGATAATGAAATACGATGCCTTGAGAAGCTCCAGTTAGACCACAAATATTTTACCGAGAACTACTATCAAAACATTGAGGAACTCGTCACAAAATACAGGGAAATATTTAAATCAGGCATAAAGGAGACATCGAAAATGCCAACGCTGGACCCCTGTCAACAAAACACCAATAAAGCACCTGTAACAACTGCAAGAACATTTTTGACATGCAATTCAACAAATGCTACAATAAGAAGGCACAATGTCATGATGTCATCGTTAACGCGGCTACTCGACACGGACCCTACGGCAAATAATATGAAGCTGAAAGAAAAATTGTGGGGCGAAATCCAAGAGCTACATTTCAAAATATGGGAGTCAAGCGATGACCCACTAAAGGAAGGATACGACATGAACTCCTACGAAAACCTGGAGAAGCGGGTTATTGAAAATTTCAAGCTGGTTTCCTGCACACGAGAGCAAGGGTGCGAACCTACGCAAAACAATGTGTTACCACTGCCAAAAGTCACAATCCAAAAATTTAATGGAGATTATTTAAAGTGGAGATCCTTTCACGACTTGTTTACTTAACTTGTAGACAATCAGCATATTCCTGCGGTACAAAAGATGTGGTACCTGAAATCAAACTTGGGGGGCGAAGCTGAAAAACTAATAAGTCATCTTTCAGCCACAGCCGAAAACTACGCAACCGCATTGAGCCTATTGCAAGAACGATACAATAATCAACGCGTTCTCGTAACCTCACTAATGCAACAACTTCTGGATCAACCAAGCGCTGGACCATCAGCTGCTGCTATCAAACAATTACATGATACAACACAAGAATGTCTTCATGCGCTAAACAACATCGGGACCGACACCGCTTCATGGGATCCCATGCTGTTTCACATACTTATTAAAAAATTGGATCGGGGTACTCTTGTTCTATATGAGAGGACCATTAGCAATCCAAAAGAGCTACAAAAAACCAAAGACCTATTAACCTTTCTTGAAAATCGGTTTCAATCCATGGAGGCCATAAACCAAAAGGAAAGATCATCAAAGGTCTATGTTTCCACTACTTCAGCTAAACAAACAGAAGTCATGTGCTCACTTTACAAAAACAACTTTCACCAACTGTATCGGTGTCAGAAATTTCAACAACTATCGCCAGCAGACCGTCTGAATTTCATTCGGAAGCAAAACTTGTGTGTGAACTGTCTAAAATCAGGACATACAGCCAAAACTTGCAAATCAGGATCATGCTTGACATGCAAGAAAAAACACAACTCGCTACTTCATCTGGAGGCATCAAACCAAAGATCAACCAATGAAAGGGTATCCAAGAAAACATCATCATTCACTACTAATCAACCTGAAATAACTGGTACGGATTTCAATGAAGCGATACCTTATCCTCCAGAAGCATCCTCACTAGCGGCAGCAAATGGTCAGGGGTCCAACTCATACGTTCTTCTCAGCACAGCTCTAGTAAAAATCAAAACTGATACAATGGAGTTTGAATGCCGCGCCTTACTTGACTCTGGCTCTCAAGTCAATTTGATTACGGAGCGTTTAGTAAAACGACTTAATATTGCAAAACACGCTTCATCAGTGAACATCAATGGAATCGGGAACTCCAACACAAAAACACAACACCGAGTCAATGTAGCTTTGCATTCTCGAATTAATGGATTTACAACACGCCTGGAAGCACTTGTTCTGCCTCGAATTATCGCACCACAACCATCACAATTTATCAATATTGATGAGTGGCCACTGCCGAAAAATCTTGTGCTAGCTGACCCAACATTCAATCGATCTAATAAAATCGATATATTACTGGGTGCCGAACACTATCACCAACTGCTCGCAATTGGGCAAATAAAATTATCTCCACAACTTCCGATTTTGCAGAACACGGTTCTTGGATGGATTGTAGCAGGAAAAATAAATAGAGAACGCATTACAGACGCATCCTGTGGAATATGTACTGAAAATGAAGGACTTGAAGCTTCCATCGCTCGACTTTGGGAAATAGATGAAGTTAAAACAACTAAAAAACCACTATCAATAGCCGACAGACATTGTGAAGAGCACTTTGCACAAAATACTACTAAAACACATCAAAACCGCTTCGTAGTCAGAATACCATTTCATCAAACCTCTAACACCCTAGGTGACTCACACGCATTGGCTCTCAACCGATTTCTCGCTCTCGAACGGCGCTTGCAAAAGAATCCGGAATTGAAAGCTAAATACACTGAATTTATGGATGAGTATGAATCAATGGGACATATGACAAAATTGGAAACAGATTCCATAATATCACCAAACTACTACATCCCACGTCATTGCGTCCTGAGGCCAGAAAGTTCAACCACTAAGCTCAGAGTCGTATTCGATGCCTCAGCGAAAACCTCCTCAGGCTACTCTCTAAACGACCTCATGTTCACGGGACCAACACTACAAAGTGAACTATTCTCCATACTTCTCAGATTTCGAATGCCTAGTTTCGTTTTCAAAACTGACATTGAACAAATGTATAGGCAGGTATTGATTGCTCCTGAAGATCGTAAATTTCAGCTCATAATGTGGAGAAAGGATTCCACAATGCCAACACACATACTACCAACTCAACACGGTCACATATGGCACAAGAGCTGCTCCATACTTAGCAACAAAATGTCTTGATCAACTGGCTAAAGAAAATAATATACGTTATCCTCTTGCTTCACAATTTATTAAAGAAAATTTCTATGTAGATGATGGCTTGGGCGGATCAAATAGCTTATCAACAGCGATGCAATTACAAGAGCAACTTGTGCAAGTTATGAAAGAGGGCGGCTTCACGTTACGCAAATGGTGTGCAAACCATCCACAATTACTCCACAACATTCCACAAGACAACTTGGAGGTAAACTTAGATTTTGAGAGCATAGAAGCCGACACCATCAAAACATTAGGACTAGATTGGCTGCCGAAAACTGACAAACTGAGTATTAAGGTCAACACTAGCAACGTTAAGAGAGTAACCAAGCGAACAGTAACATCGGACCTTGCAAGATTATTCGACCCATTGGGGATTTTATCTCCCATTATAGTAACGGCAAAGATGTTTATTCAAGAATTGTGGGAGTTAAAACTTGATTGGGATACTTCTTTGCCTGAATCACTACACACTAAATGGATAACATTTCGTACAGACCTGAATGTATTAAAAAACCTTCAAATATCAAGACATATTTTTAAGGGAAGGGTTCCAGAATCCACACAACTACATATTTTTACAGACGCATCCGAAAAGGCTTATGGAGCTGCGGCTTACATCCGATCAGTTTTCAAAGATGGCACCATTATGGTACACTTACTCTGTGCTAAATCCCGCATAGCTCCACTCAAACGGCAAACAATACCACGATTGGAACTATGTGCAGCCACACTTGGAGCCCAACTAGCCACAAGAGTCAAGTCTGACCTTCAATTTAAAGGCCCAGTATGGTTATGGACTGATTCAGAAATTGTGCTCTCATGGATAAATTCATCATCAGCTTCATTCAACACATTTGTAGCAAATCGAATTTCAGCAATTCAAGAAGAAACCCACGCAGAACAATGGCGTCACGTAGGCTCAAGGTTCAACCCCGCAGACATATTATCTCGTGGGATGTCTCCGGCGGCTCTTAAGGAATGCACTCTTTGGTTTTATGGTCCAATGTTTCTCCATGGCGTAGAGAAGGTGTGGCCACCTAAGTTCAATCCAAGCTCCAACATCCCAACAAATCTCGAACGAAAAGCAAAGCTGCTTGAATCACGAGCAATGACAACAACGGAACCAACCTTTGTTTACCAAATCAACCATAAAAATTCATTCCATCGTCTGCAGCGAATTGTTGCATATATTCTGCGCTTCATTGCCCACACTAGATGTCAGAAGCAGATGCGACAGCCATCAAAATTAGTTACAACAACGGAACTCAGCCAAGCACTGGTTCCTATTATTTCACAAATGCAACTCTCAGAATTTAAAGAAGACATAACCCAACTAAGAAAATACAAACAAGTACAAGAAACAAGCACTATCCGGAATCTTACACCCTTTTTGGATGAAAATGGACTAATAAGGGTCGGAGGTCGGCTCGACGCGTCTTTGTTGGATTATGACTCCAAACATCAACTTCTTATTCCATACAACGATCCCATTTCCAAATTAATATTCCAAATGATTCACGAAGAACACAAGCATTGTGGATCGCATACATTATTAGGAATTGTTCGGCAACGTTTCTGGCCAATAAAGGGAAAAATTATGGCAAGAGCCACAGTTCATCGATGCACGACATGCAGCAGAGCTAAACCAGAATTATTCCACCAAATAATGGGAAACCTACCATCGACACGTGTCACACCAGCCCGCGCATTCATCAATACCGGGGTCGATTACTGTGGCCCGATTACTGTACATTATAAACTAAGGGGAAAACGACCACACAAGGCTTACATTGCTGTATTTTGTTGCTTTGCCACAAAAGCGGTACATTTGGAACTCGTGAGCGATCTCACAACTGAAGCTTTTATAGGTGCGCTTAAACGTTTCATAGCCCAGCGTGGACATTGCCAAAATTTATATTGCGACAATGCAACAAACTTCGTCGGAGCAAAGAATAAATTACCTGAACTCACCACAATCATACATGCATCGGATGCGAAAGAAGCCATTACGAACGCTTGCGGCAAAAAGGGTATACAATTTAATTTCATTCCGCCAAGAGCACCACATTTTGGTGGTCTATGGGAAGCAGCAGTTAAGTCAGCAAAATATCTTTTGATAAGGACACTGGGGAATGCATCTCTAACGTACGAAGAACTCGAAACCATAGTTGTTGAAATTGCAGCCATACTAAATTCTAGACCAATTTCACCCATGTCAAATGACGCAAATGATATAGGTGCATTGACTCCTGGACATTTTCTAATAGGTGAACCACTAACAGCCCAAATTGATGCTCAAGCAAGGTCTACAAACCTTAAATTGGAAACACGATGGAAATTAGTGTCTCATCTCAAGCACGAATTTTGGAAGAGGTGGTCACGAGACTACCTAAATGAGCTACAATATCGAAACAAATGGCGAGAACAATCAAAAAATCTGAAACCAGGGGCGATAGTTATTATAAAAGAAGGTAACGTTCCAGTCATGAAATGGCCTCTTGGGCGCGTAATAAAACATATAAAGGACACGACGAGGTTGTAAGAATAGCGGATGTCCAGACAGCTTCAGGCATTTTTAAGCGAGCAGTTCAATATTTAGCTCCACTCCCTAGGCTCAATGACGAACCCGAAGAAGAAGAAAAACAATCATGGCCACAAATGACAGAACCTAACGATAATCATAAGATGTTAGCAGAAAACCAATAATCACAACAGTCATTGAATTAAGGGCCACTCGCCAAAAAACAGCGGACCTTGCCAAGCTTAATTACGACCACCCTACTCACAATATTGCTATTGATTCCACTAGTGTCCACAAATAAAATCGAAGTAACACAGTTTGAACCCAATATCGGCTTGTACTTTGAGGGTATTGGCAGTACACGGGTATCGCGGTCAGAATGGAATATCATCTCCTACTATGACTTGAAACCATATTGGCAAGAAATAAGTACATTCATGAACGAAACAACGACACTACACCGCTTATGCAACCTTTTAACTCAAAGGGCGACTTGTTCGAGCGTTCTCCAGGCAGTTGACTTCAGCCTAGCAGGCCTAAAAGATAAAAACTTCTTACTAAAGAGGAGAGCTAAGCGTGGTGCTATTAGCGTCGTTGGCAATGTCGCTAATTCACTGTTTGGTATTCTGGATTCGAATTATGCTGAACAAATGTCAAACACCATTAACGCAGTAAACGACAATGAAAACCATCTCAAACAACTCCTCATAAATCAAACATCAATTGTTGATGCAACTCTAAACGTTCTTAAACAAGATGAAGAAAATATTAAAGATAACAGATAACAAAGATAACATTCTACAACTGTACAAAATCATGAATGTAAAAGGAGGTGTTACAAAAGACCACGTCATCTTTCACATATCTATTCCGTTATCTGATCCTGAAAAATTCGAACTTCTGAAACCACACCCAATTCCTGTTCAAATAAATGGGACAATGCTCGCTATTAAACCTTGCAGTGACTTCCTGGCCATGAATGCTCATAAAGATCAATATTTCGTGTTGGGAGAGAAACAGTGGACCACATGTTCAACAATAAGAGAGAATGAATTTCTATGTCCACAAATGCAAACAAAATTTACTGCAAATGCTGACAAATGCTTGTGCGAGATTTCTCTTCTTAATTCTAACACTCAAACAAATTGTAACATTGTTCCTGTTGTTGATGGCACGTCACTTACACAGTTGGAATACAGCAATCAATGGCTCTACACTATGCGGCAGCCGTCTCGATTAAACTCCGTATGTGGGCAAGAAAAATCACAGTTAACCTTAAAAGGATCTGGTCTCCTAAAAATCTCACCAGATTGTACAATTAAGCTAAACTCAATCATCATCAGAGGTCATCAAACTGTCTCCACATCTCTTCAAACATCATACACAGTAATGAGCAATATAAGTGACATCAGTTATCCAGACGAGATTCAAATTGCAGGAATTCGCCACAAGATCTATTCCGACCAAATTAAAAATATCTCCGAAATTCAACGCAAATTACACCAAACGGTATCTGCTGAACTTCCGTCACAAATTAAACATATTAAATATCACCATGGGACCATTGCCTATGTTGCTCTCGTTTTCGTTATAATAATATGCTTGAGTATTGCCTGGAAAAGGGCACGTTGCAAGGGAATTAAACCAAATCAACAAACTCCACGTCCAGCTGTACGTCAACATATTTCAACACCAGAATTTGAAGTATCCGTAGTTTAAATCTTTAATTCTAAGACATATGAAGAGTAATATAAGGTTGTCAAATTTATTATTTCGTTGAGCATGACTCAACGGCGGGGTACATGTTCAGACCTTCACAATGAATTTCTTTCATATGTGCATAAGTTAGTCTGTATAAATGTACAAACATACTTAAGTTCATATGCCTGCACGAAATTAGTTAAACAACCTTAAATTGCTAAGCTAATGTAATTTTTTATTAGATTTATGCATTTCCTTTACATTTAATTCAACAGTTAATTCAAATTATGAAAAGAAAAAGAAACCTTGAACTTCTGATTAAGTTTCAATTTTTGCTGTAGTTGTTGTTCACTTTACTTTAAACATTTAACAACTTTAAACATTTTACTTTAAACATTTAACAACAACCTTGAAATAATTTTAAGTTTATTGCATTTGTCTGGGGTTTCAGATTTCCTGGAATTTCTCACACTCGTTGGAAATGCAAGGCAGAATTATATAATTAATAAATATATTAAAAATAAGTTATTGCAATTTAGCAAAAAATAGTATTTAAATAAAAATAAAAATAATTATTGCAATTTGGCAATAAAATAGTATTTAAGGCCATGATTTAATTTAAATAAATCGAGAAACAATTATTCAATCAAACTAAGCAGTTGTTTTATTTGTATTCTCCATTTCACCGCAATAACCAAGTTCAAGTGCTTGCGTTATTTAACCATAAAACATAATCAAGCTCACGTGCTTGAATTATACCTACAATTGTCCCGGTGTTTCCGCCCGGACAAAGCAACACCGACCAGCAAATCAGCTGAGTCAAAACACCAAGGTTTCTCATTTTTTATGATTTTAGTTCTAACAAGGACATATTTCTCATATAAATATTGTGTTGTAGTGGAGAAAATATAACTGTTACTCTACCATAGGCATATGTAGTGTTCGGTTCCATGGTATTGTTGATAGTTCCATTTCCAATGATTGAAGATCAATATTATTAAAGTCGCTATATGTTATTGTTTCATTTAATGTTATTGTCATAAAATCATACGGTATAAAAATCAGGTCATGTTTTGAAAATACAGAGACAGAAAGTTGTTCTTTGACCAACAGTCGAGAACGATTATCTACAAAACAAAGATCAAGTAGAGTACTAGCGGTAGATGTAAAATACGTTGGCAGAGAACAATTTACTAAATTCATAACAATTGCTCTCCTATCATCCATCAAGCGTCTGTCAGTAATAATATTGGCATTAAAATCACCAGTTAAAACAACATCTTTGTAACCAAGAGTAAGTGAAGTGATTTTATCTATCAAATTTCTTACTTGGTCTGATCACATCAATAATGCTTGTGGACGCTTTTTTGCTATGCTATATCGCACACCCAGTACAAAAGTGACACAACTCAAAAATATAATTTTCTGACACAACTAATAATAAATCATTTTTATGAATTTCAACTTTATACCAACTCAAACATAAGGAAAGACAACAAAGTTAACAACAATAAAATACACAAATATTTTTCTTATAGATAAACAAGTGTATTGAGCATAGTTTAATGATATAAACCCGAAAAATTTTAATTTTGAGTTGAGTCACTTTTGTACTGGGTGTGCGATATGGTCATTTCAGCACTGCCCCCTATTAAAATAAGAATCCTTATAGCAAAAACTTATTTAATTCCTACTCTATTGTATGGATGTGAGCTTTTCACTAATTGCGACTCCACAAGCTCAACTTTACGGAATTTCTTTTGATGATCTGCTCAAGTTAAGAGTTTTAGTTCTTATGCACAAAATAATATATACGCGCCAGCCAGAACATCTAGACTGTCTTTCGCAGATAACTGCAGAGGTAAAAGAATAAGATTTTTAGATACAATAGCCTAATGTCAAAATGACATTCTTATATATTCGCAACAGCTCTCTGGAACTCGATCCCATATAGCTGTCAAGTTTTAAGTAACTCATAACAGTTTGAAAAACCGCTCATGAAACAATTACTTGCTAAAAGTTTTGTTTTATATGTGTGTATACACTATATGTTTGAATTCGTATTAGTATTTAATTTAATTATGTATTTAGTTTAATTATATATTTAATTATTTAAATATATATTTGACATTTTTTCTCTAACTTATCACTCAGTTCCACACTGAAATATAAGACGTAAGGTATTGTGTATGGAACTATACAAATAAATAAAATCGAATCAAATTAAAAAGGCCTGTAATAAATTCTTTAATTTGGCCCGTAAATCGTACCCAGCAAAAGTTTTTGATTTTTGTTAAGTATTTCAAGAAACAAGTATTCCAGTTTATGTTTATTCGATGCCGGTTCATCACTATTTACACCCTCATCGTATGTAGTTAAACTTTGATCAAAAATTTTATCCACATTATGCACTGATTCAATATTAATAATTTCCTCATGGTCAGAAGTTTGACATTTTATTTTGTATATATGATTTTACAGCATTCGAAAACCTGTCATTTCGGAAATGACGATATCCACTTAGTTTATATATGTTACTATGAACATCAACACGAAACCATGTTTCGGAAACACAAATAATATCTATACCAGACTTCTCAAAGATATGTGTCATATGTTTATACCAGAAGTTCCTTACAAAGTATTCTAATCATAGTGTATAGATTTTCTCTGGGACTTCAATAATTATTGTCATATTGTAAAACCATAATTAAAAACATATATTTTATAAGCAACGCAAGCACAATTACAGATTATAGTTGATTTTTTACAATTTAGCATTGATAAACATATTAAGGTTTTAGGTAAGATAATGATTATAATAGACAATCAATTTTACAAAGTTTTCAAAATTTAATAGAAATATAAATGGTATTGCTTTGCAATCACGAAAATTATTATTACATATGTCAAAGAGATAAATTTCTATCCTCTGTAATTTGGCGGATGAAACATCTACTTTATTGTTGAAACATCAGGGGGCTAATTCTCACACTCGTGATCGAAATAGTATTCGTATCGAAATTAATTTCGATACGTGTTATTTTTCTGATGATAACTCTCGATACGTAAAGAATCGAGTTATTGCTTCAGTGTTGTTAAAAGCGTGCCGAAATACGTTTGCCAACACCGAATAAATTGAAGTAAAATGCAAACAAAAAACATACATATGTTTGTATGCACAAGAAAAAGGAAAAAATTACAATCAAATTTAAATTTTAAATGGATCCCGTGTTATTTTTTTATTCAGAATCTTCTGATTCTGACGAAGTGGAAAAAAAAATAAGATGCAGCATGGATCCCTTAAGTTTGTCAAGAAACCAATAAGTGTATTTTTTGTTTTTTAAATAAAACTAATAGTATTTCTTTTATAGATTTAAAAAATGTTTTAGACTTACCAAGGAAGCATTTAATTATGCCCTTGGAGAACTGCAGTTTGAGGGGCATCTTTATTCTGCTGTTCCACCAAAAATTCAATTGGCTGCTACACTTTCCATTTTGGCGTCAGGTGGGTTCCAACATTGTGTTGGCAACGACCTTTTAATTGGAGTAAGTCAGAGTGGTATCTGTAAAATCACAAAACGTGTCATAGAAGAGATGGAACGTAAGCTTTGTGGCCAAGTTAGTTATTATTATTTTACAGTTATTGGCTGTGTGGATGGAACGCACTTCGGTTTACAGAGGCCTAAAAATGAGCATATGTTCTTTAACAGGAAGGGCTTTCATAGTATAAATTCAATGGTGGTGAGTATATATGTATATATTATTGAAATTATTGCGTTACTGTTTATTTTAAAATTTAAAGATATGCGACCACAAGCACAAAATCTTGGCAATTAATTCAAGATATGGAGGAGCAGCCCATGACTCTTTTGTGTGGAAAAATTCTGACGAAAGAATTCTAGT
Organism: Germaria angustata; assembly: GCA_963681545.1. NCBI lineage: Eukaryota > Metazoa > Arthropoda > Insecta > Diptera > Tachinidae > Germaria > Germaria angustata. Next base: position 78,899,567 of record OY812998.1, on the reverse strand, counting down.
TGAGCAAGAGTACAACAACAATTTAAGAAACTTTTGACTCTTAGGTAAGTAAATTTAAAACGTTATTCAGAAACTTAAAATTAAAATGTTTATGTATTTAAAAATGTATTTATAGGCGATTCAGGATATCCATGTGAACCATGGTTATTAACGCCATACCGAAATCCACAGGAAAACACAATGGAATCGCGGTTTAATGAAGTACATTCAAAAGCAAGGTGTACCGTTGAGAGGACAATTGGCATTTTAAAGGCTCGTGGAAAATTTTGTGCCACGACAAAATAAGTCGTTACAGTGCCAAAAGGGTCGCCCAATTTTCCAACGTATGCGCTGCATTACACAACATGTACATACATTTTAAAGTGCCGGATTATGAAAATGTACAACAAACAACTGATAGGTTCCAGGTGCCTGTAGCCGATGATGCAACAGAAACAAATATAACAAAAATTGGGGAAAAAATTCGTGACAACATAAAACGGAGTCTGTGTAACATTTAATTACATATGTCCATACATTTATTTAAATTATTGCTAGTTCATTTTCATTAAACACTTAAAACTAAATAAAATTATCACAAATTCATTTACATTAAAGACTTGAAACTAAAAGAAATTAAGAAAATAATAATTGCATAGGTACTTTGGTATTAAAAAATAAAAATAAAATAAATAAAATTAAAACTAAAAAAGACTATTATTGCATCTCATGGTTTAACTTCTCCAATTCCCTTTTTTTATCATAAGCTCCATTTCTTTTATTTGTATGGTAAGTTGCTGTTCCCTTTCTTTCATTTTAAGGCTTTTTGCTTTCATATCATTAAGTTGACCAGAAAGTTCTATTTCTTTTTCCTTTAACTGGAGCTTTTTATTTTTAATTTCAATTAGTTTATCTAATCTGCTTAACAACTCTTTCTGGTATACTTCTGCAGATATCAAATTTTGTTGCAACTAAGTTGTTTTACTTTGTTTTAGACCTTGGTCATCGGTCGGTAATTTCTTAAAACGAGCTTCTTTTTTAATAGGATCTGATTGTATTTCGTCTTCACTTGCAATAATATATGAAATGTCAGCAGGTAGCATATTCTCATCTCCACTGTCATCCAATAACTGTAGAGATGTGCACAAATAAGTGGTACTTTTTTGTTGGGATGTAGATGGATAATTATCGTCGTCTTGCGGCAGATCTTTCAATATTTGTGATCCAAAACTTTTAACAGTTTTTAGACCTTCGACCGCGACTTCTATACCCGCAGCAGCCAGTATTTGTTCTTCTACATGGGAAAGAACTTTTTCCTCATACGGTCCACCACCAGTTTTTTTCTTTGATAATTTATTAAAAGCAAATTTACTTTTCACGTTTTGCTTTTGGTCAGAGTGGACCATATAATTAATTTTTGTTATGCTTGACCTGAAATGCAAAAACTATAATTTTTTCTTAATTTATAAAATTTTACTTACATTTTCTTTTTTATTTTTCTTTGCACTTAAAATACGTTACTGCTGGTTTCTTGTTTACGAATGGCTTTTTGCTTGCGAGTAAAAACTCGCATGCATGCGAGTTAATGATTACTAGGTATCGAGCGTCATCATTAGAAATTTCGATACGAGTTACTCGATAGCGAGACAGAGAATCCCAAAAAGTAAAAAACTCGATCCATCGAGTAGGATTTCGCACGCATGCGAGTGTAAGAATTAGCCCCCAGTAATGCATATTGGTTCATCATTTTGCGACTTTTTTATAATGACTGTAACGACGAAAGGCGTTGTACTTGTTTTTGTCTACACATGAAGTAGCTAAAATATTTCTTATATTTGGGGGATTCAAACGGTAGTCATTAAGTCATATGTCATAAAATAATAGCACGAAAATATATGTATGACTGCTATGAACAACCCGTTGAAACTTAGTATGCTATTTCAGAATTCGGTTAGCTGATATGAACATAAAACATTTATAAATATTTGACATCAAAGAAAAGAAATTTAAACCTTTGGCCAAGTAAGTATTTTTATTTTTTTATTTTAATATTTAAATTGCAATCTATCAGCACATAAGGTGATAATAAGCAAATTTTATGAAACTTAACAATGACAATTTCAGTTGTACTTATACAATAAATACAACTATAGAAAAAAGAAATAGAATTCTTATGTATAAAAAAATGAATAGATATATAGATTTATCTAAAATTTACATACATGAATGTTTTGTTACATAGTTTCATATAAAAAGTTTAACAGTAATATAACAAAATAATTATAATAATAATAATAATAATAATAATAATAATAATAATAATAATAATAATAATAATAATAACCCTCGGAGGGTATTGTATCTCTAGAGGGCGCGTCCCCAAGGTGGCGGATCGGGGAAAGCTCGATAGGCATATCGGGTAGGTGGGAAATAAAATACCACCCGCGGACCAAACAATATCATCAAAATCCTTCATCCTAAACTGGCAACCAGGCAGCATGGAGGTGGGCGTCTGTTCTTCATGTTAGAAGCGGCCTTGAAAGCAAACCTGCCAGGAGGTATAAAATGGAATAAAACAAAATGGAAAACGCAAATCAAACACCTCTAATAACCCCACCGCGTCGGGATCGCATCTTAACTCTCGCGCATTTGGCTTGGTACCTGGGTCAAATGTGATAAGTGAATCACAGAACAGAAGAAATAGCAACAATCAAGCTGAAAGTGAACAGCATACACATACCGATGTAGCTCTCACAACAGCTGGCAGACCACGACAGCGCAGAAAATGGACAAACGAAATAAATGAAAACCTCCTTCGCGCATACTACGTTGTAACGAACCAGGAAACAAACCTCACAGGATATCGAACGCAACTTCGCACAATTTTCGTAGAACAACATCCCGACTACGATGTATCAGAGCAACGTCTGGCGGACCAAATTCGTACAATACACAGAAATAATCTTATACCGGAGACTAGGCGTAACTATATTAAGGAGTCCATGATAATTCAACCAACAAACCATCCCCTAGCTCAAGGATCCCATGCAATACCAACTGATAACCCCGATCTGGAAGCAAATTATCAAGTTCAAGGAACCGAACAAGTGATACAGCAAACAGAAATAGTGGACAACCGATTCGAAAATATCGAACGCGATTTTCAACAACAATTTGAGATATATTCAAATATAAACCCTCTAATGAGACCTACAATACCAAAGATAAATTCTAGTCGAAAACTCAGCTTAGTTATAAAATATATAGATAATGAAATTACTTCCAAAAGAGCTCCAGAGATTAATAGATTAGAAGATTTACACACGCTTATCTATTCAGCAGCTGTAACAACTGCAATAAAAATGGGATATAAGATCAAATACATGTGCAATAATAGAATAAGTAAAGAACCCACAGAAAATAAAACAATTCAAAGAATTGAAATTAATATTAAGAACCTACGAAGTGACCTAGAAAGATTAAATAACTATATAGCAGGAAATAAGGCTAAAAGACTCAAAAACAAAATAAAAAAATATACCAAAAACACAATAGACACTCAAGATACGAAGTTAATAACTCGAACGCAATATTAACAAGAGATACCATTAAACAAAAATTAAATGTGCAAATAGCAAGGCAAAGAAAATACAAACTGTCCAATAAAAGACGTGAAAATAATAAAAAGTTTAATACAAACGAGAAAACTTTCTATAGAGGTCTCAGAAAGGCAACACCATCGAATCCCGATAAAGATACTTACCCTAATAAAGAAGATACTGAAAACTACTGGTCGTCTATATGGTCTAACCAAGTAAGCCACAACATTGAAGCAAACTGGATCAAAGAAGAAAGAAGGAGATACCAGCAGCTTGAGGAAATGTCAGCAAACCACGTAACATGTGAAGAAGTTAAAAGAATTATATCGAAGACACACAACTGGAAATCACCAGGACTGGATAAACTACAAAACTTTTGGTTCAAAAGACTTCCTGGGATGCACCAAAAACTTACAGAGCTTCTAAACGATTGCATTCAAAACCCAAGGAGATTCCCGAAAGAATTCACTAATGGTGTTACATACCTTCTTCCAAAAAACAAGGGATTCAAAAGCAACCCTTCAAATGGGCGACCAATTACTTGTCTGCCTACCATTTATAAGATTATGACAGCTTGTCTCAACCACCTAATAAACAATCATTTAACAGAAAATAATATTATCTGTGAAGAACAAAAAGGGTGCAGCAAATATGCTAAAGGGTGCAAGGAACAACTAACCATTGATCAAACCATATTAGAACAGACATTCAGCCAATCTAGAAATTTAAATGCCTGCTATATAGATTACCAAAAAGCATTTGACAGTGTACCGCATAGCTGGCTAATAGAGGTCCTGAAGATCTATAAGATAAATCCAAGTATAATTCAATTCTTAAAGTACAATATGAGACAATGGAAGACAAATATTCAAGTTTATACTGATACAGGGATGATAAAAACTTCAGACATCAACATAAAGTGTGGAATCTTTCAAGGTGACTGCCTATCTGCTCTTTGGTTCTGCATTGCACTCAATCCACTTAGTAATCTCCTAAAAAATAGTAAATATGGATATAAAATAAAGAGCGGTTCTAACCAAGAAATACTAAGTCACCTTTTGTATATGGATGACTTGAAAATATACGCCTCGACGAGACAAAGCTTAGACCAGCTAATACAAATCGTATCAATGTTTAGTAAGGACATAAACATGAAATTCGGCCTAGAAAAATGCAAAAGAGTTCAGATTACGAGGGGAAAAATATCAAGAAGTGAAGAAGACCAAAACATTGAAAACATCGGGCAAATGGAAGAAATAGATGTATATAAGTACCTAGGTATGGTCCAAAAAAGGCGCATTGACAAGAAAACAGTTAAAAACAACTTAACAAGGGAGTTTACATCACGCATACACAAGATAGCTAAAACCAATCTAAATGGCAAAAACCTCATCAAAGCCATAAACGCATACGCAGTCCCTGTCCTTGCGTACAGCTTCGGTGTAATAAAATGGACAGTGACTGAAATTCAAACGCTACAACGGAAAATCAGAACAATGCTGACAGAATATAAATTTCATCATCCAAAATCGTGCTGTGAGAGAATGGTAGCGCCAAGAAGAGAAGGTGGAAGAGGGCTAGTCGATCTACAAACTCTACATGACAACCAAATAGAGTCTCTTCGCCGGTACTTTGAGCTTAAATCAGACAGATCTCGACTTATAAAAATTATAACTGAAGCAGATCAAAATTTAACACCTCTCAACCTGAATGGGAGCTTCAACCGACAAGCTGAAGATAAAACTTCAAGGGAACGAAATTGGTCAATAAAAGCTATACACGGCCGATTCTACAGGTCCATTAACGCCGATAATGTTGATAAACTCATGTCAAACAAATGGCTATTGAATGGAAACTTGTATGCTGAGACCGAAGCTTTTATGATCGCTATACAAGACCAAGTAATCCCAACAAAAAACTACAGGAAGAATGTCATAAAAGATCCAAGTGTCACTAATGACGCCTGCAGAAGATGTATGAGTCAAACTGAAACCATTGATCATATAATATCAGGATGCACGAATCTAGCCCAAACAGAGTACACAAGAAGACACAACAACGTCGCGAAGATCCTCCACAAAAACCTACTCAGCAAATATAAACTTCAAGAATATGAACTACCCTACTACAGATATAATCCACAAACAGTTATTGAAAATGAAAACGTCAAGATATACTACGACCGTACAATCTACTCAGACCACACGAGACTCCATAACCGCCCTGATATCACGATCCTTGATAAGAACGAACGCAAATGCTTCTTCGTTGACATTGCAATCCCAGCTACCAGAAACATGAGCCGTACATACACCGAAAAAATCAACAGATATGCTGAGCTAGCAGTTGAAACCAAGCGAAACTGGAACCTATCGGAAATCAAGATCCTTCCAATAATAATAAGCGCTGAAGGTGTAATTGACAAATTGCTCTGTACAAACATGAACACCCTTGGACTCCGACGAAACCTCATCGATACCATGCAGAAGTCAGTCATCATCGATACCTGTCATATTACCAGGAATTTCATGAACTAAATGTTCATATATATATAGAGAAATTAATACAATATATTTTGTTTTAGGCTAAGGCTTCCAAAATGTATTTTTATACCCATTAAGGAGAAATTCAAAATGTATATAATAATAATAATAATAATAATAATATAATAATAACAATAGAAATAATAATAATAATAATAATAATAATAATAATAATAATAATAATAATACAAAAAAATTATAATAATAATAAAAATAAAAATGGTAACTAAATTAATGAGAATAAAATTATAGAAAGAAAAACAGAAACTGAAAAACGGATACATCAGCAATCCACATTCTTTTAATTCCTAAAAGGAAGGTCCAAGATATGATACCTTTTAAGTCTATTTATTTCATCAGTGTCGTCCAACAAAGCAAAGCAAGCGGGTTTATATGATCAGAAAGTCTTGTTAAATACTTTTCACTGTTAGAGTTAATTATTTCTTTTACCGTTTTAATTTTAGGATCACTATGTAGTGCTTCATTGGTGATATACCAAGGCGATTGAACCAAGAGTCTAAGAGTTTTGGATTGATATCTTTGTATTATTTCAATATTCGAATGACTTGCGGTTCCCCATAATTGAATTCCATAGGTCCACACAGGTCTTAATATAGCTTTATAAAGTTTTAACTTCTTTTCGATATTGAGTTGAGATTTTGGACCGATTAGCCAATAAAGTCTTCTGTTCATTATATTTAAATGCTGACGTTTACTTTTTATATGTTGTTTCCAAGTAAGTCGATCCATGTATAATCCAAGATATTTTACGCAATCACTTTTAGGAATGTCGACATTATTTATAGAAAGATTAGGACAATCGCCCTTTCTGAGTGTAAACGTAACGTGCGTCGATTTTTCTGCATTTACTTTTATTTTCCGTTTTTTTAACCACAACTCAGTTTGATTCAATTCATTTTGCACATTATTAGACGCAATCGTAGGAGATTCGTCTGTTGCTAAAATTGCAGTGTCATCTGCATATGTTGACACGTTAACATTTTCCAAAATCGGCATATCAGCAGTGAAAATTGTGCATAGCACTGGACTTAGTACGCTGCCCTAAGGGACGCCTGCTCTAATACCAAAAATATTCGATCTATCGTCAGAAATTTTTACATAAAACGTCCTATTTTTTATATATGATTTTAAAACAGCATAAAATGTAGCAGGGAGCAGCATTTTTAGTTTAAACAATATACCAGTATGCCAGACTCTGTCGAATGCTTGTTGGATGTCCAGGAACACGCCAGAGCAATATTTCTTCTCCTCAAATGATTTTCGAATAACATTGATTACTCTGTGGCATTGCTCAGGAGTGCCATGCTTTTGTCTAAACCCAAATTGATGGTCAGGAATAATATGCAAATTTTCTAATAATGGTGCCAAACGGGCTAAGACCTGAGTAAAAATAAAATAGACTCAGGTTGAGTAAATTGTTTGTTGTGTTGGTTTGTATAAAAACATTCTAAACCTACTATGATTATGTATTTGTTGTAATTCATATGCAATATTAAAATTCTCATATTGTATTTGATTTATGTGGCATAAACATCCGAGGTTGAATGTTTTTAAACTGCTTAAACTTCACTGACGATTTGGTTTTAGCAACCAATGAAATGTGGGCATATGAAGAGCTAAAGCCACAACAAACTTTTGATTTTTTGTATTAAAAATTAATTTTAAAAATAAAACAGCTTTTTTAGGTAAATGAGTAATAACTTTGGCATCAATCTTGTCATATCCTGGCGACTTTTTTGGATTTAAATTTTTTATTTGCACCTGAATTTCAACAAGAGAAATATGTGTTCTAGGTAAACACATTTGATAAGGTGCATTTAGAAACTCAGAGATTTTTTCATCTTCTGCAGGGCTGTCAATTGGATGAGTTTTAAATATGTCATACAGATGTTGAGCAAATGACTGAACCTTTTTTATGTCTGACTTACACCAAATACCATTATTGTCCTTAAAAGGAGGATGTCTTTGTTGTTTTACGAGTATTAATGTTGTCAAAGAATTCTCCGATAGATTTGTTTCTTAATCTATCTAGATGATGTTTAAGATTTTTTGTTGCTTGATTTAGACATCTTTTATGATCTGCCATTCCTTTCTAAGTCTTCTTTTGATTCGAATAAGCTCACGAGTCTCAGTGGAGACAACAAATCCATTGGGAACAAAAGATTAGCTACTTGGCGGATTCGACAAAAAAGCTGCCTCGCGGATTAATTTAGTGAAGGACTCAACTGCATCATCTAGCTCATTATTATTCGTTATGGATAAATTCAAATCTAATTTACTTTCAATCCCATATTGAAATGATTTTATATCAGTTTTATTTGTCAATAACTTTTGATCTATAGTCTTAAATTGTAGGGAAAAGTTATACGGTAGTAAAACGGGCGAATGATCGGAACTAAAATCGTAATTATCCATGATAAAAAGTTGACTTGACGGCATGCCAGTATAAACAAAGAAATCAATTAAATCAGGAATTTGGGAAGGATCCGAAGGCCAATATGTTGGCTTACCAGTTGAAAGTACAGAATAATTTTTTGAAGTCAAACTCTTATATACCTTTTGGATTTATCAAAAGTGAACCCACCAAGGGTGTTTCGCATTGAAATCTACCCCAACAATAAATCGTGACCCAAGCTTTTGAAAAAAATTGTTAAAGTCAACAAAAGAAATGTTATGACGAGGTGGAATATAAATTGCACACACAGTTACTGAAAGCATATCACACTTAATATTAATACTTACAGCTTGAATACTATCTTGTATGAAATAATCTTCTTGATCGTATTTTATGCACGATCTAATTAGAACTGCAGATCCACCATGAGCTCTTTCATTGGGATGGTTAGCATTTATCAGGTCGCATCCTTTAATTCTAAAAAATGACTTGGTTGTAAAGTGTGTTTCTGATATTAAAAATATATCAATGCTGTTTGACTGCAAAAATGCTTCAACCTCAATGATTCGATAGGCCGTTAGCGTTCCATGTTGCTACACGGATATCTATTGACATAATTTGGTACATAGAACTGACATCATATTAAGAAGGGAGTTCGTCAGCTCCATCTGTTTTGTTAATAAGCTCTCAATTTTCTTTAAAGTTTCATTGTCATTGCTTGAGTTAGCCGTTCCTTTTACAGCATCAGAATAGGTGAAATTCGGTACTGATTAGGAGCTGCTGTTCTGAGTAGTATAATTAGGAGATGACGATGTTTTATTCCTAGCATGTTGGAAATTTAAATTTCTTTGCTGAAAATTTCTCTTATATTCTTGATATATAACGCATCCTTTGTAACTTGCAAGGTGAGATTCTTGACAGTTCCCACACTTGGTTGGCAAAGTATTGCCTTTTTTACATTCTGCTGAAATATGATCTCCTCCGCATTTCACACATTTAAATTGTTTATTGCAGTATGAGCGGGTATGACCATACTGTTGGCAACGATGACATTGTGGTATATCTCTTGATTTCCGAGGTGGTCCTATTTTGATAATAGCATTATTAATATCTACCATACTATAAATGTCTTTTTTTATTTTCACACGGTTCAAGATCGAGGAAAAACAAGGAAAGTGGTTGTTTGGTAATATTACTTCTTATATCAGAAATATTTCTAACTTTATGTCCGTTCTTTTCAATATATGTTTTTATGTCATCTACGTTGGTCGAGTAGTGCAAATTTTTTATCACGACTCTGTAGGCTCTTTCTTGTTTTACGTGAAAAATATAAAAACTTATTTTTTTACGCTTGAGATCTGAGACAAATGTGCGGTATGCAGTAATAGATTTTACCATAACTCTTACTTGTCCGTCTTTTAATGATTTGTACGAATATTGGTCAGGAATAATAGTTGCAAAATAGTTGGCCATGTCTTTAACATATACAACGGTGGTGTTTTTGGATCAATCGGGCTCGATATATTGTTATCTTCGGAGTCTTTGAAAGTTCAATAAATCTATTGTTGTTCGATTTTGGGGATTCATCATTGTTGATCATTTGCCTTCGTTTATTTTCATACGTCAATGGCGAGATAGGACGTTTTCTAGAGCTTAAAATAGTTTGCCATTTTATTCTATTATCATCTGGATCACAATAAATTTTTTCTGCACCAGCACCACAACCAGCGGCACTAGCACTAGCCATTAGGCCGGATTCTTCTTCTTAATTACACTTATGCACTTTTTCCGATATGCACAATTACAATATTCAAATCAAAGTGTAAAACAAGCAAATATTTGAATGAAATTTTTATTCTATAAGTAAAAAAAAATTTTTTTCTTCAATATTTTATTTTCCAACTTGACAGAAAAAGCAACTTCCAAGTAAGTATTAAAAAAAATTTATCCATTTAGTTCAGTCTTGTTGAACCTTCGTAGTGAACAGACGTGTTAGCGGAGTTTTTTTTACATACTAAACAAACAAAAATACAAAAAAAATACTCGTAATAAGTACTGATTCGTAATAAGTACAGTTTTTGTTAAATTTGCTTTATTTGCATTAATAATATTTTTTCGTATAATCTGAAACAACAAAAACAAACAAAAAACCACAAAAAAGTGACTGAGGAATACTCTGTATGAGTACCTCAAAAACAAAAAATTGTGAAGTGAGTTCTAACGGTAGAAATGCCTATTTTACTGTGAGTTCTGAAGCTCTCAATGCAAACAATAAAAATAAAAAATCTGACGATAGTTTTTTTCTAACGGCAAAGCCAATTTTACGTGAGCGATCAACTTCGCTTACTCCGATGCCAAGTAGTGATTCTATAACATTACCGCTGCCTAGTACATCTTTATTTAAATCAGCGCCATTATCCGCTCCGGGCTCGTGTTCATCACTTAACCCAGTTATCACTATAGACGATAATATTCAGAAACCTAAAGTGCCTGTCGGAATGGACAGATATATAACAGTAGTTAAGCGCGGGAATTATGTTTCCGCGTTTTGATTATTGTAAAAAAAACTAAATTTGTTTTTCTTTTCTTTTTTTTTGTGTGTTAATTTATTAATATTTATTTATTTTATTTTATGCTTAACAACTTATTGACCGAACGGGAGGAACAAGACTGTCTTATGCTAGTTACAAGTTCTTCTTATAAACTAAAATTATTGTTATTCTACGGAATGTTAATATTGTATTTTCGTTTGGGAACGGAAATGCAATAAATGTGTTTTGACAATATTTATTGCAAATTAGTGAAAAGTTAGTTAAATTGGGACGGTTGCAATTCTGAGAATTCCGACTGAAAAATATACTTTGCTATATTTTTAGTGCTTTAATTTGTTAATTCTTTTATATTAAATAGGGATGGTTGCAATTCTTGGAATTGCGACCAAAAAAAATTTTTGGTTTATGAATTTAATCATAATTTCTTTAAACAAATCGGAAACGAGTTTAATATTAAATTTTTCTTTATTTATTAGTAATTATATTTGCAATAAATTCATCTATAGTGTCATTTTTATTGTAAGTGTTAGTGTTTGGTTTTATATATTTAACTTCTCCCTCCTTTAGATTAGAATTCTCCTGAATTCTTTTATTTAATATTATTTTGATATACATATCTTTGCTTTATAATTACAAAAATTAAGATAATAATAATTTTATTGTTAATAGGAGATTAAGTCCGTAGGATATATTGTAGTGTTTTAATATTTTTAAAATTATTGCTATTTAATGTTTTGATTTCTTGAAATGTTATTTTATGTGAGAAGTTTTTTCCTATGTGTACATTTTCAATTATTTGTTTTTCTTCAATGTTTTCAATTATATTTGAAAAATAGTAGTCTTTTATTCTAACTGAACAATTATTGAAATTTACGATATAATTTCCGTTTAGCCTTATTTTTTCAAAGTTACAATTTTGATTGATACTAGCATTTATTGCATTCTTAATTATGATTGTATCTATGTCTAATTGTATAATTTCTAGGTCCTTATTCTTTATTAGTTGACAGTTATTTTTTATTAGACAGTGATTGCTTAATTCTAAATTCTTTAAGTATTTATTTTCTTCAAATTTGTATGTTTTATTTTCAAACTCGATTATTTGCTCCATTACAGAGTCTATCTCGTCATTGTGATCATTTGGTAGTGGAACAATATACTTAAGCTTAACAGTCATAAATGTTTTGGGTATTTTTATTCCAAAAATTAAACATGAATTATTAAAAAATGTAGTTCCTATCTGAATATATTTTAGCTTTATAATCTATTGCATATTTTTCTATTTCACTATAGGTCAAAATACTTGGATGTGCAATACCATATTTTGTGGATATTACATTATCCTGTAAGTGTTCTATTCTATTCTTAATTAGTTGTATGTTTGATAATTGTTCTAAATATATGTGTTTATCATTTTCAGTTTCTAAAAATTTATTGATAGAATTTATTTCTCTTTCTATTATTTTTCTGTCATTTTTGACGATAATTTTTAAATGGCTTATAGTTTCATTAAAATAATCATTAATTAGAATTTGTTGGTTATTATTTTCTTTAATTTCGTCAATACTAAAAAAATGTTTCTGAATGTTTTGTCTGTCTTCGTCGTCCATAGTCCCGAATAACCATTTCGACATACTACCTATGCCGTTAATTAGTCTTCTTCTTTGTCGGTTTTGTTTTGGTATTAAAGTAGCTAATTTGTTTCTTGCATCTAACAATTCTAATTGAAGTAAATGTTTATTTTTTGTTTTCAGTAAACTGATATTTTCTTTCATCTGGTTTAAAATGTTTTCTATTTCGTGTAAGTTTACTATATGTAGTATTATGTCCGCTTCCTTCACTATATCTATGTTTTTCATGTAGATGCTTATAAATCCTGCTTGTTCTGTAAGCCGTTTGGTAGTCAGTTCTCCTTTAGCCATTGGTGTCCACATTATTACTAGCATGAAGATGGCTATTATCTGTAAATTTTAACGGTCTTTTAATATTACTCGGGTGTATTCCTTCTAATTTTGCTTTTTTATATTTCGGTTGTTCTTTATGTCTTAGTGCTTTGTAGTTTTTTATAAATCCTTCTTCTCTTGTTTCCCTGTACTCCTCTCTTTTTAAATTAAGTTTATCAATGTTCTTTTTCTTACATTCTTCTAAATTTTGCTTAACTTTATTTAAATCTATACGTCCTTCCTGTACTTCTTTTGGTGTGTATTTTATGCTAGAGTGAAACCTTTCATTGTAATTTCTTATTGTTCGTTGAATTAATTGCTGTATCGGTAAATCTCTGTTTGTTTGATATAAAATTCTAAATTTTTCTGCTATGGTGTTATGAAATCTTTCTATGTCTGAGTTTCCCGTGTGACTATTTGGTTTTGTTAAGTGTAACTCTATCCCTTGCTCTATTAGAAATTCTTTTATTCTTAATGCTTTAAATTCATTGTCCGCTATTATTTTATTTGGTTTTCCGATTTTCGTAATATGTTCTTCTAATTTTTCTATTATGGTTACGTGGTTTCTGTCGCTTAGTGAATAAGCAGCTCCAAATTTAGAAAACTTGTCGATTGTGGTTAGAAAATGATGGCCTTTTATTACATATGTATCGATATGTATAATTTGATTCTTATTCGACGGGGTCTCGGTAAACTGAAATTTATTTTTTATAGGATGCCTGTCATATTTTACCTGTTGACAAAGGTCACATTGATTTATTACTAGTTGAATTAGTTCCCTAAGTTTTGGAAAATATATCTTGTTTTTAATATTATTATAGGTTTCATTGATTCCCGAATGTATGCTTTCTCTTACGTGATAAAAGGATATTTGTTTAACGGCTTCTACTTCCGTTTCAATATTCTGTGCCCTCATCGTGCACTTGATGAATTCAATTTGGTTATCGTTTGAGTACATTTCTATAAGTTTTTCCTGTACTACGTTATAACTATGATCTGAAAGTTCTGAATATATGCCTATCTTACCTTTTGTGATATAATTCCTAAATATTTCACCCATTACATTAAAGTCACATTCTGCTATATAAATTATTATTTTTCCATGTAATGTTTTTGATTCCTCTGTCTTATTATTGGTCAATATTATCTGGGTTTTGTATTTATTAACTATTTCTTCTTTTATGGAAAAGTGATCTAAAAGGTTTTCATCGGCTGAGTGAATTGTCAATATAGATACATTATCTTCTTCCACATTATTTATTTTTAGACTGTGTTCCTTATTTGAATTTTCTTGAGAATTGGTTTTTTTCTCTTCTGTTTTTATGTCAGTATTTTCTAGCCTGCTTAAAAAATCTGCTACTCTATTTTCCTTGCCTTTGATATACTCTATTTCAAAATCGTATTCTCCTGATTTCAGTAGCCATCTTTGATGTCTCGGGGACATATCTTTTCCTCTGTATTTCGAGTGCAAAAATTTTATCGGTTGGTGATCTGTAAGGATTTTAAATTTTCGTCCATAAAGGTAAGGTCGTAGATACTGCACACTCCACAGTATGGCGAGAAATTCTTTATCCGTAGCAGAATAGTTTTGTTCATGATTATTTAGTGTTCTTGACGCAAAACAAATTGGGTGTCCCTCTTGGGATAAAACTGCGCCCAGGGCATAGTTTGATGCGTCGGTTGTTAACGTGAATTGTTTTTCAAAATTTGGATATCTCAAAATGGGGTGCGAAATTATTAGTAATTTAAGCTTTTCAAAAGCTTCTACATATGTTGGGTCTCGAACATTTATTTTAACTCCTTTTTTCAAATACTTTGTTATGGGTTGGGCAATTTTTGCGTAATCTTTTACGAATTTTCGGTAATATCCCGTAAGTCCTAAAAAGCTTTTTATTTGTTTTTCGGTTTTCGGTAAAGTTAAGTCCTGAATCGTTTTAATTTTATTGGGATTTGGTTTGAGTCCTCCCTTTGTTATGGCCTAAAAATTCAGTCTCTCTCTTCATGAAATTGCACTTGTCAATCTGTATTTTTAAATTGGCTTGTTTCAAAACTCTGAAAATGTCTGTTATAGATTTTATATGTTCTTGAAGAGACGTACTAAATATAAGGATGTCGTCTAGGTAGACGACACATGTTTTGTTAATGAAGTCATGTAGTATTTCATTCATAAGTCTTTGGAAAGTTGCCGGGGCATTTTTTAACCCAAATGGCATCCTTACGAATTTATATAGTCCATGTGGTGTCACGAAAGCTGTTTTTTCCCTATCTTGTTCCCTTATTAAAATCTGATGGTATCCTTTCGCGAGGTCTAAAGTTGTGAAGTACTGGGCTCTTCCTAACTTGTCTAAAATTGAGTCTATATTCGGTAGTGGGAACTTGTCGTCAATAGTCACTTCGTTGAGTTTTCTGTAGTCAACTACGATCTTATATTTTTTTTCTCCTGAATTATCAACTTTTTTCGGTACTACTATTAAAGGGCTTGAGTATCTTGAACAACTTTTTCTTATTATTCCCTGTTCTTCCATTTCCTGTATTTGTTTCCTTACTTCCATTTCGTGTTGTGGGGGGTACCGGTATAATTTGGAATTTATTTGTTCATCTGTCACCGTTCTAATTTCGTGTTGGATTTCCATTGTGCTAGTTAACTGATCGCCTTCTTTGAAAAATAATCCTTTGAAATTATTCAAAACTTTTACTATTGCGTCATATTCTTCTTTATTTAAGTGGTCTAATTGTATTCTGTTCCAATCAAAGTTAGCTGCTTCTAATGCACAAACTTTTACGTTTTTATACGGGTTTATTATAAAACTAGTTTTTTTATTATTAAAAGATATTTGTCCTTCAACTAAATCCAATATTGTGTTGAAGCAATTCATCAAATCAATCCCAATAATGAACTCATATTTTCTTCCTTTTAATTTAGTCATTTTTCCATTTTATTTTCGCAGTTTTCTCTACATTAAATTCTAAGGGTGCGTCTGTCAACACTTCAAATTTAATTATGTCCTTTCCAGTTAACGTACTAAATTCTAATGGCTCTCTTAATAGCGTTTTCTCAAATCCTTTTATATCTTGATCAATTAAACTTATATTTGCACCTGTGTCTATTAGTGCATTATATTTCTTATTTCTAATTGTTATTGTTATGATGGGTAGGTAGTCTGATGTTGTTCTAAAAAAAATTGATCCTGGCTTTGTCGGGATGGAGCTGTGTTACTGTGACACAGGTCTGGTTCCGAGTGTCCTGCCAATTGATCATAGTTTATTTCTTCACAATTATGTTCAAAAAAATCCGTTTCGTTTTTGCCTAGGTTGCGGCAAGCGATATTGGCTGCCTTTTTTTCTAGGGTTTCCTAACTGGGCGGTTTCTTGATTATTATCATTTACCTGATTATTTTCCTTATAATTCATTTTATTTATTTGAATATTATCTATTTCCATGGGTTCAGTTTGGCTTTGCCTGGGTTGATTCCAACGGTTTTGGTTAAAATTTGGCCCAGGGTGTCCTGCCTGTGTGAACCTTTGCAAATTACCTGAATTTGAATATTTATTAAAATTGTTGATCCTTCCATTATTATTCTGCCTGTATTGCCCTGAATTATTCATATATCTACTATTATAATTATATTCATTATTATTGTAATTACTATTGGGTCTAACATTAAAATTGCCCTGTCCTTTGTTCTGATAATTCTGATTTCTATTATAATTAGGGTTTGAGCTATTATGTTTATTTGCTTGTTTAAAGGTACTGGAATAATTTCCGCGAAATTTTCTAAATTCCTGCCTAATACAGCCATCTTCATATCTACGTTTCATCATTATCTCTATTATTGTACCTAGATCTCTTTCAGGGTATATCTTATCTAATAGTATTCGTGTTATTTCTTTGGCTATATTGACTAGTAAACTGTCTATGTTAGACAAATCTATACACTCATCATCTTGATAATAGACACATAATTCATCATTTTTATATTTAAGATTTTGTAACTCTACAGCTAATTCACTTACGGTGTTAACTCGAAGTTCATTAATTTTCCTATAGATTTGGTGAGGTTCCAAGTTCGGCCGGTATCTCAGCTTCAAAGTCCTTTTTATTATCTGCCAGTTGTCCGGTTGCTGTACGTTGATGACTACGTTTTTCGCTTCTCCTTGTATATTACGGTAAAATATGGCCTTTGTAGCTTCCTTTTTTAATTCCTCCTCTTCTATGTTGGAT
Organism: Germaria angustata; assembly: GCA_963681545.1. Lineage (NCBI taxonomy): Eukaryota > Metazoa > Arthropoda > Insecta > Diptera > Tachinidae > Germaria > Germaria angustata. Next base: position 78,882,313 of record OY812998.1, on the reverse strand, counting down.
AGTAGATACTCCACGCTGCTTAAGAAGGAGTTTATTGTTATGTCTCCCATCCCAGTAAATATTGGTAGATATGCTACATTTTTATAAATTCTATCGAGCTGATTAGGTTGTTGTGGTTGGAATTGTTGTTGTTGGAACTGTTGTTGCTGGAACTGTTGTTGCTGGAACTGTTGTTGTTGCTGTAGTTCCAGGTATGCCGACCTCAGGCGTTCTAGTTGGGCATCTTTTCTGGCCAGTTCGTCGGCCAGATTTACAGCTGCGTTTTGAGCCTGCTCCTCTGCCATCCTCTTTTGGTCGAATTCTCGTTGTCTTCTAGCTTTTGAATTGATTTTGAAAATTTTGGCAGTTTCCACTGCTTTCTGTGGTTCACTTTTACGTAAGAAAATGTTCACTGCACTTTAATGGTGTTGGCTTGAAATTTTATCTAAGCTTTCACTGCTTTTTGTGGCGATTCACTTTCACGTTAAAAATGTTCACGGTACTTTGGTGGTGTTGGCTTGAAATTTTATCTAAGCTTTCACTACACCAAAAATTTTGTTTTCATAAATTTAGATTTTTCTTGCGAACGCGGTTCGTTTCACTGGATCCTTTTTTTTCACTAGGATCCTGCCGACTGCGCCAATTATGTTTCCGCGTTTTGATTATTGTAAAAAAAAACTAAATTTGTTTTTCTTTTCTTTTTTTTTTGTGTGTTAATTTATTTATATTTATTTATTTTATTTTATGCTTAACAACTTATTGACCGAACGGGAGGAACAAGACTGTCTTATGCTAGTTACAAGTTCTTCTTATAAACTAAAATTATTGTTATTCTACGGAATGTTAATATTGTATTTTCGTTTGGGAACGGAAATGCAATAAATGTGTTTTGACAATATTTATTGCAAATTAGTGAAAAGTTAGTTAAATTGGGACGGTTGCAATTCTGAGAATTGCGACCGAAAAATATACTTTGCTATATTTTTAGTGCTTTAATTTGTTAATTCTTTTATATTAAATAGGGATGGTTGCAATTCTTGGAATTGCGACCAAAAAATATTTTTGATTTATGAATTTAATCATAATTTCTTTAAACAAATCGGAAACGAGTTTAATATTACATTTTTCTTTATTTATTAGTAATTATATTTGCAATAAATTCATCTATAGTGTCATTTTTATTGTAAGTGTTAGTGTTTGGTTTTATATATTTAACTCGGGCGAAGCCCAAATGCATCTAAAATCTCATCTGTTCCGAAGATATCCAGGGATAACGACGCCGCCTTAGCTAACCGACAAAACTGTTTTAAAATATTGCAAGAAGACAACGACAAACCCGAAGTGTCCTCGAAAAATACCTCCAAACCACCACCAATCTATTTGAGGGAAAAGAATTCGAACACAATTATTACAAAATTAATCTCGGCCATCAGTGAAAAGGCATTTCACATTGTTCCAATGAAACGTGGTAACATTGATGAGACAAAAGTTCAAATATACGATGAAAAAGACTTCCGCAAAATGGTCACTGAATTTGAGAAAAATAAAACAAGTTTCTACACTTTCCAGCTTAAGAGTGCTAAATGCCTACAGATCGTATTGAAGGGCATAGATTCCTAAGTTGTTCCTGAGGATATAAAAGATGCTCTCACCCTCCAAGGATTCAAGGTAAAAAATGTCTCTAATATAATAAACAGGGAGAAGATCCCCCAACCCCTATTTCGCGTTGAACTGTAGCCAAACGATGTAATATTGAAGAAAAATGAGACTCATCCCATTTATAACTCAAAATATCTCTTATATCGGAAAATCACGGTTGAAGAACCACACAAGCGTTCAGGACCCGTACAGTGCCATAATTGTCAAGAATATGGCCATACAAAAACATATTGTAAATTACCTACTGTTTGTTTTGTGTGCGGTGAATTACACGAGACTGCCAGGTGCAATAAGTCGAAAGACCAGAAGGAAAAAAAGTGCAGCAATTGTGGAGGTAATCACACTGCTAACTACAGAGGATGTCCTGTATACTCTTTGGTAAAACAGGCTATGAGTCAAAAGCCTAAAGTAACCCCAGCTCAAACAGGAAATACGTACTCCGCTACTTATCCTCCTATGGCCCAACCAATCTCTACACAAGTATCGTATGCTGACACAGTGAAGATCAACTCTGTTCCCATGCAAAAAGTGTCGCCACCAAATAACACAACAAATGCAAACGCAAGCTTAAAATTCAATCGCCTTGAAGCTACTATTGATAATCTGGTGCAAACTATAAACAATTTTACAACAAATATGACTAGCATGATGGAAGAAATGCTGCGAATGCAGAACACTCTGCTTCTAGCATTAGTTAACAAGCCATGAACACGTTAAAAGTATGTTTCTGAAACGCAAACGGCATTCCCCAACATAGAACCGAACTTGGGCACTTCCTTACGGTGAAGAATATTGATATAATGTTAGTATCTGAGACTCATTTGACTTCGAGAAGCCTTTTTAAAAAGAGTGGCTACACCTTATATGATACAAGGGACCCGAGAGGAAGAGCATGCGGGGGATCAGCAGTTCTAGTAAAGTCAAACCTCAAGCACTATATTCTTGAGAACAATTGTGTGGACCATCTACAAGCAACGAATATTTGCATCGAAAATTTTTGTTCAAATCTCGTGATATCATCAATTTACTCCCCTCCCAGATTTTCAATCACTGAGAATCAATACGAGAATTTTTACAAAACTCTTGGCCCTTGTTTCGTTGCAGCTGGCGACTACAATGCAAAACATACGTTCTGGGGATCTCGTCTTATTACACCTAGAGGTCGAGCATTGTTCAACACAATTTCAAAAATGAATTTGGATGTCATTTCTAGCGGGGAGCCCACTTACTGGCCTACTGACATACAAAAAATTCCGGATGTTATAGATTTTGGGGTCATGAAAAATAACCCTAAGGATTTAATTCATGTTGAAGCTTCACATGATCTCTCCTCCGATCACTCTCCAACGATCGTTACAATTTGTAGCCCTCTAAGAAGTGACTTACCTCACCCATATGTGAAGGTGATTAACCGTGTAAATTGGCTGGGGTTCAAAAAATATCTCAGTAGTCATTGTACGGAAAACATCAGGCTTAGAACTTCCGATGATATTGAATTCAACATTGCCAATCTTACCGAAAATATTAAACAGGCTGCTAAACATGCCACTACTTCCTATCCGCAGACTGGGTTTAATAGAATTTATTCTGCGGATATTGAACGTCTCGTATGTGAAAAAAGAAGAGCTAGAAGGGAATGGCAACAGCACAGATCGCCCCAACATAAAATTAGATTTAGAGAATGCACTAAACGACTCCAAGAGTTGCTTGCATCTGAAAAATTTGCTTCTCTTAAGAACTATCTGGAAGGTCTCGATGTTACAGCAGCATCTAATTACTCCTTGTGGCGCGCTGCTAGAAAACTTAAAACACCCGTTGAGTTTAAACCACCCCTGCGCACTACTACCGAAGGTTGGGCAAGAACCAATACTGAAAAAGGTAACATATTTGCTGGGCATTTAAAATACGTATTTACCCCAAACACATGTACTGGTACTGTCGATTTGCCGAGTGTAGTTGCTCTACCCCCTCGACCCATAAAGTTTAAGATGCGTGATGTACAAAAACTAGTTGGTGAAACCAACCCGAAGAAGGCCGTGGGTATTGATGGAATTAGTAACAAGATACTGATGAAGTTGCCTCGTATTGCTATTAGAATCCTGTTATTCATTTTTAATGGCATTTTACGAGTGGAGTATTATCCACACAGCTGGAAACTTGCCATTGTCAAAATGATTCCAAAGGCGGGTAAAGATCTTACTAGGGCTGAGTCATATAGACCAATAAGTTTGCTGTCAACAATTTTAAAGCTCTTCGAAAAACTGACAAAATTGTCCCCAATTCTAGCTGATAATGGATGCATACCGGACCATCAATTTGGTTTTAGAAATCAGCATAGCACTTTTGAACAAACTCATAGATTGGTCCATTTCATAAGAAGAACATTTGAAGAAAAAAAGGATTGTTCTTTCTTCTTTATTGATGTTTCTCAGACATTTGATAAAGTGTGGCATGAAGGCCTAATTCTAAAGTTGAAGACATATCTACCAATAAACATTGTAACTCTTTTGGAAAGTTACACTTTTGCCCGGAAGTTCACTGTCGTGGAAGGAGACTTCATGAGTGTGCCCGAATCTATCTCATGTGGGGTGCCACAGGGGAGTATACTGGGGCCAGTTTTGTATTTGATTTATACCTGTGATATGCCTTTGAGCAGTAATATCCTCACTTTTACATTTGCTGATGATACAGCCTGCCTTAGTATGCATGAAAACCCTCACGAGGCATCCCGTTATCTTCAGGAACATATTAAGCTGTTGGAACTGTGGTTGAACTTATGGAGAATAAAAGTAAAGGAACAAAAGTGTGTTCATGTCACATTTACTCTACGAAGAGACACTTGTTCCTCCATTCGAATCAACAACCAAGTTGTTCCTCAACATTCACAGGTGAAATACCTTGGTATACACCTTGACCGACGCCTTGCAAGGAAACACCACATTGACTCTAAGCTAACACAAATGAAGCTTAAATTAACCCAGATACATTGGCTGATTGGTAGAAATTCTACCCTCAATCTAGATTGTAAACTTTTAATATACAAGTCGCTTTTGAAACCCATATGGTGTTACGGAATTCAGCTATGGGGCACTGCTTCAGCTTCCAATGTAGAGAGAATACAACGAATGCAAAACAAAATTTTAAGGTTAATAACATCGGCTCCTTGGTACATGAAAAATTAAATTTTACTACGTCATTAATACGCAACACTGCAGATGAAATTCTTTGAAAATATTTTTTGTGCTTAACATGACATTTATGTATTATTAATTATTATCACTAAGTTTATGTCTGACACTGGTTGGGCCTAACAATTATATATATATTTAAGATTTGAATACTTATTGTTAGTTCAGTTATTTGAAGATACAATAAATAAATTTTAGCATGAAAAAAAAGAAGAAGTGTCCACCTTGGGGTTCCAAAATTTCTATTAGCGCCTTTTCTTCCAGCAGATTCAATTTTTTAGATGGATTTGTGTGCACACGTTTAATATTTAGCTAAGATTTTTTCCATTACTATTTTATGATTTTTTTGTTTCCAGCACAAAAACAATTTTTTTAACCATACTAAAATATTAAGACATTATGACAATATGATTTAATAGCACACCGTTTGAATCCCCCAATTATATTATTGTTACATATATTATTAATAATGAAATGCATTTTACTCCTAAGTTAATTACATTAAGTTAAATTTTTTTTAATTTATTCACAAACAAACTGCGAATCTACTTGGCTTATCTGCAGAGACACCCGCAGTCTGCGGCAGGAGTCGAACCTGCGACCTTCGGACTACCAGTCTAGTACATCAGCTACTAGTCTACGAAGGCACTCAAATTCATATGAATAAACTGACGGATGCCATCTGTATTTCAAATGTGGATTTAAGATTGTTGGCATACAACCCTTAATACGAGTAAGGTACAACCATTTAAAGAGCGCTTTGGTAACACCACACGGTGTGCGTGTGTTTGTGTGTAAGAAACTGGGTATAAAAGGCTCGACATCATTGAAAAATGAGAAGTTTGTTGGCAGCTCGCTAAGCTGTAAGATCTCCCTCATGGGCCTTGTCCCATAGTTAGATCTTAAAGCAAAAGCACTTTGCCCAAAATAGTGCAAGGAGTACTTCTTGTAGTATTTAAGGCTCATTAACTGCCAGCGAACCGAACTGAACTCGGTTCGAAACAGCTTTAAAGATATATGGATGCGATATAGGGAAATATAAAGAATACATTTTATGGGAATTAGTACTTACAACTTGCTTTACGATAAATTGTTGTCGAAAAAGCCGGAAGAAAAAACCTACGATCGAATAAAAACTGCACTCAGCGAGCACTATGACCCCAAATCATATGAGATACTGCAAAACTACAGGTTCCACTTACGCAAGCAAAAGGAGGAAGAATCTTGTGAGTAGTACCTAATTACCTTAAGGAAATTAGCGTTATACTGCAACTTTGGCGCCTACTTAAACAATTCATTAAGAAATCAGTTTGTTTTTGGATTAAACAATCAGAAAATACAAAGCCGTCTGCTCGAGAAAAACGATCTAAACTTGGAAGCTGCTATTTCAACCGCAAAAACATACGATAGTGTCGAAAAAGAAGGGGTGACACTACGCCAACCAAAGGAGGGGATGTCAGTAGATTTGATAGCGACAAACTCTAGACCGAAGAAAAAAAATTTCGAAAAGGGGCCAAGGCATGCTGGTAAGAGGTCATGTTATCGTTGTGGAAGCACTCAACATTTAGCGAATGAGTGTCGTAACAAGGAGACTGTGTTTAACTATTGTTCGCTTAAGGGTCACCTACGCCGAATATGTTTAAAAGAGAAGAAGCAAGTGAATATCATAGATGACGAAGGAATGCATACGGGAACAGAGGATATATACCATTTTTACTAGGGGGAGGTAAAAAGGGTAGATGACACAATTTATAATCGTTCCAAATTAATTTGTAGATTTTTTTTTTTTTTAAGAGAAGTTTCACACAGGTAATTAATACCTACTACTTAAATTAAGGTGTTGCTTCTTTTGTGAAAGGGATAGGGTAGAGAGGACAGGTGGTGAAATTAGAATACAGAGAGAGAGAGAGAGAGGTTTTTATTTTTTGTGTTACAACTCAGCTATTCCGCGTTGATTTATTTATTATTATTATACTTTTTTTTATAGCAGAGTTGTAGCGTCTCTGATGTTAAGTAGACGCATTTTTTAGTATTGCCATTTTATTAGTTGTTTTACTTCGCCAACGGTTCTTGCTAACAATACCGACTAAGGAGGGCGCGCTTGATACAGTAAACATTAGCAGAGTATGAAATTGCTGTTACTGTTAAAGTGACCAGTGTTATGCCTTCATCACTTAAACAGTCCAACAACAATTAACACAACTCCACACTAAGTGGATCAGAAAAACTTATGATGTTAATTTTTTTATGACTTGTCTTGAACAGGATACGAACCCGGTTTGTCGGTCATAAATTGCTTTGTAGTCAACGCGCTAACTACTTCAGCCAACAGCACCCTCAAATAAGAGTTAATAATAATTTACTTGATTTTAAAATCGATACAGGTGCGCCAGTAACTATTGTAAATATGGATGATGCGAGGAAATATTTTGGCAAAGCAAAATGGTACGAGAATGACACAAAATTATACAGCTACTGTAACAACGAAATTTATTGTCTCGGGTTCTTGCTGGTCACCGTCCAAATTAGTTCCACTATTCTATCAGCACCCTTAAAATTATATGTAGTCAGATCAAAAAGGCGACCGTTACTCGGTCGAAAATGGTTAAATGAGGTTAAGTTAAATTGTTCAAATATATCAAACAAGGAATCTGCAAAAATAAATCAGATATCTCAAGATACAATGCAAGATGTAAAAACAAAACTTCAAGCTATACTCAAAAAATGTCCCACACTTCAGTCATCCTCCGCGGGAAAAATCGAAGGCTATCAAGCAAGAATAAACATAAATGAATCAGCGACTCCAAAATTCTTCAAAGCCCGGAGACTGCCGTTTTCTATAATGAATGCAGTTGAACTTGAATTAGAAAAACAAATTTTGGAAGGATTGCTTGAAAAGGCAGAATCGAACGAATGGGCAAATCCCATCGTTTCAGTGCCTAAAAAGGACGGATGTGTACGTATATGCGGTGAACACCCGTGAACACCCGTTACCCACGACCGAAGAATTATTTAGCGCGATGTCTGGAGGAAAAAAATTTACCAACATCGATTTGGCCCAGGCATATTTACAATTGGAGGTACACCCACACGATCGGAAGCTGTTAACTATAAATATAAAGAAAGGACTGTGCACCCCAACTAGAATGATATTTGGAGTTGCATGCGCAAAATAGCTAGGCTTTATGGAGCAGCTTCTTTAAGACATTCCGGGCGTCTTTGTTTTTCTTGATGATATTAAAATAATGGCAGAAAGCGATGAGTGCTATCTGGGGAGAATCTATGAGATATTACGTAGGCTAGAGAACCATAACATGCGAATTAATATTGAAAAATCTTACTGGATGCAGGATGAAATTGAGTATAGTGGGTACGTAATTAAATGGGAAAGTAGGGGTTAGGTTAGGTTAGGTTAGGTTGATTGGAGGGGTGTGATAGCCCATGTCATACGACATACACTTAAGCCAGTGAAGGCTTGTTGTGCGCTCCCTTTATTTATCAAACACAAACTGCCAGAGTTCTGCGGCAGGATTCGAACCTGGGACCTTCGCACTACGAGTCTAGTACACTACCTACTAGTCTACGAAGGTCAGTTAATGGGAAAGTAAAAAAGAAGTTTTATGCAATACAAAATAGGAATGTACCTGCTACACTGGAAGAAGTTCGAGCCTTTGTGGGGATGGTGAATTACTACGGCCGATACATGGAGAATTTGAGCACTATCTTCTACACAATAAATAATTTTTTAATTTATAAAAATATTTTTCAAAAAAATTTCATCTGGAGTATAGCGTATTAAAGCCGTAGTGTCCCTCTTTTTTAAACGGATGTGTCCAGCAAAGTTCAAGATATTACGAGCAAAGGGATTAGGATGTTTTGTTAAACATTTGCCTGCATATTTTGAAATTTCAGCGGTCACAAGTGGCATATTTAAATCACTATGTAAAATTTAATTTTTCATGTATCATGGAGCCCATGTTATTAACCTTAACATTTTATTTCCATAAGTTGGATTCTCTCTACATTGGAAGCTGAAGCAGTGCCCCATAGCTGAATCCCGTAACACCATATGGGTTTCAAAAGCGACTTGTATATTAAAAGTTTACAATCTAGACTGAGGGTTGAATTTCTACCAATCAGCCAATGTAACTGAGTTAATTTAAATTTTATTTGTGTTAACTTTGATGAAATGTCGTGTTTCCATGTTAGCCGTCGGTCAAGGTGTATACCAAGGTATTTCACCTGAGAATGTTGAGGAACAACTTGATTTTTGATTCGAATGGGTGAACAAGTGTCTCTTCGTAGGGTAAATGTGACATGAACACACTTTTCTTCATTTACTTTTATTCTCCATAAGTTTAACCACAGTTCCAACAGGTAAATATGTTCCAGAATATAACGGGATGCCTCGTGAGGGTTTTAATGCATACTAAGGCAGGCTGTATTATCGGCAAATGTAGAAGTGAGGATATTACTGCACAAAGGCATATCACAGGTATAAATCAAATGCAAAACTGGCCCTAGTATACTACCTTGTGGCCCACCCGATGAGATAGTTTCGGGCACACTCATGTTGTGGAAGGAGACTTCATGAATGTAAATTTCCAAATGATTTACTATGTTTGGTAGATATGTCTTCAATTTTAACATTAGGCCTTCCTGTCACACTTTATAAAATGTCTGAGAAACATCAATAAAGAGGGAAGAACAATACTTCTTTTCTTCAAATGTATGAAATGAACCAATCTATGAGTTTGTTAAATGGTGCTTTGCTGACTTCTAAAACCAAATTGATGGTCCGGTATGCACCCATTATCAATTAGAATTGGGGACAATTTTGTCATGAGCAGTTTTTCGAAGAGCTTTGAAAATGTTGACACTAAACTTATTGGCCTATATGACTCTGCCTTGGTAAGATCCTTGTCCGCCTTTGTAATCATTTTGACCATGGCAAGTTTCCAGCTGTGTGGATAATACTCCAGTCGTAAAATGCCATTAATAATAAATAACAGGATTCTAATAGCAATACGAGGCAACTTCATCAGCATCTTCTTACTAATTCCATCAATACACTCAGCAAATCAACAGCACCAGTACATGTGTTTGGGGTAAATACGTATATTAAATACTCAGCAAATATGTTACCTTTTTCAGCATTGGTTCCTGCCCAGCCTCCGGTAGAAGTGCGCAGGGCTGGTTTAAACTCAACGGGTGTTTTAAGTCTTTTAGCAGCGCGCCACAAGGAGTAATTAGATGCTGCTGTGACATCGAGACCTTCAAGATATTTTTTAAGAGATGCAGCTTTCGCAGATGCAAGCAACTCTTGGAGTCGTTTAGTGCATTCTTTAAGTCTGGTTTTATGTTGGTGTGATCTGTGCTGTTGCCATTCCCTTCTAGACCTTCCATATCCGTAGAATAATTTCTATTAAACCCAGTCTGCGGATAGGAAGTAGAGGCATGTTTAGCAGCCTGTTTAATATTTTCAGTAAGATTGGCAATGTTAAATTCAGTATCATCGGAAGTTCTAAGCGTGATGTTTTCCGTACAATGACTACTGAGATATTTTTTGAACCCCAGCCAATTAACACGTTTTACCATCTTCACATATGTGTGAAGTAAGTCACTTCTTAGTGGGCTACAAATTGTAGCGATCGTGGGAGAGTGATCGAAGGAGAGATCATGTGAAGCTTCAACATGAATAAAATCCCTAGGGATATTTTTCATGACGCCAAAATCTATAACATCCGGAATTTTTTGTATGTCAGTAGGCCAATAAGTGGGCTCCCCGCTCGAAATGACGTCCAACCCCATTTTTGAAATTGTGTTGAACAATGCTCGATCTCTTGGTGTAATAAGACGTAATTCCCAGAACGTATGTTTTGCATTGTAGTCACCAGCTGCTACGAAACAAGGTCCAAGAGTTTTGTAAAAATCCTCGTATTGATCCTCAGTGATTGAAAATCTGGGAGGGGAGTAAATTGATGATATCACGAGATTTGAACAAAAATTTTCGATGCAAATATTCGTTGCTTGTAGATGGTCTTCACAAATGTTCTCAAGAATATAGTGCTTGAGTTTTGACTTTATTAGAATTGCTGATCCTCCGCATGCTCTTCCTCTCGGGCCCTTTGAATCATTTAAGGTGTAGCCATTCATTCTAAAAAGGCTTATAGAAATCAAGTGAGTCTCAGAAACCAACGTTATATTAATATTATTCACCGTGAGGAAGTGCTCAAGTTCGTTTCTATGTTGGCGAATGCCGTTTGCGTTCCAGAAACATAATTTTAACGTGTTCATGGCTGGTTAACTAATGCTAGAAGTAGTGTGTTTTGTATTCGCAGCATTTCTCGCATCAGGCTAATATTTGTTGTAAAATTGTTTATAGTTTGCACCAGATTATCAATAGTAGCTTCAAGGCGATTGAAATTAAAGCTTGCGTTTGCATTTGTTGTGTTATTTGGTGGTGACACTTTTTGCATGGGAACTGAGTTGATCTTCACAGCGTCAGCATACGATACTTATGTAGAGATTGGTTGTGCAGTAGGAGGATAAGTAGCTTTGTACGTATTTCCTGTTTGTGCTGGGGTTACTTTAGGCTTTTGACTCATAGCCTGTTTAACGAAAGAGTATACAGGACATCCCCTGTAGTTAGCAATGTGATTATTTCCACAATCACTGCACTTTTTTTCCTTCTGGTCCTTCGACTTATTGCAAATGGCAGTCTCGTGCAATTCACCGCACACAACACAAACAGTAGGTAATTTGAAATAATTTTTCGTATGGCCATATTCTTGACAGTTATGGCACTGTAATTTTCTGATATAAGAGATATTCTAAGTTATAAATGGAATGGGTCTCATTTTTCTTCAATATTACATCGTTTGGCTCCAGTTCAACGCGAAATAAAGGTTGGGGGATATTCTCCCTGTTTATTATGTTGGATACATTTTTTTCGTTAAATCCTTGGAGGGTGAGAGCATCTTTTATTTCCTCAGGAACAACATAAGAATCTATGCCCTTCAATACGATCTGTAGGCCTTTAGTACTCTTAAGCTGGAAAGTGTAGAAACTTGTTTTATTTTTCTTAAATTCAGTAACCATTTTGCGGAAGTGTTTTTCATCATATATTCGAACTTTTGTTTCATCAATGTTATTGGAACAATGTGAAATGCCCTTTCACCAATGAGCGAGATTAGTTTTGTTATAAGTGTGTTAGAATTTTTTTGCCTAAGATAGATTGGTGGTGGTTTGGAAGTTTTTTCGAGGATTCTTCAGGTTTGTCGCTGTAAGCTTGCAATATTTTAAAACGGTTTTTACGGTTAGCTGATGCGGCGTCATATCCCTGTATATCTTGGGAATAGATGATATTTTTGAAGAATTTGGGCTTCGCCCGCGCTTTACCACTGTGATATATCTGTCTTTTCCGACAGGCACCTTAGGTTTCTGACTACTGTTGTCTGTAGTGATAACATGGTTAAGTGATGAACACGAGCCCGGAACGGATAATGGGGCTGACTTAAATAAAGATGAACTAGGCAATGGTAATGTTACCGAATCACTTCTTGGCATTGGAGTAAGCGAAGTTGATCGCCCGCGTAAAATTGGCTTTGCCGTTAGAAAAAGACTATCATCCGATTTTTTATTTTTATTGTTTGCATTAAAAATATCAGAACTCACAGTAAAATAGGCATTTCTGCCGTTAGAACTCACTTCACTATTGTTTGTTTTTGAGGTACTCATGCAGAGTATTCCTCAGTCACTTTGTTTGCGGTTATTTTTTGTTTGCTTTTGTTGTTTCAGATTATATGAAAAATTATTAGAGCAAATAAAGCAAATTTCACAAAATCAGTACTTATTACGAATCACTACTTGTAACGATTTTTGTTTTTTTGTTTTTTTTTTTTTTTTGTTTGTAAAACAAACTCCGCTAATACGTGTGTTCACTACGAAGGTTCAACAACAGGTTTTAATAAAAAACAGCTTTTAATAAAGAAATTTCTTTTTTAATTCATTTGTTTCCATTGTAAGTTCTATAATTTCTGTCGCAGCTGTATTTCTTAGCTCATGCACAGTCTTTTCAATATTCGATAGTCTTTCAATTGTATTGTCTAATTCACTCTTTATAAAATTTAATCTCTTGTCAAACTCAGATAAAAGGCGATCCTCACACTCTTTACACTTTGTTTGAATCATTGCTTCTAACCTCAAAACGTTTATCCATTAGTCCAGTTTCATACACTTCAAGTTTTCTTGCTCGAGTTTCAATTCAGCTGGGAGAGCGATAGGGAGAGTATGTATTCTTCTTCCTTTCCCTCTTTATGCTGAATTAAAACTTGAGCAACAAAACTTGATGTGTGTGCAACAGGACATACTTGAATGAACTTCAGCGGTGAGTCAGTGTTTGTTATACGAATAGATTCTGTATCAGAGAAACGCGATGTTTTTGGAGTATTTTTAGTTAAATCTCTTGATCGCCTATTCATAGGAATGGACATGTTTATCACCAGTTGTTCTGTAATTTGCCTTTGTTGTTTATTAAATTTTTATTATTGTTTATATTCCTGCTTTGGTTTCTTAAGGTACCAACAGACAATAATGTTTTTCATATTGTATGTGTCAAAATTTACATATGTAAACGGAAACATATCGTATGTTACCTTTAAAATATTGCTTGTGTAAAAAACACGACATGACATTATTTGAAATAGAGCGTGCTCTATTTTCTTATGTTAAACATAAAGCTCCAAATGTCTATGTCATTCGAGCTAATTCGTCTGCGGTTGATTATGTGCACTATCATTAGCCGTCTGAATGAAGTATTTTGCAACACAAATAAACTATATATATTTATTTAATTTAACGTTGTCGTTTTATTAAAATGAGTCGAAAAATTTATAGATTTTTACATACAACGTTTTGTTTAAAAAGAAAAAATTAAAAAAAACAGATTTGCGTCGCCAGTGCTTCAGCGACGGAACCAAAAATGTTTCGACGGCTGCAAGCCATTTATCAAACAAACGACATGGATATTTATATACTGAAAAAGAATCAGCTGTTCTCAATAAACATGACCAAAATCATGTGTGATACTACATGTACTTTTGTGACCAAAAATTATAAACCTTATGTAAATTAACCAATATTGATAGACATAAAGAAAAACATACGAATCGAAAGCTTAAAAAACACATGTAAAAAACATGTCGTCTGTTGGTACCTTTAGTTTGGTTTTATACATTAAGTCTGTCTGGGTACTTTTCCAGTAGCAAATACTCAGTAAATTTCTTTGGAAGAGTATGACCAATTTTACTCTGTCGGCTGAAAATATCTCAAAAAGTACGCAGCCAGTATCCAGTGAAATCTTGCAATAAAACAGCTGATTGGTGTGTAAACAATTGAAATAACAAAGCAAAAGAATTTTATCATATGTGTACGCAAAAGTGAATTCTTGCGGTAAATTAAAAAATTATTAATTAAAGTGAAGCCTTAAATGTGTTGTAAACTAAAAAACTTGTTTATTACACTATTATTAATTGGGTAAGTTCAATTTCTTCTTAGTCTTTAGTTTTATTAGTCGGGTTTTTGATAAAACTTCTTTTGCTTACATTGCACAACAAGTGTCAACTTAACAATGGAAAAAAGAATGAAATGCACAATACAGTGCCCTCCAACAGCTTGACAATAGAGAAAAATAAATTGGAAGTGAAGTGCTCGGCAGGAACGTTTAAAAGGGTTCAAGATGGTAAGTATAATGAAATTACAACTTAAGTATTTGAAAATATATTTTATGCTTACAGACGAAGAATATGGACAAGTTCTGGCAGCCCAAATGGCGGGCATGAATGAGTACAAAGAAATAATATTTTCATCAAACAATAACAGTCAGACGGACGCTCAAAAACAATTTGGCCAAAGAGGCTTTCATATACGTGCTAGCGGAGCTTAATTTAAACCACATGGATGCCAAAGCAGTTCCCCTACTGCTACAATTGGTGACCACCTTATCTATTTTAGCAACAGGTGGTTCCCAACATTCAGTAGGGAGTGACTACCTTGTTGGAATGGCCCAGAGCACTATATCTAAAATCATGTGAACGGTTCTGGAAGAAATGGAAAGGAAATTGTGCGCGAAATATATACAATTCTTGCCAAATAAGTCGTCTGCATGCAAGGAATGGTGCTATGAGAAGCATAAAATCTCTGGAGGTAATTTTAAAAACTTGTCAATTACGTAAAGCTTGTCTTAACTAAAGGTGAATTCACCCATTCGTTCTAAACGAAATTTTTGTTGTGAGACAATTTTAGATTACTTAAGGTGAATTCACCCATTCGTTCTGAACGTTCTGAACGCTTTTTTATATGTAGTTTGACGTCTCTATTTTTGTGAGAGTGAGAGAAAGAGTGTAAATTTAATGCGGAACAACAACAAAAATTTCGTTCAGTACGAATGGGTCAATTCACCTTGAGAGTTTTCTCACAAAAGATTCACCCACATCGAACAAATATTCTGGAGAAACAAAGCTACCATATGGAGTCTGTAAATGATGTGTGTTACTTTTACAAGCAGGCAGCACAGTGGCAGATGATTGCAATTTGCTGAGTTCTAAATTAAACAAATTTTTATAAAATAAAAAATATACAAATGGATAAAAGTCGAGTGCATGTTCTCATAGCTATTTTGTTAAATAAATATAAAAAATTTACAAATATACTCTGTATATTATTATACATACTGTGATGTACAGTCATATTTAGTTTAGTTCATTTTTTTGTAATTATAATTTCCACTAAAATACGTCACACATTATTGTAAAAAACCAAAACAAATTCTTAAGATATCGTTTTGTATATTTTTAGACACACACAAAATATTATGACACATATGGTCAACACACACATTGTAACATTATTAACATTTCATTCATTTGCCCACAGACTTACGTCGAAGCGAAACATGAGTACCTTCAGTTTACTCCATATGCAGTTCATTGCCTGGGTACTTGACCGTACTTAAGGGGTATCCAATAGCAAGTCAAATTTCATTTCTATTCTTGATATGTCAAATATCATAAATAGGAGAAATGCATTTTTGTGTTAAATTGATGACTATGCTGAACACTGACTGATTAATCGATCGGTAAATGCAATTGTAACATAGGTGAACAGTCGAACACTGTGTTACATAGGTTAATATGAGTAAATGAATGAAATGCATGATATTTTAGATAAATGTAGATAATTGTAAAAAACACTATATAAACTCAAACTTTGTCAGAAATAAAACAGAATTAATTTAGAACTTCAACACTCTTCTTTAATTTTCAAAGGCATCTAATGTGCCTGAATGTCTATAGCATTTCGAGTGCTTAAATGAACGGCTAGTGGAAGCCCAGTACAAATCCACCTAGTGTTGTACACGGTTAGATCCAACACTTGCCAACATAAGAAAAATAAAAAAGGGTCTTCCTTCAAAACATTTTCCCTTTACCTGTATATGGCGATCCTGCCTGACTCAACTAGAATTTTCTGAGTAGCTGCTGTCTAACCTTTACACTACATGGAACCCGAATTCCATAGAATTTTTGAAAAGTTATATAGGGAGTTGCTTGCCTATGATCCCACAGAAGGACAACAGATCCAGGGTCCAGTATACGTTCCTACGCCGAAGAACCACGGTCCTCAACCTATAACGATTGAACAGTACAAGGCAAGAAATCCAAAAAAAGGAACAGCAAAAGTTGAAACTAAAAAACCACGTTCCAGAGGAGGAAAAAAAGTTAAGCTAAATAAGAAAATCAAAGAGCTTAAACGTCTAATTCCCTTGGCAGAAGGCGAATACAAACGAAAGTTATATGAGGAACTAAAGGACTTAACTAAAAATTAGTAATCCAAAGAAGAATCGTAAAAATAAGAATTCATTAAAAAATAATATTGTAAAAATTGACCAAATGGGATTGTGGAGTAAAATCGGAAATGCAATTCTGATTGCAATCGCAGGGTATGAAGTAGGTAGTAATACTAATAATACACAAAAATCTACAGATATTAAAACTAATGACGAAGAACTATGGCAAATAACAACAATTGTAATTGTCCTTGTTATAATAATTATATGTATCTTAAAACTAAACGCATATTATAAAAGCTATGTTAATAAGAAAATAAACAATAATGTTGTGTAAGGAAAAAATTATTTAAGTAATGTAAATAAAAATAGATATTAGATCAAATTATAAAAAAAAAAAAAATATTAAAATGATTTGTAAATGGGCCAATTGATAGAAAGTTTGAATAAAATTATCACCAATTTGAGAAAATCAGGTAGCAGAGGATACACTAAGAGAACATTAATTTTAAAATTAGAAGAAGTAGAACTAATTAAAAAACAATTTATAGAGTTTAGCACTGGTAGAGAAATACAAAAAGATTCCATTGAGAAATTTTACAAATACTATGAAAAAGCAAAGACATTGTTAGAACAAGGATTAGAAAAATTGGACACAGATTCAACTCATAACATGTCAGTTGCAGAAAAAGAAATTGAAAACTCAGAAAAAGAAATTGAAAAATTGGAAACAGATTCAACTCATAGCGTGTTAGGTACAGAAATAGAAACTGAAAACTCTAACTTAACTACTAAAAATTCAAGTTCAAGTTCAAACTCTACAGTGAAAATGGCATCATTCAATTTAGAGCTATCACTAAAAAGTATACCAGAATTTTCTGGAAATTTTAAGGATTTAACATCATTTTTGAAAATAGTTGAAATAATTTACAATTCTTTAACACCTGACGCGAAAATTCTGCTCATAGATTTTGTCATTAATGTGAAATTAACACCAAGTGTTAGAACTGCTATAGGTACTAGCGAAATTAATGATTTCAATGGTCTTAAAAGTTCACTTCAATCAAGATATAAGTCCACAAAAACAATAGCGCAAATCCAACTAACTTTGAGTAAATTCATGCAAAAGAACATGAAAATACAAAAATATAATGAAAAGCTTTTAGAAATGATTGCAGAACTGAATGAACTGCAAATAAATGAGATACCACAATGCAATACTACACAGAAAAACACGATTATTTCTCTTAATAACACTTATGCATTGAATATATTTAAAAATGGTCTTAATGCAGACATTAAGCCAACAATTTTTGCCTCTAAACCAAAAGACTTGAATGAAGCGGTACAACTAGCAATAGAACTAGAAAAAGACTTTGCCAGTAACGAAAATCAAGTATTATATTTTTCTAATAGACACAATTCAAATAAGCAGAATAATAATAACAATAGAAATAAATATAATAACAGAGACAACAATTCGAATCACAATAATAGAAATTCGAATCATAACAACAACAATAGGAATAATAATAATAATAACAGGAATAATAATTACCATAATAATAATAACAGAAATAACAACAACAATAGGAATAATAATAATAATAACAGGAATAATAATTACCACAATAATAATCGTTCCAACAATAGAGAAAACAACAATAATAATGGTAGACAAAACCAAAATAACAATGGTAATAACAACAATTATAATAACAATAATAATTATAATAATAATAGAAATAACGTACATGTTGTTCAGGAAAACTCCGAAGGCCCGGAGATGGACAATCAAACCTTAATCATTCATCCTCCGGAGCAAAATTAAATAAAATTTATTCCATTTCTAAAAACACTACTAATTATATACAATTAGATATAGGAACAAAAACTAGTTTAACATTTTTAATAGATACAGGGGCTGATATTTCATTATGTAAATTAGGTAAATTATGTGAAGACCTATTTGTTGATAAAGAA
Organism: Germaria angustata; assembly: GCA_963681545.1. Taxonomy (NCBI): domain Eukaryota; kingdom Metazoa; phylum Arthropoda; class Insecta; order Diptera; family Tachinidae; genus Germaria; species Germaria angustata. Next base: position 78,863,659 of record OY812998.1, on the reverse strand, counting down.
CAATCATGTTCATTTTCTGGTATAACAGATGAAAAAATTAAATCTATTGGAATCACAGAATTAAGTTTTAATTTATATGATAAAGAATCAGAACACAATTTCCACATAGTCGATGATAACTTTCCAATACCAACGGACGGAATCTTAGGGAGAGATTTTTTCACAACATTTTTATGCAAAATAGATTATGAAACATTCACGATTTCATTAACTTTACAAGAAACAGAAATTACAATTCCCATGAAATCTAGAATAAATAGAGATTACTACATTAAAATAGAAAAACGATCTGAATTAATACACCCGATACAGTTAAATTTAACAGAGGATAGCATTATTTTAAGCAAAGAATTGGAATCAGGAATTTTTGTAGGAAATACAATAGTACCAGGAAAAGGCATTAGTCATGTTAAATTTCTAAATACAACAGATGAAGATGTAATATTAAAAAATATTAATTTTGAAATAGAACCATTACATAAATACGTTTTTCTCACCAAATCACAAAATCACAATAAAAATAACAATAAAGACAGATTTAGCAAACTATTACAAACGTTGAAAATTGACAATAATGACAGTAAAGCAACGGATGAATTGATAACAATTTTCAAAGACTATCAAAACATATTTCACTTAGAAGGAGACGTTTTAACAGCAAATAACTTCTATACACAACATCTCAATTTAACAGATAGAACGCCAGTTTACATTAAAAATTATAGACTTCCACATACTCAAATAGAAGAAATCGATCAACAAGTTCAAAAATTACTTGATGATGATATTATTGAACATTCAACTAGTCCATACAACTCACCATTACTTGTTGTACCAAAGAAAAGCGACGGAGACAAAGAGAAATGGCGACTTGTAGTAGATTTTAGGCAACTAAACAAGAAAATAGTCAATGATAAATTTCCACTTACAAGAATTGAAGATGTATTAGATAAATTAGGAAGGGCAAAATATTTTTCAACACTAGATATGACAAGTTCGTTTCATCAAATTAGTTTAGATAAAGATTCAAGAAAACCAACAGCATTTTCAACTTCAAACGGTCACTATCAATTTAAACGATTACCTTTTGGTCTTAAAATTTCATCAAATAGTTTCCAACGTATGCTTACAATAGCACTTTCAGGTCTCGATAGTAAAGCATTTTTATATGTAGACGACATCATAATTTTTGGATGTAGCTTGAAACATCACAATGACAATTTGAGACAGGTCTTTGAACGTTTATCAAAATACAATTTAAAATTAAACGCTAAAAAATGTGTATTTTTAAAGTCAGAAGTTGTTTATTTAGGTCATCTAATAACAAAAGATGGTATTAAGACAGACCCAGCAAAACACAAAGCAATTCAAAATTATCCGGTACCTAAAGATGCTGACGAGGTAAAACGATTTGTAGCTTTTTGTAATTACTATAGACGTTTTATAAAAAATTTCGCTGAATTAACAAAATGTCTGAACGATCAGACGAAGAAAGGAAAAATATTTGAATGGACAGACAAGTGTCAACAAACATTTGACGTACTGAGACAAAAATTAATTAGTTCACCAATATTACAATACCCAGACTTTGAAAAACCTTTCATTTTAACGACAGATGCTTCAAATTACGCTTTAGGTGCAATTTTATCACAGGGAGAAATAGGAAGAGATTTGCCAATAACCTATGCTAGCAGAACTTTGAATAAACACGAAATTAATAAACCTGTAATAGAAAAAGAATTACTAGCTATACATTGGGGCATTGCATTCTTTAGACCATATTTACATGGTAGAAGATTCATAGTAGTAACTGACCACAGGCCTCTTGTTTCACTTTTTACACATAAAAACCCTTCCTCTAAATTAACTAGAGTACGGATTGATTTATCAGATTATGACTTTGAAATTGTATATAAAAAAGGAAAAATTAATACAAATGCTGATGCATTATCTAGAATTAAAATAGATTCTGATATGCTAAAAAACATGATTCCAATAGAAGATGATGATACCAAACCAACAAAAATCTTAGCAATTACACGTGGAATGAACGCAAAGGGTAAAACAACTGTAAACAACTCAGATGAGAAGGACATATCCCAACAACTAAAATATACGAACATATGGGAATGTACATCATTACAAGATATTAAAAATGTGCACAAATTAAAGTTTAAAATTAATACCGGTATAAATAAAGATAAATTAAATGGTACCATTGAATATATAAATAATAGCTATCATATGAATATTAGTGATGATCTTGCAAAATACGTTTTGTTTCTAGAGAAGCTGATAATCTATATGCATAAGCAGAATATGAAAGATCTCGCATTAGCTAGCGATGATGAAATTTTTAAACTGATATCAGTAGAATATATGAAAAGAATTTATGATGAGGTATACCAAAGATTATTAAAATCTAAAAAATATAAAAACTTGAGCTTGAATATCATCTTGTATAAACCCTTGCAATATATAAAAAATAAAAAATTACAAAATAAATTGATCGAAGAATTCCACAACTCACCATTGTCAGGACACTTAGGCATTCGAAAAACTGTACTAAGACTCAAACAAAGATATGTTTGGAAAAATATGAGAAAAATGGTTAGAGATTACGTTGTAAATTGCGATAAATGTTTAAGAAACAAACAAACTAGACACATTAAAGAGGAAATGAATATCACCGAAACCCCAAGTAATAGTTTTGAAGTAATAGAAATAGACACTGTAGGACCATTAAGAATTTCTAATAATTATAGATATATATTAACGATGCAATGCGTATTAACAAAATATGTTGTAGCATGCCCTATAGAAACAAAAGAAGCGAAAAATATAGCTAAAACTCTTGTAGAACAGTTTATTTTGAAATATGGTTGCTTTAAAATATTAAAATCAGATAGAGGCACTGAATTCAAAAATGAATTAATGAATGAAGTATGCAAACTATTAAAAATAGATCAGAAATTTTCAGCACCATATCACCATCAATCTATAGGAACGCTAGAAAGAAATCACAGAGTATTAAATGAATATATGTTAAACTTTGTTGAAGATTTAGAATGGGACAAGTGGATACCTTATTATACATTTGCGTATAATACCACACCTCATGTAAATAACAATTATTCCCCATACCAGTTGATTTTTGGCAAATTACCAACTCTGCCTACAGATGCATTATGCACTAATACTAAAGTTTATGATTTAGAAAATTATGCTAACGAACTTAGGACTAGAATTAAAAGAGCATTAGATAACGCTAAAAATTTAATAAAGATAGCAAAAGAGAAATCAAAATTAAAATATGATAAAAAGATGATAAAAAGTTCTTTTGATGTAGGAGACTTAGTACTAGTAAAACTAGAAAGTAGAAAGAAAAATCAGAGTCCCTACATTGGTCCATATAAAATACTGGAAAGACAAAATTGTAATTCAATATTAGAAATAAATAATAAAGAAAGACTTTTTCACAATAATTCATTAAAATTGTACAAAAAAAAACAATGTAAAAAAAAAAAAAAAAAAAATAATAAAAAAAATATATATACGTATATACATATTCGTATCACATAAATTTATATTCATAAATCATACCTTAAGAAAACAACATATTAATTATATAATACAAAAAATTAAAACTACTAATTTGTATTCAGATTTAAATTTATTCAAAACTTCATAAATTTTATCTTAAGGGTAAGGGTGTGATGTACAGTCATATTTAGTTTAGTTCATTTTTTTGTAATTATAATTTCCACTAAAATACGTCACACATTATTGTAAAAAACCAAAACAAATTCTTAAGATATCGTTTTGTATATTTTTAGACACACACAAAATATTATGACACATATGGTCAACACACACATTGTAACATTATTAACATTTCATTCATTTGCCCACAGACTTACGTCGAAGCGAAACATGAGTACCTTCAGTTTACTCCATATGCAGTTCATTGCCTGGGTACTTGACCGTACTTAAGGGGTATCCAATAGCAAGTCAAATTTCATTTCTATTCTTGATATGTCAAATATCATAAATAGGAGAAATGCATTTTTGTGTTAAATTGATGACTATGCTGAACACTGACTGATTAATCGATCGGTAAATGCAATTGTAACATAGGTGAACAGTCGAACACTGTGTTACATAGGTTAATATGAGTAAATGAATGAAATGCATGATATTTTAGATAAATGTAGATAATTGTAAAAAACACTATATAAACTCAAACTTTGTCAGAAATAAAACAGAATTAATTTAGAACATCAACACTCTTCTTTAATTTTCAAAGGCATCTAATGTGCCTGAATGTCTATAGCATTTCGAGTGCTTAAATGAACGGCTAGTGGAAGCCCAGTACAAATCCACCTAGTGTTGTACACGGTTAGATCCAACACTTGCCAACATAAGAAAAATAAAAAAGGGTCTTCCTTCAAAACATTTTCCCTTTACCTGTATAATACATATGTACATAAGTATAATATGATGAGGCAGCTCATTTCAATTTTGCATAAAAAATGTATGTATCTGGCAGCACATTTCAATTCGTTCGGGACGATAATTAAAATTAAACCAATTCAAGCTAAAATTGTTCGGCATCAAATTTACTGTCTCTCTCTCTCTCTCTTTCTCTCTCTCGCTGTCAAAAATAGAGACGTCAAACAACGTATAAAAAAAGCGTTCAGAACGTTCAGAACGAATGGGTGAATTCACCTTAATGGTATGTACATACATACATAATATGTACTTTGTATGGACATATGTATGTATGTAATCTTAAGTTGTAGGTTGTGTTGACGGCACACATATTGGGCTAGAAAAACCATCCGACATTCAACAGGAAAGGTTTTCTTGGTTTGAATGCAATTGTGGTACCAACTTAATTAAATAAAAAAAACTAAACTTTAAACAACGGTTTTAAAAGATTTGTGACCACAAATACCATACCATTTCCATTAATTGTCGATATGGAGGAGATGCTCAGGGTTCCTTTGTATGAAAGCACTCGGACCAAAGGATTGCCCTAGAAGCTTTATTTCAAACGAGCAGAAATGTAAACAGTTGGCTTTTAGGTATTTTTACAGTGGATTTAATTTATTATAATTAGTCCTAAATGATAACAATGACAAATATAACACATATTCTCTAGAATATCAGTTTGCTTACATTTTTTATAAAATTTTTGTATGCAATCGAACATAATTTTTTCTCGGATGATTGTTCGCAAAAATCGTTCGTTCAATTCTACGATAACTGTTGTTATAATATCAATTACTGTGAATTATTAAACTTTATTTGAATTAATAATATTTTTCACATATGTAGTCTGAAATAACAAAAACCGCGAAAAAGTGACTGAGGAATACTCTGCATGAGTACCTCAAAAACAAAAAAATTGTGAAGTGAGTTCTAACGGCAGAAATGCTTATTTTACTGTGAGTTCTAATGCTCTTAATGCAAATAATAAAATAAAAAAATCTGATGACAGTTTTTTCTAACGGCAGAGCCAATTTTACGCGAGCGATCAACTTCGCTTACTCCAATGCCAAGTAGTGATTCGTTAATATTACCGTCGCGTTGTAATTCTTTATTTAAGTCAGCGCCATTACCCACTCTTGGCGCGGGCGAAGCCCAAATTCATCAAAAATCTCATCGGTTCCCAAGATATCCAGGGATAACGACGCCGCCTCAGCTAACCGACTAAACCGTTTTAAAATATTGCAAGATGACAATGACAAACCCGAAGCATCCTCGAAAAAAACCTCCAAACCACCACACATCTATTTGAGAGAAAAAAAAAAAGCCATGAACACGTTAAAATTATGTTTCTGGAACGCAAACGGCATTCGCCAACATAAAAGTGAACTTGAGCGCTTCCTCACGGTAAAAAATATTGATATAATGTTGGTATCTGAGACCCAGTTGACTTCGAGAAGCCGTTTTAAAATGAATGGCTACAACTTATAATTTTTTTTTAATCTTTATTTACATTTGCAATCTATCTTAACCTAAGATAATTAGCAAATTTGCTGTATAATAATTTAACATTGACGGTTGTACATTTTGTAGTACAACTATAAGTTAATAATCATTACAATTTAGTGGCAATTGATAAAAAGCTTTGACATACTATGCACATAAGTATAATATATTTAGATCTAGGCGGTATATTTAAATTATTATTAACATTAACGGACAATAATAAAGAAGTGTACATTTTCTAACATAAATACATACTTACATTTAACAAAAACAGTTTAATTAACACAACATAGTAGTTTACATTATTTGACTTATAATTTCTGTATGTATAATATGTATATATATATATATATATATATATATATATATATATATATATATATATATATATATATATATATATATATATATAAGTATATATTTTTTCTACAGTCATATTCTAAATGGTAAATCTAAAATATGGTATCGTTTCAGTCTTTTAATTTCATTTGTGTCGTCTAACAAGGAAATAACCATGGTATTAGCATGATTGCTTAATCGGTTCAACTACTTTTCGCTGTGGTTTCTGATTTCCTCCTTTACACTTGGAATATTTAAGTCGTTATGTATGTCATCGTTTGTTATGAACCATGGTGCTTGTGTAATAAGACGTAGAGTTTTTGATTGGTAGCGTTGTTTTATCTCTATATTAGAGTTACTTGATGTTGGATACCGTAAGTCCAGACAGGTTTTAAAATTGTTTTATACAGTTTCAATTTATGGGTAATATTGAGTTGTGATTTTGGGCCAAGTAGCCATGAAAGATTCTTACTCTTTATTTTCAGCTGCTGCTGTTTTGCTTTAATGTGATCTTTCCAGGTTAGCCTTCTGTCTAAATGCATACCTAAGTATTTAACTGATTCCTTCTTTGGGATCTGATTGTTGTTGATAGTAAGATCTGGAGTATCTCCTCTTCTCAAAGAGAAAGTTATATGTACCGATTTTTGTACATTTACTTTGATTTTCCATTTTTCTAGCCATGTTTCTAAAGGTGAATTCACCCGTTCGTTCTGCAGGAAATTTTCGTTGAGAGACAATTTTAGTTTACTGAGAGTTTGCTCACAGAAGATTCACCCGCGTCGAACAAATGTTCTGCAGAAACCAAGCTAACATATGGAACAACTCTGTAAACGACGTGTGTTACTTTTACAAGCAGGTAGCACAGTGGCAGATGATTGTAATTTGTTGTGTTCTAAATTAAAAAAAAAAAATTATAAAATAAAAATATACAAATGAATAAAAGTCGAGTGCATATTCTAATTGTTATTTTGTTAAATAAATATAAAAAATTTACAAATATACTCTGTACGTTATTATACATACATATAATATGATGTGGCAGCTCATTTCAATTTCGCATAAAAAATGCATATATCTGGCAGCACAGTTCAATTCGTTCGGGACGATAATTAAAATTAAACCAATTCAAGCAAAAATTGTTCCGCATTCAATTTACTCTCTTTCTCTCACTCTCTCAAAAATAGAGACGTCAAACTACATATAAAAAAATCGTTCGGAACGTTCAGAACGAACGGGTGAATTCACCTTAACAAGTTCAGCATATTTTGGAGTAAGTATGAGGCCATAGTTGATGAATCATGTGTAGCCAGTAGGGCGGTATCGTCAGTGTAAGTTGCAATGAATATTTCACTAGATAAGGGCATGTCTGCAGTATATGTCGTGTATAAGACTGGGCTTAATACACTGCCCTGTGATACCCCAGCTCTAATTTCAAATATAGATGACATTTCATCATTTATTTTGACATAATATGTTCTGTTTTCTAAAAAAGCTTTTATAATAAAGTAAAATGGGTCTGGGAAAAGTGATTTAGTTTTTGAGAGTAATCCATTATGCCAAATTCTATCAAAGGCTTGCTCAATATCAAGAAAAACCACTGAACAGTATTTTTTTTTCTTCCAAACAGCTGCGTATAGTGTTCACAACTTTATGTATTTGTTCCGTCGTGCCATGCTTATGTCGGAAACCAAATTGATGTTCTGGTATTATGCTGAGATCTTCAATGACAGTTTGTAAACATTTTAGGAAAAATTTTTTAAATATTTTAGAGAAGGTATTGTATCAAAAATGTTTGCTAGGAAGATAACGGCCTTTTTTGGTAAGCTTTTACATACTCTTCCATCTATATCGTCATGTCCTGGCGACTTTTTGCTGTTGAGCCTTGAAATTTCTAGCTGCACTTCTCTGGGTGAGATGTGTTTAATGGGTAGGCTCATTTGACAGGGTACACTTGGATAATCTAATATTTCTTCATGAAAGGGTGTGTCTTCGTATGGGTGGGTATTAAAATTTTCGAACAATTGTTTGGCAAAAGCTTCCGCCTTAGCTGCGTCTGATCTACACCACAAGCCATTAGTATCTCTAAAGGGGGGATGCCTTTTAATAGGATGTTTTAGGAATTCTGTAGCGGCCCAAAGCTTATGCCCATTGTCGTTGTCAGTGTTTAAATTATCAAAGAAATTTGCAATAGATTCATTTTTAAGATTACGCAAATGAAGTTTAAGAGCTTTTTTAGCTTGGTTTAAAAGTCGCTTGTCTTGAGGGGAACGGCTTAACTGCCATGCACTTCTCAGTCTACTCTTATTCCTGATTAATTCATGTGTTTCTAGTGACAGATGTACATTGGTATGGGAAGGCACATTGTTTTCAAAGGGTGTTGATCTGAATGCTGCTTCGTGTATCAAGTTTCTAAAATGTTTAACAGAATTATCTATTTCTGTGTCATTTCTCAAGGGAACATCTAGGTTTGTATTTTTTTCTATCCAATAGCCGAAGGATTGCATATCTGTTTTATTTGTAACAACTTTCTGTTTAACTTTGCAAAAGCTTACGAACGAAGTGTAAGACAGAATGATTGGGGAATGGTCAGAGCTTAATTCGTAGTTGTCGGTAATACTTAAAAATATGTTGCTTATACCTGAATATATAAAAAAATCAATCAGATCCGGAATCTTTCTGGTGTCGGCCGGCCAGTAGGTTGGTTTACCAGTTGACAGTGGAAAAAAGTTTTTTTCCCTGAGACATTTGTAGAGTTCTCTACCCTTAGGATTTATGATTCGGGAGCCCCACCAGGGATGTTTCGCATTAAAATCGCCACCTATTATAAATCGAGGGCCAAATTTGCCAAAAAGATTTTGAAAATCATCGCATGTAACATTGTGGCGAGGGGGGAAATAGATTGCACAAACTGATAGGGGAAATTGGTTACATATGATTTTAATTACAGCGACTTGAACAAATTCGTAACGGATAGGTTCTTCTAATGTGTATTTGATTTTTGATTTGATTAGGATTGCAGATCCTCCATGTGCTCTTTCATTAGGATGGTTTGCAGTTATGAGGTCATAGCCTTTTATTCTGAAAAAAGACTTAGTTGTAAAATGTGTTTGGGATATAAGTAGTAAGTCAATTTTGTTTGTTTGTAAGAATATTTCGACTTCCTCCAAATGATTCCTTAGGCCGTTTGCGTTCCATGATGCTATGCGTAGATCTACTGACATAATTTTGTACATAATACCGACATCATATTCAACAATGTGTTTGTCAGTTCCATTTGTTTTTCAAGAAGTGTTTCTATTTTCTTTAAAATTGTGTTTTCGGAATTGTTTGCACCCTTAATTACTTCGGAGTATGTTGCATTGGTGTTTGCATTGAAATATGTGTTGTTGTCTATATTAGTTTGTACAGTTTCATTGCTGAAAGTGTTTGTCTGCGTTCTTCTCTGTTGGTGTATGTAAGTATTATTGTGCAATTTTTTCTTAAGAGCCTGATGAACAGAACACCCTCTGTAACTAGCAGGATGAGGTTCATGACAGTTTGCGCCGTTAGCGGGTATGTTTTTGTTTTTTGTGCATTCTGCTGTTATATGGTTTCCACCACATTTGACACATCTAAATGGTTTATTACAGTACGATTTTGTATGACCGTACTCTTGACATCGGTGGCACTGTGGGATGTTAGTTATTTTTCGAGGGGGTTCAACGACTACTATAGCGTTATTGACTTCGAGAAGCCTTTTTAAAATGAATGGCTACAACTTATATGATTCAACAAATATCTACATCGAAAATGTTTGTACAAATCTCATGATATCATCAATTTACTCCCCTCCCAGATTCTCAATCATTAAGGATCAATACGATGATTTTTACAAAACTCTTGGACTTTGTTGCGTTCTGGAGATCGCATCTTATTACACCTTAAAGTCTAGCGTTAATCAACACAATTTAAAAAATTGGGTTGGACGTCATTTCGAGCGGGGAACCCACTTCCCGCTTCTTATGATCTCTCCTCCGATCACTCTCCCATGATCATTACAATTTGTAGCCCACTAAGAAGTGACTTACCTCACCTTTATGTGATGATGATAAATCATGTTAATTGGCTGGGGATCAAAAAATATCCCAGTAGTCATTGTACGGAAAACTTAAAGCTAAGAACTTCCGATGATATTGAATTTAACATTGCCAATCTTACCGAAAATATCAATCAGGCTGCTAAACATGCCACTACCTCCCATCCGTAGACTGGGTTTAATAGAAATTATTCTACGGATATGGAAGGTCTAGAAGGGAATGGCAACAGCACAGATCACACCAACATAAAACCAGACTTAAAGAACGCACTAAATGACTCCAAAAGTTCTGAAAAATCTGTTTCTCTTAAAAACTATCTGAATGGTCTCGACGGTCACAGCAGAATCTAATTACTCCTTGTGGCGCGCTGCTGGAAAACTTAAAACACCTGTTTGATTTAAACCACCCCTGCGCACTTCTATCAGAGGTTGGACAAGAACCAATACTGAAAAAGGTAACAAATTTGCTGAGCATTTAAAATACGTATTTACCCCAAATACATGTACTAGTGCTGTTGATTTGCCGAGTGAAACCAACCCGAAGAAGGCACCGGGTATTGATGGAGTTAGTAACAAGATGCTGATGAAGTTGCCTCGTATTGCTATTAGAATCCTGTTAACAATTTTTAATGGCATTTTACGACTGGAGTATTATCCACACAGCTGGAAACTTGCCATGGTCAAAATTATTCCGAATTCGGGCAAAGATCTTAACAAAGCTGAGTCATAGAGGCCAATAAGATTACTGCCAACAATTTCAAAGCTCTTCGAAAAAATGCTCAGACAAAATTGTCCCCAATTCTAACTGATAATGGGTGCAACCGCACCATCAATTTGGTTTTAGAAGTCATCATAGCACCATTGAACAAACTCATAGTTTGGTTCATTTTATAAGAAGAACATTTGAAGAAAAGTATTGTTCTTCCCTCATTATTGATATTTCAAAAGCATTTGATAAAGTGTGGCATGAATGCCCAATTTTAAAATTGAAAACATATGCACCCGTAAACATTCTAAATCTTTTGGAAAGTTACATTCTTGCCCGAAAGTTCACTGTTGTAGAAGGAGACTTCATGAGTGTGCCCGAAACTATTTCATACGGTCTGCCACAAGGAAGTAGACTGGGGCCAGTTTTGTATTTGATTTATACCTGTGATATGCCTTTGTGCAGTAATATCCTCACTTCTACATTTGCCGATGATACAGCCGGCCTTAGTATGCATGAAAACCCTCACGAGGCATCCGGATATCTTCAGGAACATATTAACCTCTTGGAACTGTGGTTGGACTTGTAGAGAATAAAAGTAAATAAACAAAAGTATGTTCATGTCACGTTTACCCTGCGAAGAGACACTTCTTCCCCCAATCGAATCAACAATCAAGTTGTTCCTCAACATTCACAGGTGAAATACCTTGGTATACAACTTGACTGAAGGAAGCTTTTTGAGCACACTACAGCTAATTAGCTCTAATCCTGTATTCTACACTTCATTCTGACATGCCAATAAGCAGTAATCTTCACAACTCAACGTTTGCTGCATATACAGCTTTTCTTAGCATCCGCGAAAATGCGCAAAAAGATTCCTTCAAGTTGCAGGAATATATTTTAATATTGGAAAAATCGTTAAAAACATGGAGAGTTAAAGTTAACGAGCAAAAATCACTTTTACATTGCGAAGGCAAACATGTCCCCCCATCCAAATCAATACCGCAATACCATACCGTCACCTTGATCATCGCTTAACATGAAAATCGCACTGACGCTAAATTGATATAAATAAAATCAATTGCTGCTCGAACTAATTGGCTCATGGGGAGAAATTCAACAATGAGCCTAGATTGCAAACTTCTTCTATACATCCAATATGGTGCTATGGAATTTAGTTGTGGGACACCGTCTCAGCGTCTAACATAAAAGAAATTCAAAGGTGCCAAAATAAAATCATCAGTGGCTCCATGGTATGCTAAAAATTCGCGGATTCATCAGGATTCTTTGGTTAAAACTATGGTTTCAAAATACGTTAAAACACCACAGATGTGAATATAACACAGGAGAAAGCATAGAAATAAGTGTATAGTAATGCAGTGTTTGGCCAATTGTTCAGACCTTCACAATGAATTTCCTTTCATATGTGCATGAGTTAGTTTGTATAAATGTACAAACTCACTTAAGTACATATGCCTACACGAAATTTGTTGAACAACCTTAAATTGCTAAGCTAATATAATTTTTTATTGTATTTACCTTTTTTTATGCATTTTCCCTTACTTTTAATTCAACAGTTAATTCAAATTATGAAGAAAAAGAAACCTTGAACTTCTGATTAAGTTTCAATTTTTGCTGTAGTTGTTGTTTACTATAAATTCTTTTACTTTAAACATTTAACAAAACCTTGAAATAATTTTAAGTTTATTGCATTCGTCTCGGGTTTCAGATTTCCTGGAATTTCTCACACGCTTGGAAAATGCAAGGCAGAATTACATAATTAATAAATTAAAATAATTTTTGCAAGTTGGCAATAAAATTTTCTCACAAGCGTGGAAAATGCAAGGTAGAATTATTCAATTAATAAATACATTAAAAATAATTATTGCAAGTTGGCAATAAAATAGTATTTAAGGCCATGATTTAATTCAAATAAATGAGAAACAATTATTCAATCAAACTAAGCAGTTGTCTTATTTGTATTCTCCACTTCACCGCATTAACCAAGTTCAAGTGCTTGCGTTATCTCACCATAAAAAAAAATAATAACCAAGTTCAAGTGCTTGCGTTATTTAACCATAATACATAATCAAGCTTAAGTGCTTGAATTATATCTACAATTGTCCCGGTGTTTCCGCCCGGACAAAGCAACACCGACCAGCAAATCAGCTGAGTCAAAACATTCTGGTGACCCCGACGTGATTAACTTCAAAAAAAAATCATCAGCTCCTCTTCCCAGGAACAAAGTCCTAAAGGCATAGTCAGCTCAAACAAGCAAACACCATGGCTACTGGTGAAACAACCTCTCCAATGGAACAACTTACAACTTCTCAGCGAGCAACAGGAGAACTGATAGAGTCCATCATTCGGAATTTTAAAAAGGATCCAGCATCCAGAAAGACTGTCCACTACTACGAAGAAAGACTCAGAAGATTGGACTCCGCTTGGACAGAATTCGAACAAACCGATAATGAAATACGATGCCTTGAAAAGCTCCCGTTAGACCACAAATATTTTACCGAGAACTACTATCAAAACATTGAAGAACTCGTCAAAAAATACAGGGAGATATTTGAATCAGGCATAAAGGAGACATCGAAAACGCCAACGCTGGACCCCTGTCAACAAAACACCATTAAGGCGCCTGTAACAACTACAAGAACATTTTTGACAGGTACTTCAACAAATGCTACAATAAGAAGGCACAATGTCATGATGTCATCGTTAAAGCGGCTACTCGACACGGACCCTACGGCAAATAATATGAAGCTGAAAGAAAAATTGTGGGGCGAAATCCAAGAGCTACATTTCAAAATATGGGAATCAAGCGATGACCCACTAAAAGAAGGATACGACATGAACTCCTACGAAAACCTGGAAAAGCGAGTTATTGACAATTTCAAGCTGGTTTCCTGCACACGAGAGCAAGGGTTCGAAACTGCGCAAAACAACGTGTTACCACTGCCAAAGGTCACAATCCAAAAATTTAATGGAGATTATTTAAAGTGGAGATCCTTTCACGACTTGTTTACTCAACTTGTAGACAATCAGCACATTCCTGCGGTACAAAAGATGTGGTACCTGAAATCAAACTTGGGGGGCGAAGCTGAAAAACTAATAAGTCATCTTTCAGCCACAGCCGAAAACTACGCAACCGCATGGAGCCTATTGCAAGAACGATACAATAATCAACGCGTTCTTGTAACCTCACTAATGCAACAACTTCTGGATCAACCAAGCGCGGGACCATCAGCTGCTGCTATCAAACAATTACATGATACAACACAAGAATGTCTTCATGCGCTAAACAACATCGGGATCGATACCGCTTCTTGGGATCCCATGCTGTTTCACATACTTATTAAAAAATTGGACCGGGGTACTCTTGTTCTATATGAGAGGACCATTAGCAATCCAAAAGAGCTACAAAAAATCAAAGACCTATTAACCTTTCTCGAAAATCGGTTTCAATCCCTGGAGGCCATAAACCAGAAAGAAAGATCATCAAAGGTCTATGTTTCCACTACTTCAGCTAAACAAATAGAAGTCATGTGCTCACTTTGCAAAAACAACTTTCACCAACTATATCGGTGCCAGAAATTTCAGCAACTATCGCCAGCAGACCGTCTGAATTTCATTCGGAAGCAAAACTTGTGTGTGAACTGTCTAAAATCAGGACACACAGCCAAAACTTGCAAATCAGGATCATGCTTGACATGCAAGAAAAAACACAACTCGCTACTTCATCTGGAGAACAACACTCAGGCATCAAACAAAAGATCAACCAGTGAGAAGGTATCCAAGAAAACATCATCATTCGCTACTAATCAACCTGAAATAACTGGTCCGGATTCCAATGAAGCGATACCTTATCCTCCAGAAGCATCCTCACTAGCGGCAGCAAATGGTCAGGCGTCCAACTCATACGTTCTTCTCAGCACAGCTCTAGTAAAAATCAAAACTGATACAATGGAGTTTGAATGCCGCGCCTTACTTGACTCTGGCTCACAAGTCAATTTAATTACGGAGCGTTTGGTAAAACGACTTAATATTGCAAAACACGCTTCATCAGTGAACATCAATGGAATCGGGGACTCCAACACAAAAACACAACACCGAGTTAATGTAGCTTTGCATTCTCGAATTAATGGATTTACAACACTCCTGGAAGCACTTGTTCTGCCTCGAATTATCGCGCCACAACCATCACAATTTATCAACATTGATGAGTGGCCACTGCCGAAAAATCTTGTGCTAGCTGACCCAACATTCAATCGATCTAATAAAATCGATATATTGCTGGGTGCCGAGCATTATCACCAACTGCTCGCAATTGGGCAAATAAAATTATCTCCACAACTTCCGATTTTGCAGAACACGGTTCTTGGATGGATTGTAGCAGGAAAAATAAATAGAGAACGCATTACAGACGCATCCTGTGGGATATGTACTGAAGATGAAGGACTTGAAGCTTCCATCGCTCGACTTTGGGAAATAGATGAAGTTAAAACAACTAAAAAACCACTATCAATAGCCGACAGACAATGTGAAGAGCACTTTGTACAAAATACTACTAAAACCCGTCAAAATCGCTTCGTAGTCAGAATACCATTTCATCAAACCTCTAACACCCTAGGCGACTCACACGCAATGGCTCTCAACCGATTTCTCGCTCTCGAACGGCGCTTGCAAAAGAACCCGGAATTGAAAGCTAAATACACTGAATTTATGGATGAGTATGAATCAATGGGACATATGACAAAATTGGAAACAGATTCCATAACATCACCAAACTACTACATCCCACATCATTGCGTCCTGAGGCCAGAAAGTTCAACCACTAAGCTCAGAGTAGTATTCGATGCTTCAGCAAAAACCTCCTCAGGCTACTCTCTAAATGACCTCATGTTCACGGGACCAACACTACAAAGTGAACTATTCTCCATACTTCTCAGATTTCGAATGCCAAGGTTCGTTTTCACTACTGACATTGAAAAAATGTATAGGCAGGTATTGATTGCTCCTGAAGATCGTAAATTTCAGCTCATAATTTGGAGAAAGGATTCCACAATGCCCATTGCATACTACCAACTCAACACGGTCACATATGGCACAAGAGCTGCTCCATACTTAGCAACAAAATGTCTTGATCAACTGGCTGAAGAAAATAATATACGTTATCCTCTTGCTTCACAATTTATTAAAGAAAATTTCTATGTAGATGATGGCTTGGGCGGATCAAATAGCTTATCAACAGCGATGCAATTACAAGAGCAACTTGTGCAAATCATGAAAGAGGGCGGCTTCACGTTACGCAAATGGTGTGCAAACCATCCACAATTACTCCACAACATTCCACAAGACAACTTGGAGGTAAACTTAGATTTTGAGAGCATAGAAGCCGACACCATCAAAACATTAGGACTAGTTTGGCTGCCGAAAACTGACAAACTGGGTATTAAGGTCAACATCAGCAACGTTAAGAGAGTAACCAAGCGAACAGTCACTTCGGACCTTGCAAGACTATTCGACCCATTGGGGATTTTATCTCCCATTATAGTAACGGCAAAGATGTTTATTCAAGAATTATGGGAGTTAAAACTAGATTGGGATACTTCTTTGCCTGAATCGCTACACACTAAATGGATAACATTTCGTACAGACCTGAATGTATTAAAAACCCTTCAAATATCAAGACATATTTTTAAGGGAAGGGTTCCAGAATCCCAACAACTACACATTTTTACAGACGCATCCGAAAAGGCTTATGGAGCTGCGGCTTACATCCGATCAGTTTTCAAAGATGGCACCATTATGGTACACTTACTCTGTGCGAAATCCCGCATAGCTCCACTCAAACGGCAAACAATACCACGATTGGAACTATGTGCAGCCACACTTGGAGCCCAACTAACCACAAGAGTCAGGTCTGACCTTCAATTTAAAGGCCCAGTATGGTTATGGACTGATTCAGAAATTGTGCTCTCATGGATAAATTCATCATCAGCTTCATTCAACACATTTGTAGCAAATCGAATCTCAGTAATTCAAGAAGAAACCCACGCAGAACAATGGCGTCACGTAGGCTCAAAGTTCAACCCCGCAGATATATTATCTCGTGGGATGTCTCCGGCGGCTCTTAAGGAAAGCACTCTTTGGTTTTATGGTCCAATGTTTCTCCATGGCGTAGAGAAGGTGTGGCCACCTAAGTTCAATCCAAGCTCCAACATCCCAACAAATCTCGAACGAAAAGCAAAGCTGCTTGAATCACGAGCAATGACGACAACGGAACCAAGCTTTGTTTACCAAATCAACCATAAAAATTCATTCCATCGTCTGCAGCGAATTGTTGCATATATTCTGCGCTTCATTGCCCACACTAGATGTCAGAAGCAGATGCGACAGCCATCAAAATTAGTTACAACAACGGAACTCAGCCAAGCACTGGTTCCTATTATTTCACAAATGCAACTCTCAGAATTCAAGGAAGACATAACCCAACTAAGAAAATACAAACAAGTACAAGGAACAAGCACTATCCGGAATCTTACACCCTTTTTGGATGAAAATGGACTAATAAGGGTCGGAGGTCGGCTCGACGCGTCTTTGTTAGATTATGACTCAAAACATCAACTTCTAATTCCATACAACGATCCCATTTCCAAATTAATATTCCAAATGATTCATGAAGAACACAAGCATTGTGGATCGCATACATTATTAGGAATTGTTCGGCAACGTTTCTGGCCAATAAAAGGAAAAATTATGGCAAGAGCCACAGTTCATCGATGCACGACATGCAGCAGAGCTAAACCAGAATTATTCCACCAAATAATGGGAAACCTACCCTCGACACGTATCACACCAGCCCGTGCATTCATCAATACCGGGGTCGATTACTGTGGCCCAATTACTGTACATTATAAACTGAGGGGAAAACGACCACACAAGGCTTACATTGCTGTATTTTGTTGCTTTGCCACAAAGGCAGTACATTTGGAACTCGTCAGCGATCTCACAACTGAAGCTTTCATAGGTGCGCTTAAACGTTTCATAGCCCGGCGTGGACATTGCCAAAATTTATATTGCGACAATGCAACAAACTTCGTCGGAGCAAAGAATAAATTACCTGAACTCACCACAATCATACATGCATCAGATGCGAAAGAAGCCATTACGAATGCTTGCGGCAAAAAGGGTATACAATTTAATTTCATTCCGCCAAGAGCACCACATTTTGGTGGTCTATGGGAAGCAGCAGTTAAGTCAGCAAAATATCTTTTGATAAGGACACTGGGTAATGCATCTCTAACGTACGAAGAACTGGAAACCATAGTTGTTGAAATTGAAGCCATATTAAATTCTAGACCCATCTCACCCATGTCAAATGACGCAAACGATATAGGCGCATTGACTCCGGGACACTTTCTGATAGGTGAACCATTAACAGCCCAAATTGATGCTCAAGCAAGGTCTACAAACCTTAAATTGGAAACACGATGGAAATTAGTGTCTCATCTCAAGCACGAATTTTGGAAGAGGTGGTCACGAGACTACCTAAATGAGCTACAATATCGAAACAAATGGCGAGAACAATCAAAAAATCTGAAACCAGGGGCGATAGTCATTATAAAAGAAGACAACGTTCCAGTCATGAAATGGCCTCTTGGGCGCGTAATAAAAACATATAAAGGACACGACGAAGTTGTAAGAGTAGCAGATGTCCAGACAGCTTCAGGCATCTTTAAGCGAGCAATTCAATATTTAGCTCCACTCCCTAAGCTCAATGACGAACCCGAAGAAGAAGAAGAACTATCGCGTCCACAAATGACAGAAAACAACGATAATCATGAGATATTAGCAGAAAACCAATCATCACAACAGTCATTGGATGGAAGGTCACCCGCCAAAAAACAGCGGACCTTGCCAAGCTTAATTACGACCACCATACTCACAATATTGCTATTGATTCCACTAGTATCCACAAATAAAATCGAAGTAACACAGTTTGAACCCAATATCGGCTTGCACTTTGAGGGCATTGGCAATACACGGGTATCGCGGTCAGAATGGAATATCATCTCCTACTATAACTTAAAACCATATAGGCAAGAAATAAGTACCCTCATGAACGAAACAACGACACTACACCGCTTGTGCAACCTTTTAACTCAAAGGGCGACTTGTTCGAGCGTTCTCCAGGCAGTTGACTTCAGCCTAGCAGGCCTAAAAGATAAAAACCTGTTACTAAAGAGGAGAGCTAAGCGTGGTGCTATTAACGTCGTTGGCAATGTCGCTAATTCACTGTTTGGTATTCTGGATTCGGATTATGCTGAACAAATGTCAAACACCATCAACGCAGTGAACAACAATGAAAACCATCTCAAACAACTCCTCATAAATCAAACATCAATTGTTGATGCAACTCTAAATGTTCTTAAACAAGATGAAGAAAATGTGAAACAAAAGTTCATTAGTATAGATAATCAATTATCAGAAATGGCATCTAGGTTACAAGAAAATGAAAAAGAACAATATCAAGCAAGGCTGTTTCGAATGTTCATGTTCCTATCAGTTCAAATTTCCTTAACATCAGCAAGGCTACACCGAATTCAAGCAGAAATCATAGCAGCCTTAACAGATTCACACCATGGTAAAATTAGCCCAATGCTTTTGTCACCGTCCCAACTTCAAGCCGAGCTAGTACAAGTAAGAAATCATCTCCCAACATCTCTAGAATTACCAGTAAGCAAGGATAACATTTTACAACTGTACAAAATCATGAATGTAAAAGGAGGTGTCACACAAGACCACGTCATCTTTCACATATCTATTCCGTTATCTGATCCTGAAATATTCGAACTTCTGAAACCACACCCAATTCCTGTTCAAATAAATGGGACAATGCTCGCTATTAAACCTTGCAGTGACTTCCTGGCTATAAATGCTCATAAAGATCAGTATTTCGTGTTGGCAGAGAAACAGTGGACCACATGTTCAACAATAAGAGAGAATGAATTTCTATGTCCACAAATGCAAACAAAATTTACTGCAAACGCTGACAAATGCTTGTGCGAGATTTCTCTTCTTAATTCTAACGCTCAAACAAATTGTAACATTGTTCCTGTTGTTGATAGCACGTCACTTACACAATTAGAATACAGCAATCAATGGCTCTACACTATGCGGCAGCCGTCTCGAATAAACTCCGTATGTGGGCAAGAAAAATCACAGTTAATCCTAAAAGGATCTGGTCTCCTAAAAATCTCATCAGATTGTACAATTAAGCTAAACTCAATCATCATCAAAGGTCATCAAACTGTCTCCACATCTCTTCAAACATCATATACAGCAATGAGCAATATAAGTGACATCAGTTATCCAGACGAGATTCAAATTGCAGGAATTCGCCACAAGACCTATTCCGACCAAATTAAAAATATCTCCGAAATTCAACGCAAATTACACCAAACGGTATCTGCTGAACTTCCGTCACAAATTAAACATATAAAATATCACCACGGGACCATTGCCTATGTTGCTCTCGTTCTCGTTATAATACTATGCCTGAGTATCGCCTGGAAAAGGGCACGTTGCAAAGGAATTAAACCAAATCAACAAACTCCACGTCCAGCTGTACGTCAACATATTCCAACACCAGAATTTGAAGTATCCGTAGTTTAAATCTTTAATTCTAAGACATATAAAGAGCAATATAAGGTTGTCAAATTTATTATTTCGTTGAGCATGACTCAACGGCGGGGTACATGTTCAGACCTTCACAATGAATTTCCTTTCATATGTGCATGAGTTAGTTTGTATAAATGTACAAACTCACTTAAGTACATATGCCTACACGAAATTTGTTGAACAACCTTAAATTGCTAAGCTAATATAATTTTTTATTGTATTTACCTTTTTTTATGCATTTTCCCTTACTTTTAATTCAACAGTTAATTCAAATTATGAAGAAAAAGAAACCTTGAACTTCTGATTAAGTTTCAATTTTTGCTGTAGTTGTTGTTTACTATAAATTCTTTTACTTTAAACATTTAACAAAACCTTGAAATAATTTTAAGTTTATTGCATTCGTCTGGGGTTTCAGATTTCCTGGAATTTCTCACACGCTTGGAAAATGCAAGGCAGAATTACATAATTAATAAATTAAAATAATTTTTGCAAGTTGGCAATAAAATTTTCTCACAAGCGTGGAAAATGCAAGGTAGAATTATTCAATTAATAAATACATTAAAAATAATTATTGCAAGTTGGCAATAAAATAGTATTTAAGGCCATGATTTAATTCAAATAAATGAGAAACAATTATTCAATCAAACTAAGCAGTTGTCTTATTTGTATTCTCCACTTCACCGCATTAACCAAGTTCAAGTGCTTGCGTTATCTCACCATAAAAAAAAA
This sequence comes from Germaria angustata, assembly GCA_963681545.1. Taxonomy (NCBI): domain Eukaryota; kingdom Metazoa; phylum Arthropoda; class Insecta; order Diptera; family Tachinidae; genus Germaria; species Germaria angustata. Next base: position 78,842,123 of record OY812998.1, on the reverse strand, counting down.
ATAATAACCAAGTTCAAGTGCTTGCGTTATTTAACCATAATACATAATCAAGCTTAAGTGCTTGAATTATATCTACAATTGTCCCGGTGTTTCCGCCCGGACAAAGCAACACCGACCAGCAAATCAGCTGAGTCAAAACACCAATGTTTATGGTATTATGTGTCAAGTTGTTTATTTTTAAGCTAATTAGGCCTATATTTTATAGTGTAATAAAACAAAGTTTTGTTACATTTTATTCCCGACGTTTCGTCAATTGTTTGTTGACTTTGTAACGACCAAAGTCGGGACCTCGTTTTGGCCTCACTACAAAACAACATTATTATTTCATTACTACTTTAGTATTATTATTTCATAATTATTTAATTTTTATTTCATTATTATATTATTATTATTATTTTATATTTATTTAATTTTTTTATTTTTTTCTTAAAAATGTTCAAGTACTTTTATTTTCCCTTACTTCCCTGCAGTGTAACATAAAATTTAATTTAAATATGAATATCCGTTAAGTTTAAATTTAGTGTTTTCACCTCGATAGGAAAATACAACCCAGCATCAGCGGTGTAATATGTCACAGCTGTTCGCTATGTGCACACACAAGTATGAGTTCCATATGTGTGTGACTGCTGTGATTGGTATAAAAGCCCGAACACAACAGCCGATCGGGGACAGTTGTTTTCTGACTGTCTAGTAGGTAAGTGATCTTATAAGAACTGTTGGTTTGGCTTTTCTTATAAGCTCACTAGAGCAAGTTGGCTTGGCTTGTTCTATTACATTATCGTTGGGAAATAGAGACTGCTGGTTTGGCTTTCTCTATCTTTTCGGCAATTTAGGGTCACAATCTCGTAGTAATTGTTGGCTTGGCTCTTCTTACGAGATTTCTGGTTTGGGAGGAGGAGACCGCTGCTGGTGCGTCCCGGCCATTCCAGAGAGGGAAACTGCTGGTTTTGCTTTTTCCCACCTCTGAGAGTGAGACTGGTGGCATTGCGTGCCGGCCATTCCAGAGAGGGAAACTGCTGGTTTTGCTTTTTCCCACCTCTGAGAGTGAGACTGGTGACGTTGCCTGCCGGCCATTCCAGAGAGGGAAACTCCTGGTTTTGTTTTTTCCCACCTTTGAGAGTGAGACTGGTGGCGGTGCGTTCCGACGATCCCTGAGAAGGAAACTGATGGTTTTGCTTTTTCCCATCTCTGGGAGCGGAACTGCCGGCGACTGCCCTCTCCTCACTCCTGGACAATCCTAGCGTCACCGTGCTGGAGTATACTTCTTCCATTAGTAGTGTTGTTTGACGCCGGTTGTTTAGCGTCATACTAACATTTTCTATTTGTTAACATTGTTATTTCGTACTGTTTGCTTTAATCCCGAATGTACGGGAATAATAAATGGTTTAAGTATTATAACGTTAAAAACAGTATTTAATTTGGTGTTTACTAATCTCAGCCACGAGACGCTGGGATTGGTTTTTTTCCCTCCATTAATTTTACTTTCTGTGAACGACTCCTGGACTCCGCTGACATGCCCCGGCTAAGAGGAGAAATTCCGTCGTGGCGCCCGAGCAGGGATCTATAACAAGCCATAGGTTTCAACAAAAAAAAAAAAAAAAAATATATATATATATATATATATATATATATATATATATATATATATATATATATATATATATATATAATATATGTATAAATTAATTTGAAAAAAGAAACTAATTAAAAAAAATTATTGTCGCTGATAAAGAAAAAGAAAGAATTTTTTTTAGAACAAAAAGAAAAATTTTAATAACAATAATACTAATAAAGAAAAAAAAAGATTTTTTGTTTCTCTAGTAGCACATCTCAAGAAAATAAAACAGTTATGCTGAAGGTGTCCTGGGCCTACTCACTGAGGAAGGACGATTTGGTGGCATACCTGGAGAAGTTCGGAATAACACCTGCTGGAATTGTGGACGAAATGAGAAGATAGTTCGCAAAATTTATTAATAATACGCACCCACCAGAGCAACCAAGAGGCTTGCTAGAGTTACAGGCGAAATACGAGAGCGTAGCCAATAATGTGGCCGTATCACCCGCCAAGGAGCCAAAAATTCTTATTAGTGCGGACTCAAGCATACTCTTGGGGAAGGACCCAACCCCTGGTGGGAAGTCATCAACATCGGCCGTTTCAGTGGTAGAGGGAATGGAAGCCAATGTAACGCACATCATCGACACTGTACGGAAGTGGGACATACATTATGAAGGCGGCAGGGACCCGTTATCCTTCCTAGAACGATTGGAAGAAATGTCAGACGTATATAGAATTAGTAAGGACAGCCTCCCCGGTATCATGCATGAATTATGCAAAGAAAGGGATTTGATATGGTTTAGAAATAACAACCAGAAATGGAGAACGTGGGAATCATTTAAATCTGATTTTACTAATTTTTTCCTGCCTTCTAGATATTTCGAAAGATTGGAGGATGACATCAGACGGAGGTGCCAACGACCCCGAGAGGCCTTTAGAGACGACGTTCTAGCTCTCTGAAATCTCATGAGGCATTCGAAAATAACCGAGGAGCAGAAACTGGAAAGAATTTACCGGAACGCCCTGCCTAGCTACTTATGGTAAATACACAGACGAGACTACACAAACCTCCATGAGCTTTTGGTACTGGCAGATGATCTAGAAGCCATACAGAGAGGGGCACCAATTAACAATCCCCAATCTACCCGGAATGAACAACACCGAATGATGACGTCAGAAATGGCCGACGAGGTCACACTAGAAGATCCGTATGCCGACCACAAGAGGACCCCCCGGAGAATTCACGATACCCCACCGAGGTAGTAGGACTACATTGCAGTGAATCACGGCTAAGTGCCAGGGTGCGAATTGGCCTACATTTCGTGACCGCTACCGTTGAAACAGGAGCCACCAGCTGTTACATCAACGAAAATCTTACCGAGACCATTTTTCATGGCTACCGTAAAATCAGAACTAATCTGAACGTTACCCTCGCCGATGGTTCAACCAGCCGCATCTATGACGCCGTTGAGGGGACAGTAAAAGTAGGAGAAACTATACACTCCATTATATTACTTATTATGCCAGCAGCGATAGAGGATATGATAATTGGCCTGAACTTGTTGAAACTGCTCCAGGCCACCGTCACATTGAACCAAATATCGCTAAGCTTAGCCGAAAAGGACACTAACAACGAATCCACCTGTATGTTAACTACATCCCCAACAGACAACTCACCAGGGCTGGAACCTCAACACGCTGCACGAGCAAAAGGATGCACCGCGAAGATAACACCACATCCAAACTCCCTGAGAGAATCCACGGACGAAGGAATTCGGGTAAGTGTTGAACATCGAGAACCGATCAGAAAGGGGAGCGACCAGAGTAATTACCAAAGTGAGCCAAATATTTTTTTTCATGCTAAAATTTATTTATTGTATCTTCAAATAACTGAACTAACAATAAGTATTCAAATCTTAAATATATATAATTATTAGGTCCAACCAGTGTCGGACATAAATATAGTGATAATAATTAATAATACATAAATATCATGTTAAGCACAAAAAATATTTTCAAAGAATTTCATCTGCAGTGTTGCGTATTAATGCCGTAGTATCCCTCTATTTTAAGCGGATGTGTCCAGTAAAGTTCAAGATATTACGAGCAAGTGGATTCGGATGGGACTCGAGTTTGCCTGCATATTTAGCAATTTCAGCGGTCACAAGTGGCATATTTAAATCACGATGTAGAATTGAATTTTTCATGTACCATGGAGCCGATGTTATTAACCTTAATATTTTGTTTTGCATTCTTTGGATTCTCTCTACATTGGAAGCTGAAGCAGTGCCCCATAGCTGAATTCCGTAACACCATATGGGTTTCAAAAGCGACTTGTATATTAAAAGTTTACAATCTAGACTGAGGGTAGAATTTCTACCAATCAGCCAGTATATCTGGGTAAATTTAAGCTTCATTTGTGTTAGCTTGGAGTCAATGTGGTGTTTCCATGTTAGCCGTCGGTCAAGGTGTATACCAAGGTATTTCACCTGTGAATGTTGAGGAATAACTTGATTGATTCGAATGGGGGAACAAGTGTCTCTTCGTAGGGTAAATGTGACATGAACACACTTTTGTTCATTTACTTTTATTCTCCATAAGTTCAACCACAGCTCCAACAGGTTAATATGTTCCTGAAGATATCGGGATGCCTCGTAAGGGTTTTCATGCATACTAAGGCAGGCTGTATCATCGGCAAATGTAGATGTGAGGATATTACTGCTTAAAGGCATATCACAGGTAAAAATCAAATACAAAACTGGCCCCAGTATACTCCCCTGTGGCATCCCAGATGAGATAGTTTCGGGCGCACTCATGAAGCCTCCTTCCACGACAGTGAACTTCCGGGCAAGAATGTAACTTTCCAAAAGATTTACAATGTTTATTGGTAGATATGTCTTCAATTCTAGAATTAGGCCTTCATGCCACACTTTATCAAATGCCTGAGAAACATCAATAAAGAGGGAAGAACAATACTTTTTTTCTTCAAATGTTCTTCTTATGAAATGGACCAATCTATGAGTTTGTTCAATAGTGCTATGCTGTTTTCTAAAACCAAATTGTTGGTCCGGTATGCATCCATTATCAGCTAGAATTGGGGACAATTTTGTCAGTTTTTCGAAGAGCTTTAAAATTGTTGACAGCAAACTTATTGGCCTATATGACTCAGCCCTAGTAAGATCTTTACCCGCCTTTGGAATCATTTTGACCATGGCAAGTTTCCAGCTGTGTGGATAATACTCCACTCGTAAAATGCCATTAAAAATGAATAACAGGATTCTAATAGCAATACGAGGCAACTTCATCAGCATCTTGTTACTAATTCCATCAATACCCACGGCCTTCTTCGGGTTGGTTTCACCAATTAGTTTTTGTACATCACGCATCTTAAACTTTATGGGTCGAGGGGGTAGAGCAACTACATTCGGCAAATCAACAGCACCTGTACATGAGTTTGGGGTAAAGCAAATAAGTTACCTTTTTCAGTATTAGTTCTTGCCCAACCTCCGGTAGAAGTGCGCAGGGGTGGTTAGACTCAACGGGTCTTTTAAGTTTATTAGCAACGCACCACAAGGAGTAATTAGATGCTGCTGTGATATGGAGACCTACCAGATAGTTCCTAAGAGAAGCAGATTTTTCAGATGCAAGCAACTCATGGAGTCGTTTAGTGCAATCTCTAAGTCTGATTTTATGTTGGGGTGATCTGTGCTGTTGCCATTCCCTTCTAGCTCTTCTTTTTTCACATACGAGACGTTCAATATCCGCAGAATAAATTCTATTAAACCCAGTCTGCGGATAGGAAGTAGTGGCATGTTTAGCAGCCTGTTTAATATTTTCAGTAAAATTGGCAATGGAAAAGTTCAAAAATCTGGCGGGTACCACCAGCCTAACGGAGCATCGCATCGTCATGAAAGATGAGCGACCAATAAAAATTCGTTACACTTCACGAAATCCCGCGATGCAAGCAATAATTGACACCGAAGTAGATAAGCTAATCGAGAAGGGTTGTATTGAGCCCTCAACCAGCCCGTATAGTTTTCCGATCACGCTAGTGAAGAAAAGAAATGGCGCTTGGAGACTATGCATGGATTTTCGCCAGTTGAATCAACGATCGATCCCGGACGCCTACCCATTGCATCGAATCGCACACATTTTGGAGCGACTACGGACAGCGAATTTTATAAGTTGCCTTGACCTGGAGAATGGATATTGGCAGATCCCCATGGCGGAAGAAAGCAAGAAGTATACCGCGTTCACAGTCCCAATGGAGTGGACTTTACCAATGGAGAGTTATTCCATTTGGACTACATTTAGCACCAGCCATCTTCCAACGCACGTTAGACCAAGTTATTGGGGCCACCATGGAACCACATGCATTCGCCTACTTAGACGACATAATCGTTACAAGCAAATCAATCGAAGAACATGTACACCATCAGCGAGAAATTTTCCAACGGCTACGACAAGCAAATTTACGAATCAACCCAGAAAAGTGTGAGTTTTTCAAACGGGAAATCAAATATCTGGGCCACTTGGTCTGTGGTGATGGAATAAAAACAGATCCAGAGAAAATCCGAGCGATTACCGAAATGCTCCCACCACGGAATATAAAAGAGGTGCGGAGTTTTCTCGGAACCACATCATGGTACAGGCGATTCGTGTCAAATTTTGTAGAAATATCTCGACCATTAACGGGTCTATTGAAAAAGGGCAAACACTTTAAATGGGGTTCCGAACAACAAATAGCCTTCGAACAGCTCAAACGGAATCTCACAGAATCACCAGTACTGGCGTGCCCAGATTTTCGAGAAACGTATGTCTTACAGACCGATGCGAGTGCCTTAGGACTGGACGCCATCCTCACGCAGACCCTAGAGGGTACAGAACGAGTGATAGCCTATGCCAGCCGCCACCTGAACCAAACTGAGAAGAATTACTCGACGACGGAAAAGGAATGCCTCGCGATAGTATGGGGTATACGGAAAATGAGAATGTACCTCGAAGGATACCATTTAATTGTGATTACAGATCATTTGTCACTGAAATGGCTTAACTCCATAGACTCCCCAACGGGTCGACTGGCCAGGTGGGCGCTGGAACTCCAACAATACCAGTTCACCATACAATACAGGAAGGGCTCACAAAATGTGGTTGCCGATATCCTATCACGGCAGCCTATAGAAGCATTCCAAGGTATGATTACGAACGAACAGGTGGAGGGTGTCCGTGGCTGGCGGCAAAAATTAAGGATGTGCAGGGTGACCCAGGGAAAAATTCGGACTTTATATTAATAAACAATTCTCTATATAAACATTTTTCTAGGAACCACCAAGATGAGGATTGCCATCCATGGAAGCTTTGCGTAGGGAAGCCCCAACGAGAGCGAATTCTGCGAGAAAACCATGATGACCCTACAGCAGGTCATTTGGGCATCCGGAAAACCATCAGGCGCATATGTAATCGTTACTACTGGCCCGGACTGTTTCAAGATGTCAGTAGTTATGTACGAAAATGTCCCTCCTGCCAAAGGTATAAGAGCGACTCCCGCAAACCAGCTGGAGAAATGTTGATTCGCATACCGGAAGAACCGTGGGCGACAGTGTGCCTAGACTTCATAGGTCCACTCCCGCGCACCAAACATTTAAACACCATGCTACTAGTGATGATCGATAGGTTTTCTAAATGGACGGAGATGATGCCAGTACGAAGAGCAACTTCGGAAACTGTAATTAAGGTATTAAAGAGCCTATCGTAGACAGGTTCGGAGTTCCAAAAGAGGCAATTGTAGACAATGGACCCCAATTCAGCAGTACAAAGTTTTGAAATTATTTGCAGGAGATTGGAGTAAAATTACGATACACTGCACCACACACCCCACAAGAGAATCCTAAGGAACGCACTAATAGGGTAATCAAGAGAATGATCGCCAAGACGTCCGGGAATTAGCATTTCGTTTGGGACGATCTGTTACCGGAAATCGCATTAGCCATCAATACAAGTTGTTCGGAGTCATCTGGCTATTCCCCCGTCTTTATAATACAAGGACGAGAGCCCCGGCTACCTAAAGCACTGTACGACGAGGTAACGAGAGGTACGGGGACGACCCAAAGAGAACCGGCAGTAAAAGTTGAGCAGATGAGAGACGTTTTCCAAATTGTGCGGAACAACCTCAGTAAGGCTAGTCAAGACCAAAAGCGATATTACGACCTCCACCGACGGAAATGGAAACCCAAAATTGGACAAGAGGTCCTGGTGCGACAGCACAATCTGTCAAAGGCTGCGGACCAGTTTACTGCTAAACTAGCACCCAAGTTCGATGGGCCTTATCTGATTTCACCACACGAAGATAGAATGTCCGAAGAAGACCGATTTCAACTTTCCAGGGATAAGTACCGCCGGCGACTGCTCGAAGAACAGTCTCGAGGACGGCGGACCATCCTGTTGCCAAACGAAGTCGCCTAAACGGAAAGGGCACCAACACTCCCAACATCGCCAGGCTGCCTGAATCAGCGTCGCGAGAAGGCACTCCGCCAGCCAACTATCGCCTTTCCATTTCTAGTGGAGAATCAAACATAGGAGAAATCCATTTTACGGCGAACGATGACCGACGCATACCTGTCTCACCCATACAGAGTCTACATTTGTCCCTTTCAAGCAGCAGACCAACCATAGGAAGTCCGAACCGGGCCCTCAGCCCACAAATGTTCCAGGGATCGAGGGGAGGTGACGCGCTAGACACGACAATGGAGTCCGCCACGGCCACAGAATCCTCGGAAGAGGACTCCGATCGTCCAAACAGAGTTAATGGGCCTGCAGAGTGCACCGGGCTCAGTTCCCGTCAGAGCTCAAAGGAAGAGATAAACCATTCGACATACGACGAATTACGTGCTCCGTACCGCGAAAGCAGACAAGGCTGCTCGTACAACAGCCCGTACACAATACTATCATCACCCCCTAAGACTACCATTACAGTATCCTCAACGACATCGTCACCAGACAAGACACCGGAGTCAACATTATCGGAAGAGAGTGAAAACTTACCCAAACGATACTTCATGAGTCTCCACACGTCCGAACAGCGTAAAAATTTATGGGGAAACCTCGAAATGGTGGAGGGGACAATAACATACCGTTATCTTATGAAAAAACGTCCCCAGGAAGAACTGATCTGGTCCACACCACCAAGCGGAGAAATTGTATCACCTAAACGCAGAACACACACCGGAAGGTCTTCCCAGGTTCAGGGGCAACGTAACGCGAATAACGCAGTCCCCAGACGATCCTCTACCGAAGCGCCAACATTTAGTCTTAGCCCATCAGGAGAATCGGAAACGCGGGCCACGACTCGAGAAACCAATGCGAGTCGAGCGCCAACGCCCACTATACCAACACATTTATAGGGCCAGTATTTTGAAACTATAAGCACTCGAGTTAGCCAGGCTAGCCTGAGAGGCACCATGGAGTCTTTGGAAAGACTGTCAATCGCGGAAGAAGAACACAGAGAAGGCTCCGACCCTCCACCTAATACTTCGGCGTCCACCTCAGCATCTTCCAGCTGCTCTAACACATCCACGGACACCACGCCTATTCGTCGAACGAGAGAGTCCACTCCGGAGGTAATTCTGATGGAAACACCCGACTTGCCGGTACCCACTAGAGAGTTACCAACTGACACACCTGAAGCCGAGAAGGACAAGGTGATTCTCATACAAGAATGGGAGAAATCGCAAAATGAAGGACAACTAGGGAGCAGATCTACCACCACAAATACGCCAACTGAAGAGTTACATCCCATCGAACTCGAAATAGTGGCGGACGACGTACCCCCGACGGCGGTAGGAGAGTTAGCACCGAAGATCCGGGAGGCGTTCCTGAGGGTAGCCCACCGTTCGAGCCGCGTATTCAGCCTGGATGATGGTAGCCGCTATCGGGTACTTTTCCGGAAACCACATAGGGCTATAATTCGCCCCGCAGCCGAAGAGGGGAGGATGTGTAACGACCAAAGTCGGGACCTCGTTTTGGCCTCACTACAAAACAACATTATTATTTCATTACTACTTTAGTATTATTATTTCATTTTTATTTCATTATTATATTATTATCATTATTTTATAATTATTTCATTTTTTTCATTTTTTTTCCTAAAAATATTCAAGTACTTTTATTTTCCCTTATTTCCCTACAGTGTAACATAAAATTTAATTTAAATATGAATATCCCTTAATTTTAAATTTAGTGTTTTCACCTCGATAGGAAAATACAACCCAGCATCAGCGGTGTAATATGTGTCAGCTGTTCGCTATGTGTACACACAAGTATGAGTTCCATATGTGTGTGACTGCTGTGATTGGTATAAAAGCCCGAACACAACAAGCGATCGGGGACAGTTGATTTCTGACTGTCTGGTAGGTAAGTGATCTTATAAGAACTGTTGGGTGAATAGGTGAATCGTATGAATCGTATGAAATTATGGTTCCAAATCCAACAGAAATGAAAGTCAAATTAACTGGAATGGCTTTTAAGCTGAAGGAGAGTGATATTATTGAAAAACTAGAAAAACAAAATGATTTTCTTAAAGAAAGCAAGATGGAAGCAATAAAGCTTTTCGAACATAAAAGAAATGGGCGTACAATATACAACGCGATACTTAAGATGGACAACAACTCATACGTAAAGGTAATGACGGCTCAAAGAGTTAATATTGGATGGGAGAAATGTAGGGTTTTTGATGGCACTGATATTACGCGATGCTTTAAATGCAAAGGGTACAGCCATAAATTATTGGATTGCAAAATCAGGGAGGTATGCTACAAATGCCATGGAAATCATAAATCAAAAGATTGTAACAAAGAAGTTATAAATAAATGTATTAATTGTGTGAGAATTAATAACAAGTTGAATCTTGGTATGGGTGAAAACCACCTAACAAGTAATAGAGAATGTCCGGTGTTCCTAAATAAGCTAAATGCGAAAAAGAGAAAAATTGGTCTCGCGGCTTAACAATCATGGCAAATTTATGGTATATATACTAATATACAAGGACTTGTAAATAATTACAACCAGCTAGAAATAATGGTGGAAACAAAGAAGCCTGAATTTGTTGTTCTCTCGGAAACACATTTAACTATAGACGTTAACGAGGAAGAAACACAACTAACAGGGTACAATCAATTTACAACGTTCACAAATTCAACAAGGACAGGAGGAGTAACCATTTATATCAAAAATAAATGGCATGTGAAAAAAAATCGCTGAAAAAGTTGTTGACTCAAAAATATGGATTACTGCTTATTTAGCGAAAAATAATAACAACAAATTTGTAATTACAGCTGTATACAGATCACCAAGCAGTGCTGAAACAGAGTTTTTAGAAGCATTTGAGGAAATATTAGAAGAGATAAATGAAGCAAATTGAGATATAATAATAGCTGGCGATTTCAATATAGACTGGAGTAAAGAGGGTTTTTATAAAAACAAAATGAGTTGTTTACTTGATGACAATGGCCTTAAACAGATACTGAATGAATTTACAAGAATAACACAGAACTCAAAAACAATTGATTATATGATAACAAACAACACAAATATATCAACAAGCCTTAATACTTCAAACAAAATTTCAGATCATAAAGCAATAGACATAATAATAAATAATGCAGAATACAATCCTAATGCGTATAAGATATTGAAATATTTAAATATAATAGAGACCAATATAATAGAGAAATATGGATCATATAACAAATAAATATAAATAATGACCTAAACAACAACGTCAACATGCTCGATAAATACTTACGTGGTTAGGTTAGGTTAGGTTGATTGGAGGGGTATGTCAGCCCATGTCACACGACATACACCTAAGCCAGTGAAGGCTTGTTGTGCGCTCCTTTGAATTTAACCATAACATATTGACCCAAAGGTCTAGAGAAACTCCGTGTCACTCACAAAGTTCCTTAATTTCCTCCAGCATATTCCCCGTAATCGGCTTATGTCCGGTAAGATGTCACCCCCAAGATATCGGGATCTTATTTGTGAGAAGGCGGGGCATTGGCACAAATAGTGTTCCAATGTTTCGCTCTCCTCCCCACATGCTCTACACTCATCTCCTCCCGCTATTCCGACGCGTTTAAGATGTGCCAGTAGTAGAGAGTGCCCTGTGACAACTCCCATTATTCTACTTAGTTTGAGCTTGCTAAGTTTTAGCAGCTCCCTCGTTCTTCTCTCGTCTGGATCTCCCCATAGAATTTTTGTATTGATTTCACATGGTTCCGTCATTCCAGAGAGTTGAATTGGCCCTATGTGCCCATGTCTTTAGCTCGGATTTAACTGCATCGGAAGGTTTCGCGCATTCCAAGCTTATATTACCTAACTCTATTGCCCTAGAAGCAAGTGAGTTTGCCCTCTCATTTCCAGTTATCCCAGCGTGCCCTGGCACCCATATGATGCGCACTTCACCATGTGTCGAGTAACTGTTAATAGCGTTTTTGCAATCCCAAACTGTACGTGATTTAGTGCGTTCCTTTGAGATTGCTCTAATGGCCATCTGACTATCTATGAATATATTCACAAGTCCTGACCTCCCCATTACGTTGAGTTCCTGATACACTCCGTTATCGCCCGAACTTCCGCCTGCAAAACTGTGCAATTGTCCGGCAGGCGGAATACAGTTCTGTGGTGTTTTCTATATAAACACCAAGTCCCGTTTTCCCTCTCGACCTTGATCCATCCGTGAAACAATGAAGCTTCATGGGGATCTGGTTCCAAGGATCGGTCAACCAGGAATGGATGTCGGGGATCAATGTTCCGCAGTTGGCCTCTAGTCTAGTCTCCGGTATGCGGTCACTTGCGACATTTTCCGGTATGGACTCTCCTATGGCCGTAAGGATTCGTTGATGATGCGCTTCGTGTTCCTGATCGATCCACTCACCCATCACCTTTAGTCGGTTTGCTGCAAGAGCCGCTTCGTATTTTATACGAATTTCGATTGGCTGGATAGATAATATTGTTTCCATCGCCCCTGTTGATGTCGTTCGGAAGGCCCCACTTATACCAAGACAGCAGGTTCTCTGAACTTTCTGTATAGCTTTGATGTTGCATTTATATTCCATCGACGTCCACCACACTATAGAAGCATAGGTCATAATCGGCCTGATGACGCTACTATAAAGCCAGTGTGTCATCTCTGGATTCAGCCCTCATCTTGTGCCTACGGCCCGTTTACAGATTGCCCAACATATTTGAGCCTTTTTGACTCTTTCGTTTATGTGGTCTTTCCATTTTAATTTCCGATCAAGAATGACTCCTAGATACTTTACCCTGTCGATAAATACTTGGAAGATGCAGTTAAAAAATTAACCAAAAAAAAAGAAAATGAAAGAAAATTTTAATAGCAAATGGTTTAACGAAGAAATAAGACTTTTAAAAAGGTAAAAAATTAGAAAATACCAAATAGCAAAGATACAAAATACAAATGAAGCTTGGGATAGCTATAAAACAACACGAAATTTGTGGAGGGAATTAAAAAAACTAATTTTAAAGAAAACAAAAAGTGCAATTGAAACTGTGATATTTAATCAAATAGAGTGTAAGGAAAATTTTGAAATAGCCGATAACTTTAATAAATATTTTATAAACAGTATCAAAACAATTACAGATTCGATAAATAATGTGCAATATGACAATAATATACCTGAAATAACCTCTCAATTTAAATTTCGTGCAATACCATTAGAAGAACTAAAAAAAGTATGTAAAAATTTAAAAAATAAGCCGGACCATAACAAAATATCAATTAAAATGATTTTAAATAGTTGGAATATTGTTGGAGGAAAATTGCTACATATGATAAACAAATCATTAGAGACAGGAATATTCCCCGAAAATTGGAAAACGTCAATGGTTACACCAATTGCCAAGATTTCAAAAACAAGAAAATGTGACGAATTTCGTCCGATAAACACACTGAAGACCTGTGAAAAAATAATTGAGAAAGTGGTAAAGGAGCAACTGGAGCAATATATGGAAGAAAACTCAATACTATCAAAGTACCAATCTGGATTCAGAAAGAAGTATTCGTGTGAAACGGCGGTTAACTATTTAATAAACAGATGGAAAAAAAACCGAAAAGGACCAAAAAATAGTAGGAATTTTCCTGGACTTTAAAAGGGCCTTCGAAACAATCGATAGAAATATATTATTGCAAAAACTACAAAAATACGGCATTAGAGATATAGAATTAAAATGGTTTACATCGTACCTAACAAACAGGAAGCAAATTACTAAAGTAAATAATTTTAAATCCAAAACAGATAATAACGATTATGGAGTACTACAGGGATCGATTTTGGGAGCACTGTTATTTATCATTTACATAAACGATATGCCAAACATATTGAACAAATGTGAAATAGTTTTATATGCTGACGATACTCTAATTTTTACGGAAGAAGGATCAGATCACGAATGTTATAACAATCTTACTCACGATATGGAATACGTAAATACATGGCTTAACATGAATAAACTGAAACTAAATGAAAATAAAACGAAGATAATGGAGATTAATACTAAAAGCAACATAATTTTTAAAATAAATAATGAAATAATAAGACAGAACAAATAAAATATTTAGGTTTTATCATTGACAAGGACTTAAAGTTTAAACAACATATTGACTATATCTGTAAAAAAATCGGCAAAAAAATAGTTTTTTCAAACGAATTAGAAAAAAAATTTCAATCATGACAGCGATCAATATATATAACACTATCATCAAACCACACTTTGAATTCGGGTCAACCATATTGTACACATGTTGCACAGCGAATCAGATTGAACGTCTACAGAAATTACAAAATAGAGCAATGCGAACCATACTGAAGTTCAACAGATATACATCTATTAATTTCATGCTGGAAACATTAAAATGGCTCACCATAGAACAAAGGCTCAAACTGAACACTCTGAATTTTATTCAAAAAATTAAAAACGGTGAAGCCCCAGAATATCTAACGGAACAAATAACACATGTGAGAGACGCTCAACCGTACCAGCTAAGAAACGTGGACCATTTTAGAATTGAAAGAGCATCAACGGCTGCAATGCAACGGTCACTATTCTATAAAGGTTTACAACTCTATAATTCCCTGCCAAATAATATAAAATTAGAACGCAATGTAAATGTATTTAAAAAACATATTGTCTATTATATAAGATATATGTAAATACGAAAAATTTAATAGATTTTTAAAAGTATTTTTAATACTAATAAAGAAATAATAATAATATAATAATAATAATAAAAAAGAACTGTTGGTTTGGCTTTTCTTATAAGCTCACTAGAACAAATTGGCTTGGCTTGTTCTATTACATTATCGTTGGGAAATAGAGACTATTGGTTTGGCTTTCTCTATCTTTCCGGCAATTTAGGGTCACAATCTCGTGGGAATTGTTGGCTTGGCTCTTCTTACGAGATTTGTGGTTTGGGAGGAGGAGACCGCTGGAGGTGCGTCCCCGCCATTCCAGAGAGGGAAACTGCTGGTTTTGCTTTTTCCCACCTCTGAGAGTGAGACAGGTGGCGTTGCGTGCCGGCCACTCCAGAGAGGAAAACTGCTGGTTTTGCTTTTTCCCACCTCTGAGAGTGAGACTGGTGATGTTGCGTGCCGGTCATTCCAGAGAGGGAAACTGCTGGTTTTGCTTTTTCCCACCTTTGAGAGTGAGACTGGTGGCGCTGCGTCCCGACCATCCCTGAGAAGGAAACTGCTGGTTTTGCTTTTTCCCATCTCTGGGAGCGGAACTGCCGGCGATTGCTCTCTCCTCACTCCTGGACTATCCTAGCATCACCGTGCTGGAGTATCGTATTTCTCCCATTAGTAGTGTAGTTTGACGCGGGTTGTTTAGCGTCCTACTAACATTTTCTATTTGTTCACATTGTTATTTCTTACTGTTTTCTTTAATCCCGAACGTACGGGAATAATAAATGGTTTAAGTATTATAACGTTAAAGCAGTATTTAATTTACTGTTTATTAATCTCAGCCACGAGACGCTGGGATTGGTTTTTTTTCCTCCATTAATTTTACTTTCTATGAACGACTCCTGGACTCCGCTGACCTACCCCGGCTAAGAGGAGAAATTCCGTCACAACTTCTTCTGGGGAATATATTTATTGCAAAAGAAAACCTTTGGTTATACACAGTTTTTCCGTATGTATGTTTATAATTAATGTCATAATTATAAGGTTGAACATACATATAATTACCTTAATTAGAAGTTAAACAACAAAATAAAACAATTTTAAAAAATAACTAGTGTATAATTTTTTTTGAAAAACAATTTCCATTATAGTTTGACAGCAACTAAAAATTTTTTTTTATAACATTCTATATTTTATCATTTTATTGCCACCCTGTAGCTCGCGCTTAAAAAATAATATGTATGGATTTAAGATTTGTATACTTATTGTTAGTTCAATGAAATTGAAGAGTCAATGAATACAAAAACAAGTAATAAAAATATAGAAAAAAGTAGATCCATATTTATTTTTATTAATTTAAAAAATGAAAACATACTCATATACTCGTAAGTAAAAAAGTAATAAAAACTGCGGCATCTGAATCGTAAAACAACAAATTATTTGATATCTTATCTCTAATGAGCTAAAAAAATATTAAATGGAAATATTCATAGGCTTTTAAAACGTGCCTTTGTTTTTGAAACGTTTAAAATAAATTTTCTATAAAATTATTTTCATCATACATTACAATTTGTTTTGTTTTTTCTTTTTCAATAATAATAAAACGCATAAACAACAATTTTTTTAACAAAAGTACCATCGCACAGTGGCTGAAAATCGTTTTTCATTGGCCAAAATTCTGTAACTTTTGAACCGATCAAAATATTGAAGTAATTTTTTTTTTAATGGATAGATGTTTAGTTCAGCTTGACTCAGTTTTAATTACATTAAAATTGATTGAGTACTTCTTAAGGTCAAAATTGAACTTTTGATTTTTTTACCTTTTGGAGTGAAATATGGGTTTATTTTTTTATTTGCATATTAAAAAATTTTATATTTGGAACTTAATAATAATTGTAATTATTTTTTGTGATAATGGAATTTTTTTAATGTTACACTCAAAAAAATTTTTACACTCAAAAAAATGTTTACACTAAAAAAAATAGTAAAATTAACTGGAGATTTTGCTGTTACCACAGAAAAATTTTTTATTTTTTGCTGTCAAAGTAGTTCTATTTATTATTTTTTACTAATACTATGTTTTTCGTACTTAAATAGCAATGAAAGGCAATTATAATTATTATTCATTTGACACAAATATTGATTGCAAATATTCTATATTTTGCTCTGTGCTATTTCTGTTCTTTAGTAGTTTTTTGGCTTCTTCATCTAAATCCCGCTGTTCCACTTTTTATTTATTTCGAATATTGGAGATGAACGGATCTGACGTTGCCAATAATATATTAAATAGATCTTCATTTGTGGAATTTCGTGAAATTTTTCTAATATTGTGCTCTCTATAAAATCTGTAATCCTTGTTCCTTTTTTCCTGAGCCTCCTCTGATAGATCTCCAAGTGGCACCAAATGATATTTAATGATATCTTCTCCATGATAAAGGATTTTGTGAACTGTTGCAGACATATTTCTCCATAGGTAGTTGGTTGTATATATTTTTGCAGTTTCCTTAGCATAATCTCCAAATTGTTTAGAGTCAATTTCTTCATTGCACGCAAGTACTTCTAGGATTATTTTAAATCTGAAAATAAGGTTTAAATCCACTCCTGTTATTTCAGATGCTGTTTCTGGATCTGAAAAGAATCTTCGTGCGGTATTGCCATCATTTGCATTGCCTGACCCTTGTTTAGGCTGATCTATAATCAATGCAATTTTGCGATATTCATCTTGAACATGTTTCTTTTTTGAACTTCTTAACTCTTTGTTGGTTTCATGGTTTCTTATGGATCCTGAAGACCCGAAATCCAAATCATAACTGATTTTTAGTATATGTTCCATAAGTCGTATTCTTGCATGTAGTGGTGATAATCCAAATTCATATGCATCGGTATTATCTAATGATTTTGTCGGAACTTGGTTTAATTTGGTTGATGCTGCTTGGCATATAATGCAGCTGGATGCAGCCTTCGTGTTAGTCAAAGCTTGACCTACTTTTCCATCTATCATTGTAAGGACTAATTGGTAGCTTACTTCAATTTGCTGCCCGTCTAACTGTAATTGTAATGGCTGTAGTGTTGCAATTTGGGCCTTGATATCACTAATTTCTTTGTTAATGGCACCACGAGTTTTTTTTTTGAATTCAAATTTGATTGGCCTGCAGTATTTCGTAGAAGATGGTGTCTCATTTTTCCAAATATCCATTGTTTGCGTTGTACTAGCCGAGTCTTCCAAAATCTTTTTCAATCGCAATGGTACAATTGATACCATGAACATATCCGAGGAAAAAAAATTAGCTCTGTGTTTCCATATTTCTTAACCACATTTCCTGGCATTGATTGTAGCAAGCGTTCGGCTGTGTGATCAAGTAGAGATTGTAGTTGTACCTCTGCCGAAATTGGTGTGATTGTAATAGTACCCTTTGATGGCAAACAGTCCATTTTAGCAGCAGTTATGTGATGATATGCTGGATAGATATTTGAGCCCTTTTCAATCGCACGCAATCTGAGCTTAATATATTGCTGTTTTGTTAATTTCAAATCCAGAAATAAGGCTAATACCTCCTCATTTGTGTACTGTACTGCATCGCTCGGAGTTGGAATACTTTTAAGAATTCATTTTGTTCTCACTGGACTAGCTTTAATAACTTTTTAAATGATATCCACTTTTGTTAATTGGTTCTGTGATAGTAATTGGTGTAAGATTCTTTTATATTTGTACAACCAATTACAATTAACATCTTTAAGTTTCCGCCTCTTAGATCTCTCGCTACAGTTGTCCAATGATTTGCGTGGTCTTCCAACCTTATCTGTAGCTAACTTCTTTGTAGCGTTTTTTTAGTACTTTTACAAAATTAGATAATTGCTCTTGTATTTCGGTGCTACACGAATTTATGTTTAATTTTATTTTAACGTAAGTAAGAACATCTTCCTGGTTTTTATTCCTTAAATACTCTTCGGCCAGTTCTTTATAACCGAAGCTTTCCATATTTTTCTGAATATTTTTATTTGAGTCTGTTATGATTTATCACTTGCAAATATACGCACGTACACGTAAAGGATTAACTTATTATTGTGTAATCCCTTATTGAATCCGTAGTTTTATAAATTTTTAGATACATGTTATTCACACATTGGTCTTCAATTTCATAGCAGGTAGTACTTAAATTGAACAAAACTGCACTTGTTATCCAGACCTTAATATCAGGTAAAACTAATTAGTATCTCGTCAATATGGGGTTCTTTTTATCTTTAGTGGTTTAATGTCGCGATTATTATTATAAAATTTTTTATGACTTTGGCTGACCCTAACAGTTATATTAGAAAGAGATCATATGTTTACTGTAGAACCTATTGTGATATTTTTATGACTGATTTTTTTGCTGATCAAAACAAAGCCATAAAACCCTTTCGCAGGTATTATATTTAATTATTTTAGTTTTACGTAGTCTAAAGTAAAAAACATAAACCTTTTAGGCAAAAAAGTGAAAATTTAATACACCATTGTATACGAGTAATTATAGGGCTGTTTAAATTATCGTAATTTGAATTTTTTTAGAGTAATTTCATTAAAATTAAAAAAGTGTTCTACCGGCGGGTCGTGGCGGGTGCAAAAGTATATATAGGGATAAAGAAGACACCTTCACCTTTCTTCGGGTGATATACGTTTCTTGTTCCCTAGAAGTTCTAATCCACTAAAGTTTAAATTTCAGAAAAATATAGTAGTTTCATAAATGTTTCATAACACCTCTAATATTAAACGCTAGAGCGGTAACCGCTTACAACAACTAAAGACTATAATCCTATCAACATTATAAAAAAGACCGCAGGCCATTATCGATGATAGCTTGCGAGAAGTAACCATTTATTTTTGACAAAAAACTGATAAAAAACACCTTTTTCTGAAATAACAAAAACAGTTGAGTTTGACAGCACGCCACGCCCACAATTATCAATAGTTTAACCTAATTTTTTGGCTACCTTAATATGGATATATTAGCTCCAAAATGGCGTAAAAATTTTAAAAATCGGTGACAAAAAAATTCGACTTTTGGCCAATGAAAAACGATTTTCAGCCACTGTGCATCGGCTTCGCAATTTGCTTAAGCAAATGAATCTTAACCAAAAATTGCATGAGTACATTGTAATTGTACTTACTTGGTTGCATGTACTCCCACTTTTGCTTAAATTAACTTAAGCACATTAAAATCCGCCCTTTAGTGTGTATGTTTTCAGGAATTTGCATGGCATGAGAACCGATATATTTGCAGCGACGCACAGAGGAGTATTTGACCCAAAAAGCTGGCCAAAATTATTAAGCGTGTTTTTTGTTTTAAAAGTTTAAATTTTTTGCTAGTTTTAGCTTTAGTTTGATAGAAAAAATTTATTGGCAGGTTATTATTGGGTTAGTGTTATTTTTGACACCCACCACCCACCTTTTATAACTTTGTTAGATTTTTTTTCTTTTTGAAGAGAATTTAATTTTATAAATATATTTATTTATTATCCGTACACGGTATGCCGCGCTACACGATTGTTGTGTGTTTTTAGAAAAATTATTTATTATTACGTATGCCGGTCTCCCCCTCGCATTCCGCCAAAATTTGGTTTGCAACTGTACTTTATTCTAATAGTAACTCAAATTAAATTTAGATAGTTGAACTATTGTAGTTGTGTAGATACAGGGAAATAAAACATAGCTTTTTATGGATGTTACAATGTCCCCCTTGTCAAAATTATAATTTATCCAATATTAAATATTAAAAAAATTGGTCTCGTAGCTTGGCTTCCTATAAGGGATAAACAACCAAATAAACAAAAACATATTCACTTTTAATATTTATTTTATATTATTAAATACTCATCACATGAAAAAATTAAAATCATTAAAAAGTTCAAATTATGATCATGTCACACGTATTTCATCATGGGCGGCATCATCCGTATCAGGAAGAAGTGATTTAATAGTATCTGATGAAAAAGGTTTTTTTATCTTTCGTATATTTTGTGTATTGCAGCTTAAAAAAGGTTCACAGCTCAAAAATAACCTATTTAGAACATCATTTCCATGTTATCTCTCAAAGTTGCAAAACTCTTATAATAAGAATTCTGGGCAATAAGCCATATATGTGTATTTTTCAAAGTGCATTTCATTTAATGTTTTCTTTGTGTTAATTTATCGAGTTTGAGGTCTAAAAACAATATATTTATTTTTTATTTTTCAATATTTTGACACCCTGTGGGTGTCTTCTTCAGGAAAATTTTTTATACAATTTGAAACAAAAAACAAATGAAAAAAGAGTTTTAAATATTTTCAATACAAAATTTACAAAATTTGAAACAAAAACAAAAGAAAAAAAAATTAAATATTTTCAATATTGATAATTGAGGAAATGAATAAACATTTTGAAATTTCATAATTAACAAAAATTTATAAAATATTTTACTTTTTAGTGTCCGTTTTTGCTTTTATGAATTAAATGTCTATAACTTTGAGCTAAATTATCAGTATCTGTTCTAAAATTCATTCTCTGTGGTAATGGTATATTAATTATTTCTAACATTTCTAACAAAAAACGACGCTTGTAATTGTTTTCTTTATCTAAAATAGTTGTATTATCAAAGTACGGGGAATGACTTTTATTAATGCAATGAGTTAATAAAGCCGTTTTTTGCGAAGAAATATTATTTTTTTTGTTTTTGGTCCGATCTATGTCCTGCTAATCTAGTCTTTAGTTTATTTTTAGTAGTGCCTATATATACTTCTGAACATTTGTCATTTCGATAAATTAACACAATTAATTAAGAAAGGTCGAATAATATTATCAATTTATTAATGTTTTCTATTATATTGTATATATGTATATCATATTGTTTAGCAGGTCTAAAATATATAAATTAAACAATGTGGGAGAATTTACAGTTGCTTGCTGTAAGCCATTGTTAATTTTAAAGGATTTGCAACTTCTCATATTTTAATAACAAACTATGATACTTTTATCACTTAGCATATTAGAAATCAATATAATTTGATAAATTGGAAGCTTATATTGAATTAATTTATATATTAGGCCTGCAATCCATATGCTGTCAAAGGCTTTCACCATATCAATAAGACAGACTCCCGTGCAGTGATTTTTATGCCAATTCCAAGTAATGGAATTTTTGAACTTAAAGCCGAACTGTTTTTCGCTTTTTATGTTATTTTTATTGCAAAATTTGGTTACAACATTATTAATGCATATTTCATATATTTTACTTATATTGGGTAATAAACTAATAGGTCGTAAATTTGTAGGAATATTTGGTTCTTTACCTTTTTTTGAAAGGACAACAATTTTTGAAATTTTTCAAATATTTGGGAAATATGAGTTCTTAAGCATATTATTGAATAATTTGCAGTAGTCATAAATATTTTTTTAGGAATTTTTTCAATACTACATTTGGTATGTTGTCAATAGCTGAAAATAATTTATTCCTTAAGCAAGAAAAGATATGTGTTAAGTGATCCTTAGTTATGAAAAAGTCTTGTGTTTCTGTTTCATCAAGATTATCTGATAAAAATGTATCACTGAAGTTAATTAAAGATTTTTTTCTCTCTCATGAGTCTTAAAAATGTGCTTAAGGATTTATTGACTTTTTGGTGTATAATGTTATCTGGATCTGACTCAAGAAAAGCTCTTATGGTATCTAACATTTGGATTTTTTCATCAACTATGTAATTATTTCGATCATCTTTCCTTAAATTCTGCGGGCTAATTCCCACATAGCTAAGCAAGGACTCAGAGTTTTCCGGAATTTTCAGTTCTTGAAGATTTAAGGGTGTAATTTTTTTAAACCTTTTTTTTATCTGACTAAACATGTTCTTCGAACCTTTGGGGTCTATTTGTGTTAGTTTTTCTCTAAGACGTTTATTGACAAAAAAAAGTTTTCATTTATGACAATTTTTATCAACTTTAATTTAGACTTCATTAAAATAAAGTTCTCTTCTGATAAAGTATTTTCTAATCTATTATGCTTTTTTATCATAGTCAAAATTCTGCTTCTTTCCCAGTACAACATTTTTATAGTCGAGTTACTTATCTTACTAAATGTATTGCCCGCTTTATATTTTGGAACTACTTCATGGACTGTAGAAGTTATTATGTTATTTAATCTTTCAACGTGAAAGTCTATTTCTGTGTTTGTCAAATTCCGATTATTAGGGATTTTAGTATCTTGAGTGTGACTTTATTTTGAAATGCGTTCCAGTCTGTTATTTTATAATTGAAATTAAATTTAGGTTCGTCTGTTAGAAATGTGAAGTTATCTTGTTCATTGTTAATCGAGGCAATCATCAGTACTGCCTCATGGTCGTTATTTAAAAAGAATTAAGGCTTGCGAGGACGTTTTTATTGCCAAAATTTACTTGAATAGTTTACTTTAAAAAAAGAACATTTCTAGTACTCTTCTTTGCCTTAAACTGTTATGGTAAAATGTTTTATTTTTTAATCTTAAAATATTTATCAAATTAATGAACACAATTAATAATTATAAGAATTTTTATTAATTAATTTCAACAACAGCCATTTTAATTTCATTATTTGTAGACTTCAAATTATTGTAGAAATTATGATTAACTGGTGGAATGAATGACAGTAAAGATTTTATGCAGATTACCTTATTTTAATATATTTTAAAATCTTCAACCAGCTTTTTATAAACAAGTATGATTGAAAGCTAACGTGGTTGAGTAAAAACAATTTAAGAATAAGTGTATTTTATGATTATACCGCCAAAATAATCGAATTTAATTCAAATCTTTCTATGACATCTAATAAATACAAGCAATTTTTAATTCCATTTGGGCTATAGTGTTCTTGCAATAAGAGTCTCAATTGTACAATCAGAATGCAACACTTCTCAAATACAATCAATTAATTCCGTGTTACTCAAATGTAAGCATTTTTCTAATCAGCAGTGCTGCCAAAAGTTCATATTAGGCTTTAGCAAAAGTACATTTAAATTCTAATACATTTACTTTTTTTAAAGATTCTCAGTTCAAGGCTAAGTACAAAAGAGAATCAAAGCAAACAAATAAAGAGAGAGACAAATGTAAAAACAATCTTTATTATCTTTATACGCTCAGAGCATTTATATTTACTCATTCTTGCTCACTATAAGCAAATCAAAGAAAACAAACTTTTGCTGATATGCTGTAAGTGTTTTTCTAAGTATTTATTTTACCATATTGAGTATTTTAAGCATTGAATTTTTTTTTTAGTTTGTTACATAATTTATTACTTTTCTTTCGAATAATTTTTAAGAAGATTTTACAAAGTCATAAGTCACATGCGAGCAATTGCAGGAGATATGCAAAAAAAGATTTGTAATCTAATTCAAAATCAAAACTTAAAATTTTTTCCAGTTTAAGCTATTTTTTAAATTGTTTTCAAGTTCTGTAAAATTTTTCCAACGCAAATATGACTTTTGTAAATTTAGATGACGATATCTAGGGAGATATGTTGATAATTTGATATTAGAATCAAACTAAACAAAAATGTAATTTCATACAAATAAAATAAAAATTACAAAAATACCCAAGTATTATAATAAATGGTTTAAGTACGGCTTGCTATAACTCCAAGCATGTACATGTCTTATTATTAATTTTGCTTACTTTTCCTATGCTCTACCACTTGCCGTATTTATTTTGTACAAACACAATATTTATTGTGTTTATACTATATTTTATGTGTTTATATTTATATCAACTTGGTATCCAAAATATTCTAGGTTTTGTTGTGATAAAATATGCCATGTTTCTCTTAAGACCACAATAAAATTACTACATATATATTTCTTTTTAAACTGTATTTTTTGCGTTTTTAGTCAAGGGCGTAGCCAGATATGAAATAGGGTGGTGACACGAAAATTATGATTTTTTATGATTATTACAATTTCGATCTATTTGAGGAGTAATCTGCGTGGATCTTCTGAAAATTTTGCTAGAATTTTTTCCAAAAAATCGTCCTTCTTCTCGGTTACCAATCTTCAGTGGACGCTTAGCATATATAGTCTTACAATATACAATATACTTATTTTTGATAATAAGTAAAATTGCATATTATTTTACCGTTTAAACGAGCCTCAGTCATTGTGGAGCGCAACCATGTTTTTACTAACCTTATGCTATAAACACATACATAGACACCAGCAGGCTACACGAACACCGGCTACAAATGTCGATGGCTGCAAATGTCGCCATGTAGTCAGCTACTTAATTATTTTGAAAAAGATAACTACGTGGTAAACAGCTGTTGCAACAATTCATTTATGAATATTACAGTGGTGCATATTTTGCGCTTTTAATTTTTTAAAGTTCTTGTTCAGGATAGTTTTCTTTTCCTTACATCTTTGATAAATTTTACTATTTAATTTTTATGTTGAAAAGCGCTATTAGCCTGTTATTTTTTTAATCTTCAACAATGTTGGTATTTTGGCTAAAGTCAATATGATATATAACAATAAAACAAATTATAAATTATAAAAAAAGTAAAATCTTGATGTTTTTAATATTTTAATAAAATAGACGAGTCCTTGGATAAAGTGAACAAAAAATTTACGAAACGTCGGGAAAATATGAAACAAATAAACTTATTTATTTAAAAATTCTTGATGCATATATATTATAACATATAAAGTTCGGAATTTTCTTTTTTATTTTGCAATAAAAAATATTTCTAATCGGTAATTTGCTTTACATATTTTGTTATATTGTTAACAATGTTTTTGTTTTGTAGCCAACAAAAATAGAAATTAGTTTAATTTGACTACACCACAAAAGTAGCATGGACAACAACCTGCAGTCGTGTACTCGTGCATTTGTGAAAATAATCATTTTCATATACACACATGTATTCTATTTTTGACAGGTTGTAGTCGGTAGCCTGCTGTCTCGAATGTGTTTAAGGAATTAAAGTGCTAAATGATCGCTCAACAGTTGCAGTAGTGCACGGCTGTGACAATGAAATTAATAACGCCTTCCTTATATATGGATAAAATAATCCAGCGTCTTTCTAAATACTCGCCAGCTCTAAGTCATCTAATTCGTCTTTACCCATTTTTTTTGTTGCCAGAAATTATACCAAAGCTCAATTTCTCCTTCCAAATCATCAAACTCATAAAAATGCTCAAACGTTTTTGTGGCATCTTAAAGCTCTTCCAGCTTCAAAGAAGCATGTTTGACGAGTGCAATCAATGAATTGCAAACGCTGGCCTATACTTCATTAAATCTTCTGTCCAGTGATAAAATTAAAGAATCTATATAAGGAATGTATATAGATCGCTTCCAGTATTCAGCAGGTGATGAAAATGTGGGATTTGAACGGTGCGTTTGACGAGAGACTATCCTTGGAACAGACATCTCTATTCCCAAATTGGCTGTGTTTTCTTGAATAGAAAAAGCAATACTTCCACAATACCCTGTGCATTTTTTAATAATTTTATATTGTATCCATGTAAAAAAAATTATTATAGAATTAGGTGGGTGCCACGGCCCTCTAGGCCCATACCGAGCTACGCCCATGTTTTTAGTTGAGTTCTCAAACGAAAATTGATTAAAAAATAAATTGAAAACAATTAAAGGACAAAGTAGTTTTAAACCCAAATAATTGCTACCAGCATACCTTTACTACCTGTATTATTATATATTTTATATTTCATATACATATGTATTTAAATACTAAATTTTTCGACAAAACATCTTCTTTTTGAAAACTCGATTTTTTTATTATCTGAGAGGCTAAAAATTATTAGTTTATTACATATGTATGTATGTATGTATTTTGGATTATTCTTATTTTAATTTATTGAATAAACCTATAAGAAAATCAATGGAATAATTCCTAAGTTCAAGTTCTTTGAATTTATTCACTTTTTCAGTTTTCCAATTTGTCACTCGAATTCATTTCCTAGACTATAAGTATATTAATTTCCAGCATTGGAATCCAATGTTGAAGAATTTATTCATTAGATACCGGCCCACATGTTGGAGAGAGTGTGCCAAAATTGTACCCAGCGTATGAACCATTTGAGGGGTAACCTCGGTCAACATTTACAATAAATCATCTTTAAACATTGAATTATATAGATCGTTCTATCGACTCAAATAAAGATTTCATGCATTACTCTAAAATTTATGTTTTTTAAATCAAATACGAAAGTTCTTAAAAATCACCCTCTATTAGTCTAAGGCCCGTTTTCACAACTTATCTATAAAGCTCATGTTAGTTAAAGGTACCTTTAAGTATAGTGAGGAATAAAGTTAGCTTCAACAATTTTTCGTTTTTACGACTTCCATATGAAAAGAAATTAATATTTTTGCAAATGTGGCAATAATAAAGTACTTAAATAAGTACAGACACCAACCAAAAATACGAACTGGTCCTTACTTTTGTTGATGTTTTTCAATTTTATTTAAATTTCAGACCTTGAAGTTACCATATGTGCATAATATGGCAACTTAAGATCTAAACCTAACAATAGCTCTGTTCCACATGCATAACGAAACAGTCCGAACTAGCCCAAAGTTACCCAAAACCGTTCCACATAACAATTTTTGTGCAAAAAAGAGAGAAATTGAGAGAGTAATTTTTTTCATTTCCTGTACAAATTTGCACGAACTTTTTCTTTGGGTAAGTTCGGACAAGAATTTAACAATCAGCTGTTTTTTGTTTACATATGAAACTGATAGATTTATCGGAAACTTTGCAAGCAAAAGAAAAAGTTTAGTTTTTATAAATAAATATATTAAAAAGCAGAAGTTGAAAAAAGAAACAGCATTAAAAATATTTAAATCGATCGTAATTTTTCTTTCCATTTTAAAAGATTTATAAATATTTAAAAAAAATTGCAATTGTTAAGTTTTTCTTCCACTTGTTTTTCAATTATTTTACAGCTATTGACAATGATGCAAATGCTTTGTTTTTATAATTTGATGACTTTTAATCGTCTAAAAGCACTTAAATAGATTTTAGTTTAAAAAGTAAGCAGCATTAGTATTTCAGGAACTACAAAAATGGTTTTTTGCGTTCCAGCTATTTTGGGTAACTTTGGCAAATTTAGAGAGTAATTTTCATTTTGCTCTCAATAGTCCGAACTTGTCCGAGATCTTGTGGAACAAACCTAATAAAAGTTAAAGGCAGGACGTTCCTCCCTTTAACACTTTTAGGTTAAAGGGAACTGGTGAAAGTGAAAACAGTTTATCTGGACGATAAAAACCTACCTTTAGACTTTCGTTAAATTGTGAAAACGGGCCTTAGACTATCGTTAAGTTGTGAAAACGGGCCAAAGTGCCTTATATTGTTTTAAAAATCGTAACAAAATGTTTTCGTGAGTATTAATCGCATTTTTCCAGGGTTTGTCTTTTGTACCTTGTCCTCTCCTTTTTCAACTAATTTTTGTGTCTTCGCCAGTGATAGAAAAGTTGTTACGATCGTACTTTTTTTGATCCTATTTGATTTGAAAAAATACCGTGTTACTCCTCTGTTACATTTGATACTCTCAGTGATACGTCTTAAATGCATCTGTTTTAGTATAGCTATTATTTGTTTTTTACATAACTATTAGTTAAAATAGATTGTTTAGTTATAATAATGAATTTGTATTTAAACATATCGAGCCTTTGCTGCAATAACGCAATAATTCGAAAAATGTTGTTTTGCAGAAACTGAGTTTAAAGTTTTGAATTTACACACAACCTAATGGTAAAAGGAAATTTGGTTCTTTTCTCAAGAGCTGAGTATACAAAATATTTTTATGAAACTTTTACAGAATATAAAAAACGGCAAGGCTAATAATTTTGTAATAAAACCTTAAAAAATTCAAATTTTGAGTTACTACGGTATTGCACCAAAGGCTCGATATATGTATATTTATGTCCTGTTAATTTTTTTTATTTTAATGCGTAAAATTTTATATTGGGTATTTTTTTAAGTATAAAACTTTAAATTGAAATAAATCCTAGGTGAATAACGCTACTGGTATAGATTTGGGCTTATTTGAAGGACAATACTCAATGATTTTGACTTTAATGTGATGGAGGAAGTTTTTTTGGAAATGATCTTAAAATGTAAGAGAAAATTATTTTCGAAATAAACCCAAATCCATTCAATTGGCGCTATTTATCTAGGGGCTTTTTCAGTTTAAAGTATAAGGTATATCTTAAAAAGTACAAAATAAATTTTAAAAATGTTTTGTTTATAGGTAAAATGAACTTTTTATGTATTGGTTTATGGTTTTTGTTAACTTTTTGTTTTCCATAAAGATTTTTTTACTGTTTAATAAAAATTAAAAAAAAATAAGATTTGTTACTCTTGAGGTTAAAAAACTACTCTCAGAAAAATTTTTTGATACCGAAATGAAAATCTCATTTCCCATCACTGGTCTTCGCGTCGCGTATTGTCTTATTTACCTCCAAAGATCTATTTTCCAACAACCTTTGCTGAATTTTTGGACAATAAGCCAAATATAAATTGATTCCTCTATGTGCGTGCCATTCATGTTTCATCAAATTAAAAGGAAAATCTCTTTAAAAAATCTCCCTTTATTATATTTTATGAGAGAATATTGTTAAGATTGTAAAAAAATTTAACGTAATATTATAGGAGTATAATGTTTTGTACTAACCATAATCAAGTGACATGGAAAATAAATAGGTGCTCACTCAAAATATATATATTTTTCTAATATATTGTTGTTGGCTTTTTCTCAACATGATTTTTTTATAGCATTTCGTTTACATTTTATCACAGTTTTTATATTGGGCCGTGTGTGTGGGTAGCTAAAGCTTGTGCTGGTAGTTTAATTGGTATTGAAGTGAACAAAAAATTCAGCTAAAGCTAGTACTTTATACCAACTAGTAAAAGCTAATCTTCCCAGCGTTGGTTTGGAAAACGTGTGAATAAAATCTAGCGATTGCGTAATTTTACTAGTTTATGCTTTGATTTAAAGTTTATGTTTTTCTGCTTTATATCAACAAAAAAAATTTTTTTGTATAATTTCATTTAAATATAAATATGCCTGCTTTTATGCACATTCGCCAAAGGAAAGAATACCGCATGAGAATACATTCTCATCTATCCGACTATTTTAATTTATGCAGATTTCGGGAAGAAAATGTAAAATGGTCAGCGGAACACTTTTTGGAGGAAAGTCATGAAATTTTTGAATTGTTTGCAAAACAGTACAACTAGTTTTTAAGAAGGTAATGAATAGAGCTAATCTGTGGATTAAATTTCCGGCGGGTAGCGAAGAAATTAAACTAGCTCAAGAGCAATGGAAACTGCGATATGACTTTCTTGTGCTATTGCACCATAAATGTACAAGCAATCTGCAATGCAAGCGAAGAATTTACATCAATTGACTGCAGTTTGCCAGGATACGACACGATAGCCAAATCTTGAAACGGTCGCGTATTTTTAACTTTATGAATAATCAGCGCAACGATTCAGTTATTTTAGGATATATCGGCTATGGAATTGAGTTATAATTGAACGCTGCTTTGTACAATTAAAATTACGTTTTCCCATTTTACAGTACAAAGTGCGTGTAGCACTCAACAAAGTTGCAGCAGTGATTGTAAGTTGCGCCGTACTACACAATATTGCAATTTTTTAAAAGAACACATTTAAAACACATTTAAAATTGCTTCGTTTTCGAATCTATATAGATTTCCATCACATAATTTAATGTTTGTACCAACCTCTTCTGTATTTTTTTGACCTTTGATAATATACGGCAAAAAATACACAATAATTCAATAGAAAAATGTTTATTGCTCTCATTATCTATCTTCAGCGATGTTGCCTCCAGATTTTCTTATTTCTTCTGTTCTCTTTCTCTTTTTTTTATATTTACTAGATTCAGTTTTCTTAAAAGTACCAGTCTTTCAGGAAGCGTTAGTTTTTTTTTTGTCTCATCAGCAAGTTTTATTTTTTTGTTTTTGGAATTTCTTTTGTCACCTTATGGCTTTCCTGTTTATTCATCAATCATTAAATCAAAGTCTTTTAGGTTTTCTGCAGAAGTATAAGATCGCTGTAAGCATTTTCTTGTCCATTTTAAAATGTAACAGCAAAACTAAACTTTCCAGAATTTAAAAAATAAAAAGAAAACTTCATTTACTTTTACTTTTCTAAAGCATTCCTGATTGATTATCGAATAAATCGAATTATTTAATGTGGAAATAAATTTACAATTCCTACATGCCTTAGCTGGAACTGAAAAGATAAAGCTAGTGCTATTACTTAGAGCTTTGTAGCATAAGCTACACTGTTGTTTACTCTGCCCATTTTTTGGGTTTTTGAAAATTCTTAATACTCAACATTATACTGCAAAATGTGCTTCATGGATTTTTCTCATTATGCCATGGTGATGTTTCTGTTCCAGTAGTGCGATTCAGTAACTTTATTTAAAGATTGCTGAGTTGATAAACAAAAATTTGAATTAAAAATTTTTAAAAACATTTACTGGGGCTATCTCAAAGGCAATTGTGTGGTTACAGAAACGATTACAGTCAGCTGCTCAGTAGAAGAATGTCTTCTCTGCAAAAAGCACAAGTTGTTATTTTACAACAAATATGCAATATTAATGAAACATATATATGTATGTACATGTTAAAAATAACATTTTCTTTATTATATGCATGATTTGATAGGGTAACATTAACATTACTAAAGTTTATGAATGTCATTTTTATAATCTAATTTTTTATGCATTTTCGCTTTATCTTCTGGTCGCCATATACATATACATATATTTGTGTCATCTTCTCTGAATCACACACTTTTGTAAGCAGAAATTGAAAATAAATTTTTATGAAATTATTGCAAATACATCAATTTTTACAATTGGAGACAGCGTGCAAATAACAGAGCGTAAAGAGGTATCCACTGCATCTCATTTCAGATATACATCTTTCGATTCAGAGAAGAATATTGCAGAAGCTAGGTCGAATCAGTTACACCGTTGTAATGGACAGAACTACCAGCTGTGGAAGCATCAAATGGAAATTTACATGCCAGAAAATAAGTTGAAGACATACATTTTAGGTACAATACAAAGGCCAAGCAATAATAGTCAAGGATGGGACGATTAAGATGCCCAGGCACAAGCTTTTATAATGAGAGGTATTGAGTTGGAGCAACTAAAATATTTAACAGATTGTAAGACATCTGCGCAGATGTGGTCACGACTAAAAACAGTTCACGCAGAAAAAAGTGAACGATAAGCCCAAGTGTTGTTAGAAAAGCTTATAAACTGCAAAATGGAAGACGATGACAGTATTGTAAATTTTGTTGCAAATATCACTTCTTTGGTAGTTTACCCTCTAAGTTTGACCACGTCAGAACTGCATGGTATGCTGTCCCTCGCACTGAACAAAACATTGAACGATTTAATAAATGAAGAGTCTTGAATAAATTTACGTACACAAGAAGTAACCGAGAATAATACATTTAAAACTGTATACTCTTTAAGTAAACAGAAAAACAGCAAACATGTATGTGTAAATAAGAATAATGGAAAATGCAATTGCCAAGTACGAGTTGGCAATGGCTGTAAATTAAATGTTATTGGTGTTGGCGATATTGATGTGCAGGTGAATGAAAAATGTGATGCAAAAGATGTCGTACATACCATAAAAGATGTTTTGTTGGTGCCCGATGTGTATACAAATTTTATATCGGTCTTAGAACCTACAGAAAAAGGCATGAAAGTTGTATTTGAAGGTGCAGACTGTGTAACATTTATGAAAAATAATGAGGTGATTGTTTCTGGTGTGCGAGATAATAAACTATACAAAATGAATTTAAGCACGGTTATAAATGCTTCTTTGAATGTAGCATCAAGAGAGTCTATGATGACTTGGCACAAACGTTTGGGGCATGTAAATTTTAAAAAGTTGTTCGAAATGTGTAAAAACAATTTTGTTCAAGATTTAAAAATTAGTAATATTCCAACCGAAATTCCTTTTTACGATCGGTGTGCGTATGGAAAGCAGCACAGGCAGAGCTTCCCAAAGTCAAGTGCAAACCGAGCAAAGAATCCAGGTGAAACTTTTCATGCAGACCTGTGTGGCAAGATGAGTATTCCTTCTTTTGGAAAGTCTAACTATTTTTTTTAACTATTAAAGGATGATTATTCCAGATATTGTTTTGTTTATTTTTTAAAGCATAAAACTGAAATTTTAGCATGTTGGATGGAATTTTTGCAGAAGTTCAGGCTGATAACCACGTAACTAAAAGACTGCGGAAAAATGGTGGGGTAGAATTTTGTAATGATGATGTCAACAAGTTTCTATTAAAACACAATGTAAAGCACGAAGTATCCACACCAAGAGCGTCAGCGCAAAATGGTTTTATAGAGAGGCAAATTGTACTATCGTAGAAAGCGCCAATGCAATGCTGCACAAACGTGGATTACAACTCAATCTTTGGGCAGAAGCAACAAATACTGCCGTATACAGCATCATCAGTTTTAAACGGACGTATTCCATACAAAATATGGTTTGGCAGAAAAGCTGCAGTTAGTCACCTTAGAGTATTTGGGTATAAAGCGTATGTACACATACCTTAAGAACAACGTTCTAAGTGGGATAAAAATTTAATTAAAGGAATAATGGTTGGATATAATGATGAGAGTAAGGCATATCGTATATATGATCCAAGCGGTAAGAAAGTATTTATACGAAGAAATGTTATAATTAATGAGTGTCAACGAAGAGTGCATGAAGTAGTAGAATATAAAGAGACAATGTTTACAGAACAAAAAGAAGAAACAGCTGATACTAATTTAAATAACAGTCCAAAGGTTTATAAAAATCCTAGGCAACCAATTCCGCGCAGCCCATATAGCACAAAAACAGTCGTAAATGTTAATGCGTTAAATAAAAATCACACTTGGAAATTAGTGCCTAGAACATCAAACATGAACGTATTGTCTAATCAGTGGATTTTTAAACGTAAGTATAAAGCAAATGTAGAAATTGACAAATATAAAGCAAGACTTGTTGTTCGTGGATGTAGTGTTGTAAAAAGTGACTATTTTTAACTACTCAATACTACTCGATAATTTTTCAACCGGGTACTCAATACTACTCAATACCTTAACGGATTTTTCAAATTTAAACATCAATATTTTTGAGTTTTATTTTATGAAACTTCAGTTTTTATTGTATTCAATACAATTTTGATAGGAACTAAAATAAATAGACTTTAAATGCATACATAATACGTATGTTAAAAAAATAAACATATGCATATACATACATATATTTCATAAAAAATTAAGTTTTTGTACTATACGAGTTGAACTTTGACTTTTTTGGACTTACAAATTGAGTTGAGATTACTCGTTGTTAAAATGTAAAAATAAAATTTTATTAACTTTGTCGGAATTTAAGAGGTTTCGTCTATTTGTCAGAACTTGACTTGCTATTGAAAAAATGCGTTCGCTAGGAACTGAGGTTGCCACAATCGGAAGAAATTTTCTTGCTATTATT
This sequence comes from Germaria angustata, assembly GCA_963681545.1. Taxonomy (NCBI): domain Eukaryota; kingdom Metazoa; phylum Arthropoda; class Insecta; order Diptera; family Tachinidae; genus Germaria; species Germaria angustata. The sequence goes on along the minus strand of OY812998.1, from coordinate 78,807,844 downwards.
GATAACCCAGGGTAAACTGTATCGCGAGTTTTCCACCACACCAATGAGTCCTCTCTTGTATCTAAAGTTTGCTCGTGACTAAAATGATTTAATTCAATGATATATTTAGTGCTTTTGACTGACCTTCGTAGACTAGTAGGTAGTGTACTAGACTCGTAGTGCGAAGGTCCCAGGTTCGAATCCTGCCGCAGAACTCTGGCAGTTGTGTTTGATAATTAAAGGGAGCGCACAACAAGCCTTCACTGGCTTAAGTGTATGTCGTATGACATGGGCTATCACACCCCTCCAATCAGCGTTACCATATATTTTTTTTAAAAACTTCTTATATCTGAAAAAAAAAACTTTTTTTTCCAAAAAAAAAACTTTTTTTCTACAAAAGTACCTAAATTTTAAAAGAAAACACTAAAATGTATTTGGAATTCATTTTATTTGAAAATATAAAAACGATTAAAAACAAAAATATAACATATAATAAAAAAACATAAAATAAAATTCATATTTAGAGATCTTTCATTGGTCTTGCCATTTTTCATTAAATATTTGTCCATGTTTTTTAAATTTTTTTTCACCACAAACACAAACTGCCAAAAGTTAGTTACACATTGCCAATGTATAAAAGCGGCATAGTTGTACTTAAGACGGTGTAAAGACAATGAGACACTGTTGCAGTAATAAAGGAGTGAGAAAATATTAGATCGTTTCATTGCATACAAACATCACTTAATATTTTCATCCAATATACTGCAATAGTTAAATTATGTATTTAAAAAAACTTTACAAAACTTTATGTATTTTCAAAAAAACTTATTTTTTACCCAATAAATTTAAAACTTTTTGGCATCTCAAAAAACTTGCAAAAAAAGGGAAAACTTGACAAATGGCAACGCTGCCTCCAATCAACCTAACCTAACCTAACCCTAGTGCTTTTGGCATTGTGAAGAGACTGGTGTTTTTTGTCAAATTCACTCCAAATGGAATTATTATTCTCCGAAGTAGTTTGTTGTGAACTTAGTGTGGATAGTTCTGAGTTTGGTAAGAAATATAATGACGAAATCTTCTCCTTTACGAATTTTAAAGCACTTTGGTCAGTAAATCCTTTGGACTTAAAGCGTGGGTCCAAATACGTCGAAACAGCTAACATTTCGTTAAATTTCAAGCGATGAAAACGTCGGTTCAAGTTATTTATAAATTTTTCAATAAAAAGTGAAATTTCCTCTCTATTATTTTCTGTTCTTTTTTTATGCAGGAATGCTTGTAACCCACGAATTAACACAATAGCTTTGGAAACGGTTGTAAACTTTTCTGCGCTCATTTCTATTGTTATTTCGTTGAAAGGTTTTAATAGGACAGATACTTCTTTCAAACTTTCCCACTCTTCAACAGAAAATAGCTCAACTGGCTTCCGTAAAACAGCTACAGTAGCTTCCAAAACATCTTGATTTTCGATTATTCTTTCAACCATGAACAATGTGGAATTCCACCTCGTCGGGGTTGAGTTAATCAATTTAATTTTTTCATCCCCATTTACTCCTGCATTTCTTTCAGCTTGTTTGAAGCCTTGGTGCTCCGGTGGAAAAAATCAACTGCAGCCTTACATTTCATAATGAGATGGGAAATTTTTTTGTATTCAGACCATGTGACACAATTAAATGGAGAGTATAGGCAAGGCACGGCAAGCTGTGCCAACTAGCAATTTCAACAGCTGCTAAAATATTTGCAGCGTTATCTGTGACTACGCATGCAATTTTGTTTTCAATATTCCAATTTTTTAAAACTTCTTTGAGTTCATTTTTTAAATTCTCTGCAGTATGATCTTTTAACATTTGGAAACATGTATGATACTTTGATTGCATTTTCCCATCATTAATAAAGTGAGCAGTTACAGAAATATAGGATTCGTTTGCTACAGAAGTCCATGCGTCTGTTGTTATGCAAACATATTGTACACTTTCAAGTTTCTTTTTCAATTTTTTAAAAGCGTTTTCATATTCCTGTGTTAAAATTGTTATGGTCAAAACATACCTAGATGGTAATGTATAAGATGGGTTCAATATCTTAACGAGTTCCATAAAACCTCCATCTTCCACGAGTGCCAAGGGCTGTAAGTCCAAAGAAATCATTTTTACAAGTGCTTTATTTATTTGATTTTCCCTGAATTTTGACACATGTGCATGTAAATTATAATCTGCCAATGTTTTTTGGGATGAGCATGGTGTACCTAAATATATATAAAATAAAAATAAATCTTCTACTCGATTATTATTATTAATATTATAAAACTATATCTTAAATACCTGCATATCTTAAATAATTCTAATTTACCTTCACTCTCATTCTGTTTCTTCAAATCAATTGTTGGATGCTTAGAATCCAAGTGTTTTTTTTTTAAATTTGAGCTGCCACCTCCTATATACATATAAGGAAATATAAAATGAATTGCTTAAATACATATATATGTATGTATATAATTTAAAATTAAACATTTTACTTATATATTTGTTAATTTTTCCTACCTTATGATATGTAATTTTTTGTTTTTATTTTTATTCCGGCTCTAGGTCATATATTAAATAAAACTTCTTTTTTTTTTTTGTTTTATTTAAATTTTATTTTTTATTCCATATTTCGATCACCATCGGTTCTCTTCTTCAGGAATTTAAGTAAAGCAAACTTTATCGTATTTTATAAGGCAAATTACATGTGATAGTTATCAAAGAACAAATTACAACAAAGACAAATGTGTAAATCATTCTGACAAACACTAGCAGAACGGAACAACATGCTGTTTTCGAAAGCCGCTACACTTTCATCATCAGCGTTCTTGTGTTTGGTCCACTTCTGTGGTGTCAGTTGATGTATATTTCAGCTATTCATACAAACCTTCACTGTAAATGTAATACGAGAATTGTTTTTGATTCATCGCATCACAATTTGTGAAAACTTTTTTTGTAATGAAGAGCTCAAATTACACCTCACTAACTTACAACAGTGAGTATTGAGTACCTTAAAAAACATGCGGTATTGAGTACTGAGTACTCAAATACTCAATACATTTACAAGACTACGTGGATGTTTTCAAAAACGACGTGTTGATTATACTGAAACATTTTCCCCTGTCGTACGGTATGAATCAATACGAACGATTTTGTCCATTGCAGCTGTTCAAAATATGCAGATTATACAGTTTGATGGAAATAATGGAAATACTGCATTTTTGCATGGAGATATTGAAGAAACAGTTTTTATGGAGCAACCATATGGTTTCGAAAGTGACGATAGCGTTTGTCACCTACAGAAAGGATTGTATGGTTTAAAACAAGCTTCCCATCAGTGGAACAAGAAAACTGTTAGTTTTCTCAAGAAATTCCTTTTTAAACAATGTCGTGCAGATTTATTTGTTTTTGTCTGCAAAACTACTTCATCAACAATTTATCTCACTCTGTACGTAGATGATGGTTTGATACATATGTAGCAACGACAGTGGTCTGGTACAAGCTTTACATGAGGAATTTGAAATTTCACAGGGATTTTTCGTTGGAATGCAAATCAATATCGAAAGAGACAAAAGTAGAATAAAAATCTTCCAACATGTTTATACACAGAAAATTTTGCAACGTTTTAATTTCTTTTATTGCTCTACTGTACAAACACCGTCTGAGCCAGGTATGGAGTTCTTACGACAAAAAGAAATAAGTAAAGTAAATTTTCAATACCGCCAAGCAATCCGATCGTTGATATATTTAATGGTATGCACTCGCCCTGACATTGCATTTATTGTGGAAATGTTAAGTAGATTTGTAAAAAATCCTTCTAATAATGTACACTGGCAAGGTGTCAAACGAGTTTTTCGATACTTCAAAGCAACAGAAAATCGTGGTATTACATATGAAATAGGATCTGATTCTAATAAGGAACTTGTCCTTTACTGTGACTCAGATTGGACCGGCGATGTTAATACAAGTAGAAGCACTACAGGTTTTATTTGTTTTATGAATAGAGGTACCATTGCTTGGTGTTCCAAAAAACAATATGTTACAGCAACATCCACAACAGAAGCTGAGTTTATAGCATTATGCGCTGCAACAAAAGCTGTCAAATCATTAAGACAATTGTTAGATGATATAAATATAAAACAAACAACAACACCAATAAAATGTGATAATCAAAGAGCTATCACTCTCGTCAAAAATCCTGACTCTTCAAAACGAAGGAAGCACGTTATACGTGTGATATTCAACGTGGAGTGCAGTATCTGGAGACGTCTAAACAACTTGCTGATGTTCTAACGAAGGCTCTTAGTAAAGATAAATTTAACATTTTAATTAATTTTTTTGGTTTTGAAGATGAACACTAATTTAAGAAAACGAGAGGGAGTGTTAAAAATAACGCTTTCTTTCTTATATGATAGGTTACCATTAATTCGACGATATTATTTGACGTTTGCTGAAGTTTATGAATGTTATTTTTATAATCTAATTTTTTATGCATTTCCGCTTTATCTTTTGGTCACCATATATGCATATATTTGTGTCATTCTCTCTGAATCACACACTTTTGTCTTTGTGTTTTTTCTCTTACTTTAACAGAGAAGCCACTTGATATCAAATTATAACAAAGTTGATAAAGAGAAGTTAGTGAATTACGCAACCGTTACTGCAAACCACAGCAGTTTGTTGATAACTTTGGCTTCTGTCTAATCTTCAAAAGTTACAAAATCGCACTGCAGGATATGGCTAACAAACAAATTTCTGCATAGGAATCATACGATGGATCATAATAAAAAGTTTATATTATAATAAAGGTATCATTTTAAAGCACTTTGAAATAACTTCCGACTGGTTTATAATCAACATCCAATTCCTTTGACCTTTTGCTAGAGAAACCAATTCCTATTTATTCGTTTCTACCTTATAAAAACAATTACATTTCTTCTTGTATATAAACAGAAATTTTTATTCACAAATGTGTATTTGTTTGCAAAATTTATAAATGTTGTCATATGTAAAACATTATATATGTTCCCATCGATCCTATAAGGATTCGCTGTGATACTTTCGAAGTGAGCGGACATGTAAGCTCGCAATAATATTTTTACATAAAAATACTAAAGCAAAAAATCCATACATAAATATGTATATAAACAACTAAAACATTTATTTTTCTTTTCGTCTGTCGAAATTAAAGTGGGCGTGGTTAAAGTATGTTCGATATATTACGCTATTTGTTGAGCCTATGAACTGATATAAATTTCAAGTTTATATCACTTATGGTTTTACCGTTATAAGATGTTGCTTATAAGCAACATTGCGCCAATGCAGTACAATTTAAAATACAAACGAATATTGATATTTTATGTTATTTTTATTAATACTTGATACATTTCATTTGTGATATGAAAGAAAACCAATTTTTTGTGGGTTAAAACATAAGTGTATTTTACATTTCAAACATTTTGATTTTGGAACACCGGTATGGCATAATCTACACCTTCCTTTGGTCCCCATTCAACCCAATGACCGGGTTGATTAAGACGCATTGATCCTGGAGGTTCTAATATGTATGATCGTTTTGTTGACGATAATAGACTTTGTGATGAAACGTTTGAAATGTTAGATGGTACTGAAGATGCTGGTTAGGTTGAATCTGCTTACATACTTAAAAGAATTGCTGATGGACAACCTCTTTTGGGATGGTTTACTGCTGTATTATCAGACGAAGCTCGTTCGCTATCGTAACTAAAAATTCAACAATTGACATGTGTTTCATTCTTCCGTCTTGATTTGTTAGGTCTCATCTATACAACAACCAGCTATTGAATACTTCTGTATTGACGAACCAGTATAGAATAGGCATATACCATTTCTTAGAACGGTCAGCCAAGTCTATGCCACCCATTTGCTTGTTGTAACGCTCGACAATAGCAGGTCTAGGTATATTCATATACTTCTTTTGTTTACGCCACGAGCGTTTGCATTCATAAACTAGTTTTTCAGCTATATAATTTGAGACTAGTCGAACCAGCGCACAGTGGCTGAAAATCGTTTTTCATTGACCACAATTCTGTAACTTTTGAATCGATCAAAATATTGAAGTAATTTTTTTTAATGCATAGACATTTAGTTCAGCTTGACTCAGTTTTAATTACATTAAAATTGATTGAGGACTTTTTAAGGACTTCTATGTCAAAGTTGAACTTTTGATTTTTTTTTAACTTTTGGAGTGAAATATGGGTTTTTTTATTTGCATATTAAAAAATTTTATATTTGGAACTTAATATAATTATAATTATTTTTTGTGATAATGGAATTTTTTTAATGTTACACTCAAAAAAATTTTACTCAAAAAAAAGTAAAATTAACTGGAGATTTTGCTGTTACCACAGAAAAAATTTTTATTTTTTGCTGTCAAAGTAGGTTCTATTTATTGTTATTTTTTACTAATACTATGTTTTTTGTACTTAAATAACAATGAAATGCAATTATAATTATTATTCATTTGAGACAAATATTGATTGCAATTATTCTATATTTTGCTCTGTGCTATTTCTGTTCTTTAGTAGTTTTTTGGCTCCTTCATCTAAATCCCGATGTTGCACTTTCCATTTATTTCGAATATTGGAGATGAACGGATCTGACGTTGCCAATAATATATTAAATAGAGCTTCATTTGTGGAATTTCGTGAAAATTTTCTAATATTGTGCTCTCTATAAAATCTGTAATCCTTGTTCCTTTTTTCCTGAGCCTCCTCTGATAGATCTCCAAGTGGCACCAAATGATATTTAATGATATCTTCTCCATGATAAAGGATTTTGTGAACTGTTGCAGACATATTTCTCCATAGGTAGTTGGTTGTATATATTTTTGCAGTTTCCTTAGCATAATCTCCAAATTGTTTAGAGTCAATTTCTTCATTGCACGCAAGTACTTCTAGGATTATTTTAAATCTGAAAATAAGGTTTAAATCCACTCCTGTTATTTCAGATGCTGTTTCTGGATCTGAAAAGAATCTTCGTGCGGTATTGCCATCATTTGCATTGCCTGACCCTTGTTTAGGCTGATCTATAATCAATGCAATTTTGCGATATTCATCTTGAACATGTTTCTTTTTTGAACTTCTTAACTCTTTGTTGGTTTCATTGTTTCTTATGGATCCTGAAGACCCGAAATCCAAATCATAACTGATTTTTAGTATATGTTCCATAAGTCGTATTCTTGCATGTAGTGGTGATAATCCAAATTCATATGCATCGGTATTATCTAATGATTTTGTCGGAACTTGGTTTAATTGGGTTGATGCTGCTTGGCATATAATGCAGCTGGATGCAGCCTTCGTGTTAGTCAAAGCTTGACCTACTTTTCCATCTATCATTGTAAGGACTAATTGGTAGCTTACTTCAATTTGCTGCCCATCTAACTGTAATTGTAATGGCTGTAGTGTTGCAATTTGGGCCTTGATATCACTAATTTCTTTGTTAATGGCAGCACGAGTTTTTTTTTTGAATTCAAATTTGATTGGCCTGCAGTATTTCGTAGAAGATGGTGTCTCATTTTTCCAAATATCCATTGTTTGCGTTGTACTAGCCGAGTCTTCCAAAATCTTTTTCAATCGCAATGGTACAATTGATACCATGAACATATCCGAGCAAAAAAAAAATTAGCTCTGTGTTTCCATATTTCTTAACCGCATTTCCTGGCATTGATTGTAGCAAGCGTTCGGCTGTGTGATCAAGTAGAGATTGTAGTTGTACCTCTGCCGAAATTGGTGTGATTGTAATAGTATCCTTTGATGGCAAACAGTCCATTTTAGCAGCAGTTATGTGATGATATGCTGGATAGATATTTGAGCCCTTTTCAATCGCACGCAATCTAAGCTTAATATATTGTTGTTTTGTTAATTTCAAATCCAGAAATAAGGCTAATACCTCCTCATTTGTGTACTGTACTGCATCGCTCGGAGTTGGAATACTTTTAAGAATTCATTTTGTTCTCACTGGACTAGCTTTAATAACTTTTTAAATGATATCCACTTTTGTTAATTGGTTCTGTGATAGTAATTGGTGTAAGATTCTTTTATATTTGTACAACCAATTACAATTAACATCTTTAAGTTTCCGCCTCTTAGATCTCTCGCTACAGTTGTCCAATGATTTGCGTGGTCTTCCAACCTTATCTGTAGCTAACTTCTTTGTAGCGTTTTTTTAGTACTTTTACAAAATTAGATAATTGCTCTTGTATTTCGGTGCTACACGAATTTATGTTTAATTTTATTTTAACGTAAGTAAGAACATCTTCCTGGTTTTTATTCCTTAAATACTCTTCGGCCAGTTCTTTATAACCGAAGCTTTCCATATTTTTCTGAATATTTTTATTTGAGTCTGTTATGATTTATCACTTGCAAATATACGCACGTACACGTAAAGGATTAACTTATTATTGTGTAATCCCTTATTGAATCCGTAGTTTTATAAATTTTTAGATACATGTTATTCACACATTGGTCTTCAATTTCATAGCAGGTAGTACTTAAATTGAACAAAACTGCACTTGTTATCCAGACCTTAATATCAGGTAAAACTAATTAGTATCTCGTCAATATGGGGTTCTTTTTATCTTTAGTGGTTTAATGTCGCGATTATTATTATAAAATTTTTTATGACTTTGGCTGACCCTAACAGTTATATTAGAAAGAGATCATATGTTTACTGTAGAACCTATTGTGATATTTTTATGACTGATTTTTTTGCTGATCAAAACAAAGCCATAAAACCCTTTCGCAGGTATTATATTTAATTATTTTAGTTTTACGTAGTCTAAAGTAAAAAACATAAACCTTTTAGGCAAAAAAGTGAAAATTTAATACACCATTGTATACGAGTAATTATAGGGCTGTTTAAATTATCGTAATTTGAATTTTTTTAGAGTAATTTCATTAAAATTAAAAAAGTGTTCTACCGGCGGGTCGTGGCGGGTGCAAAAGTATATATAGGGATAAAGAAGACACCTTCACCTTTCTTCGGGTGATATACGTTTCTTGTTCCCTAGAAGTTCTAATCCACTAAAGTTTAAATTTCAGAAAAATATAGTAGTTTCATAAATATTTCATAACACCTCTAATATTAAACGCTAGAGCGGTAACCACTTACAACAACTAAAGACTATAATCCTATCAACATTATAAAAAAGACCGCAGGCCATTATCGATGATAGCTTGCGAGAAGTAACCATTTATTTTTGACAAAAAACTGATAAAAAACACCTTTTTCTGAAATAACAAAAACAGTTGAGTTTGACAGCACGCCACGCCCACAATTATCAATAGTTTAACCTAATTTTTTGGCTACCTTAATATGGATATATTAGCTCCAAAATGGCGTAAAAATTTTAAAAATCGGTGACAAAAAAATTCGACTTTTGGCCAATGAAAAACGATTTTCAGCCACTGTGCATCGGCTTCGCAATTTGCTTAAGCAAATGAATCTTAACCAAAAATTGCATGAGTACATTGTAATTGTACTTACTTGGTTGCATGTACTCCCACTTTTGCTTAAATTAACTTAAGCACATTAAAATCCGCCCTTTAGTGTGTATGTTTTCAGGAATTTGCATGGCATGAGAACCGATATATTTGCAGCGACGCACAGAGGAGTATTTGACCCAAAAAGCTGGCCAAAATTATTAAGCGTGTTTTTTGTTTTAAAAGTTTAAATTTTTTGCTAGTTTTAGCTTTAGTTTGATAGAAAAAATTTATTGGCAGGTTATTATTGGGTTAGTGTTATTTTTGACACCCACCACCCACCGACCAACGTCCCACCCACCTTTTATAGCTTTGTTAGATTTTTTTTTTTTTGAAGAGAATTTAATTTTATAAATATATTTATTTATTATCCGTATACGGTATGCCGCGCTACACGATTGTTGTGTGTTTTTAGAAAAATTATTTATTATTACGTATGCCGGTCTCCCCCTCGCATTCCGCCAAAATTTGGTTTGCAACTGTACTTTATTCTAATAGTAACTCAAATTAAATTTAGATAGTTGAACTATTGTAGTTGTGTAGATACAGGGAAATAAAACATAGCTTTTTATGGATGTTACAATGTCCCCCTTGTCAAAATTATAATTTATCCAATATTAAATATTAAAAAAATTGGTCTCGTAGCTTGGCTTCCTATAAGGGATAAACAACCAAATAAACAAAAACATATTCACTTTTAATATTTATTTTATATTATTAAATACTCATCACATGAAAAAATTAAAATCATTAAAAAGTTCAAATTATGATCATGTCACACGTATTTCATCATGGGCGGCATCATCCGTATCAGGAAGAAGTGATTTAATAGTATCTGATGAAAAAGGCTTTTTTATCTTTCGTATATTTTGTGTATTGCAGCTTAAAAAAGGTTCACAGCTCAAAAATAACCTATTTAGAACATCATTTCCATGTTATCTCTCAAAGTTGCAAAACTCTTATAATAAGAATTCTGGGCAATAAGCCATATATGTGTATTTTTCAAAGTGCATTTCCCCTTACTTAGTTAACAACCTGATACTTGCGTGCATTTTTATATACCTATACCGTTTTTAAATGTAATTTTGATTTGTAACTCTTTTAAATTAGGTATGTAGTACATAGATAAAGTGTCCTGGAGACGATCAAGTCTTATATAAACCGCAGGTATACAAAAACAGTTTAATAGGTGGGTATGCGTGTGGTTGGCTTATAATTATTCCTGATAAGACATTTAGTAAATTTGAATTTATGAACTAAGAACTGAATTTTAAGAAATTCCTCTTTTTAAGGGCGGGTAATCCATCACATTTGTAGTTGTTAAAAGAGATGTAAATAATATTTCACATCAATAATTCGAAAAACACAAAAGTTTATGACGACAATAAAGTATAAGAAAAAGTGCATTATGAACAAAAATAGAAAAAAAGATAACATTTTCAAAAATCACCAAAAATAGTGGCGCAAACTTTTTTCTTTTTTCTTAAATTAGAGATCTCATATTTTATTGTGGTATATAACATTATTTGTAGAACAGCTAACCTCTCTTTCAAAAAACCTTTCCTTTTTTTTGGTAAGAATTTATATACATATATGTATGTATAATTTTTTTTATAATTAATATTTTTAAAATAAATATTTGAGATAATTTTTTTCTTTTTAAATATTAAAAATAGCTCCTGATGGATTCTTTCAGGTAAAAAAATATCAGTGTAATACCTCTATTCGTTTAGCTACAAAAAAATATCATATAAATATCTTGAAGTCGAAAAAAATCAATAAAAACGCATGCAATTTTCTTCACTTTCCTGACTTTAACAGTGTCTCACAACTACAAATCTTAACTTACAATCTTTAAAATGCACGATATGATGTAGAATTTTGTTTTCTATCGATCTGCGTAATTACTTCTTAGGATTTCATCAAATTAATTTTTGCCTTTTTGGCCAGCTTTTTGGGTCAAATACTCCTCTGTGCGACGTCAGCTTTGAGTTTTAAAAAATTTTGATAAGGAGACAAATAATTTTGGTAATAAAATTCAATAATCTGCACGCATCGTTCGTTTGTAAATCAATTAATGGTTAAATTACAGACCAAACTGAACATGTTTAACATAACACGTAACACGAAAACAGCTTAACTGCCAAAAACAGTGTTGCCAAAAAGAAACTTGCTAAAAAATAACCATTTAGATGGATTCTACCAAAATGTCAACATATTTTACGTTTGCAAAAACTATTATGACAATATGAATCTTAAAAAATATTTTCAAAACTCTTATACCATCGTTTGTATTGAAAGTTTAAAAAATCACGCAAGTGTAATATTAATACTAAACGTCGCTAAAGGGTATATAAGAATCGGCATAGTCAAACATAGCACTGTAGGAGAATTTTGATAATATTTTTGCTCTGTGCTGATCCTCAAAATCGGTTCTTTATTAAAACAATGAACTTTTTATTCATAATTTTAATTATTTATTCTATTTCATAATTTTCATTTAATACATTAATTGTTTTATAAATCTTTTATTATTATGGTATATTAACTACAAATGTCAATTAATTTTGAATAACTAATTGATCTGCCCCTTGCGGATGAACAAATAAAAGTGATTTAGTTCAAGAAGAAATTCAGTCAATACTCGTAAGTGTAGAAGATCATAAATTTGTACGTTACATACATACAGACTTATTTATAAATGTTTGTTTGTTTCTTTTAAAGCAAAGTATATGATTTTAAACATTGTAAATATTAAATCAGATAATTGAAAAAAATTATTAATATGTGTTTTCATGTAGTTTGGAAAAATTCCCAAAAATAACACTTATGTCTTTAAAAAGAATTTTTTATAATTTGTTTATTGACAGAAAAAGTATATATGTTTGTACTATAATAAACAATAGTTAGCAAGAGAAAAATGTTAATTACTTATATACAATGTCTCTAAATCGAGTGCTCTAGTATTTTCAATATAATAGCGGCTTGTTTTTAACAAGTATAAATTAATTTTATGAATAAATAAATAATTTTTTTACTTTATATATAGTTATATGGAGATGTTAATTGCAATGAAAATATTTGAAAAAACATTGCTTTTATATAAAAAAAATAAATAAATAATAATGATAATAATAATAATAAATAAATAAATCAAGAAAAAAATATGCAAAAATAGTGCCAAGAGATTAAGAGAATACGTTAATTATTAATTATTTAGTAACCACCAAAATTTTTTGAACTTGGTTTTTTTGTACTAGTAAATCTTTGCGAGATATACTTGTACTGTATCTTATATCTAATTGCTCTAAATTGCAGTTAACTGCTTTAATATTAACACGTCTATGGTTGTGGTAAAAGACTGGAGTGCCATTTGTATCTTGAATGATTCGTTTGTTATCAAGGTAAAGAAAAGCTTCAGGAGGAAAAAAATCCTTTTCTTAAGCACTCAACTATGTAGTTTTCGCTTACATAAAAAGGAGCCATTATTAGGTTATTTTCATAGCATTGTCATATAACTTTTTATTAGATATATATTTTAAATATCCACTTTGACTAATTGGTAGCTTACATCAATTTGCTGCCCATCTAACTGTAATTGTAATGGCTGTAATATTGCAATTTGGGTCTTGATATCACTAATTTCTTTGTTAATGGCATCACGAGTTTTTTTTTTGAATTCAAATTTGATTGGCCTGCAGTATTTCGTGGAAGATAGTGTCTCATTTTTCCAAATATCCATTGTTTGCGTTGTACTAGTCGAAGGTTCTGAATCTCCCAAAATCTTTTTCAATCGCAATGGTACAAATGATACTATGAACATATCTGAGTCCGAAATATTTTCACATACAACTTGTTTGTATTGGTTTTGTCCCGAAGAACCATCACGTCCCCATTTGCAAAAAAGAATTAGCTCTGTGTTTCCATATTTCTTTAACGCATTTCCTGGTATTGATTGTAGCAAGCGTTCGGCTGTGTGATCAAGTAGAGATTGTAGTTGTACCTCTGCCGAAATTGGTGTGATTGTAATAGTGTCCTTTGATGGCAAACAGTCCATTTTAGCAGCAGTTATGTGATGATATGCTGGATAGATATTTGAGCCCTTTTCAATCGCACGCAATCTGAGCTTAATATATTTTTCTGTTTTGTTAATTTCAAATCCAGAAATAAGGATTCGTTTTGTTCTCACTGGACTAGCTTTAATAACTTTTTCAATGATATCCACTTTTGTTAGTTGGTTCTGTAATCGTAAGTGATGTAAGTAGGAAAGATTCGTTTATATTTGTACAACCAATTGCATCGTTAACATCTTTAAGTTTCCGCCTCTTAGATCTATCGCTGCAGTTGTCCAATGATTTGCGTGGTCTTCCAACCTTATCTTGCTTTGTTGTTTCTGCAGCGACAGTAAGTTGCCCTTCTAACAATTTTTCACTTTTTATATAAAGCTTTTGTTTACTGTAGCTAACTTCTTTGTAGCGTTTTTTAGTACTTCTACAAAATTAGATAATTACTCTTGTATTTCGGTGTTACACGAATTTAAGTTTAATTTTATTTTAACGTAACTAAGAAACTCTTCCTAAAATACTCTTCGGCTAGTTCTTTATAACCGAAGCTCTCTCTTTTAGATACATGTTATTCACACATTGATCTTTAATTTCATAACAGGTGGTACTTAAATTGAACAAAACTGCACTTGTTATCCAGACCTTAAAGAATTTGAAACATTTGTTGAATGCTAGTAGTAGTAAGCAAGTTGAGGAGCTTATTTCTAGCGTGAAGTCGAGATTGCAGTATATCCTTTCGAAATTAGACTTTGTAAGCGAGGTACCAACATCCTTGGATGATACTTTTGTGCTTGAATTAGAGGAAGATAGTGAGGAAGAATATCCTACGTTGAAGGATTACAGCGTCCCAGCAGGTACTACTATGAGCGAACCTAAAATGGCGGAGCAAATAAAATTCATTGAATTGGCATGCAAGATATTGCCAGATTTTGACGGTACAGTCGAGAATTTGCAACGTTTTATTGATGCGTTACAGTTGCTAAATACATTGAAAGGAACAAACGAGGATGTAGCTATTTCGTTAATAAAAACTAAGTTGGTAGGTACAGCTAGGAACCATATAACAGAGGAAAAGACGATTGAACAAGTAATAAATAAACTGTGTTCCTCAATTAAAGGCGAAAGCGCGGTATTAATCACGTCTAGAATTCTAAACACAAGACAATTAAATAGGAGTGCCACCGATTATGCGAAATAGATAGAACAACTAGCAAAGTCACTAAATAATGCGTATCTAGCGGATGGTTTAGGACCAGAAACGGCAAGTAAATATTCGACTCAAATTGCAGTTCAATCAATGGCTAAGAACGCTAACAATGAAAAGGTTAAATTAGTCATGGAAGTAGGTAAATTTGACAACATTTCTGAAGCGACAACTAAATTTACGAGTGTAGCAAACGATAGCGCAAGTACACAACAGATTTTTCATATAAGAACGCATAACAATAGATATAGGGGCACAACTTATAACAGATACAGGTATAGAAACCGCAGTAATTTTAGTAATCATACTAACAATAATGGCAGCAACCGTAGCAACAATTTACGTCACACTCGCAATTACCAAAGCCCTAACAGTAATACTGGGGAATTCCGCAACAACAGTTATAGTAATCGTCAGTCACAGTATAGCAATTGCCAATCACGGCCTAGTAATTTTAGGTCGAGTAATAGAAATGTACGCGTTGTAGAACAGGATTCGGAAAACCAATAAAACCCCTACAGGGGAGGGGGCCAAAAATTCAGGAAAACATACAAGATTTTAAAAATATAGATAAAACTAAACGTTACACCCCTGAAAATGAAATAATTTACAGTTTGAATTTAAATTTTTGTAGTTACATTAGACTTAATTTAGCAGGCATTTCAAGCAGCACTTTTCTTCTCGACACTGGTGCTGATATTTCGTTAGTTAAAGTAAATCAGGTACAGAACACCGAAGAAATAAACAAAAATCAGATTGTTTCGATAAAAGGCGTTGGAGATGGAGTTTTCAATAGCCTGGGATCTGTTTATTGTAATATTTCTATTGGTGACGGTGTAATTAAGCACAAGTTCTTTGTAGTTGACAATACCTTTCCTATTCCTTGTGACGGTATCATAGGTCTTGATTTTTTTAAAGCTAAAAATTGTATTTTGGACTATAGTGATGAAAATAGCGTTTTAGTAATCCGTACTAGAGAATTGCCTTATAATGTCAAAATGCCAATCATTGATGCGCAAACAGCCTATGAATTTACTGTTCCTTCACGTTGCGAAACTTTTCGAAGGGTTTATAAGCTCGACCCCGCTCAATCCTATTTTGTCCCAAATCAGCAGCTAGAAAATGGAATCTTCATACCAAATTTTATAATTTCTGGATCAAATCCATACATAAAAATTTTAAATACTACTAATAATAATATAACTATTCGAAATAAACAAATTCGTTTTGAAAACTTGAACGATTACAACATTTTTACAGTACAACAGTCCAATGGGCATAGAAATTATGAAGTAATTCACATGTTAGAGAAGAACTTCCCAAAATTTGTTTCCAACCAGTTAGTTGAACTCTGTAAAGAATATGCAGACATTTTTGCATTAGAACATGAAAAAATCACAGCCAATAATTTTTATAAGCAAAGACTTCACGTCAAAGATCCAACTCCGACATACATCAAGAACTACCGTATTCCGCACACTCAAAAAGAGGAAATTGATAAACAAATTAGTAAATTGCTGAAAGATGACATTATTGAACCTTCGTTATCCGAGTATAACAGTCCACTTCTTCTCGTTCCGAAAAAGTCACTTCCTGGAGATAATAGTAAAAAATGGCGTTTAGTTTTCGATTTTCGGCAAGTAAACAAAAAGTTGGCGGCAGACAAATACCCGCTGCCAAGGATAGATGACATTCTTGACCAACTTGGGCGAGCAAAGTACTTTTCAGTTTTAGACCTGATGTCAGGATTTCTCCAGATCGAACTGGATGAGGAATCCAGGGACTTAACGTCATTTTCAACTCAGCAAGGCTCATTTCGCTTCAAACGCCTTCCTTATGGTTTAAAAGTCGCGCCCAACTCATTCCAAAAAATGATGTCGTTAGCTTTTTCCGGTCTTAAACCAGACCAAGCAATTTTGTATATGGACGATTTAATTGTCATAGGTTGTTCCGAAAAGCACATGATCAACAACTTGCGTGATGTTTTCGAGACGTGCAGAAAATACAACTTGAAACTTCATCCTCAGAAGTGTAATTTTTTCTGCACTGAAGTCGTTTTTCTCGGGCACAAGTGTACCAATCAAGGTATTCTTCCCGACGAAGATAAATTTAAAATTATCGAAAATTTTCCGACTCCAAATAATCCTGAAGAAGCTAAACGTTTTATTGCATTTTGCAACTATTATAGGAAATTTGTTCCAAACTTCGCGAAATATGCATTACATATCACACAACTTACTCGTAAAAACGTTGAATTCATTTGGTCGAAATAATGTGAAAAATCATTTCAATATTTAAAGAATGCGCTACTTGAACCAATGATACTAAAATATCCTGATTTTGACAAACCTTTTTACATAACAACAGACGCAAGCAAAACCGCTTGTGGTGCTATTTTAAGCCAGGAATACGATGGTAAACAAATGCCTATAGCTTTTGCGTCTCGTTCATTTACAAAAGGGGAATCCCATAAATCCACTATCGAGCAAGAATTGACAGCTATCCATTGGGCAGTTAATCATTTTCGACCTTACGTTTATGGTAGAAAATTCATTATTCGCAGCGATTATAAACCGCTATCGTATCTTTTTTCTCTTAAAAACCCATCGTCTAAATTAACTCGCATGAGACTAGACATAGAAGAGTATGATTTTGAAGTCCAGTATATCAAAGGTTCTGATAATTGCGGTGCAGATGCACTCTCAAGGATTGATATTGACTCTATCAAGACAATAAGTGAGGCAAACGTGCGCATGGTAACAACAAGAGGTCAGGCAAAATTCGATTCAGGCAGACAACAAAGTTATTGACAACGAAAATTTAAATATAGTAATCCAACCGAAGGCGTATGAAATAACCAATTTTAGGGAGGCAAGGAAAATTCCGTTAATTAAATTTGAACTCCGTAAACAAACTCCAGCAGCAATCTTAAGAAAAGGTAATATTATATTGCGTAAATTTAACATCGACAATAGTATTTTAAATGATAAAATTGTTCTAAAACAGTTAATATCAAAGCTAGAAATTGAAACTAAAAATTCTAACGTCGAAAAAATACAAATATCTCTAAACGATGACTTGTTCAACTACGTGTCAGTCGAAGATTTTAAAAGTAACGCAGAATAGTATCTAGATACATTAATTATTATAATCACGCCAAGAACTAAATTTGTTAGTAGTAAAGCTGAAAAGGAGAAATTATTAAAATTCTACCACAATGAACCCCTAACGGGAGGACACTCAGGTGTAACGAGAACGTTAAATAAATTAAGGAATTATTGTTATTGGAAGAACATGACAAAAGACGTAATTAAGTATGTTAGAAGTTGCCTTCCTTGCCAGAAAAATAAGTCTTTGCCAAAAAATATAGAACCTTTACAAATAACACAAACGCCAAATAAAGCGTTCGACACAGTTATAATTGATACCATAGGACCTTTCATTACGTCAAATCTTGGAAACGAATATGCCGTTACAGTCATGTGCGATCTATCTAAATATTTGATAGCCATACCAGTTCCATCGAAAGATGCAAAAACGATAGCCAAAGCAATTTTTGAAAACCTAATTTTAACATACGGACCACCAAAGAAAACTTTAACGGATCAAGGTAAAGAATATAGAAATGAGCTAATGGGTAACATGTGCGCATTACTTGGAATCAACCAAGAAACGTCAACCGCATACCATCATGAAACGCTAGGGACTGTCGAAAGATCACATAGGACTTTCAATGAATTTGTCAGAAATTATCTATCTTCAGAGAAAGTTGATTGGGATGGCTGGTTAAAATACTTTACGTATTGCTTCAATACTACTCCATCCACTGTTCACGGATATTGTCCGTTCGAGTTAGTTTATGGTAAATTGCCAACATCACTCTCATTTTAGAACCAAACGTAATAGAACCAATATACAACATAGACGCGTATGAGAAAGAAATTAAGTTTAGACTTCAAACAGCACAAACACGAGCGAAGGCACTAATTGAAAAAGCCAAACTAAAGCAAAAAGTTATTATGATGAAAATGTGAGAAGTAGCGTAATGCGAATTAATGATTTGGTTTTGTTGGAGAACAATGCAGGACATAAATTGGAATCTTTGTACACTGGCCCATTTAGAATAACCGATATTGATAAATATGGTAATTGTACTTTAAAAATTTCAGACAATAAGTCGCAAAAGGTACATAGAAACAGATTAAAGAAGTATAATGACCAACATTATTAATTTCCCACAAGGGTCATGCAAAAATTCTTAATTCATGTGTATCAAATCGAAACAGCTTCAAAAACCATTATTTTTCCATTTATAAATACTTACGCATCAATAACATTTGAAAATAAAAAAAAGGGAATATTTTATACTAGAAAAAACAAGATTTTTTTTTTTAAATTAAACACTTCCTCAAATCATTGTAAACAAGCAATATATACATATGTATATTCACATATAAAGTTATACATATATCAAAATAAAATAACATTTTTCTATTGTAATCCAAAAATAATGACACATTAATTCTTTTGAATTGTCTTATTTTAATAAAACAAAAAAAAAAGACATTGAAATTCTAGGCAATCGAACATTCATACTCACATATATATACATATATATATATATATATATATATATATATATATATATATATATATATATATATATATATATATATATATATATAGATATATATTTTTTTTCTCTCCTCCCAAAGGGGAAGGGAATGTAGTTGAATTCCTAAACTTTAATTTTAAGTAAAATAAAAATAAAAATAAAGTTAAATGTCATTTGATCTGCAGTGCTACCATATGTCGATAGGGCAAAACCTTAACCCTTAAGAAAATATAACACAAATATTACCCAAGTATTCGTGTTATAATTTTCTTACATATATATCCTGTCATTGAATTCCTAAACTTTAATTTTAAGTAAAATAAAAATAAAAATATATATATCCTGTCGTTGAATTCCTAAACTTTAATTTTAAGTAAAATAAAAATAAAAATATATATATCCTGTCGTTGAATTCCTAAACTTTAATTTTAAGTAAAATAAAAATAAATATGTATCCTGTCGTTGAATTCCTAAACTTTAATTTTAAGTAAAAAAAAAAATAAAAATAGATATAGCCTAGTTTTAAGCTACAACCTAGTCTTAAGTTAAATATTTATAAATTAAATTTTAAAAAAGGGGGAGGTGTAGTGCCATCACTGGTAACTATGTAGTGCCATCACTGGTAACTACAAAGTGATGCAGCGTTGGCACTCGCTCTCACCCTCTATCTCTATTTCTCTTTTTAGTTTTAAATATGTAAGATTAAGAATAAAATAGTAGTCGGTATGTAGAAGCCAAACAGCCAACATTCGTTTTTCTTTTGCACAAAAACGCTCTTATGACACCAGAATTCACCCATCACATCTTTGGAAACTTACAAAACCACTAGCAATGGGTCGGTTGTTTTGCTTTCTATTGAGTAGGATGTCGCTTTGCACTTTATTTGTTGATTTCGACCTAAAAAATAATTTTAAATAATCAGAATATTCGAAAGAAAATTAATATTACTTACATTTTTATCCATTTCCCTAGAGAAAAGTGAACAAACTAACACAAAAAAGGGGAAAAATAATTTTGAAAGAGGAGTTCACGATATGACGAATTTTTTTATGGGAATAATTTTGTCCATGTTATTCCCCACTGAATTACATTTCGCACATTTCAAGGGAAAAATTATTCACGATTGCAACTTGGGGAAAAGGGAAAATATTTCGAGGGAAAAACGTTTACGATAGCGGTGAGCATTTTTTCGACTGCTTCGAATTGTTGCTGTTGCTAATACGCTTTTTTTAGGAGCGATCATCAGGCTTATGAAAGCGAACCAATTATCGAAAAATAATTTATAATTCTTATTTTGTGGAATATTAGAAACTAAGTGCAACACAACATCTGATGAGATCCCTTCTTCATATTCTTTATCATCAGAATTATCCCAGTTAAAATCGATTATTTGTTTTATTTTTGATTCTGTGAGACCATCTGGATGCATTTCTAAAAAATATTGCTGCTGCATGGACAAATGTTTCCTATAAGCAACATTGTGTCCATAAAATTCCTGACAAAATAAAACATTTTTTTCAAGTTTCTTACAATATCAAAATTAAACTGTTTTTATTTTTAAAAAATCTTAACATTAAGTACAATTAATAATGTATCTATATTTTTTGACCTTTTTTATAATAATTTGTTTTTTTTTTAATTTTTAAGCTTAAGGTCTTTTATTTTTTAAACAATTTAATTAAAAAATAATAATCAATATTTCGATATTCATTGAGTATCATCTTCAGGACAATTCTCTTTTTTATAAATAATAAAATTAAAAAAATTAACATTTCAAAAAATTAAAGAAAGAGAAAATTTTGTGTCATATATGAAAAAATATATACACAAATGTACACAATAATAAATAGTTTTTTGAAAAAACATATATGTACATATACATATAAATAATAAAAAATAATTATTTAGAAACATGTATGTACTTATATATAAATATGTATGTAGGGGTAGACATATACTTTATATAAATGTTCTCCAACATACATACATACATACATATTTACGACTATAAAATGATAATATGAGGTGTTACTTCTTGTGTAACAAGTGCCTATAACTGTGCGCTACATTTTCAGTGTCTGCCTTAAAATTAATTCTTTTTGTATTATTAATATTAATGATGTGAAGCATTTCTAACAAGTATCTTCTCTTATAATTTGTTTCAGTGTTTAATATTGAAACATTTTCAAAGTTCGGATAATGATTACATTGATGATAATGTAAAGACAATGCCGTTCTCTGTGAACTGTTTTCTCTATTTTTCTGATCAGACTTAGATATGTCCTGCAATTCTAACTTTTAACTTATTCTTTGTTGTACCTACATATACCTTATCGCATCTATTACTACTATTTCCATCGCATGGTATTTTGTATATAACATTAGACCTATCTAACTTATGTATTCTATCTTCAGTTCTACTAAATAATTTGTTTAATGTGTTATCCGTTTTATAAGCCATTATATATTTTTCTTTATCATATATTCCTGATCTCTTTAGACGTTCTGATATACCTGGTATATAGATCATTCCTTTATAAGTTTTTTGTGCAATACTATTTGTTACACTTTCTCTCCTATATTTATACTGATTAATTAGTTTATATATTAAATGCAATGGAAAATCATTATCAATGAGAATATCTTTAATATTTTCTTTATTATTTTTATGAAATTGTATGTCACTTATCAAGAATACCTTTTCAATCAAATTTTTTGCTGTATTAATAATGCTTCTCTTGCTATGTTTAGAAAAATAATTAATAATTCTTCCTGATGCTGTCGGTTTTTGATACCAATCACATACTAATCTTCCATTATTTCTTATCATTAAAGTATCTAAATATGATTATGATATGATACGTTTCTAAAATTCTATCTACTTCACTCTCTGAAATTATACAAAACAAATCATAAACATATTTAATCATGATTTTTGGTTTAATATCCATCTTCTCAATGCATCTATCAAGTAATTCTTCCATAACTATATCTGCTATTACCAGTTGATCTTGCTATTAATATTATAAAAGAAAAATGGACTTTATTAGAAAAGTATACTAGGATAGATAAAGAATTATTTTTACGTATTTTAAAATTTTGCAATTTTTGATACTCAATGAGTATCGAAATATTTATTATTATTTTTTAATTAAATTGTTAAAAAAAAACCTTAAGCTTAAAAATTAAAAAAAAAAGAAATTATTAAGTACAATTCTATACAATATTGTTTCCTCAATCAAAAGTACAAAAAATATTAAAATATCAATTAAATCGATTTGGTCCCAAGGATGCAAATAAAATTAAATGTTGATCTAAGCAACATTTCATTGCTCAATACAATACAATAGAAAACTTCATCAATGCAATGTAACACATAAAGTTTATTGATCGTAGTAACATCAAGTAAATAACAAAGTATTAAGCAATAAAATCAATATGTGGAGTAAGGGACAATAAAATTAGCTGCAATTATTGGAGTTGTTCTTTGTGTGGTCTCCATTGGAAATGTGCATGTAATACAAATGCATTTAACTATGTACTTATGTACGCACACACATACGGGTACATATACATATGTGTGTAAATATAAATATAAGCATGTTTAATCCACCTTAGTCTGAGATGTGGACCAGTCTGGAACGTTGGTATGTCGCCCAGATCATGATGTAAAGGTAGAATAATCTGTAAAAGTAATATATTATTCTTCTTTGTGGCGTTGTATTTTGGGTCTATGAAGTTTCTTGTTTTCTGAGGTAATTACAGTAACTCTGTTATTGCGTTTAATTCGAAGTTTACTGAATCTTGAAGTGAGTTTGTTTCTTCCACACTCTCTTCTATAAATTTCCTTATTTTTATTAATAACTTCTGGGTCTTCTCTATTCACATTGAGTTAAAGAATTCGAGCTTTATTGTCTTTCTCTGGCTTATTTTTAATGAAGTTATGTAAATCTGTTTTAATTTTTTTTAATTTTTCTAGATAATCATGTTCGGAATTATATTGTTACGAATTTGGTTGTGAACAGTCCCATTATAATAATTCTAGAACCTACTGAATTTTTGCTATTCTTATTTGCTTTTATGTTTCATCATAATTACTCTAGAACATAATGAATTGTTGTTATTGTTATTTGATTTTATTATTCATTGTAAATGAGCACATGACAACTATACATACATGCATACATATGTAGATAATTCCCTGAAGGAAACATGGGGACAAGTGTACCCAAGTCACCAGTTTTGTCGACTATTTTGGTGACTCATATGTAGACATCGTCAACGGAGTTGTCAACAAGTTTTTGTTTGATGAGCAGAGAAATTTCTGAGAGCACGCTTATGCCTCTTCATTTTTAATTGCGTTTATTTGTTCTATGGTGAACTTTTAATCATTTATTTTAACTAAAACTGTAGGGATATATGTATATCAAAAATTGTTTACATGAACCCATTAGAACGACCTCTTCAGTAGTGGGTTTTCAATGATAAGTCCATCTTAAATTTCAATAGAAAGAAGTATTGTGTAGAGTATGTCAATAATACTGGTGACAATGTCTACAGAGAAGCACTAGTTCTACGGTCGTCATATGGTCCCATTGGGACTAGTTCGTCACTAGTTCCAACGTCAGTAGTGGATTTTCAATGACAAGTGCATGTTAAATGTCAACAGAAAAAAGCATTTGCTGGGGTATAATTTGTCACTAGTACTGGTGACTTTGTCAATAGTGAATCACTAGTGACATTTCCTTCAGGGTTGTTAAGCCATGGTGGTGGGAATATACACACCAACACACATGTTAAATACCGGTTTCTTAATAATTGAAACCGCGAATAAACTCATGGTTATTGTTGTTGTTAAACGCGGCATTTGTACGTCTGATTGGAGCGTGTGTGTATGTATGTACGTATGTCTTGTGCTCATGTTTACTTTAAGTGTACGATGATGTGCGCAGTTTCTACAAACATTATGAATGTTCGAGAAATGATCATTAAAGGCCGTGTCAGATAAAACTTTGTAGCGTTGCGTGACGTTTTTAACTTTGACAGAAAAGCATAACGCAAAAGGTGATGACACAATGAAAACTTTGACACAACGCGCGAGTTAATTTCCTATTTAAGGAAATGAGTAAAAAAATATATTTTCTTTTCCTGCACCGAAATGTACGTTTCTTTATTAAATATATTCTTAAGACTAACTTACCGAGTGTTACTTAATATCTATTTATAATAATAATTATGTTTAATGTTTCTTTGTTTTAACTCAAAATATGTTTTTCTTTGTTTAGGCTACTAGTACCTTTTTTATCAGTAAAACATGTTTTGGGAAAAAATGTGTTTCTTATTGTTACAATAGTTGTATTTATGATGTTTGTCTTATCTCTAACTTACTGCCTGGCCCACGATGTCGAACGACATCGTTCGCGTGCTTAAATACATTCAAACCAAAAACAACATTTTAAAATTTGTTGCTGTTTCAAACGTATTTATGCAAGCGAACGATGTCGTTCGACATCGTGGGCCAGGCAGTTAGAGTAGTTACATTTGAGTTTATGGATTTGTTATCATCTTCTATTACTATCTTAGTTATATTTTAATTTATGGATTTGTTATTACTATCTTAAAATAAGAGATGTTAACTCTCCTTCTTCTTAAAAAAAAACGTCCTCGTTTTAAACTGTATATTGTCTCTGTCGGAGTTTGAGAAGTTCTATTTCATATAATTCGTCGATTTTTTTCCTTTGTGTTTCTATTTTCTTTATCCTGTAGCATTCGCAGAATTTAATCATACCGTAAGTTAGTAATGCTAATGTACATGGTCCCAATATGAAATAAAATGTTTATTTGACTGGATGTTCTTCGATGGGTATCAGGAAGGTTGATATTTCTTGGATATTGTTAAATTTGTAATTACCGTTAGATTCTAAGATGCGCATTATTTGTAATTGTTCGTCGTGTTGGTTATGTATGGCATCTTTGAGTGCTTGTTGGTGGTTGTAGTATTGTTTTCCATCTAGATTTGTTGAGTAATTGAATTGTATTAGTTTAGGTCCATTTATTTTTACGTTATTCCAGGTGTGTTCGTAATCTGTAATGATGTTTCCACCTTCGAGTACTTGCAGCGGTGCGTTATTTTCATGTATCACTTCGCATTTGGCTGGCCTGTTTTCTAATACATTAATAGTACAGTTGTCCGGTTTCTTAATTCTGCATATAAAGTTTCCTAGATAATTTTTACATTTTTCGATACTTGTAAATTTATTATTGCATTTTGCTATTCTAGAGTCTAGTAATAGTTTTCCGTGCTTAAATGCTAGTGAATACAAATTAAATAGCTTACATTTCGTTTTTAATAATGGGTATTTATAGGTGTTTACAATTGTGTGATTAAAATAAAAAACATTAATATCGGCATATTCTAATATATTTATTATAGGTAGATCTAACGCTTCATTAGACACTATTTGTTGAATATCTTTTAAATTTAAAGTTCCGGAATAAAAGTTTCCGTTTTTTGCGAAATTAATCATTGTAGCGATAGAATGTAGGTTGTTGTATACTTTGGTGAGTATTAAATGTTCTGAAATAGATTCGGGGCTAATTCTTTCTAATATTTTTTCAAATTCAGAGTTTATTTTCTTTTGTTTATTATTATTTTCTATTAGCATATTCAATCCTGTCTTGATTTCGATTAGGTCATCGTGGTCAGGTGTTACTGAAATAAGTTTGAGGGCTGATCCTAGAAAATTAAGTGAACGTTTAGTTCTGGAGATTCTAGGAAGTAGTTGTGACTTCAGATTTTCTATTTTAGTTATCAACAAATACTCTGCAGAGTTTTGTTCTAAATTATATGCAAATCGTACTATATTTTCGTAGGGTGTCAAGATTCTAGAAAGGTTTGTCATATGGTATAAGAACGCTGTGTCCTAAAAAACGTATACAGGGTCAGTCTCTATCATTATATATTTTTTGTCTTTTAAGTCTATTAGTCTGTTACCGAATGCGACGGATATATATAATAATATTATTATTCTTTGCATGTTTGTACTCGTATATTATCCTTATGTATAACAATATTTTTGTTTGTAATTATTGTGTTACCTTTATCTTCCTTTACAATGTGTTTTGAGTATTTCCTTACGTTTTTATTGCGTCGGTGCGTTTTGGAGTATATAACGTCCCCTGCTTGGTATGTGATGTTCTTACGATTTTTGTTGTGATATAGAAGTATGTATTTTCTGTTGGTTTATTTCAATTTTTTCTTTAATATCAGGATGTGCTCCCCGGTTAAAAAACACGTCCTCGGGTTTCTCTCCAATGACTGAGTGTATTGTTTTGTTGTATTGTCGAACGGCATTAAAGATTTCGTCTCCTGGTGAAGAATTGTGTTCTTGAGCTAGGACTCTAGTGAGTTCGATCAGCGTGCTATGAGTGCGTTCCACTTGACCGTTTGTTGTTGTTGAATGGTATGTTGGCGTTAGCGTATGCTCAATATGTAGTTTTTCATAAACCTGTTTTACGCATATACTTGATAATGCTGCTTCCTTGTCAGTCATTATGAATCTAGCATTTGGATAGATTTGCGATAGTATTTCTTCGATGTATTTGTGTATGTTTTTCTTATTTGGAATTTCTCGTATATAGCAATATTTTGAGTACTTATCAGTTGTGGTGATGTATGTGTTTCCGTTCATATAAAATAAATCTAAGTGTATGTGTTCTCCCACGTGATTTGGAATCGGTGTCGCTCCAATTGGTTGTTTATTTGGTCTTCTTTCGTATTTGTTTGTAAGACAGATTTCACAGTCTTGTGCTTCTTTTTTACACATGGTGCGTATGGTTGGCCAAAAATACGTTGTCTGTATTTCTTGAGCGTTATTTTTGTAATTTCTGTGTGCTCGTCTATGTGCTAGTACTACGATTTCTTTTTGTCTATCTATGTTTTCTATATCTTCTGTCATTTTCTGAGCTACTACAATTTTTACATTTGGAAAAGAAGAAATGATATTATCTTCGACGTGGAATAGAGTTTCTTCCTCTATTTTTATAGCATTTGTTACTTTTGGGTTTATTATTTGTTTTAACCTGTCTAATAATTCGTCCTTGGTTGAATAGAAAAGTGTGTGTCGCGCATATGAGAAAATATTTTGTGAAGATATTTGCACTAAGTTATCTGTGTTATAGTGAATAATTATTTGATTCTTAAATGCATTTAATGGTTGTTTAACGCGTTTCAATTTTTCGATTGGCGAACTTTGTGCTGACTGTTGTGAACAACTCGAAGTATTATTAATCTGTTGACGTGACAATGCGTCAGCGACGACGTTTTGATTTCCTGGTTTATATACTAATTTAGCGCCATATACTTCGATGAAATTTTTCGATCGTTTCAATTTTGTGTTGGGATTTTTATCAGATATAGAAAAAATAAGTGACTGGTGGTCCGTGTAAATGGTTAAGTCTGCTATACCGTAAAGGTAATTTCTTAATTTTTGAAGTGACCAAACGATCGCAAGAAGCTCTTTTTCGTTTGTGCTATAGTTTTGTTCGGTTTGGTTAAGGGTTCTAAATATAAATGAAATAGGTTTCTTATTCTGAGAAAGTACAGCTCCTATTGCAAAGTTGCTTGCATCAGTCGTTAGTTCGAAGGGCTTGTTGAAATCTGGTTGAAATAATTCGACTTGTGCTTGTAACATATCTTTAATTTTCTCTATCGCTTCGAGTGCTGGTTTATCTAGATTAATTAATACTTTTGTTTACACCGCCATTGTCTCCGCGTAAGAATGTAGTAAGAGGTTTCACTATTGAAGCGAAGTTTTGTACAAATTTCCTATAATAACTAGCTAGTCCTAAAAATGACCTTAATTCTTTTAAATTTTTAGGTATTGGATAATCCTTTATTGTTTGGATCTTACTAGGGTCTACAGTTATTTTATTGTGTTTGATTACGTGACCAAGATATTCTACTGAGTCTTGGAAAAAATGTGATTTCTCGTCAGAAATTTTCATATTTGCATTGTGTAATGCGTTTATTATTATTCGAATGTGCTACATGTGTTCTTCAGGCGAAGAAGAATATATAAGCACGTCGTCGATATAAACGTAAGCGAACTTACCAATATATGGACGCAGAATATCATCTATACATCGCTGAAATATAGAAGGTGCGTTCTTTAGGCCGAATGGCATTCTAAGAAATTCGTATTTTGCTCCATTCACACTGAATGCAGTCTTTTCTCTGTCTGATTTTTTTATCGAGATTTGGTGAAATCCTGACTCTAAGTCTAGTGTTGTAAAGACTTTTGCTTTACCTAAATTTTGAATAGTCATTGCTACATCTGGGATAGGGTACCTGTCAGTTATAGTCTGAGCATTAAGCTTTTGAAAATCTATTAAAATACGTTTTTTTGGTTTCTCTTCCTCATCTGTGCCTTTTTTCGCAACGGTCCATACTGGAGAGTTGTATGGGCTTTTGCTAGGTTGTATTATTTGGTTGTCTAATAATGTTTGAATTTCTTTATTTATAAATTCATTGTCTGCTGTTGGATACGGGTACTGTTTCACCCAAATAGGATCTTCTGATTTTGTCCTAATTGTAGCTTGTACAGTGGTTGTAAAGGGCAGAATTTTGTTGGTTTTGTCAGTTATTCTCATTATATTTTCAATTTCATTTTTATACTTGTCATTATTGACTGTGTAATTTACTTTTTGTTCGCTAATTTCTTCTTTTCTTTTAAATTTATACGTGATTTTATACTCAAATAAGTTAATTTCTGCTTTTATGGCTCTGAGACCATGTTCCCCGAGAAGCATATCGAACTCTTCGAAGGCTTCAGTTTCGAAAAATACTAAATTATGGCCTAATAGTGTAATATTTTTTTTGCTTTCGTTAAAGAGTATCCGTGAAGCGTTTTTACCTTAACTGGTTTTATTGGAATGGATTTTCCTATGTTGCACTTAGAACTAATATAATTGTTTGTCGCACCTGTGTCAATTAATATATTAACGGATTTACCTGTTGTTTGGCAGTGCCTCTGCAGACATGGAATCCGTTTATTCGCCTAAAAAAGCGCTGCCGGTTTCATAAGTATCTTCGGTGTGAGGTACAACTGATTGTATATCTTCATCTCTCGTCTGGTTTACTCGTTGAACTTTGTTCGGATTATAATTTTTTGATGAAGGCATTCTATCCCTTTTTGTTGGTTGTTGCTCCCTTCTGAATGGGTTGTATTGCTGCTGTGGAGAATATTGTGTTGAACGTCTAAATTGTTGCGAACTATCCACTTCTATGGGTTCCTGCCGTGGTTGATGATTAAATTGAGCTTGTACATTGGGATTGTACCTCCTTCTATCTTCGTATCGTTGTGGTCCAAAGTTTGGTTTTTGGTTGTATTGTTGTGTTGTAGCCAGTGTGTCGAACTGCATATTTGCGTTGTCATGGTATATAATGCTTGCGATTGCAAATGCAGTTTCTAGGTCCTTTGGATTATGGCTATATAATGTACCGCTTGTATATTTGCTGTTGAGTCCTGTGATGAATGTGCGGACTGCTTCCTGATTTGCATATTCCGCCATGGATGCAGATCCCCGATCACCTGACATCTATATCTTCGAAAGTGCGAGGTTCAGTGCTTTGCTGATTTTGCTGTGGAATTCTGAGAGTGTTTGTCTTCCCTGTTTATGTTTCTTCATTTCCTCGAGTAGTACGTATAATGGTCGTTGATCTGCGTAGGTGTAGTCAAGCCTGTTAATTATAGAATAAAAGTTCATCTTGGTATTGTGGTTGATGAGGATGTCTGCTGCTTCTCCGACAATTTTTGAATGCAGTATCGTGAATGCTGTGTAGTAATTTGGGTGGTTGGAAAATTGTTTGATATTTTCCATGAATGTCCATGCCCTTTTCCGCCAGGATCTATATTGGTTTTTATCCCCACTGAAGCACGGTATGGCTTCGAATGTTTTTAAATTTTTCTGAGTTGCATCAGTTATATTTGGTGTGAAGTCACTATGTTGTTCCTGCGTAATGATTATGTGGGGAGATCGTTCCGCCTCCAGTGTATTTACCTTCAATTGAGTATTCTGTAGAGTTTGTGTGAGTACCTCTATTTGTGCTCGTAAAGCTGCGATATCTTGATTCATTGTGTCGTTGTCTTTTCCCATAGATCGTAAGGAATTGAATATTTTCTGCCGTTTCTGACGTTGGTCCAGCGTGGTAATTTCTCACTTTTTCAGAGATTGGTTTGATTTTCTTCAAAGCCGTGGAATTTTATTTAAATATCTTGAATGTCAAGAATATTTAGCTGTGGTCAAGAGTTTAGACCGGCTTGAGCCCCCAGTTAATTTCCTATTTAAGGAAATGAGTAAAAAAATATATTTTCTTTTCCTGCACCGAAATGTACGTTTCTTTATTAAATATATTCTTAAGACTAACTTACCGAGTGTTACTTAATATCTATTTATAATAATAATTATGTTTAATGTTTCTTTGTTTTAACTCAAAATATGTTTTTCTTTGTTTAGGCTACTAGTACCTTTTTTATCAGTAAAACATGTTTTGGGAAAAAATGTGTTTCTTATTGTTACAATAGTTGTATTTATTACTACGTTTATACGCACGTCCTATTTGCAAATATAACTATTTGCAAATAACTAATTCATTGTTTATACGGGAAATTGCATACAGAACTTATGTTATTATTAGTGATGCCATGTGACGAAAATATGATTGTTTGGTAAGTAAAACACAAAAAACGTTCATGAAGTGGCAACGTCTTACTTTTTATTTGCAAATAGAGGCGTTATTCACGACTTGTTAAGTGAGTTAATAAGTTACAATAAAAAAGTTATACGGCAACATTCTTCTTTTTTATTTGCAAATAAGACGTGCGTATAAACGTAGTATATGATGTTTGTCTTATCTCTAACTTAGAGTAGTTACATTTGAGTTTATGGATTTGTTATCATCTTCTATTACTATCTTAGTTATATTTGAATTTATGGATTTGTTATTACTATCTTAAAATAAGAGATGTTAACTCGCGCATTTTATGTTTACCAAAAAGGTGGTTATGAATTTTGCTAATTATTTTTTATTATAACAATTAAAGTCAAAATATTACTTGCTTTTGTGTGTTTATTTTGTTATCACCTATTGTAGTTTATTGAATTTACACCACTATACCATATAAAGCTTTTTATTCTCATCAATTCATTTGTTTTTTTGGATTTTCAAATATATACTTATGTATGTATTCATATAAAAAGGTAAAATTTTATTAATAATACCCTGCCACTGATTTTTTACAATAAAATAATCTTATGCTATATACTTACATATGGCATGCAAATAGGTACTATTTTATAAAACAGTTAAAAAAAAACAAACTCATATTCTTCAACAGGAATTAAATTTTAAAAATAAAAAAATAAGTATTTTTCATATCACATCACATTTTCATATCATATTCTAACATACATACATACATAACATTGATTGTCAAAGCACGCATAAAGTTGAGAGTTGCCGAACTTT